>OX493267.1:1520086-2159892 GCA_950370525.1 Bellardia bayeri
AACAGTACCAACAACAACAACAACAGCAGTGTTGCAGTCAACAATAGTATTGCAGTTATAAAATCAAATGTCAACCCACCTAGCAGTGGTTGCGGTAGTAGTGCCATAAACTCTACACGTCAACAATTGACCGATAGTCGATCAAACAATCAAAGCAACATACCAAATTCAAACATGCCTGGACGCCACAGTTGGGATCCTGGTCTTGGTGTAGAGCACTTAGCTGGTGCCTTAAGTCCTTTATGTATAACAAATGCCAATCATGAGATAGTAAGACCAAAGCCAAGACGGTGAGTAAGAATATCAACATAACTAGTTAAATAAATAATATGGCACCGTGGAGATGGTTGCAAAATTCGACCACTGTAACATAGTTGATGAATTTAAATAAGTTTCAGGTCAAATATTTAGCTTTTGATAAAAAAAAATAAAATGAACGATGACAGATAATTCTAACAAATAAGTTATAATTCGCTTTACTAATTAGTGCTGGCAAAATATTGAGTAATAGGTATCGAGTATTTGCCCTTTGTTTTGGATACTCAATACTCAAAAGTAGTTACTCGATACTTTCTGAGTTGTATTTTTAAGCAAGTTGAGTTGGTAAAATAGTGCATGAAAATACATCACTGTATAAAAAGACAACAATGTGTAAGCTACAAAATTAAACCAGCCGCCGAAATAAAGCTGTCTATTATTTCTTAAATTGTTGTTAACGTTGAATTAAAAGTTAGCTTTACATTTATTTTTGATTTAATAATAAAAGACACACAAAACCAAAAATAGTTGAAGATCTATTTTTAATTTTTGAAGAAAATACTTCAATTTGCAGATAAAAACTATGCGTTACAATTTCAAAAAATCCATTAAAAGTATCGAGTAGCATTGAGTATCCAAATGAAAAGTATTGAGTATTATTGAGTAATGGAAAGTAGTAGAATTTGCCAGCACTATTACTCATACATAATGTTAGGATTAACTAAAAAAAATAATAAAACCCAAATCGTTGGTTTATTAAAAAAAAACTGGCAACTATGCTGCTGATGAACACAGCTTGAAAGTAGGCACTTGAAATGTTTTTGTTTGTTTTTTGTTTTAAAAATATAAAGCATAACTTAAGGCTGGCGATATAGAAAAAAAATAAATGAGGATGCCAGATGGAATATAACAAACGTTAGGCAAAGAATAATGAATTCTTATTCTAAGCATAGTTATATACATATTCATATGTACATATATTTTACATATATTAACATATTGTTATTTTTATAAGCTTAATTAATAGTTTTTTTTTTTAATTAACTTAACTGAACTATAATTATTATTTAAACATTTTATAAAATTTTTTGTCTCTTAATTGCATATTTTCTTATGTTTACTTTTCCTAAAGAAAATTTCCATTTGTTTACAATAATAGTACCACCTTCAGCCAACAGACCATTAACTAGACAACATGCTAATAATGAATTTGCATTATAATTAACAAACATTCCATATTAACGAAAATTAAAATTAATAAACTTTCTTAAATTTCATTTCATTCTAAAAGTTAAAACAATTCATTCAACTGGCAAATTATTTGAAGATTAAGCGAAAATAATATTTTCCTCTTTATCTGCGGGTTATCTGCTGTGAAAGAGTTTATAAGCAAGTCACATCTAAATGATTTCATACTCAGTCATGTTATCAAACGCTTGTGTGTTCAAGTGTGTTTTTTTATTTGTTTTGTTTGTGTATTGTTAGAAAAACAATTTCAATTTAGAATAGTAGCACATAAAGATAAATAGCATACAGTTAAACAAATTTTATGGTAAGATTTTCTTAGTAGTTTTTTTTTTTTTTGTATTTTTGTTGCTATTTGAAAAGCACAAACAAACTCAATTTGGTCAAGGTAAATATGTGAAAATTGATATTATGACTGTAGTGAAATATGAAAAAAATGTGTTTCTTTTTTTATGCTAATACATTCGCAGATCTATGAGAGTGTATTTATAAGCACAAGTGTTTCTAAGTCTTAAGCAAAGGCTATTGTTGTGTTTTTTGTTTTCATATTAAAATAAAATTATGATACAAGTCTACAGCATTATACTTATTCTGTACATGTATGTTTAAGTATTTCTCTGATGATGTATGATGATTAAGTTAAGCATAATTTGTTAGCGCACAAAAATCTAACATTTAAATATGTGTCATTATGAAAAATGGTGGTCTGAAATGGAGGTTTGCAGGGAAAAAAATAGTAACAACTCAAAGAGAAACTTAAATGTAACAGTTAAAGGTCAAACTGTGAAAAATGGAAAATATTTATTTTTATGCTAAAAAGAATAATTGTTTAGAAAAAGTCATACGTAAAAAATTATATTAACTTTACTTAACTTAAATAAACTGCTACATTTACACATAACTGAGCATAAGATTGTTAGGTTTGTTGCTTAAGTCTTTTGTTTTAAGATTATATTACATTTACAAAAACTCACATGCATACACACTTAAGCACAAATATTTATTTATTAATATGTATGTCAGTATACCTTAACATGTCCATACCTTACATCTTATGTAACATTTATTTATTTGTAGAATTACAACAAATATTCAATACTCAAAAAAAATACAATTGTTGTCTAATGGCTTTTCTATTTTACTGCTTATATGAGCTTTACATAAAAAATAAACTAACAAACCCAATGTGGAGCAAACACTTTAACAACAATTGCTTTTGCTGAAAATTAAAAAATAAAAATATATTTATTGCTTTTTGATTAGGTTTGCTATTGTTCATTGTTCAATAATTTTTTGTAAGTTTTTTATGTGTGTTTTGTTAAGTGTGTTATTTTAGATTGTGGTATCTATACAACACCTGCACTTTTAAGGCTTAAATATGTACCTACATACATATCAATACATAATATATACTTTGGTTTGTTATTATGTTTTTTCGTGTTTTTTACAAAATGCATTAACGCCCCCTTCTCACTCTCACCCTTAATTGTGACAAGCATTTTTTGAAGAAATATTAAAAACTTTTGAATTTTTAGGATCAGTTTGTTGAGAATGTAAATGTTTATGAAATAATTCTGAAACTTAAATGCTTTATTTCGTTGTCGATTTGATATTAACACTTAAAGCTTAATGGTTAAACATAAAATAATAAAATTCCGTTTCTAGTTCAATTGTAATATTTTGAATTTAAAAATACTTTTTGAAAATGTTTGATCAGAATAAAATAAAAAAGGATAAAAAATTCAAATTTCAATTCAATTTGATGAAAATGTTATCTTTAAAGTTTGAGTAAGATTTGAGAATTTGGCTGTTCTTAATTTGACATGAAATAAAGTGTGGGGGTCACTAAGCTAAGGACAAATTATAAATATTCTGAAATCTTTATTAAACATAAAGACATAAGGAGCCAGGGTTAGAAGAAGTTTATTTCCAAACATTTATTGTAATTTGATACTAAAATTGCTTGTTAATTGAAATTAAAAAATGTTGAATTCTTATAATAACTCCCAAAATTCCAAGAAAGATCAGAGCGGTATGTATTTATGTATAATTTATGACATTAGAAGGCACTCAACCTGGTAAAAATTTTAAATGCTTCTTGATAATTTTAGTCAGGCTTGAGTTCATTAAATTTAATTTTCATTAAATTATTTTTACTGAAGTTAGGAATTACAACTTTAAAAATTTTGATAATTTTTCTTGACTGGGATTCGAACCTGGGTTGTTGAATTTATATATGTTTCGAGAAATCCCACTTTCTCTCATCAGAATTCTTTGCGTTCTAACCACATACACCACTGCGGTGCCGGCCAGTCAACAGACAAGAAGTAAAATTAACAGTTCAATTATGAAATAATAATTATTCTATAATTTTAAATGCTGTTATATTTTTTGTTGTGAACTGGTTTAAAGTACATGCATGTATATTTAATTAAACTAATAGATATGTACTTAAAAATTCAATTTGTTGTTAAAGACTAAAATAAAAAATTTGAATGCATAAAGTTTCATTTCAAAAATGTCAACAATTTTTGATTATTATTATTATTTTGTTTAAGTTTATCATAAAATAAATAATAATTGGCAATTTCAACAATTATATGAGTACATAGGTTTAATTTATATATTTTATAATGCTTAACCCTTTAAAGCAGAAAAATGTGAAGGCCATTTTCTAAATTAAAAAAAAAAAAACTATTTTTAATTTAAAAAGGCTGTGTTTTTCAAACCCCTGGTTTTAATATTCTACTACTAACTTTTAAGCATTATAGATAGTTTAGAAGTATAATTTATTCCAAGAAATAATTATTTCAAATAGTTCAATAATAAGCTGACGATGTGTATTCAAAATAATTGTTTTTTAACTAAACTAACTAAATGAAAGTTATTTCCTCAAAAAGCGGATTAAATATTTATATATGTTTATTTTTTATGATGAGGCCAATAAACTTTTTTATTTTCCTTTTATTTTTATAATAAAAAAAAAATAACTAAAAGTATTTTTAAATAATTTATAAAGTTTATCTTCGCAGCCATTATTATTATTATCTTCATGTCAAAGTGTGAGAATTGAATGTAATTGTCAAGTTGGCAATTGTCGTACGAGTATGAACACAAATGAAGCAAAAAAAAATAAAACAGAAAAATAACGCAAAATAAAAATACTATAAAGTTAAAGAGTATAAACGAGTAAATACTCGTACAGCAGCTAAACCATGAATGAAATCTTTAAATTATATCACACAATACATATACCATACATACAAACATATACATATATATTAGTTCATTTCTGGCTAAGTACGATTGTATAAGTATTAACAACCAAAAAATTAGCATCGAAACTTTCAACGGATTTTATTTTAAATCGACCACAACACGCACTGCAGTGGTTATTTTTTTCAATTTGACGATTTGTTTCAACTGCCACATTAAATTGTGGCCAAATTTTATTTGCTTATTAATTTTTTTGTTAAATACCTACAACAGAAATCTTTATTATCCAGTTATTTCGGTCTCCAGCTCTTAGATGCCTATACATACTGAAATACATATTTATATGTATGTAGATTCATTAGCATTTACTCTCATCTCTTACTAAAAGTTTCATGTCTGTACTTGAATTTTTGTTTCATTACATTATTGTTATTCAAAGCGAGAAAGTGTGGGAGTTATTTTATTTGTCTACAAATTCATAAACTGTGAGTTTGTTTGAATACTCCATTGTTACATTTTTGCAGTTTGATTTTTTCTTTGCTAGCTGAAAATTCAATTACATGTTGTTATATATAGTTTTTTTTCCCCCTCATGTTTATTTCTCTACATATTGTAAAATTTCAACCTGAACTTTGCCTATTGCATTGTTTTGTTAAAGAATTGTTGAATTTTTGTAGTCTGTTTTTTCTCCGATCAGATTAAATTAATTTAATGCGCTTATTTCACGCTTTTTTGTATACGCTTGTCAAATGTATTAATGCTGTAGCCTGGAGGGGTGTTTTTTTAAATAGTAGCAGCAAATCAATTCAAATATTTATATATATATTTATATTTATATTTATTTATAAGTTTACAGATATATGAGTTGTATGACAATGTATGTAGATAAGTGTAAAAAAGCATATGACAGTAAGTATTTAGAGTTGGCCTGAAAGGAAATATTTGTTACAGCGTTCATATTACTGTTTCTAATTAAAATCTCAGGAGTATTTAAATTCATTTGATCACATATTTTTTGTATTATATGTATGTGGTCTACCCAAATATATTTACTATTTAAAACTACATATGCGTTCCTCTATATTTTTTATTCTAAAGAGGAAATCTAAAAAGAATTTAACGCCAGTTTTTTTTTTTTTGAATTTGAAATAAAACTATTGACAATGTTATCAACCAGTAATACAATATGTAATAGGCCATTTGGTTAGTTTATTCAACTGTTTTATTTTGTATATTTACCAAAATTAAAATGCCCTATGTTCGAAAGCATTAATTCTCAATTATACTTCCAAAATCCATTTAGTTTTTAGCTCTTAAACATTCCCTTAAACTATTCATTACGTATTCATAAACACAATTCCATTCAACGAATAAATTCTAATCAAATAAAGCACTTTAAATAAATAAATAAATAGTGCGTCTTAGGTCCCCAAATGTCGGACAGTGATCGAGATGCTGTTGTCTCCTCCTATACAGGGTCATTGCAGCATCTACCGAAGTTATTGTAATATATTTCAAAAACTTATACACTAATCCCCTTATTCATAAAAACTTACAACAGGTTTATAACAGGTTTATAAAGCAAATTTTGTATGGAAATTTGCTTTATAAACCTGTTGTAAGTTTTATGAATAAGGGCATTAGAGGCAGTAATGTATCAAGTAATGAACGATGGAAGCAAACTGTATCCTCCGCATATCTATATTGCGCCAGATTTTTCTGATCTCCTTGCTTGTGGATTATCTTTCTTTGGCAATAAGATTGAGGTGCTGAAATTTGAGGGTGCTGTAGCTTAATTGATTAGCGCGTTTAATCATTAAGCATGAGTTGGTATTTGTGGCCTGGGTTCGATTCTCAGCCGCTGCCACTCAAAAACAACATCAGTTTCTGATAATTATTAGTTTTTCTATCCTATCATAACTAATATTTATCACAGCGCCCAATTACACTGTTGTCAAAAATAAAAAAGATGAAGCTTGTAAAAAAACGGTTGTTTACCCGGATTAATGCTAATATCTTGTCTGAATTCATTCGATTTCTATGGTTCCGGGCTTCGCTAGTGCATCAGCTCAACTGTTTCCATCAATGTCTCCATGTACCAAATACAAAGTCATGTCTCGCCATCTTCTCTAGACAAACATAGAATTCTTGCACAATTTTCCATGTAACTTATCCATTCTCTAGAGATCAAATGACCGCAGTAATAGCTCTCTTTTGAGATTAACATTTTTCTGGAGCTATTTTTCATGATTCATGATTCAGATTCAGCTGGTCCGAAAAGATAATTTATCTGAACTTTGAATTTAGCATCTATTCTTTGTACAGAAAGTGAAGTTAGTCAATTTTGTGAATTATGTATGTACATATGTATGTATATAATAAATTTATTATTCTTGCAATTGTATGTGCAACAACATAAATATTTAATTTCTATTGTTTGAAGTTGTAAATGCATTTTAAATTAATGGAAAAATAGCAATTTTTCTTTATTAAAAATTTCTCCTGTAGAAACGTATCTTAATTCGTTTGTGTTATTTGTTAATCCAGTGACATATTCATTATTATTTTGAAAATAAAACACTTGACAGTTGCTAGATTCCAACACAACACACTGTTTCTGTTTTACAGACAAAAATAATAATAATGTTAATTATAAAGTTAGTTATTTCAGTTTGCTTCAATTACACTTTTCATTGTAAATTTGTGTTGTGCAACAACTAAATTGCTGGAAATTGTGAGGGAGGAGGCTCAAGTCTGGCATTACACCTCAACCTGAACATAATATTGTGATTGTTGACGACGACTGCCACCATATATTAACTAATTTACCACGAAAATATTTTTGTTGTTTTATTATTGTTATCATTAAAATGTATTGTTGCTATTGTCAGACTATTTCGAATTTTCACGCAAATGCTACATTAAAAATTTCTAATAATGTGTAGCATTTCTTTTACAATGTTGCTACCTTTTTTTTATATTTAAATTTAAGCTATAAAACATAATGTAGTGTAGAGAGCTTGGAGAGGAGTAATATTTTCCCACCGCAAAAAAAAAGGAGAGAAAAAAATTTAATTGCATTCGCATTTGTTTTCCTGTACACAATGTTGATTGTCTGATATTAAGGTATATTTTTGGTTGTATAATAAATTAATTATCATTTTCATTCATAATTGGATTGAAACTGAAAACGAAAACTATCAGCAAAAAAACAATAAGTCTAACGAAATATTAAAGAAAAGAAAGTATGCATTAAATTAAAGTTTTCCGTCTCTTGGGTATTTTCGTGTTTCTGTATAAAAATTGATGATAAATAATAATACTTAAGTTGTAGGTGTTTGTTTTTGTTAGAGAAAAGGAAAAGACAGTAAAAGTGTGTAAGTATAAAAAATGTTGTTGTTTTTTTAAATCAATCCAAATGATGATGAGCTTCATTTGTTACCTAAGTTTACAAATGACGGACTTTTAAAAGGGAGCAGTTTTTTTTTCTTCAGTTGCTGTTGCCAACTAATTAATGTTATGTTATAGCATTTTTGTTACTTTTTACACACTTACATACTTGTTTTTTATAATAAGTATTTAATCATATTGAGTTTGAAAAAGTGAACATAATTTGTCAGTATTTTTATGTTTCTTACTTATAAAGTTTGTTGCTTGAGTCGTTTGTTTTGTGTAGAGTATGTCCATTCATGTAGTTTCTATTATATTTCAAATAGAAACTGGTTTCAAGTACCTTTTAAAAATGTTTGTTTCGTTTATTTATCTATTTATTTGTAAAGGCTTTTAGAAATAATTACAAAAAAGTGTTTTTTTTTTTTTTTTGTTAAGAAATTTTTTTCCTACAGCATACAATTGTCATTTGAAAATGCATTTGATCAAGCTTTGTTTTTATGTTTGTTTTTTATTTTTGTTGCTGTACATACATACATACATATGTAACTAATCTTGGTAATCTGTGTATGGGGAGATGAACCCGTAAAGGTCTTTGGAACATGACACAGCATGCTTAACATATAGAAGAACAAATTCTTGAATAGGTTAATAAAAACAAAATGGAATAATAAGAATAAAGTAAATTTATATACGATTTTTTTAATTAAAAAATAACACTCACTTACGGTATAGGCACCAAGCATTATAATGATGTAAAGAAAAAGTTGCCATTTGTGTCTAAAATTCTAATTTTTTATATTATTTTAAAAGTTATTCCAATGGACTTTTCCATATACTGTATGCATGTGTTAAGCCAACACATTATGCTCTAACATGCTGTCTAGGCTGCGTGCCTCTTAGTCATTAGATGGACTTTTGTGTGTGCTTGTTCTAATAAGAACACAGTGTCTAGATTCGTTTTGGTTTTAACTGTGCATAGTTAGATGACTGCAAGACTGTTTAGTTTAGTTTTAATTTTATTTTTATTTTAATACCGGGAAGTAAACAACAATAGCTCTATCAAAAGGGGAATGTTACTTCATACCTATACAAAAACAAAAAAAAAAAAAAGAATTACATGCAAATTGCATGTTGCATGAGAGCATATAATCATAGTTAAAGCTGATAACAAACAAATGCTTTTATTTAATGGAGTTGTATTTAAAATGGAACTAAGTATTTCAGTACTAATCACACAGAAAATCAAAATTTTAAATATTTTCAAAAACTATTCAAGCACTAAATTATTTAATCACACAAAATAGTTTTAACATGTTTATAGCTATGAAATGCAAAAGAAATTATTATTACTAAAAACAAAATACAATAAAAAATTTCGTTTACGTAGTTTCCTCTGCAAGTGCATCATGCTGTTTTGTCTTACAAATTTTTTTTTAACGAAACGAAACTTCTCATGGAGTTTTAATAAAAATTGTATAAATAATAAATTTGCATTTGCAGCTATTTTTTCAGCTGTTTTGCCATTGTTTTCTGCTGGCTGTTTGTATGTTTTACGAAACAAAGACTCATACTTTAGTTTTAAAGATTTTCAAAGTCTCAAAGCAGACAATACAAAGCAGCTACACACAGATACTCTCACAGTTAAGTTTAGTTCATTGAGATACAATTTGAAACGCCTATTAAGCGGCGCAGCTGCAGCATTTTAAGCTCTAACTATGATACTGCTATATTCAAAGCAAACTATCGTAAGCCGTAAACAAGTTTCAGTTTCATTTTGCTGCTGGTCATGAACGGTTGTTAGAAATTCATAAAGAGGGGAGATAATTAAAAAAAAAAAGAAAATCCAAAGAGAACCCCTCTAATGTTGCCGTAATAATTTCAAAACGGAAAAACTAATTTGGAAATTTGTAGTTTAATTAAAATAAAAAAAAGGAAAACAAAATTAAATTATTGTGATTTTTAGAGTTTCCAATATATGGCCTTTATTTTTGTTTTTGTTTATTAAACATTCGGTCACTAGTGAAGTGTGTCTGCAGGAAATTCTGTAATAAACAAAATTAATGAATGGAACGAAATTAAAAATAAACACAATACAATAAAACAACAATTTTATGTTTTTACAAACAACCGAAATTAAACGCGAAAACATTAAATATTTAATATGAGTGTGTAAATGAATTAACAGCAAGAAATGAAACAGCTGAGTAATAAAAAATACTATTAGAAAATGTGAAAACTTAATTAAAAAAGAAACTTTTTTGTAAATGTACTTACTCACTAAATACCTTTTATATAAACCAAAGCTTTTGGATATTTGTCCCCACTTCTTGCAAGTTCAAACATGTATTGCACCAAAGATTGTAACTGCAGTTTATGCAGAGAACTGAGAGGTTTTAAACCAATTAAAATTCCCAAGAAACCGGCACTTCGCCCTCCTAGTTCCTCGATTTTCGGACGTCTTAATGAAAATTTCATTTTACGTAGACGTGGTTCCAGTTCCCTTAAAACATTTCAGCCCCAGTCCTTAAAAAGCAGTGAAATGTGCCAACAGCGCGACATGGGACAGATTTATGATTTCTGCAAACGCCAAACGAATACACCATCACCCACACCTGTAACACAAGCTCCCTCATCTACATCGCCTCTCTTAAGCAAAGACAAACCCGCAACACCGCCTAAACCCAATCACAAGGTTGTCATTTACTTTGGTGACTCTTTGGCTTATCGTGGTAAATCCAATTTAATAGATGCCACCAAAGAATCCAAAGAGGCAGATGTGGTGGCGGCAACTTTACCTTCAACACTAGAACTGAAAATAACAAACAGCCAGGTGCAGAATGAGGTCATGAGTAGTAGTGAAGCGTTAAATAACGATGATGAATTGCCGCCATACATTGAAAGTGTGGAGAATGGTGTGATTAATATTAAAATTGAAGGCAACTATCAGCGAGCCACTGCTTTGGTGGAAAAGGTATCGAAGCCTACTCAAGCTGTGGTGGGTAAACCAAAGGATATTAGCGATGATGAGGGCAGTGAAGATGGTGATGTCCTCAGTGAACCTTGTGATTGGAGTTTTGTGCAGGAATGGAGAGCACGGTAAATTTAAACAGTTCTTAAATGTAAAAATTGTCATTTGACTTTAAAATACTACAATGTAGTCTTATCCGCATTTGTTTAAACTAAAACTGGTATTTTTACAATAAAACATAACTTTTCATTTTGTATTACTATCCACTAAAAATAGCTATTATGGAAGTTGCTGAAGGGATTTTTTTGTTCCCGATTTTTTTTTTCTCGATTTAACAATGTCCATATGTGTCCAATGTGTGTTAGGTTTACATAAAATACTCTGGAGAAGTTCTAAATAAATTATGGATCTATGTATATGTAATGTATTCATATAGATCTGGGCAGAAAAAGACAATTCGCACAACTTTGATTCCATATTGACCATCACACCACAACATACTGTAGTCACAACATTGACTTGATAAATAAAGGTCATTCCACAACATTTGTTTTCAATGTTGCCGCAATATCGTGACTATAGATTTACAATATTGGATTAACACATTTATTGGAATGATACAAAGATAATCTTATGATAAAAGCATGATTTGAATTTAAGTAAAACTTTAAATGTGATTGATTGCATGAGTAGATTTCATTTCATTATAACAAAACTGTTTTTATGAAAACTTTTCAAATAAAAAATTTTAATTTTTTTAATAACATAAAAAATTATATATCTCTTATAAAAAGAACTACAAATGAATTAATTTAAACTTAATTCACTAGGAAATGTCCGTAACTCATTCCATAAAACCATTTCCAACAAAAAACATACTTCTTTAGCTTCATTCAATGCATTCAACTTTTAAATGGTTAAACATTTTTTAAGTTAAATCTATTCCAAATTTATTAAAAATTTGTTTTCTTCATTCATTTAATTTTCTATTGTTTTTAATAATTTACAAAATAAATTGAAAATATTACCAAAAACTTATTTGTAATAGACTTGAATTAAATAATAATTGAATCCATCAATAATTTGAAGCTAGTTAAGCTATTTTATAATAGATCTGAACTAAAGTAAAAATTTTTTGTAGCAATAAAAACCCTAAATTTTGGCAATGACTAACAAATATTTAATACAAATAAATAAATTTCTGCATAAACATATATTTTAAAACAAATTGTTTATATAATAAAAAAAACTCTAAAAAAACCCCCTAAATTAAATCCTCTCGCCCCTTGGTAAGCCAGAGAAGTTTAAGTCCATTTAAATTTATTTAAATTAATTATATATACAAGCATGACACAATTTCCATTTAAAACAATAAATAAATAATATACATACATATTCATTCGTACATAGGTAATTCAGCCTAAGGTTCGGTAAACAAAAATAACCTAGAAACATGTAGAGTTTTTAATTGATGGCTTTTAAACCCTAATTTTAGGTATTATAGGAATACAACGTGCGCCATTTGAACTCAATAATAGTGATATAAACAATGATTCTTTTGAAACAAAACAAAAATTCTTTACTAATACTATTAAATTAAAAAAATATAATAATGGAATACATACATATGTATGTATGTATGTATTATGTATTCGTAAAACTATAACTTTAATCATATAATTTCTTCAGTGGGCATGTTCTTTGGATTTTTATCTTCTCTTAACAGTTCTTTTTGTAGTTGTAGTCAGTCAGTCAGTCAGTCAGTTAGAATGTTTGTATTCATATGCAAATGCAAAAGATGTGTTTTATGTGAATGCCGGAATAAAAGTTTAAGTGTAAATTGTGCTAGAGAGCTAACAAACAAAAAAAAAAAATAGTGACATAATTTCATTTTGATTGTCAGTCAAGTTTCAGAACAACAGTTAACATTTTTTGGATTTTTATTATACTTTTTATTATACTTCTGTTGTTGTAGAAGACACGAAACAAAATAATTTAATTGAATAAATATGTATATATATATGTAACTACTACTAACGTACTATATCGGTATGTCTCTTTATGTGTGTGTCTGTGTGATTGGTAGCAATAAGCTGTTATACGTTTAGATCAAACTGTTTTGTTTTTAACGGTATTTTGGTGTTATTAATGTGTTTGTTGTGATTCTTAATTTAATTTTAGGCCAATTGGTAATATACGCCCCGATATAAGTTCACAACAAAACCATGCTGCTGCACCTTTTTCCTATACATCGGGTTTGCCGGTTACACCGAATCACTCAAGTGCCAATATTTCGCCATTGAATACATCCGCACTGCAGAATCCCTCAGCGCCATTAGGACGTATACAAAATCCAGCTGTGGCTACGCCAGCACCACGAATACCCAAAGAAGTGGCTCAAAGGCCGTTGATACCCCCATCTGGAGGGAATAGCAATGCAACACCGACAAACATCTCTTCCAATGGTACAACGTATTTTGAGAGTTCTCAAACTAAACTTAACACCTCTTCGGTTTCAAATTGCAATAATATTACCAAACCGATACCACAGCGAGCTATAGCCGGACCTGCACGTTTAACGGTACAAAGTACTCCAGTTAGATCGCAACCTCCCATGTTAAGCGGGAGTCTGAATCAACAACAGCAACACCTAAATACCAGTACACCGCTGAGGAGTTCCGAAAAATCGTCTATGGATTTTAGTTCAGCCAACATAGGTATACCAATCGATTCAGGTTATCAACACAGTCCAAACACTTCTACAAAACCCAATCATTCTACACGCACTCATCATCATGAATTCCGTGCTTTGGAACGTGTGCAGGAGTGTCATAGTTCCTCAGATGAAAATCGCTCATCTGGACATGCCAGTATGTCAGATACAGGTGGCCATGGTAGTTCTTCACCAGGTGGTGTGGCATTGGGTCCTCTGCCAGAAGATCGTTTAGCTGCAGGAGTTACAAATCGCAGCACGCGCTCTCGTACTACGGCAAACCATCCCAGAGCTAGACATCGAGCGACTTCTGCTAAAGCTCCCTGGAGTGGCAATGGTTTGGAAGATATTAAGCTTGCCATACAGCAGCTGACAATGCGTTCCCAGACTAGTACAAGCACCTATAGCAGTATCAGTGCCGGTTCAGAGAGCTCCGAGCCAGCAAGACGTTTAGGTCGTTATGCTTCTTTGGAAACCGTGAATACAAATGTAACCAGTGCCGATGAATTTGTATGGGTTGATTCTCATAATCGTTTGGTGGAGTTGCAACATCCTCCCTGGAGCCAGCATTGCATAATGAAAGTAATACGAGATGGTCGTTGTAAAGATCAATCAGATCGTGTTGCACCTGATGCTGTTTCACGTTTGGGTTACCTTTTACAAAGAGCTCTAGTGCGTATAGCTCGTGAGGTTCAACGTCTGTCTTCCAATCTTGGGTTATGCTCGAAGCAAGAAGTTGCAGGTGCATTTAAGATTGTCCTTTGCCCTGTGCTGGCAGATTCCTGTATTAAAGCCTGCCTTAGAGCGGCAGCAATGTTTGCTGTACCAGGCGATAGTGCTCTCAAGCAAAGTAAATCATCTAGAGCTGGAATTCAGCTGTCGGTGGGGAGATTTCATCGTTGGATGACTGATTCCCGTCTAGGAAAATTTATACACGAATATGCTGCTGTTTATCTATGCGCTGGCATTGAGAATCTGCTGGAAGAAATATTATTGCAATGTTTTCCTACTGACTCGACTTCACAATTAACAGCAGCTGCACTAGAACATACCATATCAATATCTGGTGATATGTGGGGCTTGCTACAACCATTTGCTCATCTGAATGCAGGCCGCATAGCTTCGGGGGCCTTAACAATGCCGCGATGGGCAAGTCAGTCATCTTTAGGTTCTGGTACACATCAAAGTGGTTCGTCGGCTAGCAGCAGTAATATAAGTTTAGAACCTTGTTTACTCACCACATGTGTGGGCAGTGTCAATGAGCTGAAAGAGCTAACTTTGAGAGCTCAGCAAAAATTTCAACATTGTGCAATATCAAACGCCGCTTTATCTGCTCTCTTCTATTTTATGAGGTGTTCGCAATTAGAGCACAGTGAATTTGGTTCTCAACAAGGAGCGGTTAGGGCTAACAACTCAACTGCTAACAGTAGCCAGAATGTCCAAGAACTATGTTACGAACGCGCTTATGTAGTACTGCCTCCTTTGGTGGAATGGTTGCGAGTAGCATCCGCTCATGCTGAATACCGCTGTGCTGTTATGGTAGATAAGGATGATGTAATGCAGGCGGCCAGAATATTACTACCAGGAGTTGACTGCCCTATGCGTTCAGTGTCACATGACGAAGAACTACCTACGAAAAAGGCATACTTTCCGCACTTAGCCACGGCTACGCCTATACCAATGAGCATAAGTGAAGACACCTCCGAACTAGGGAAACGTGCAACAATTTCTTTGGCTTTTAAACTAATGCTAACAGGGAGAGCTGAACTTTTAGCTCAGGCCTCAAACTTGCTACCGCCAACTACCCGCTATGATACCCAAAACCATGCTGGTATGACGGCTTTAATGATTGCCAGTATAAGAAATGATGAAGTGGTCATACAAGCTCTACTTGATGCAGGCTGCGATCCGAACATTGAAGTTCCGGCAATAGGAAATCCAAACTATCCTGCCATCCATCCGGATACACAGCACTGGACTTCGGTAACATTTGCGGCCAGTCGATCGAATTTTTTAGCTCTAAGATGTCTATTAGAACGCGGTGGCAAGGTGGAAGGAGGAGCCAGGCAGAGTGAAGATAAACATACTCTAACGCCTTTGCAAGTGGCTTGCGGCTCTGGCAATATTGAAGTGGTTTCTTTGTTGCTGATGCATGGAGCAAATGCTTTCCTGTCTACCCAACAAAAGGATTCAATGAGTTTTGCTGGATCAGCACAAAGAGGGTGTTATTGTGCTATATCTGTAGCGGCGGCTCATGGTCAGCGTTCGGTATTGCGGAAACTTTTATCGACACCTATATCTCAAGGCTCCAAAGATGTTTTGTCCCTGGAAGAAATGTTGGCCGAGGGAGACAATCCAAGTGCTCGGGCAACCACGGTGACAGATCGTCTGGCAAATAGCGAAATTGCAAATACTCTAAATAAAACTCAGATCAAGAGTCTGCAAGAGGCCATGTATCACAGTGCTGAAAACAATCATTTGGGTATGATAAACAATAAAACAAATATATTTAAAAACATTAAATTAAAAAAAAAAATTATTTTTGTAGATATTACGATTGAATTACGAACGCTAGGCGTGCCTTGGACTTTGCATTGTTGGATGCATGCTTTAGCGGCAGCACATGAAATACGCCTGGATGCTGTTATAGATCAATTGCTGCAAGACTTTTTACAAGTATGTCCCGACGACTATAGTGTTCAGTTTGTTAGCGAATGCTTGCCTTTGCTGTTTAATATATTTCGTTATAGCAAGAATGAAGGTACCACTCTGTTGCTAGCCGACATATTTGCAACCTGTTTCGGCTGGCAACAAATCAAAGTTATAAAAGAGCCTGTTTCACAACCTGTAAACAGTTCTCGCATAGATCCTAAATTTGTAAATAATCCAGAATTAAGTGATGTTACATTTAGGTGAGTTGAATGTGAAACACGTTTTTTTAATATTTTTATTTTTAACAACTTTCTGTTATATAGAGTTGAAGGTAAAATATTTTATGGTCATAAAATCGTATTAGTAACTGCCTCACCAAGATTCCAAAACATGCTCAGTTCAAAGTTGAGTGAGGGCAGCACACCCACTGTACAAATCAATGATATACGTTATCATATATTCCAATTGGTAATGCAGTATTTATATAGTGGAGGATGTAGTAGTTTAGATGTCTCCAAAGGAGATGTTTTAGAACTAATGGCAGCCGCTAGTTTTTTCCAGTTGGAAGGTCTACTACGCTACACTGAATCTAGATGTTCTGATATGATAGATATTGACAATGTAGTAGCCATGTATATACATGCCAAGGTAAGAAACTTTTAAATTTCTCTTGAATGTGAATATTTTTAAATTTATGTTTTATAGGTTTATAATGCCATCAAATTGTTGGAGTTTTGCCAGGGCTTCTTATTACAGAATATGGTGGCTCTCTTGACTTATGATGACTCTGTAAAGAGATTGTTGTTTGCCAAAAAGATACCCAATCATGATGTATTAACTGGACTTTTACAGGCCTTGCAGCAACGCATTAAGGAACGTAAGTCCTTGGGCTCCTGCAGCTTTCGTCAACACTTAAACACACCCTCTTTGACCGGTTTATCCATAAATAACGCCAATACCTTAGGAGTTGGCCAGAAGTGAAAATTAAACGAAATTTCCATAAGACTCAGTTAAATGAATAGTTATTTAGTTTTAGTTTTTTTTTTTAATTGATGTAGCGCTATTTAAATCAAATGATCCTGGTAAGGATAAATAACAGTTTTAATTGGCCTAATGCCTTTTGGACAAGCGTATGTATATGTCTATGTAAGTATTGTATCTTATTGTAAAGAACCTTTTTGTATTATTTAAATAATTATTAAATCTTGTTCTTCCAAGAATATAATTCATTTTATTTATTTTTTCTTTTTTCTTTTTTGCTATAATGTAATCTATATATTTATACGTATGTATACTATAATAATTTGATGAAAAACAAAACAATTAATTTTTGGACTGTTACATTCATACTATTATACATTTATTTAAAAAAAAATAAACAAACAAAATTAATATAATCAGTGCACAGTTTTCATAAGTCGTAATTAAAAACAAAACAAAACAAAAATAATATGTTGTAGTTAATTTTTATCGTGAATATTTTTTAATAAATGTTATAAATTTAAATGTGAAATAAAAATAAATGAGCGACTGGTGAATATATAGTTTTTGCATGCGTCCTATAAAATGAAATTATTCGTTGTCATCATCGTCAGTGTTATCTTTTTTAATAGGAGGAAGCTGACTGTTCTCCCTGGCTGCTAGAGTTATAGCATCGGGTATATTATTACCAACTGGAACAAAACCTTTGTCATCGGCTTTGTAGTGCACTACCACTTCTTTACCATCGGCATCGAAGAATGAATAAGCACCGTTTATTTCCAAATACTCATGATCGGTACCCTGATTTTTAACAACAGCTGTTTCCTCGCGAAAGCTGCCATCAGCACCACGATAATGAAAACTATAAGAACCATCTACCTGATGCTCAGATCCAGATTCTAATATTTCCACAACTTTTGGTGGTTTGGTGGTCAGCTTTTTCAGGTCACCATCTTGCACGTGCTCGTTAATCGCATGTGAGGAGGATACATGTAAAGGATTTGAGTTGACATCAGTTGGATGTACTGCTTCATGAGTGCTAACTGACTCATCCACTGGAGCGCCATAGATGGTGAAAATCAACGTTATCAAACACAACTATACAAACAGTATAAATCCAGGTTATTATTGAATTCTTATGATTTGATTTTTATATTGTTACACTTACATATCTTAACATGATGATCGACACAACTTATCCTTATGGTCTTTGAACACTAATTGATGGTTCTGTTTGCCAGACATGCAAGTTTTATACCCATTAAAAGTCATAAAACCGGCAATTTATTGTTTTAAATTTAAAAACGTATTTGTTCTTAAATAAATTCTTTCTTTGTATTTTTAAATCAAATTTGGCTGAAAATAAAATATGAAGCCGGTTTGTCCCCATAGTATAATTTAATTCATTAATATGCCTCATCAGCAACATTGTGGACTCAATAACTCATGCACAGGCTTATTATATGTACCGCATTAACCCCATTTAACCGCATGACGTTGCACTGTGCATTTATTGAATTTTTGAAATTTATAAAAAGCAAACATTCTGGTTTTAAATAAAAGTACTCGTACTTTTGAATGTATGTAGTGTATTAATGAACGAACTGATTTGATATTATGGTTTTACCCTATACAATAATAATGTTAACTAAAATTCAAATTTCTCTAACAAATATTTTTGAATAAATTCAAAAGCGATGTTAAAAGCGATTTTATAAGGATTTAAAAGTCAGCAGTAGTTCTTAAAGGAGAGAGGAAGGAAAATAAATTTAATAGAATTTATTTAAATGTACTCGAACTATTGTACTGTATTATGTGAATTTTTTTTGCTGGACCATGAATGAATCATCATTAGAATTAAAAAAAAAAAAAAACTCGATCTTGTATTAAATATAACTGCCGAAATTCTATTAGTAATAAATATATAGGTTGGGGATATACCTTGATAAGAAAAGCTGCTAGATTAATATTGTAAAAGTAGTCTGATATCTAAAACTGTGCTATAGTGTAAGAAAGACTAGCCAAGTATAATTTAACTTTGTCATATTCCAAGCAGATTTAAAAGGACCAATGCGGATTTTCTGAAAAAGCACAAATAAATTGCCTATAGATTAATTACTATTGATGTTACTAACCAAAAGATATATTTAAAGTCCTAGTATATATTTGTATGCTATGTATATATAATGTATACTATTACTAAATGTTCCAGGAAATGTTTTATAGTAATAGTAATTTTTTAAGAATTACAAATCTTCCTACAAAGGTTGTACAATAATCAAAGGTGTGATTCATCATGTTGAAATGGAAATTTTTTTTTTATTTTTTGTGGTATTTAACATGATTTTTTTTTTGTTTTAAACAAAGAGAATATTTATTTGTTTCTTTCAAATTATTCCAAAAGCATTTATATTATTCTTATACAGTGAAAATAATTATATCATTCTGCTATAGCTGCAAATAGTGGCATATAAACTATTAAAACTTGTTTGTTTGTGTTTGGCAAAATTTAAATTTATTTATGTATATTGATGAAAGATAGAAAAAATCGATTCCAGTAAATTTTAATTTTTGTATTTCGTTTTTGTTCTTTTCCAAAAATAATAATAAACTATTTCAAAATTCTTTGCTTGTGTACATTTTGTTTATATGAAAAAAACTAAATATTTTTAAATGTTGCTTCAGAGTAGTGGAATTTGAAATCTAAACATTTCACGTTTCATATAATTTAATATTTATATATGTAGCTATTATAAGTTAATTTCCTTTTACTATACGTATACCTCCGCATGCAGAATGGTAATTTAGTTTTGTAGTAAAATTAGGTTAACTTTTGCTGCCTTTATATTATTTCCCTGTTTTTTTTTTTTTTTTTCTTAATTTTTTAACTAGATTGTTTTTGGAAAAATGAATGCTTGCATTTAAGTAAGAAAATTATATGTATGTATGTATATAGTATGTATGTATGTATATATACAGTAATATAATTTATGAAATTATAGAGAAATAAAAATAATAAAACTAAAAACATTTTTATGAAATAAAACAGACCACAATGTTCAATACAATAAAAACACTAGATGTACATTATATCATATATAGAAAACAGCATCGGACATCGAACGGCAGGGGCAACAGCGACTAAACAATTCTTAATGCTAATGCTTGGCAACAGGCCAATATATAAGCCATATATTATTTTAAAAAAGTAAAATACAACAACAACAACAATATCTATCAGTAATAGCAAATCGCAAGAAAAACCAAATAGGAAAACAAAAAAAAAAAAAAAAAAAGTGGAAAACAGCCTTAGCACCACTGGCATCTTAAAGGCAACAGTAGCCGTGGCATGAGCAACAGCAATGGCAATAAAATATAATTGACTACAATTGCAAATGTAAACAAAAAAAATTGTATACAAACTTAAAACTAATACATACTTGTGTGAACACATGTACATATGTACAATATATACGTACATATAAGTATAAGTATTTAAATACATACATGCTTGTGTATATGAAAAGAAATTATAAATTGATTTGTTTCTATATATTTTGTTTCATTTTCACTGTTGATTGTAGCGATGAAAGCCTTCATAGTCTATACGCCTTTTTCCCTTTCCTGTCGTCTTCAATTAATAGCGCCAGTAAGCGGAAAAAGACAAATCAACTAGAATCTTTACTACCAATTTCAGCTTAATATTTAGTATTTACACCTGAATAAATTGTAGTTACAACAGGTTCAAAGGGTACACATCAATCACACATCAATTTGTTTTTAATAAAATATAAACATTTTTCCATTGTGAGTTTAGTAATTGCTAAGGGAGCTACATAAATGATCATATTATTGTTTACAGTCATACTAATATAATTTTAGAAATGTTCAAATTTACATAGATACAAGTGAATACTTACTCGTAGACATATACATACATACATCTTTATGTACATAAGTATACACCATTAGCCATATGATATTTAAATCTATTTAAAGCAGCTTCCGTCAAAATGTTAAATACACACAACATTTCTTTGTTAGTTTTTTAGTAAATTTTAAACATATTGAACTTCAATTATGTATTACTATAGTTTTATGAATATGCATAGCCGGTGCTTCGAAGTCTATTTTAGAGTTACTGGACCGCGTACAGGAGAGGGCGAAAGTGCTTATCGGTGACAGTAGAGTATCTAACTCTATTGATTCATTGAAGCATCGTCACAATGTGGGTTGTGTTTCACTGTTCTATTGATACTATAATGGAAATTGTTCTGCTGAAATCAGGGAACTTGTTCCTGAAACACGTAGTTTTTTACGTAATACGAGTTCGTCAATCAGGGGCCAAATTACCGCATTCGATATCGAGTAAAATTGATCGTAATTTTCTTATTTGAGATTATGGCATTCGATATCGAGCAAGAAATTTAGTATATTTTATCATAATTTCGATACCGAAATCATTTTTCGATACGATAGCTCATTCGATCACGAATGCGGTAATTTGGCCCCAGGGCTCATCCATTATTGGTCGACTGGACAGTGGATCGCACAACACACTACAGGGAAACTTTGTTCTTTAGCCGTACTGTCCGTATGTGGAACAAACTACCAGCAGAAGTATTCCCTGCCACTTTCAATATGGGAAAATTCAAGTCAAAGGTTCACAAACACTACTCCCTCTATCCTCCCTCCCATAACCTATTTTCCTAGTTCCAACACAATGCGATGCATAAGTAGGGGTCGTCTCCTGAGTGCTGGTCTAAGAAAAGAAAATACAATTATGTTTACATTCTTATTTGGCAAACATTTTATTTTTTGCATCGACACACATGTATTTAGTAATATAATGTCATAATAATTACATAATTATTCCCTTTATAAGGACTCAATGTGAAAATTCTATATTTAGTAACATCCCCAAATGTATTTGTAAATTTTATAAAATTTTAAAAAGTGATTAGTAAAAATGGATAGTGGACGTTACTTGTAGCAAATATTTATATAGTTTAAAAATAACTTTTAATTCGAATATATGTACGATCATTATTTTAATATTAAACGTTGCTTGGATTTACAAAAGTAATGTAAACTCCAATAAACAGATAAGTTTTGGAAAAATTAAAAAAAAAAAACATTTTATTCTAGAAAATTGTTGAGGAGTTTTCTATAGAAAACTTTGATTTCGACAGAATCTAATAGAATATTTTCACTATTTACAATTCAAAACCTCTAAATTAATGCAGATAAGTTCTTATTTTGTTCTTTAAGTTTTTTTTTCTCCTTAAAAAGTAAAAACATTGTACACAAAAAGAAAAATATGCTCTAATTATAAAATATCCTTTTAATAAAGGTACAACAATTGAATCAGGTGAATTGAAATTACACAACATCAAAATATGTGAATTCAAATAAAAAAGAAAACTTAACTAAAAATTGTATTATAAAATTTGAATTGAATTTTATTCAAAGAACGGATGTAATTCATATAAGAATGAATTGTATTCAACCAAAAGCAATGGACCCTATTCAACTTATTCCGGAGGAATTCATCTATAACTTTAAATTGTATAAAGTTTTTCGATGAACAATTTTAATAATTGTTTCGAATGTTTGTCAAAGCTTTAAATTAATTCAATTTTAAATAAGTTCATAATTTTTTTATATTTGCTTTTGTTTTTAATCATATACAAAATTAGGTGAACAGAAATAATGAATTATTCAATTAATTTAATTTACTGCAATGATTTTTTCAGTAATTAATTCTATAAAAATGTATTCTTAAAGGCAATGAATTCAATGGGTTTGAAGTATTAGAAATAAAGAATTTATAGAAATTAATTCATAATGATCGCTTTAACACTCTTCAATTCTGACTCTTCTAGGCCAGTATTTTTAAGTGAGAAGGGAAACGAGAACAAAAGGAGAACAAACTTGACGCTACATATTTGGTTTGCTTGAAAAAGTACGAAAATTGAATTGACGTGTGTTAATGAAATGGCAAGTTCAAAAGAGAATTGAACAAAAACTAGTCAGCTAAAACTGAAGTGTGTGAAACAAGAAAATGAGATAATATTTGATTTGTTTTTGAAAATTTAAGAATTAATTCAAAATTTGGATCAGTATTAACCTGAGATAATTGATTTATTATTGTATCTTCAGCTTTGGGTTTTTTAATAAAGAAAATACAGACAATAACATTCGTTAGACCAAGTTTTATGTTTATGGTGCTAACAACTACCGGGTCTTTAGAACCATTTAGTAACTAAATAAATAAAATCCAACTTTACGAGTACATATTTTGTTTTATCTGTTTCTAGTGTTTTTAATGTATGGTATGTACGTACATATATTTTGATTTTCCCCCTAAATGTTTAAACATTTCAAACATTAGACATTTAAACATATGAACCAATTTAATCAAACAATCTGTGAAAGATTTATAGAATATTCTCTATAATTTATGTATAGCTTATATTTCTGGTTATTTTTCCGTTTTTTTTTTTTTTTTGTTGGTTTTTGCTTAAAAGAAATTAAAATCTATACATAAGAGTTCAGATGTAGTTTGTCTGTTTTATAACACAGCTATTATTTACTTTTGAATAGATGGACAGACGGACATACATACATACACTTGTATTATTTATAAATCTTTTTATAATAATTTTTAAAATTTTAAAATGTTTGATTTTTGTATTTTGTGTTCTCTAAACATTTAACTATACTTAGATGTTTGTTTTTGGTCAATTTTATTTCATTTTATTTTATTTCATTTTATTAGTGTATTAAATATTACATGTGTGTGTGTGTGTGTGATAGTTTGTTTGTATGCTGATGTATAATTTGGCAAATTTTCTTATTTAAACAAAAAGCAAAAAGCGAAAAAAAAAATACAAAAAAGAACAAAATTTTCCTCTTGAAGAGTTTTATGTGTCTGTTTTAATTAACTAGTTTGTTAAGAAATCCCTCATTATTTTAGCCTTGTTGGAGGTAATGTATCTGATATTTCTTCATGGGAGACCAGCATTATAAAGACATGAATACATATGTACGAATATACATATGTACAAACAACACTATGTGTCCTACAATAATATACTTAAATCCACTGACCACATAATGCAATATCCATTCATTCATTCATCAAGACTATTGGCGCCAAATTGCGTAGATTTGACGTTTTTCTTTGCTTAATTTAAGTGCCATGTTTCTAGTCCCCGCTAAGGAGGATTATTATTAATGAATTTTATTCTTAATTTTGTTATATTTTATTTTTTATTTTCTATATTTTGTTATATAGGAGCACATAAATTGTAAGAAGGCCTTTTAAGTTTCTTTTTTTTTTTTTTTTTTTGTGTTTGTGTTTTCCTGATATCGTAAATGTGTCTAATTTAATGCGTTTCTGTTGTATATGTTAAGAGTGTGGTTGGTGGATAGAGATGGAAACATTTGGCATATGAAGTTGCTCAAGCTTTAAAGTGTTAACAATGCTTCATGAAAATTGTTATTAATAATAATTCTAGCATATTTATTTGTTACAGTTTTTTTTTACACAAATTTCAAATCAAAGCGTGCTTTACTACCGCATTCCAAAATTAAAACACTAAAAAATAGTTTATGTTTAAGAGGGGCGGATATACATATAATACGAGTACATATGTATGTGTATATGAATGAATGTACAGACATATGTATGTATGTATGTGATTGTAGTGCACACCCTGGTTATTATAACATCATCCCACTAAATGCAGACTTATTCACAAGATGCCAGCCAGCCACACTTGTATATTTAAATCAAAACGAAGAAAAATTCTGAGGAGTTCATGATACTATTTTTAAACGGAAACAAATAAATATTCTTTATGTTCTTTTTGTTGCTGCTCTGTTCCTCATCATGTGTTTGTGATTGTGTTGTTGCGTTTTTCTTCAGATTTTTAATCATCATAAATGTTTAGCAAGATGTTATGATTGTTAACAGCAAGTGTAGTGTAACGCAACTGCCCAACAAACAACATATTGTAGTTTATTTCCCCTGCCTACGAGGATAATCTTTAAAGTTCCTTAAAAATTTTATATTTTTAATGCAGTTGATTTGGCATATACGCAAATAATGTTGAAACTAATTTGTTTATAAATAAATATATTTAAGCGAACAACTTTTGGTATTTTTAAATTCATTTATAATAAATTGGAATTTTTAAAGAAATGATTTTTCAGCCTGCCTTCGTATATTTATAAACTTATGGTTATGTAGGTGTATGCTCGAGAATTTATGTGCATTTTCTAATATCAACACACAAGTATAGTATGTACTCGTACGTACCTATACAAAGCAGCATACCAGGATGTTTATGTTAGACGAACTGTTATGAAGATAATTTGTTTCATGTTTCGCACGATTTTTTGATCTTTTCAAATTTTATTTGTTTATTTTCTAGGGAAAATGCAAAAGAATTAATTTTTTTTTAATAAACTGAAAGAAAGAACAAATATTTGAGTTAATCAAGACTAATAAAAAATCAAATTTTCAAAAATAAAAATGTGAAATGTTTGCGGTTTCATCTAAATTATTACTGTTACATTCAATGAATATTCAAAATTCTTGCCTTTAATCTCCTAAGAGAAGTGTTTAAAATTTATCAGATTTTGGCTAAATTATAAATATAAACCCAAGATGTTGTTGCCGGAGAAGATAATTCTGTTTGATACAGTCATTGACGGGTTGGCAATCTTTAGCCGAGTAATAATCGTGTTGTTTCGGAGCGAAGATCCAATTGGTTCCGTTGTTAGAGTTGCGGTATGAAAGAGATTTGTCGCTTCCACTTGCCGATTGCATTATTTTTTAAAATCTATTATTTACATATAATCAATTATAGATTATAGAGTAAAAAAGCTTAAGCAATAATGATCTTAGGAAAAAAAATTTCCAAAAATTACGTATTCAAAGGTCGCTATTTTAGAATATATAGAAAATAATAAAGGAATTTATTAATTCGAATATTAACAGTTTGAAATCGAATAAGTTAAACTTTTTTTAATGATTACTGAAATGAGTAAACATTATCTAACTAACACATTGGCAGGAATTCAAATCGGAAAATTAATGAGAATATAAAACAAAAGAAAAGGTCTTCTTAAGCAAATTTTCTAAGGTCTCGGAATTTAATCACAAAATTATTGTGAAGGCTGAAAAATTTTAATTTTTTCTTTAGTATCCGATAGAAACAGCTACATATTAATTAAAATTTTATTCTCCAAAAAAATGTCATTATAGCAGAAAAATATCTGGTACAACTTGCGCCGATAGTCTCAATTTACACGAAGCAATACTTAAGACTAAGCTGAGCTTGTTGAAATACACACTTGATTGTACATACACGAATTCGTGTATGTGTATACAAATGTGTGTATACTCTCAAATAAAAATACGTGCGATTTAAGTAATAAAATTGTGCTGTGTGAACACCAAAGAAATTGCACGAAAATAATAGTATCAATCTTTTCAATAAAAATAGAGAGGACATAGAGACGATTAAAATATTTCTTTTTAACGGCTTTCATTTGAATGCGATTATAAGAATTAGATAGGAAACTTTATAATTTTTTAAGCATTAGCCTCTCTTTTACATATTATGATTGATGGAAAGTAGAGACTACGACATGTCCTTTAGTAGACACGTAACATAACTATAAATATTATCCAATTGACATGTTGCAAACAAGTATGAAATGCCCTTCCTCAGAAAAAACCTGTCTATAAAACTAATGTGTTAATATTAATCAAAACTCGTAATTTTAAATTTTTCATTTAAACAAAAAATGCGAAAGATAAATGCTTATTTTAAGACTATAATGTTAAATATTAATATGTCTAATTAATACTGAAATACAGTAAAGGCTTTAGTTATTACAACCATAAAAATATTTATTCTATTAAAAAATTTTGATTTTTTTTGTTTGCTAAACTAACAAAATCGTGTGTTATATGAGATTTATATGTTTTTCTTAAATTTAGCGTTAGAACTCCCTTACATGAAATAGGGAAGTAAATATGTACATATGTTTAATGAATTATCGGAGAGGAAATTATTTTTTTTTTTTTTTTTTAAATTTGAACTTTACTGACATTTGAACCACTTACATGAAGAAGGTAATTATGTATATGGAATTGTCGGAATAAGTTCTTGAGGGAATTGCTATTAAGAAGTCGTTTCAAAAAGCGTATATTTTAAATTATGAAAATGTTGCTATTAATATGTAAACAACATACATATTTCTGTCTTTGCTCAAAAATTTGTATACTCGAAACAAACACTGTACAGTATCATTATGTGTTTAAACAACGTCATGCCATTAAAATTAGTTTAAAAGGAATAATTAAATTGATTAAACAGTTTGTTGAACTAATTTTAGAATTTAAAATTAAGTGCTTTTATACCTTTTAGGTAAAAATTTGTAATTGACAGTTACATAATTTGAATATCTACATCAGAATGGTTAAAACGTGTCTTTTAATAAAACACAAGAATTTAGTGTAGCGTATAAACAATTCGTTTTAGATAATTTATAGCAAATGTTACTTGCTTTCATTACTCAATTAACAAATTTGTAAAGTGTCTATGAATAAATTACGTATTACACTTTGAGACAGTCGACAATTTGTGATAAAATGTTGGCAATTAATTGTTGGCCAAATTATAAGTAAATTGTGTGGAACCATGAAATAAGGAATGTATTCTACGCAAGAAAATCTTAAAAAAAATAAAAGAATTTGTTCTTTTTAAAAATTGATGTGCATTAGGAACTTTCCTCTTATATGTATGTAATGTAGTATATTGTACGTATTTTTTATCTACATATTTTACTTACATTTATGTATTTACATATTAATATTTTTTAAAAATGTTTCACTTTATTTTTTGTACAATTTCTTTTACAATACAATTTTTAAATTTCACCATAATTATTTAAACAGTTTTGCTAAAAGAAAGAAAATATATAAAACGTTTATAACGCTTATGATTTTTTTTTAAAAATAGACTGATTTCCAAAAATATGTACATAGTATACATATGTACGTATGGGTATGGATGAACTACATCTATACATATAATACGTCGTTCACGATGTTGATGTTGATGATGTGGCAAATATGTATTTTAATAAAATTATTAAAACAAAAACTACACTTTTTCTTAATTTTTTCTTAGATGGAAACACAAGATCGGAAAAGTTTAGTTGGTGTGAACTGTTAAACGCGTCGCGACGCACTGCACCCACACTCCAAAATTTGTAGAAAATAAAACATGAGGAACGTTCGTTTTTGTTTCGTTTTCAGAACAAAAAAAAAACTAAGAAAATCATTAAAAAACATTTTGTGTTCGTTTTTTCTGAAATGTTTATTCAAAATTTATAAAATATACAAGTTTTTCGAACGTTGGAAAGAGTAGGCAATAGTGCAGTTTCATTTCATTCACTAACGTTGAACAGTCATAACGACTGAATAAAATAAACAATTATAGAGCTAGATGCGCAGGATCATTAGATTGTGTAATACGTCAGCACCCCCATAGCAGAATTTTATATTTAAGAGAAGGCAAATTATGGAGAAAATAATTTGTATTAATTTGTTATACCCTACATTAAGCAAAATATGCGATTTTAAAATAACATCACAGAAAAATATAATTTTTTTTTTTTTTTTTGACTTAAAGAAAAAGCTCTTCAAGAATTTTGAAATAAAAATTCACTGATAAAGATTTAAATTTCGTCAAACTTTTTACCACATCTGGAGAGTAGGGCATGCAATTTGTTTATTTAAAACATTCAACAATTTTTGTTTTTTACTTCTAAAAAATATAAGAAAATTAATACATTTACCCACCATAGAGAGTGAGAATGATCTTAAACAGAGAATTCGTATGTAAGTACAAAGTGAAAATTGTACAAATGCCTTTCCGAAAACATAAACACCCACCCACACACGCCCAAAACAAGCAATCATGACGATTGATCGTTTCCGTTTTTCTCAATGCATTTGTATCCTCCGAAAACTACAAACAAAAAATATTTAAGAGAGAAACGAAATGAAAATCAAATTAAATACCAAAAATAGCAGAAATTTCTAATATAAAAAAGTATTAAAGAAAACATACATACATATGTATGTATGTATATGTATTTATGTAGAAAATGTAAGTAGTTTTTAAGAATAGTTTTTTTTTTTTTAATTCATACAGACACCAATAAAGTTCAAATTTTGCCGACATACGAGAAGAAAAATTGAATTTTAATTGAGTTTGAATAAAACGAAATACAATGCAATTGTTTAGCAGAAAGAAAGAAAGAAAATTAATGCTAATAAATAAATTTTCTATATTTATGTTATTTGAGTTAATAGAACATAGACATTTGCGAAAAATTAATTTTTCTTTTTGGATCATAACTTTGGAAAACAAAGTATGTAAATTATTAACAGAGAACTATGTATATGTAGGACTGTCAGACAAATTTTATGAAAAATGAAAAGCACAGTTGCAGACCACGAAATTAAACAAGTCATTGCTTATTTCACGTATGTATGTACATATATATCACAGAACACTGATTTTCGTAATACAGTCGAATAATTTGGAGACGTTGTTGCAGTGTGAGCATTTCCATGCTAAATTGACAAAAACTTATACATTGAATCTTTCTGAGGTAAAATTGTCAAATCTATCAGGCCTTAGAAAATGTTCAGAATGTACATACATATAATCTATCATTTGTTATCTTGATGTTTAATGAGCGATTCTGCAGTTCTTTATGCAAAAATACGCATATTGTATCAACCAGCTCAAGTAATTTTTGTTTGTCCTTGTTTCTTTATTAGAAGTCCAGAAAATCATTTTGTCCTGAGCACAATTTAATAATTCATTGTTTAAATTATAATTATTCTTGATATTTTTTCAACATACTATGTATGTAGGTACATATTTAATAAGGAAATTAGAATAATCTGTATACTTAATTTATTTAACATGTTTTTAATGTGAAACAATAAAAAATCATATACATATGTAATTTGTATCAATCTGTAAAGTCAAAATTAAATACTCATGAAATTACACCCACATACACACGTAAATAAAAACATTAACATTTCGATTTTATTTAATAAATTTCTTCACACCTTGTAAACATTTCACTTGTTCTCACTACTGTTCAAGCAGAAAGCAAAACAAGATCAAGAGTTTTTTATTATTGTTAAAATTTAAACAAACTTTTTTATATATGAATACAACCCATACATTTACCATTAACACACAGGCATTTACCATAAGAAAATGTGAAAATTACCCGTAGATTATTTAGAAAATCATAAACAATCGATGCTGAAAAGTATTTGTTTTTCTTTCTTTTACTAATCTTTGAATAAAAGAAGAAAAGGCACGCGATGCAAGAGGAAAAGCTCTGTTAAGCGTACATGCTTGTATGTATGTACATATAAGAATGTGTTTCATTCTATATAGAAAATTTTACCCAACCCATACAATTGAATTGTATTTTATTATTTTCGTTGCAATGTTTAAAATTGTACATTTTTAATGATCTTTATTTCCTTATAAAAAAAAACTAAAGTAAACAATTGATTTTTGTGTTGGTACTTGTGTCTAAGTTTAGAATTGTTTTACAGTATTTCAATGCAATATTTAGAAAATTCAATTGTATGAAAGATTTTTCCAGAAACAAAATTATAATTTTTTTTTTAATGTAAATGACCGCAAAGTAGAGAAATTTCTAAAGATTTCTACTAAACCGGATATGATTTAAATATTATATGTACTGTACATAGTCCAAATAATAATATTGATCTTCATATAAATACCTATGAATTATATACATACATACATATGTATGTCCATATGTACATGTCGTTAGCTTAGAGCGTAAAGGCAATAAATAAGTCGCTTATTTTAAATTCAGAAATTTTTTAATAGTTTTGTTTAACATGTAGTAAGGTCAATATGTAAGGTCACTTTTCAAAAGGGAATTTCATTTGATCTCTTCATTAAATTCATTGACATAATTCGTTAATCTTTTAAACGTATTATGTTGATTATTTTGAAAATTATTTGTTTATATAATTAATTCCTTATTTAAATCATTAACAAATTATCATTGAAAAAGTTATTTGCAAAAGATAAAAAATCAAATTTAAACATAAAATATTTACAAATTAAATAAACTAATTTGACCTTTAATTTATATTAAATTTGAATTAAAAGTCTAGTCTAAAAAATCTTTAATTTAATTAAATTAGTAAATGGCTTTTCTAACAATTATGAACTAAATTTTTGGTGAATTTGCATTTCACATAATAATTATGGAAACAAGTTTTGAAAATTACTAATATTTTCTAAAAAATTAATTGATTTATCCTCTTTTAGACTAAAATTAATAAAAAAAAAAAAAACAATGTTTTTGGTTTGGTATAATAGTTTAATGCAAGTATATTTTAACTTTTCGTTTATTCATAAATTCTCATCAATGTTTTCTAACTTTTGTTAAAATGTTATTCAGACGAACCCTGGCCGATGCAGAATAATATTGTAATTGTACTTTTTCATGATACCTGACAAATAATAATATATATATGTATATACATATATGTAAGTATATGTATTTTTATTCGACCTTTATTATTTCAATTATTACTAATTTTTCGAGCTTGAGGTCTTTTTTTAAATATAAAAAACTTTTTATCTTTTATTTAAAACCAATATTTCGGCACTTCCTTGAGTGCCTTCGTCAGGGTTTTTTTCTTAATTTAACAAATTTAATAATAATTGACAAATTAAAAAATTTTTAAATTCAAAAAACAAAGAAATATTTTTCAAATTAAACTTGATCTATATATAAAGAAATTATTTTTTAACTTCCGTTTCTATTCTTATAAATTAAGTGTCTATAATTTTGTGCTATATTATCAGTGTCTGACTTAAAATTAATTCTCGAAATTGTCGGAACCTTTATAATTTGTAACAAATAGCTCATAAATCTTTCAACACAGTAGGTAAACTATTTACTAATATGAAAGATAAAATAAAGAGAATGGATATGTCAAATATTGTTTATAAAATACCATGTAAGGGGAATGATAGTGGACAGTGTAATAAAGTTTATATAGGTACAACAAAGAACAAACTAAAGACTAGGATAGCAGGACATAAATCAGATCAAAGATATAGAAATATATCACAAAAAACAGCTTTATCAACTCATTGTGCTAATCTTAACCATTATCCAGATTTTGAAAATACAATGGTTTTAAACACAGAAAATAATTATAAACGTAGATTTATGTTAGAAATGTTACAAATTATAAAGGTTCCGACAATTTCGAGAATTAATTTTAAGTCAGACACTGATAATATAGCACAAAATTATAGACACTTAATTTATAAGAATAGAAACGGAAGTTAAAAAATAATTTCTTTATATATAGATCAAGTTTAATTTGAAAAATATTTCTTTGTTTTTTTGAATTTAAAAATTTTTTAATTTGTCAATTATTATTAAATTTGTTAAATTAAGAAAAAAAACCCTGACGAAGGCACTCAAGGAAGTGCCGAAATATTGGTTTTAAATAAAAGATAAAAAGTTTTTTATATTTAAAAAAAGACCTCAAGCTCGAAAAATTAGTAATAATTATATGTAAGTATGTGTGATCTCAAAAATTTTGAAAATTTAATTTACATATGATTTCAATTACTTTTTTTTAATTAATTGAACTGTCCAATCCAAGAAATAAACTGTTGATATATTTGACTCACATTTGGAAATAATAAGAAAAAATGTTTGCAATAGCCATTTAAAATTAAAGTGAAACAATATTCTTTTACATTATTTTAATAAAATATATTAAATAATCTTAATTTTTATTTAAAAATATAAATTTGTTTACTTAAACCACTGAAAGTGCAACACATACATTTTTTTACTGTCTTTGTGGCTAAGACGTCAACTTTTTATTATATTTAGTATCAAGGTCCTTTCTTTGCATTACACTTTCAAATATCTTCTTAAATGAATAAATAACAATTTACTTTAAAATGCCAATTTCTTCATTAATAAATACATTTGTTGGTCTACTTCGAAACCATGCAAATTGTTAGCATCACCCTGCAAACGCATTAACAAACCACCAAATGAAACATATGCCGACAGTCTGGAAGATGCTTCATTGTGCGCTTCGTCACCCTCGATGCGATAAACTTTGCCAAACATAACATATTCAAAGCTATCGGCTCTAGTGCCCTCCTGTTCTAAAGGATTATATTCGCCGGTATCAGGACAGCCATCTTCACGCAATGTTGTGGCCAAAACTAAACGAAATTTGTCTCCCAACTCCATGGGATATAACCAGGAATTTATATCTAAAATTAAGTCCATTTTAAAAGATTCTGATTCACAGTGCAATCTAGAAACACGATCGAACTTTTTCCCCTCTGGATCCATATCTTTCACGTTGAAAATATCTTCGAACAAAACACCAGCCATGGTTGTGCGATTTGATTTTTTTGTTTTGCAGGAGATTGGCTAAAATAAATTTTTATAAAGTTATGTTTAATTTGTTAGAAATTATAAGACTAACCTGTTGATTTTATTTAATAATTTACTAAATAATTGTAAAATGTATAAAAAAAAGAGTCAGCAGCGCGTGTTGTTTACTACTTTTGACAGTTGTCTTAAAGTAATGCCATATGTTTATAAAGAGAAAAAAAGAAATGCCACTACCAGCTACAGAGGTTTGTGTCTGTACTAACAAGAAGCAGTAATGCCATATACTAGGCATTTTCTATATATTTTGCGCTAAAATTTCCAGAATACTATTTATTAGAAAGTACTGAAAATAAAATTACCTTGAAATTGCGTACAACCTACTTTACAGCCAGCGTTGCCGTTTTGGTTAATTTTAACCAAATTTGGTTAATTTTTTTTCAGTGTGTAAATGTGTAATTTTTTTTCATTTTGGTTATTTTTATTGATAATAAAAATGTAAGAATATTTTATTTAGTAAATATCAAATTAGTATGACAAGTTTTATAATTAAAATTTGAAGAAATTTTTTAACGTTTTTTGTAACAAATTTCAAAAATATTTGTAACAATTTTTACAAATTTGTAAAAGTTTTTAGTCCCTAAACAAACCTATTGTTTTTAGCAATTTTTATATGTTTCTTTTCAATATTACATAGTATAAATTCCATAATGATTTATTACTGATTAATTAAACAATTAATAATAATTGTGTAAAAATTTGCAAGCAAAACATGAATGTGTAACAAACTAACTTGCTAACCATAGCTGCCATATGGTAGTAGTTGTTGTACTTTGACGATGTATCGTCATTTTGACGTTTTTTTATTAAAAAATAGCAAAGTGGCGATTTGACGATTTTTCTTTGAATGTGACGATTTTGAATTCTTAAAAATTTCTCTCAATCGACATTAACCATATTTTGTTTTTGTAGATTATTTTAACCACATACAACAAAATAATGACAGCATGTTGCCTACTTTTAAGCTAAAAATTTTCTAGCTTGTTAACGGGGGGACTTTTTCCCCTTTCATTTTCCGTTCGTTGCTTCCAATTTTTTTTTGGTTCTTTTTTACTTCTTCCTTCAGATTTAGTCGCTATTTCTCTACGTTTTATTTCTCTTCTTTTTTTCTTCATTCCTCCTCTCCAGTCAGTCGATGACGACTCTCCGCGTTGATTTTGAGATTGAAAAGAAAACTTTGTTTTTATATTTATGCGAACTTTAAGCTTAAACACATTCTGCCGTATTTATAAAAAATTAAAGTACACTTCAAGTGTACTTTAAGAAAATTTTGTATGAAAATTTTGTCTTAAATCACACTTCAAGCGTACTTTATTTTTTATAAGTACGGCGATAGTGTTTAAAAAAAGAATATGAGAATTTTATGCAGAAAATTTTGTCATCTCTGAAAAAGGTGCGCCAATAGCTGCTGGTGTTCAGTAAGTAGCTGTATAATACTTATAAACACAGAGTTGTTTCTGACAACAGTGTTTAATTTTTGCGTGCTGAAAAGGAGAAATTGAAATTGTTGACTATTTTTAAAATTCGAAATGACTTTTTTTATTTTTTATCGGAATTTCGGAGATAAATAAACTTTGCTTATAAACTATATGTATGTACATATATACTTTTGTTTGATTTGAACTATTACATATGATTTACTTATTTATTAGCATATGATTTATTTATAGTAATTAATAAGAGCAAACGCAAGCCAGTTCTGAGAATGTGGTAGCTTTCCGTAATTTTTTGTAAAAAGTAATTGTGGATTTTTTTGACATGGCAACACTACCACTAAACAATAGCGATGGCAAATGAAATTTATAGAGTACTTTTTTAACTCTGTGCTAAAACTAATTTTTATAAGGAAAAAATATATATATTTACTAATTAAATATATATATTTACTTATTAAATATATATATTTTACTAATTTAATAATATATAAATAATTTTAAACTAAAAGTACATATTAAATAAGATGTAATATTTTAATTTAAATAAAATTGTAAAACACGTCACTGGTGTACCATTACACTTTTCAGGCACCAATGGTACCATAAAAAGTACAATGGTATCAACTTTGCCAACTCTACAGCAAACAGCCGTTATGTGAATTATTAGTAAGAAGAAAGAACTGAATTTATCAACGCACAGTAATAAAGTTGTGCTGCAATATTAATTGATTTAATTGGTTCTAAATAATAAATTCTTCTTTTAAATAACTAATTGTGCTGTGTAAATAGTTTAGGAATCAAAAATATAAATTGTAAGTAATAAAACGCAAAAGTGTGGGAGTGGTAAATGCTTGTATGAACAACCAAAAGAACCAATACATCACCCCATACCGTTCAGCACCACCACCCTGTTTTTAACAAAACGCCATACAAAAGAAAGAACTTTTTATGAAATTCGGTGCTATTATTTATTTGTATTTATTTATTTATTTATTTATATTTATTTATTTATTAAATTCAGAGATTACTAGAAATAATACAATAAGTTTATTAAAAAATATTTTTCATTTATTTTAGTTGAAAACAGAAATGTTTACGAGAATTGTGCAAAAAATAAAAGCAGATGTTGAACTTTTGTGATTTATTTTATTTTGTTTCCAAGAGGGTTGACGTGCGGAAGGGTAAGTTTTTTTTTATTAGTATTTTCTGTTTTGTTATTGCTTTACAATAACAATATGTACTTATTTGTACGTGTTACTTTGTTGCCTTGCCTGCTTTCTATAGAGAGTTTTTTTTTTTGTATGATTAACGCAAAATAATGCCTGCATAAAATTTAGTTTTTATTAATAAAAAGGAATAGTCGGTGGAAGTATTTTCTTTTTACATATCTATTAAAATCTATAGTGTAAAGTATAATTTTGAACAATGTGGTTTATAGTTCAATAGTTTATTAATAACAAAACGACAATATTTTATTTGAAATTGTGTGAAGTTTGGGGAATAATTTTTGAATTTTAATACATTTTTGGATAATTTAACATTTTTTGGGTTTTAACCTTCCGATAATTATTAACTTTTTTATTCTATTGTTTAATTTTTGTTTTACATTTAAGTGTTTTCCAAAAATTTTATGGATTTGTGCTCGATTTTCTTTGATCGAAAGACTTTGGCCACAAACCTTGAAATGTTTAATTTATTCTTTTAAAACAAATTATTTTTTTTTCTTGATTTTTAGACTATTTTGGTATGCTTTAAAATAAACTTATAAAATTAAAAATTCATTAGCAAAATTTTTATTTAAAACTGTTGATTAATACTACATATTAATAAAATGACTGAAAAACAATTAGAATTTTCCAAAAATTGTTTTTTAAAAGAAAATATGTTTTTTTTTGTATTAAATTGCAATATATGTATAGTGAAAGAATCATTAGATTGTTTAAAATAAAAAATAAATTTAATTGAATGTTTTAAAATCCAGAGAATCGAAGACCTTTAAACATTTCAAATATGTATACCTATGTACATATGTATGTATATCGAAATAGACATGAATATGTACCTACTTAAAATTATAATTTTGTGTAATCACGCTTTAAATGTATAAAATTACAAAAAGAATCGAAGACCTTTGAAAAATGATTATTCAATAATTTGATCTTGCTATTGATCTTAAAATAAATATAAAATAAAGTCTATTGAAAATACATCGATGTCGATTAAAAATTAATTTGAAATAAATGTCGAATAAAGTGAGTTCAAAAAATTTATAGATTTTTCCTTAAATCGTAAGACTTTGGTCACAAACCCTGAAAATATATATATTTTTTTTAACTACAAACATTTTGTAAGGCAATTATTCGACAATATTTTAAAAATGTTTACCTTTTATTCGAAAAATAACTAGTTAATAAACATATTTTCCACAAAACTTATAACATATTTTAATACTAAATGTATATTTAATGCTAAATTTAATAAATTTTTGCTATCTCCAGTTTAAACATAAAATCATTTGTTTAACTCATTACAAAACCACATTCTTATTAGGCTTTACATAAACATACTGTTTGAGTTGTACCTATTATGAAGTATGTATATGGCTAAGGTCGAAGTATGTATAGCATATTTATAATTCGTCTAACCCAACCGGTACAACATTTATTTGTTTGTATTTGCTCAAAAATTACTTTTTTCTTTTATTTTTTTTTGCTTAATTTGAATATGCTTATTCAGCACCCTTAGTAGGTACCGTTTAGTCAAAAGAAAAACAGCAACACAAAAAAAAAAAATAAATAAAAACAAAGCACAAGCAGAAACATTTTGAAATAATATGCATTGATTTCAATAATTATTCACAAAGCCAAACCAACAGTAATTGACAAAACAACAGAAATATAAATTTACATTGCATTTCTGTGTAAAAAAGAAACTTACATTGAACTCAACACAAATACCACTACAAAGGGTCGGAAATATACAATGAAACTAAACAGTGTTAAAAACCAGTAGTTCTATTGTGAAAATTAATGTTAACAAAAATATTTTAAACATTAATTGTTCGTTAAATTAATGATTTTTAGGTGAGGACTTATTCAAGCATATACCAGCAATAAAATTAGTTTTAACAGTAGAAGAAAATAAGACTTATGCATTTAGGAAAATACCATTTTAAAACTGCTGGCCTGGTTGAAATATTGAAAGTTTGATTCAGTTTTGCTTTATATAGGGAGTGGTGATCTAAACTCGTTTATATTAGTATTAAATATAGAGTTCATTAAAAACATATTTTTAGTTTTTTATTGTTTTGTTTTTCTTCTTCAAACGTTGCTATGAATGTGCCAGTATGTTTGTGTAGGTATTGACGTGCAGTCATCAATACACATCTGCTACACACATGGTCTAAGGAACAATCGATAATATAAACACATCTACATATGACTTTATTTTTATTTTTAAAGTAATAATAACTCTGTTGTTAGTGTCGTCTGATTTTTTTGTTTGTGTTTTTTTTATATTTGTTCTGTTTTCATGTGTAGAACACTACTTACTACTACTCCACTCTACTTATACTCTGTTATATTAGACGTGCTGTTTTGTATATTTCGTTTCATTTACTTATTAAGAATTACTCCAGAGCTCTGATTGTATGAATCTTATTGTATTTGTTGTAAAATCTGAATTGCATTCATTAGTGCACAGTGTATTGTAGGAATAAAGGGGCTAAAGAAATTATTAAATTTTTCTTATTTATTCATAATTTTCCAATGACTATTTTATTATCAAAGTTTTAGATATTGTAAATAAGTTTCAAAACACCTAGTTCTGTGGTTAATTAAATATTAATATCAAATTTATAAGTTTGTCATTCCGTTGGAAATTTCCACATTTTTTACTTGCGCCCATAAAGTTTAAAAATTCTTGATTCAAATAACTTACTCACATGACACCTGCATCAATATGTCAAGTATTGTCCTGGTTTGTTTGCTATTTAAAATCGGGCAAATCAGACCACAAATAGCTGATCTAGAAGCAGTTCTTTATCTATATATATTGATTATATATGTAGTATAGGCAATCAATCGATTACAAAATCATGCAAATAGATAATATGTACAGCTATGGACATATAAATGGCACAAACTCATATTGAGCATAAACTTAAGTATTTTCCAAATAAAAACTTCCAAAAATGGAAGTTTTATGTCTTCTGATTGTTGTTGTTGGAATATTTGTCTCAACAGCGCTCAAATGTTCCACTATATTCTCCTTATAGTTCACCGTTATTATATTTTACAAAAAGAATGCTGATTTTAAGTGGACATATAAATGGCCCAATTTATTTAGAATAGGCAGTTCTAACGTCAATTTTGTTTAAATCACTTAATATTTTGCGTAATTAAAAAATAAGTGTAAAGTGCAGAAAATTATTAAAAATGGGATCAGGCAAACATACAACAACTGAGGAAAGGCGGATCATATGGAAAATGCTTGAAGATGGAAAGAAAGTGGCAGAAATTTCTGAAATAATGAAAATTTCTCGAAAGTGTACAATGCAATTAAATCATGTGTTGAGTATCCCGATGTATTGATAGAAGGAAAAAGTCGGAAGCCAAGGCCTCGAAAAACAGATGTGCGTACGGATGGAGCTATTGTCAGATTGGCGAAAGTTGTTCCATTCAAGTCATCACGGCAGATAGCATCAGAAATTAATGAATCTATGGACTTGGAAATATCAAGCAGACTTGTTAAAAGAAGATTAAATGAGGGAAATTTGTTTGGGCGAATTTCTAGAAAAAACCACTGCTATCAAAAAAAAAATATTTCAAAGCGACTAGTCTTTGCCAGAACCCATAAAGAAAAACCCATTAATTTTTGGAAAAACGTGTTATGGAGTGACGAAACTAAAATTAATAGAATAGGACCAGATGGTAGAACCTTTGTTCATCGTCCGAAAGGACAAGAATACAATCATCGGTTCACTCAGAGGACGGTAAAACACGGTGGAGGTAGCATCATGGTATGGGGTGCATTTTCTTGGCATAGCGTAGGTCCCCTTGTAAAAATTGACGGAAAAATGGACAAGTTTCAGTACTTAGATATTTAAAAAAACCATATGGAACCGTATGCCTTTGATTTCATGCCAATTAAGTGGAAATTCATGCAGGACAATGATCCCAAACACTCCTCCAAACTAGTAAAAAATTGGTTTTGTGCAGAGAAGATTGCCGTTTTGGATTGGCCAGCCCAGAGTCCTGACTTAAATCCAATAGAGAACCTTTGGAACGAAGTCAAGGTTGAAATCGCAAAAAAAAAAATTATAAAAATTTGGATGACTTGTGGTTGGCTGCTCAGGAAGCTTGGTATGCCATATTCAAAACAAAATGCCAAAAACTTGTGGAAAGTATGGGTCGCAGGTGCGAAGCTGTCATCAGAAATAAAGGCTACAGTACTAAATATTAACGGTAAATAATTTTTACAAACAAAAAAACAACAAATTCAATACTAAAATATTTTTTTTTTATTTTATAGAGATTGTGCCATTTATGTGTCCAGTTCATTTCAGTAGTATTTTTCTTAATGATGATTTTTTGTTTTCTTTATAAATGAATTTTAATTTAAGTTTATATAAATTTTAAGGATGCATAATAAACCTTAGGAAAAAACCTACAATTTTTGTTTATCAATAGTTTTTACGATATTATAGCAGAAGAAAAACTTCTTGGTAAAATGTGCCATTTATATGTCCATAGCTGTAGATACATATACATATGTATTAAATGAGAGAAATTTCAATGGCCTCTCCAATAATATATATAACGGCTTAGAAATAGGTCAATTCCGGGAAAATATATTTTAACTTGATCATGTATGTATATAGGCAAGCGGTATGTATGACGTCTTTAAAATTGCGATCTATAATGTGCCAATTTCGGAAAAAAATTCACTGATTTTAAACATTATATTCTACACACAGAAAAGTAATATATGTAGTATAATTCTTTAGACACCACTGTTCTGCATTGGTTTTCTATAATTTTGTCACTTAAAGGTTTGGACTACTTGAAAAACATTTCATTGTTGTTAAATTGCTGCCGTTGCTTTTGCTTGTATTTTTCTACTCATATACAAATCAACATAATATTTTTGCTGTTTTTTACACGTTCTACTCTGTATTATTTGCTTTTATGGCTTTTGCGCTTAATTTGAAAAAATTATTTTCAAATGAAATTCATTTATTTCTTCAACTTATTTTGATCTAAATAAAACAGTTTCTAAATAAACGCTGAAAACAGTATATCTAAATATCTAAAAATCAAAATTTATTAAGACCTTTAGTTTAGAGTTTTTCTTATTATAATATAACAAGCTCAATTCCAACTACCATATTTAAAGAAAAAATTCTAAAACAACGTTTGTATATTTTTCTTATCATTAAAACAAATAAAACAACACAACAGATAAAGACACATTATTTATTATCTCAATTATTATCTTTATATAAAGAAAATAAAAACAAAAATTCTTTTAATTTGATAAATGCAGTTCTATGATAAACAAGCGGCAGACAGACAAACGTTACAAATATTTCGTTCTGTCGCCTTTTGCTCAAAAGACTAAGGAAGCAAACTTTTAAGCCAGTGTGTGTGTTCTGTGCGGTCGTCATGTCGTCATGTGTGTAATTTTGTGACTCTTTATTTATTTTTACTTAGACCTTGTAATTGTTAAAGTGTTTCAGTTTTTTTTTTGTTTTTTTTTATTGATAACATTTCTATAACAAAATAAAAACATAAAAACACAAAAAAAAAAAAATAAAAAATGAAAAAGAAATGGGACATTCAGTCTGGAAATAAATTTCAATTTAGTATGATTTTTAGCTTCATAAGTTATAAAGCTCTTAGCTCTGATATCTGAAAACAAAAACTTCACTTTATTATATGTTTAAACAACTGTTTTAAACTTGAGGAAACAACAAAATTTTCACAAGTGTCATAAATACATACACGTAGTTAAAAAATGAAACAATTGGAATTAGTCTGAAAATTGTGACTAAAGCTAATTAATAACAGTAAAACCTATAAATTAATTGAATATTTTTTATTAAAAACAAACATATATGTACAAACATTTTTTTAAATGTTGCTTATGTTTTGCTTAATATGTATAATTCTTAAAATCTACTATTAAATTTCTTTTTCAGTTGTGCAAAAAAACTAAGAAAAACTAATAAAATGTACATTATAATAAGTGATATTCTCAAAAATTTTTTGGTGTTGGTAACTTAATAAAAACAATTAACAAAATCTCTAAGCAAAAATCATTAATTGAATGGTAGTTACTACAAATAAAGGCTTAAAACCCTTAATATTATAAAAATAAACTAAAATTCAAATAAAGGTGAAGGTGTTTTCCACAATAAACAACAAAAAGAAAAATCCTAACTTATATTAATAATAATCAACACAAATATGGTACGCAGTCGACGCTCTATATCCAAAGAAGACGCTTCGTCGGTGTTGGCTGATAGTGGCATATCATTGTCTTCACCGCCTGCCCATCGTAAACTCTTTCCTCATCTCAATGAAAACGAAGAAGAAGCCTTATTAGGCAAACTATGTGTAACAGATGATGAAACGGACCCTGAAATTATAAAAGTAAATAACATAGAAAAAGTTATTATCAGTGATAATGATGAAGACGACGACGAGGAAGCTGAAGAGCAGTCTGAGGATTCGGAGAAATGTAAGGTGTATCCCACACAGCCTGGTGCTAAACGTGTGCGTAAAACCTACATCTGTGACACTTGTCACAAAGAGTTTCGTGGCAAATCGGATTTAACTCGACACAAGTTTGTACACACAAATGAAAAGCCCTTTACATGTGAAACATGCAATAAAAGCTATCGCCAAGAAATTAACTTGAAAAATCATATAATATCGGCCCATAAGAAAGAGAAAGAATTTGCCTGCAAACAGTGTCCGAAAACATTTGCTCTTAAGGAGAGGTTACGACTGCATATGCGTTTGCATACGGGAGAGAAGCCTTATGCGTGCCAACAATGTGATAAACGTTTTGCCCGGGGTGGACAGGTGGGTTAACATTTAATAAAAATCATAATCATTTTAAAGGCCAATCTTAAATAGTTAATTTTTAATATCAGTTTTGCCATTTACTTATCATTTTTTTTTGTGGAATAAACTTTTTTTGAGAAGTTATAGTTTTTATTTTTTTTCAGTTCAGTTCGACTCCAGTTCTAGTTTAATAAAGCTAATTAATTTCTCTTCAATTCTAGTTACACCAGCACATGGTCACTCATCATCATGATGCTCCCAAACAATTTAAATGTGAAATTTGTTCGGAACGCTTTTCAACATCCTCCAATCTGAAGGCCCACGTGCAGGGCCATGAGGAAACGCCTGATTGTTTTTGTGAAATATGTAAAGAACATTTTGCCAATGATGTGCTGCTAAAGGCCCATGTCCACAAATTGCATTACAAACTTAAGCAACTGGATTGTGATATTTGTAAGAAACCAATCGAAGAAAATGATTTCCTAAGTCATATGAAGACACACAGTAATGTAAAGACGTATGTCTGTGAAATCTGCAATTCGGTGTTTACCCAAAAGTCGCAATATAATGTACATATGCGTATGCATACGGGAGAAAGACCCTTTCAATGTAGAGTAAGTTTGTATTATATTTAAACTGGTTGATTCTTAGTTGTTTTTGTTTTGCAAAATTTCAGATTTGCTGTCAAACCTTTGCCCATTCAAGCGTTTTGAAACTACACATACGCAAACACACGGGCGAGAAGCCCTTTAATTGTTTGCTGTGCAAAGATGATGAAGTAGCCTTCTCACAACTGGCCCATTTAAAAACTCACATGAAAAAGATACACAAACAACTAAAACCCTACATGTGTGAGGGCTGTCATGAATTTTTCAAAATTAAAATTGAATTAGAGACCCACCAGCATAAGTGTAAAAAGTATACCACTACAGAAGAAGAGCAGGACGCTCAATATAACGAAACGCAAACCCTATCGCACATACGTTTTCTGATGGCTATATTACTGAAGAAAATCTCTTCGGATCAAAAACTACAACAGCTAGGCTTCGAAAAACGTTTAATCGATAATGCAGTTATAGCTGCTTTAAAACTGGCCAATCGCAAGGCCTATGATGATTTGAAATTGTCATGTTTGGAGAGAATGCGCTTAAATGTGGAGGAATTTCTCAATTGGATTGTGCCCCCTAAATTAATGGAAAAGTTTCGCGAAGACAACCAAACTACAGATAATATTTTGGAAAAGATAGTTTCCATGTACATGAAACAAAAGTAAACTGACTAACACTCACTCATCTCTTACATTTAGAGTATATTTTTATACTTGTTTACATCTTTATACAACTAACTCATCAATCAAATTCATTTTTAATGTGCCATACGTACGAATTTTATTATTTAAAATTCATTTATACACATCTATTCATTATAAAGCAAGGTATGTGCGTTTAAGTGATTTAACAACTAGATAATTGAATTAAAATGATATCATAAGTTATGATTTATTGATTAAATGCACAAAACTGCTGCTGCTTTATTCTTAATAAAAAGTAAAAATATATTGTAGCTAAATATATTTACTAACAAACCAGTTGTTTGTTTATATATTGTATATATAATTTTACTTTTTATTATTTTCATTCTCCCTTTATATTCCTTTTCAAAAGGAATATTTACTTGCCATTTGTTTTAAGTGTAAATCCAAAGTGGTTTGCTTTTTATTAATTTAGTATCCCAAAGAATTAACTTTAAGTTTTCCTATATGAAATCCAAAGATTATTATATTTTTTAATTTTTTATTAAAGGAAACCCCACCTTTAATAACAAGAAAAACCAAAAACAATATAAAATATTTGAAATGCTTATTTAGAAGGAAAATAAATTTCAACTCCAGATCAATGAAGTTTATATGAATTTAAAAAACAAAATTCTTAGTTTCTTGCCACTTTACTTTTTAGCCCTCATTCAAGTAGTTTTATAAGAAAACATATAAATCAACATACCAAATTTATGTTTAATAAAAAATGAAAACAAACAAATAAATAAAACTTATGATATAAATATGTATGAATATAAATTTAAAGACAAAAGTATACAAACTTAATTGTAACTTAATTTTAATTATTTCATTCAGAACTGAAGATACCCACAAAAAGGTTTGCGTTTGGAATTTTATTAAAGCAAGATCCCAAAAAAACATAAATCACCAACCTTGTTATTAAACAAAAAACATGAAGAGCTTTTAAGCAAAAGGGTATCAAGTTAAATTGCTAACAGGTAAACCGTTTGATTATGTATACAATTTAAAACCAATATACTATGGGCCAACATTGCACACAAAACTACATTTAATGTTTTACAGAAATTTAGATATTGCCCACAGTGACAATGATATCTAAAAGAATATCAAATATTTAGTAAGCAATGAACTTGCACAGACATAATAATTTTCTTTACCCTACAACCATATACATACATATGTACGTGGTTAATCAAGAAAAATTGTGTTGTGTGAAACAGTTTTACACAAACATTATAATGGATAACAATAAACACAACATTTCTGTAGAAAAACAGTTATACACAAAAATTACAACAGAGAAAACTGTTATACCCAATATGTTTTATAGACATAATTTATACACACAACATTTTTATTTTTTTTTTTAGATAAAACTGTTATACACAAATTTTTTCTATTATCTTTAGATAAAACTGTCATACTCAACATTTTCTTTACAGAAAACTTTTATACACCGTGTTTTGTACATATTTTCTTAAACTAAATTTAAACTGTTATACACGAAATTTTCTACAGAAAAATTTCTTACACAAAAATTATACAACAAATAATTCTGAGTTAATAAGATATTTGGCTTAAGTCGGTTTTAGTGACTTTTTTCAAATCACTATTAAAATGTTATTACTAATAGAATTTTAAATTCTGATTAAAATAAAAAAAATTGGGGCGGTCACGCCTATTTTCGAGTGTGTAATATATTTAGCTATATCTTGAAAACTACATATTTTTATTAGACGATATATATATCAAATGATAGGTTTTTTAAAGACATTTAAAACGATATGTAACATGCCCTATTTATATGGACCACATATTGATAAATTTCGCAAAATTATTTTTTGATCCGAATTTTTTTTTTAAAAATCGAAAAAATCCGGGATAAAGGTCTTTATGAGTTAGTAGATAAATTACAAAATTTTCAAGTCAAGAAATTAAGCTTTAATTTAAGGTATAACATTACCTACATGGTCATATAAATCCGAAGATATTAAAGAAAGATTATTACATTTCAGCATAAGCAATACAGGGAATCTGTACTATGCGAAGTCGGTGTTCTGTATACCATGGATGAGAAAATCCTATCCTTCATACAAAATTTTGAAAAAATGTGTTTTTTATTTTTTCAGATCTTATAATTCTATGATTAAGTAAATACAGACACATATGATACCTTAAATTAAAGCTTAATGTCTTGGCTATTTATATTAATAAACTAAAATAACTCTTATATAGACAGTTTTTTTTAATTTTTTTAGATATTAAAAAAAAAAATCGGGTCAAAAAATATTCTTTTCGGATTTAACCCATATTCGGTCCATATTTTACAATCATGATATATATTTTTAATACCTTTTATTTAATGTATTACAAATTATTAGACACCCAGTAGTTCCCGAGATATAGGCCTATATATTTTCAACTTTACGGGCCCGCCCCCTCGAAAATAGGCGTGACCGCCAACAATTCTTTTTTGCTGGCATCTCTAAAGGCACTATTTGATGATTTTTTTTTTCGAGCAAAGTCACTAAAACCGACTTGTTCCGAACATGTACATACTCCTAGTATCAAAGGAAGAGTCCAACGGTAAACAATTGGTATACAAAGTGATTCTTTTGAAATTGATATAGAATAATTAGGAGCTCATTTCTTTTGGTATATTATGGCTGTCTTGGAAAGAGCCAACATTCGCTACATAATTGCTTAAGGAAAATTAAGCAATCAATATTTTTCTCACTAAATTCGATAACTGTGTTATAAACTGTCTAGTCGAATGTTTGCCCCGAACCTGCTATAGGATGAGATCGATACGAAGTTGCGCAACTATAGTCAGTCTAGGCAACCACATATATTAAATCCTTCCCCATTAATAATATGAGTTATTGTACTTTCTAATACATGCCAAAAGAAATTGACTTATTTTCAGGTTATTTTCCTTATTTTATTTTTACTCAAATAACTTATGAAAAATATTAATAGATATTGATCAAAATACATATGTCTACAATATTTATTACAGTCATTTATTTCTAAATAATAATATTCACCCCTATCGTGAATAAAAATTCCACGTGAAATTTGTTCACTTTTATTTTTTTAACATTGAATTTAAATAGGAAAAACGTGAAAAGTGAACAAATTTCACGTGGAATTTTTATTCCCGATAGGGGTGATTATATTTTAAATATTCTTAAGAATATTCCAAGAGTTCTACAAACAAAAATAGGCATACTTTTAGGCAGTTATGAAAATTGTAATTGCATATTTTTTAAATTGAAAATAGTAAATTCTCTTTATAATGTTCGATAGTAAATTTAAAATTTTTAGTCTTTATAAAAAAATATTTATACTGATTGAGGGTATTTAAAATTCCGTACAGCCGGAAATATCATTCTACCAAAAACAAAATATCAATTCAAAATATACATACGAGTATAAACAAGGACTTTAGAGAAAGACAAACTTGTTTAATAATGTTATGTATTCATACATACATACAGACAAGACAGACATCAATACATATGTACATTTAGAATTGAACTTATAAATAAGTAAGTAATGACAAACTATTTGTATACGATTCATTGACAGCTTCATGCTAAACAGTTGACAAATAAGGTTATATTGTGATCTCTTCGGACTGTTGGACGACTGTTTCATGACATGATATCACTATCTCTGCTGCATTATTAAACAACTTCAAAAGCGCTCTTATCCTCTGTAGCCATGTGTTTAGCAATTTGATTGACAGGTCGGCTAATGTTTAAAGTCACATAAAACAGACTTGAAACAAATTTCTTAACAAATCGCAAATGCTAAGACACAAATGCCATACTTCCTTCCATCATCACCCAAGTAATTTATTGGTGGCCTTGAAAAAAAACAACAAACTGAAATATCGAAATAAAACCAACTCATTAATTGTCAAGACTTTGAGACAATGTTAGTTATATTGGTCAACATTGCATATAAGTAAGTATGTATGTACGAGTATAGGTACATACAATTGTCTGTGTATCTTAGAGTCAAAAACTTTTATAGAATTTCTCAAATGAGAGTAATACTACGAGTTAATGCATCTATCTAGTTGCATGGCTTTTTGAAACTGTTAGTAATATTATGTACAAAATGTCAGGCATTTTGGGTGGTCAAAGTATGTTTATTGCAATGACAACAATAACGAAAACAACTACATACAAACGGACAGACAGACACACAGCAAAAAGTGTGTATGCTTAGTATTCGTTTGGTATGCACATGTATGATGTCCAAGCATACTCTCACAATGTCCATGCCGTGTCTCCATAATAGGTAAATTGACGATATTGATCTGTTCATTCTATTCGCAATGCCACTATCATCTAACCATAGTTGTTGCCAATGGTGGTTTGAATACATAATAATAAAAATAATAAAAGAAACCCCTATGACTATTTCAGTTCTATTAATTTTTTTTAATTTTTTTTTTGTTTAAGGAAATAATAAAACGAAAATTATTTATCGGCAAATAAAATTTATATAAATGTCTAGTAAGAGCATTAAATTTATGTTTGTTTATGAGAGTCACAGTCATAGTCAAAGTCAGAGCTAGAGTGTGACTTAAGTTTGATGTGTAAAACTTAGATATTGTAAATATTTTTTTTGCCTACCATCTAACCATCATAGGATAATAGAAAATGGTAGAGGGATATCTCATAGATTTCTTAAGGAACCCATTAAAAAGTTTCATTATTAATATTGTTGTGTGTAATAAGATTTTCTGCTGTCATTACAACGCTTATTTATGTATGTATATATTTAGTTAAATTGGTAACTTTCCTGCTGCAAAGGCCACTACTGCTACGTGACAAGTTTAATATTATTACTTAGCTTTTCATGTTGGCGGAAAAAGCTACTACTACTGCATGGTTAGCTGTAATGCATGTAAACAGTATTAACACTATTAAATATACATAAAACGCAATTTATGTCCAAAAGGATTTTTGCGAAATAGCGTTGTTGAGAGTTTGGTACAAATTTGCAAATGCAAAATGTCATAAGTTCGCGTTTAAGATTTTGTTTATTCCATAATTCAAAGGACAGTAATGCATTTTTATCTTTAATATCCTCTTAAGAGAATTTTTTTTTAATAATTCAGATAACAGTTTCCCAATTTAATTTTCAATGTAATCTTCTAGAGTTGTCAAAGTTGTTACTAGTCAAAGGTTAAAAAGAATTAATTCTTAATTTAATTTTTTCATTAAATAATTCACTCATTGGTTTAGCATTTCAAACATATTAAATGCATTCTTTCTAGAAATAATTACTTATTGAATCTGAAAACTGCTTACAATCATAAATACGTAGTTGTGAACCCTAATGTTTCTTTATTAGTTTATTAGATCTTGTTTGTATATAAATTTTAAACAAAGTTCACTCAATAAAATGTTTATAACAAATATTGATGGCATTATGCATTGACGGTTACAGTAGAAACAAAAGAAAGCAAAACCTAAAACGGAAGGCTTTTAGAGAATTTTTTATAGTTTTAATTTTTCACATTTGATGTTTCTTTTCGTTTTTTTTTTTTGTTTTGTTTAATGCTGGCTTGTATGCAGGTGAAGAGATTTATCGAAACTGTGTTTATGAATGAAAATCACGTGCAGTGTTTATAAGCGTTTATGAGTGAGCACTCGTCAAATAAGCACGTCGAACATATAAAACAACACGTTTGCAACAGCAAAACGACAACATTTTAACAAAAAAAAAATCACTTTGATAACATAACTGCAATATCCAACACAAACTCCTATACAATATTTACGTATAAATAAATAAATTTATGTTTATAGTTATTGTCAAACAACATTCTCAAGACCAACAAACGTCAATGACTGTTTCCATATCACATCATAAATTTCTTTAAAACTTCAAATTTGACGTTGGTTGTTTTTTCCGAGTTTTTGTTTTTAAAACAAAAAATAAAAAGAATGCAAGAAAGAATCTTTGTCACGGTAAAATTGATTAAAGTTTGTTTTTATGGTTTTTATGCATTTATAATTTTTATATTCCCTGTACGTATTTTATATTCCGAAAATTGCCAGTGCTTTAGTTTACTTGTTTAGTTCAAGCCTTTTTGTTTTGTTTTGCTATATGTATGTATATATGTATTTTTTCTGTTGAAATTATTTTGAAATTAAAATATATTCTTATGAAATTCCACTCCTTATTTTTTGTACTTAGTTTAGGCCGTACGTGGTGCTGTTATTATAACAGAGAGGTGTGTATATTTAACCACCATAATGTGAGTAAATTAAGGAAGTTATTATTTAACGAAAAATTTAACTAAAAACTTAACCGTTTTTGTTTTTTGGTTTCGCATAATTACTTTTATTTGGTGCAATATGGGGTTGAAGATATTAGCATCGTATATGTATGTAAATATCAAATATATTTTAGTTTGACAAACTTTCTTTGGAAATCCTTGTATTTCTTCAAAGTGACTAAATATTTGTTCTACCCGTTTTCCGTAAAATGAGGCAATTATTTTAAATTTTCCTTGAATTGATTCATAAGTTCCTTATTTATTACATTTCTTTGTGAGTCTTGCTTCATTTTCGAAAATGACCTGATCCACCTTACTGTTTTCAATTAACTGTTTTTCCATTTTTGTTAAGGATATCTGTGAGAATAAAAATGACAAAGAATAAGATCACTACTTTCCCAAAATAAAATACTTTTTATTAAAATTCATGTGTTTATTACGAAAATAAATAATTTCCTGAAATAAATTATTATAATAATAGTCCTTAAATTCTCCAAATTTTGTGAAATAGTTTCTTTCTTTAACATAAATATTTTTTCATGTTACTTTAGTTAAACGATTTACATTAAAAGTAAATTTTCATTTATTCAGTGTGCCAATAATATAACCCAAGACTGTGTGTTCAAGACAGCATAAAAATACGCATCTAAAGGGCAACAGCAATCTTTTAAAGCTGAAGTCATCGTTTAATTTGCAGTGAAATGCAAGCATATTACAGCTTTTGTTTTAATAATGTCTTTTGACTTTACAAAAAACATTTGATTTTTTATGCTGCTACTTTTAATTAAACCCTAATTGAAAAAAGGAAGTAATTATTTAAGAAAACTCTTCCGAAACCATAAAACTAAAACAATTTCTGTCCAGTCATGGTCTTGTAAATCCAACAACATACTACAAAACTAATGGTAAAATAAAACAAAATTAAAATGGTCTTCTGTTAATGTTTAAAATGCAATTAATGTCTACTAATTTTTCATGTACATACATACATATGTACATAGATTATCTGCTAATTTGAAATAATTTTATTTAAATTATATTGTTAAATAATTGGCAGTAACTCAATGTCAATGTGAGTGAATGTCAATTTAAACGGGAGACACACCGACAGATAATTGTGGGCAACCAAGTTTGTTGTTTAAGTCTTTTGTTTTATTACAAATCTAAGTATGTATCTTCATGCATACATGTGTATGTATGTATGTATGTAGTTATAAACGTACGAACAATAATTCCATGAGTACTCACTCATAAAGCAATTCTTATGAGATTTTATACATAAAATATATGTAAATATAATAAAAGCCCACCTTGGTGGTTTATCAAACTTGATATTTGTAAAATTAATAAAGATTTGCGGTTTTTACACAATAAAGTAAACATACATACATATTTATTTATTTACAATTAACCAAAGCACGTGATTGGAAAAAGAAATACTAGTACATATGTATATAAGCCAGAATAAAACAAATATATATGTTGGAAAAATCGACGAATTAAAAAAAAACCGAAGGAAACACACATTCGAACATGCGTATTTACAAGTTTAAACAAATAACAACAAGAAAATCTTATCATGATTTGAATACCCAAAGAATGTAAGAAAAATATATACATGCATTCATATAATAATTGTAAAAATAACAAACAAACCAAAGGCAACAAATAGCAATAATGAAATCCAGCGTAGAGAAGAACTTTTGCAAATAAACCTAATTGTGTGTACTCGCATACTGGGCTGGTCAGCACTAGATGACCAACTGCAACGATTTTTATTAATTTAAGGGGAAATAGAGTCATTTAAATTGTAACCTAAAAAAAACAAAAATCTAATTTTTATCACTTGAGTCTTAAAGAAGTTGGATTCTGTTATAATTTATACAATTACCTAAAATGCATTTTATTTTTATAATAACACAGGGTTTTAATTTTAGAGTCATTTTCTTGGTAAATGTTGATAAATAAATGTATTTTCTTAACGTTTCCCAGTCCGAGGAAGTCTTGACCAATTCCAACTTGGCAGCTCTATTTAATATTGTCTGCATATATTGTAACTATTGTAACTATATATGTATGTTAGTTTGAAAGTGTATGAGCAACATAAAAAAAGTTATCATGCATGCATACATTACTTGTCATGTATAAATGCATGTTGTATGTCTGTATATGTAAACTTAAAAAACTTTTTGTTGTTATCTAATGCTTAAACATTTAAATGCTTACAATCAGTTGGTGTCTAGGGCTTCAGAAAAACAACCTAAAAAGAAAATTTTGCTAAGAAAACGTTTGTCTAAAACACGCAAAGCCAATTTTCATACGCAAATGTAGACATTAGAAGCAAAAAATAAAAATAAACTCAAACATAAAAAGAAAAAGCCATATTTAAATGTTAAGGTTAGTTGGGCTCTTAGGCAAGATTCTAAGCCTCAATTTACATACTCGTACATACATACATACATACATTAATACATTTTCGACCACGTTAAATATAAAATGTACTGGCAAACCTAAATGCTGTTTGTTAGCATCGTATCTTAAGTGCGTGTAAGGGTTTGTTGGCATGCAGCAAAACTTTTTACACAAAATTTGTCCAAACGTTATCATCTACATATATTTGAAGGAGCAACAACAACAACAGCAACAAAACGCAACACAAAAAAGTAACACACATTTTCAATCTTGTACTTCACAACACGCAATTGCCTAGTGTAGCATTTTGTTTTAGTCTCTGCTAGAATAAGTGCAAGACATACATTTGTACGTTCTCTTACATCCAGATATCAGCAGTATTTATTAGAGGAAGCTGCAAATTTTCTTGTTGTACAATGTAACTAATTTGTTATTTACTTTAATAAAAATAAATGTTTTCAATTGGTTTGTTACTCGTAAGATGAACCACAAAAATAAAAAAATTAGAAAAAATACAGAAATAAACATAGAAATTCTTTTTACAATTGTGTTAATAGTTTGATTTGGCAAATGTATGCTAAACACTTTTTCTTGGTGCCATTTGCTTTCACACAGCAAAGTAAACGTAAGTCCTCAAAAGATAGATTTTTTAGTAGTATGTTTTCTAAATATAATTGGTTTTATGGGAAGTATGTGGGAAGACTATGTTTTAAAAGTTTACTGTGTTCTACGAATATGGGTCATGTGAGAATTATAAGCAACTCTTCTAAACATTAGCCTAAAGGCGTAAATCATATTCGAACTGTCCAAATATTATAGTTTTGCCATAAGTGTCTGTTGCGTTCTATTTTACACTTTAATCCTTTTCTTCTTTATTTTCTTTTTTTTTTGTATTATGTTACATTATGCGTACTAGGAAAGGCATTCGCTGGCAGAGGTGGTGCGACAAATGAAAATCAAGTTTTATGCAAAACCTTCTTCTTTTAGATTTTATTACAATGAACGTTAAACAGGGTATTAACTACACTGTTTCTAAAAGTGATTTTTCGTAATTTAATTTTTTGATAATATTTCTATAGTAATTCAATACTATTGATAACTATTTTTTATTAATTAAAATTAATCGGTAACTTTTAGAATAATATGCAATGATGATAACCTCATTAAGTACCGACATCAATAAATTTTAGAACTATTTTATTTGGCCGTATAATTATTAGTACTTTGATGTATAAAAAGTTGTAAATGGTTTAGTCTGTGTTCCCTTTTTGCTATTTTTTGAATTATTTAAGTTGATACGAAAGCATACATTGTATTTTTTATTTGTATCATGCAGCTATATTTCAATGATAAAAAAAATCATGCTGGCTGAAGAGGAACAAGTAAATCAAAAACAAACTAAACATTTACAAACAAACAATACGAATTTTAAATACACTTCACTAAAAGCTATCATATAAAACAAGTAGTTCCTCGAAATTGTATTTTTTCAAAAATGTTTGTAACCAAAACATCAAACAGGCTTTAAATATCCATCATTGACATAATTTCCATACAAAATTCCAGTGGACAATTGGTTTACATTTTAGCATGTTACATTTCTTATTAAACAATTTATATACTCCCCATTTTAGGGATAAGGGTATAATAAATAAAAATTAATAGTGACTGACTGGTATTGATAAAACTCACACCTTTTTATCTCAAACATTTGGTACTTGTTTCCTCGACATAATGCGTACAGTTTTAGTAACTCTTACATAGTAGTGACTTTAAATCTAAACATAAGATTCTTATAATAAAAAAAATTTCATACAATACAATTTCAAAATACATATTTGTGAATATTTAGAACAGCCAAGGTTCGTGTATATTGTAAAAACTGGCTAAAGTCAGTTCTATGTAAAATTGGAAAAAAACGTTACCTACTCGTATGTTTATAGTTTTTATGCGTTTGCTGCATTTTCTTTCTTAAGCAGGAAGTTGAAGGTTTAAACATTAAAAATGTGTTTGGAATATAAATCACTCAAAGTTGTAAATTTTAATAAATATGGATTTATTATTATATTAAAGTTAGAAAAAAAAACATTTATGATTGTTTAATTAAAATAGCCATCACATGTACTATTATTATGGTTAAATAATTTCCTAACTTCATAATTGCATAAATGTTAATGTGTGGAGCGTAAATGTGAATGTTAGTTTTTGTAAACAAAATCTTTAGTGATTTTAAACATTCATATGAACATCACATCATCTGTATGTATGCAATACCATCACTTTGCTAAGGAATTAATTTCAATAATAAAATTGCTGTAGGTATTTATGATATAGATGAAGACTACCTACCAATATTACAGTCACACAATACAACCAGACAACAAAAATAAAGAAATACATACTTACTTTTTGGTCATACGAGTACTAAACATTTAGTTGTGTCAGTGTGCTGCGAGTATGTAACGATATTATCAGTGAGAAAGAAGGTTGCCTTTAGCTAGAACTTAAACCAAAAAATAAAATAAAGTAAAAAACGGTTTCTTTGTAACAAGTTGGTTTTTGTGAGCATTATTTTCGCCTGGGTGGACATGTTAAATACATGCTGACGTGCTTCTGTTATAACAAGAAAACTAAAAAAATAAATATAAATATATTCATTCAAATGCAATATTCTACAAATCGAATTTTCTACTCGTACATACCACAATATTTGTTTTCGTTAGCAACAACAATCACTTTAGCGTGGTTACAAACCATATAAATAATAAATATTTGTTGCAACAAACATCATTGCCTTCAAAATACTGTGCCAAGAAAGCGCCACACCAATTACTGGATATTTGTACGAGTGCATATGAAATTATGTGCATAAATTACATCTCTTTTACTGCCTGTAAACTCAATTTCAATTTTGTATTGTATACAGAAAAATATGCATACATATTTATCAAATTGTCTTTATTACTTTATTTCCACATTCTACAAAAAAATTACAATTGATATAAAATCTTAATAAAAAAAAAATAAAAATTGTAGCAGACATCTTGTTGTCTTTATGAGCTAGCTCCCTCATTGAATGCAAGGATATATTAATTTTGTTACAACGTTTGTAACTTTGATTGATATTACAATTCAGCAAATGCTGAACACTCTTCATGTTTATTATAATACAAATTTTAAGATTAAATTTTTATAAAATTTTGATATTCGATTTGGGAAAGTTATAGCATCAATTTTTTAAGTTATGAATAACTTTTTTTTTTTTGAAGAAAACATTTTTCTATAGAAATTAAATGTTAACTTTTGATAACTTTACGATATCAATAATTTCTATAGAAATTGAGAAATCGAGAGTTCTTGAAATTTTTTTATTGGGAGTAATCGATAACTCGTCTTTAGAAATTAAACTATCGTTAAATTTTTAGAGTTATCGTTAACTTTTCTATAGAAATTAAAAGTTATCGATATTATTTCCTTTGAATTTAATTTTTTTGAACAAAACTTAACCTTAACTTAATTGTTTTAGTATCGAAACATGTATAGATAAATCATACTACAAATGAAAGCAATTTCAGATAATTGAAAAATGTCATCCAATAAAACTATTCCACCAAAAACAATCTTCTATTTAAATTAAAAAACAAGTTGTGATTAAATGTAAATAAACTAAAAAATGCTCTAAAGTTTTGAGCATTAAAAAGATTTAGATTTTGGTAATAAATTAAAAATGTTTCGGTTACTTTCGGATTAGTGAAAATAAAATTGTTTTGTCAAATATTAGTTGCCTTTCAGTTTCGACTTTAAAAATTCGGTTTCGAAAAACTCTAAAAATATTAGCTATTAATTTTTCATTAATAGTATTTAAATATACCTATATGCATGTAATTCTTTATATGATCAACGTCAACCAATCATCTACCCTTATGCTTATACTCTTATAAATATCTAGAAATTTGACTTATTACTCATACAATTTTTATACCTTATTTGTGGTTGAAAAATATGAAATCAATTGAAATCATATTTTCAAGATGATTTATAAGAAACATTGAAATATATTTTTGACATATTGTTTTGGGCATCTTTAAAAGTCGCAAAACTGCTGTTACTAATATAATCGTAAATACTTACAGTCTATGGACATTTGTTGAATGCCTCACAAGACAATGGTTGGTACTATTGTATTTTCAGCATTTTATGTTCTAGGACATTTTTAAAGACATGTAGTACTTGCTTATGTTCACATACATACATACTTATACTACTTATCATTTGGATATTGCTGTCATTGTCAATATTCTGTATTGTATATTGCTGTTGTAGTTGTTGTTATTATTGCTCTCTTTGTGTTTGTTGTTACATACTTATACTGGTATGTATAAATACAACACATTTGCAATGCAAATCCTATTATGACTTGTAAAATTATATGTATATGCGTAGAGTTTATACATACATCAGTATTTTTAAGTATGTATGTATATTTTACGTTCATGCATTTGGTTTATTTTTTTATTTAATATTATTTTTTATTTAATATTTTTATTTTTTGGTTTTTCGTTAAGAGTGTTTAGTTTGGTTATGCAAGTCATAATTTTGTTTGTGTTACGTTTTTCTGTATATTTTCTCTCTGCTTCTTAAATAATAATATTTATTTGCTATATTCTTTATACAGCCTGTGAATGTAAGAGTTTGTATGTGTGTTTTTTTTTCTTCTTTTTTTCGTTTTGTGAAAATGTTGCCTACACCAAGGTTCAATAACATGAATAATGCATAAAAAGTTTTATTTAAGCTTACGCAGCTCAACTCGACAACAGAAACAACATCAACAATAGCATTACACTACGCATAATCATACATTTGAAAGGTTTTAATGCCCTTTTTTTCCTCCAAAGAAAAACTAAACACAAAAACGTATATTTTGCTACAGTTATAAGTGAAATAATGGCACTCGTAGGAAAAATTTTTAAGCACACAAAATGATTATAGAGCAAAAATGAAATCAAATGTTCAAGTCAGAATGGAATTACCTTTTTTTATATTGATCACTCTCATGACTGACAAGAAGAAAGACTTATGTAATTTTCACGACGACATTTTTCTAAGTTTGTTGTGGCAATATATTATCTTTAAACATGCTGCTGCAATATATTTTTATTTTGTTGTAAGATATATTGTATAAATAAGTATCAGCAACATTATTTCTACAAAAATTATTTTGATATTAATGCAAAAATATATTTTCTATAAACCATAAATTTGTTGATGGCCGAAAAATTCGCTTTTTAAAAATAAATTTGCTATTTGCTTTTGCTTCAAACAAATTTTTCTGCTCTTATTTTAAACATAATTGTTTTGAAGCAAAGTGTCACCTAAAGTTAAAACGAAAACCATACACCCTGCATCTCAATCTTTCTGGGATTTATTTAAACAAAAACATCGCAGCCGTTACCAGCCATATAAAATACTATGTACACCACTCAGCTTTTGGTGGTCGGGTGTGATGGTGGTTAGGAAAACCAAAATGTTTAAAGCGCTGGTGTTGGTTATGATAACTTTTCAAAAAGAACATACTACTAGAACATTTTTTTGTCTCATCTATGGAATTTTTCAAACAAAAAGGCACAATTTTATTTCTAGTTAATATTTCGTATTTTTTCATTTTTGTGTAGATCTTCTTTTTTGTAAATGCAGCTGTTATTGTTGTGGTTGTTTTTGGTTTCTTTATTTTAATAGTGCTGCTGACAGCTTAAAGCTGTTGTTTATTTGTTATTGTTGTTATAGTACTATTTGTTAGGAGTAGACGCTTTAGGAAACAAACCAACGAACGAAGCTGAAAAAAACATACAAAAATAAAACCCCTAGCAGAGAGAGATGCAACCAACAGCAGGCAATAAGTTTGCATATTATAAAATCCAACGTATACTGGTGTGTCAAAGAGGCAGGATATGTTTATGGCATGGTAAATTTAGTAAAAAAATGACATTTACAATAGCTACTGATAATATACGAAGATGAACAAACAGAGGATCACACTGCTGCAAAAACGAATGAAACAAAAAGGAAATTTCATATTTTGTTGAATTTTATAGGTCTGAGTGTATGGGCAAACAAAAGACTTAAGACACACACTTACTTGGGCTTGCAAGCAAAGATTCTTGCTTGCTGATGATGTCGATGATGATTATGATTCCCATAGTAGACTTGACAAGTCATTAAACTTATTTCTATGGCTTTCAGTTGAATTTGTATTTCACGTACATTTTTAAGAAAATGACACAAGTTTAAAAAAGTATCTAATCAAGTCAATCATTTAATATGCATATGTATGTATATGGATGTGTGTGTGTTTGCAGTTATTTGAGTACGAGTGCGTGCGTATTACCTATTTGAAAAAGTTTGTTTACAAATATTAATTGATTTCGTAAAAGAAAGAAAAGAACTTATTGCAGCTTGAGTACAAAAATATGCATATACACGCATAATTTTGTATTATTCAGAGTTTTCTCTTAAATTATACGCATTATGCAAGAACATCAGCAGCAGTACCACAACACAACCACCACCACAACTAACAATACAAAGTACGTAATTCTAGTCGTCCGTCTGTCTGTCCTTGAGCACTCGTTATGTCTATGTATATTATTGTTCTCTTGTTATTATTGTTACGAAAGATAAACTCACTAAAAAATGTAAGTAAAATTAATAAAACTTTATTTGTTCACAATATTGTAGTGTGTTTAGCTATACTTTTACATTTATTATTATTTAAAAATTAATTTTTTTCTTGGTCTGATTTCTAAACTACTAACATTTTTTTATCGAGTGTTTGTTTAAACAAAAATCTACGACTAGTTGAATTAACAAGAAGAAAGACATGCAAATTGTACAATATGTTCAGCATAACAATCCTTTTGGAAACAGTCAGTTTTCCTTTACCTCCCATACCATATTTTTTGTATTTTTTTTTGATGTACACTCAGACATACTTACATAAATAAATAAGTGTATATGCTCATATAAGCATTTAGATATGTATGAATGTATGTTGGCTGAAAATGTTTAAAGAAACTGCCATTACCTTTTTAAGTTATCTCTAAGAACTCTTCAAAATGATTCAACAGATCACGATTGCAAAGAGTAACTAGCAAATAAAACAAGCAAACAACTAACGAACTAACTAAAAAATAAACAAACTTACTTAAACTAACAATTTATGTTGAATTTTTAAAAAAAAATTTGCATTTCAACTTGTTAAGACCATCCTTTTCTCTAATTGTCAATCATACAAAAGTACAAAATTGGATTTATTTTCCAAAAAAAATTGCAACAAATAAAAGCAAAATATTTATAATGAGAAAAAGTAGAATATTATTAAATTTAGTTAAAATGTAAACATGTTCACATAAATAAATGCCACCCTCATGCGCCAAATTGATTAACTACGTTTTCAAATTTTTGTTGATGGCTCCTAAATAAGAAATTTTCTTTAAAATATATATTTGTATATATATTGTTACCACTAGATAACAAAATTTGTTTAGACTTATAGTAATAAATGAAAACTTTATTTGTGTTTTAAGAAGTTCGTAATAATATTTAAAAAATGAGGCATTATCGAAAATGATGCGTTAGTTTCGGGGGTCCAAATCTTAATTTAATTACAAATAATTGTAGATAAGTGCTGTCATATGGAAAGAAACTTATTTTAGTTTCAATTTATCACAATACTATGTGCAGTGAATTCTTTTAAAGCACAATTCTTCCAAAAATACATCCCATATAAAAGGAAAATTTAATATGAAAGTGAGAACAGTAATGAACATTCTGTTAAGTAGAACATTTTTGCCAAACATGTCCAAAATGCAAGAATTTTTGCTTCGCCTATCAAATTTAAGATTTAAAATCAACGGATCTTCTATCAAACGAATGTATTTTTTCCAAGAATTCTTTCTTTCGACAGTTACAAAAACACTAAAAAACACCAGGCGTAAAAACACAATCACTACAATGTTTTTTCGACATTGGCCAATGTGTATCTATATCGTTACAATACCGAAATGATAACGCCAAATAATCGTCTCCAAACTAATACAATTATGTTATCGCAGTATTGTTACAACGAAAATACTACGAGTATTTTAGTTTTGCTGCCTGGGCAACTTCAGCAAAATTTTAGCCCACTACCTAAACCAAAAGGCAAACTAATTCACAGATCCTTGAAAATTGAAAATTTTTGTGGACGTATATTTACCAATATATTTAACATTATGCTTATGGAATTTCCTGTTTCTAACAAATATTATCAATTACCGCAGAAGACCTCTAAAATCAATAACAATAAAAACTAATTCAAAAATGCTTTAATTGAATTGCTGTGATTTTATTATAAAATACAAGTGCAGACATTAAATGGCCCAGGGATATTTGTTGATCACTCTAAGAATGTTTCTTTAAATGTTCTTTAAGTTTTATTAAGAGGGGCGTGTTTGCAACATGTAAAACCAATGAAATACATTTGCACTTACAAACTCAACATAGATAAACATTTATTCGTTCATACTCGTACTTTTATTCAGTTGCACTATAAAGATAAACTGCACTGCGAAAAGGATGAGAGATGGGAACTATATGAAAAAGATAATGGTACAAAACACAGGGGTTATAAGTAACAATATGTTTTTTTTTTGTCTTACAAAATGTTATTATAAATTAACACAGCGATGACTTAAACTCCCGGTAGAAATAATGTAAATTGCTCTTTTTGGTAAATTGTTTTTTAATTTGTGATAAAAATCGCATTGCCTAAGCCTTTGATATACCTTTTATTTAATATACATTTTGTCGATCCATTTTCAATAACAATATTCTCGAATCTAAATATATGTGATATATTGATACAAGAATAAGGTCTGTCAGACATCAGGTGACTTGAAAATATTGATTTTAACTAACCTACCCAGAAAGTTATATCAACTTATCTATCTATAATAATCCATAATATATAAAAAATAATATTCTAGACTTTACAAAAGTCTACAGTCTCGTCATATAACAAATGATCTTCTTGCAAATGGCGATTTCTTGATTTTATTCATATTTTTTTAAAATTTAATAATTCATTTCAACATACAAGTCAGTAGAGAGAATATTGTTTCGAAAAATCATCATTCCTATTGGGTTTCACATTTCGTCTATTCATTGTGTATTTTATGTTTGCCCAAAAAAAATTTAGATTTAATTGTAATGTACAAATAGGTAAAATAACACATGTCCACCCTCTATGTTTGTTGAATTGTTTTTTTATTTGCCTGTATTCCTTAGGTTTCTGGAATTTTTTGAATAAAATTCCTGCTTACATCTTACAGCTTAGAGGCATGAGTAAAGAGAAAAGATATACAAAAACTAGTATGTTTAAAGTTTTAGGGCAATAACGCTCATAAAATACTTTATAATTTAATTTATGCTAAACGTATCCCAATCCAATGCAAAGTCATACAATCCCAATATACGTTGAACAATGTTTGTACATTGTACTTTATCTTTTTATACACAATGTATGTATGTACATACGTACATATATGACGTATGTTTAGGATTCTGTACATCTTTCTTATAAACCACCACCTACTTTTTTGTTTGAATTTTTTCACACCCTACCATCTGTGTTAAAGTACTTGCGAACTAATGTGTTTTGTTTGTAACGTATTGTAACATATTAACCATAATAAGATTACTTCACAACCATAATCTTATGTACAAATATGATAGCTAAAATGATCATAATATAGTTCTAGCACAATCACATTATGGTTGATTCCATCTTAATTAAAATGTATTTTGCATAAAGTCATTGCGACCAACAGTTATGATTACATAGAACATAATATTTTTTGATTATCTAAAGAAAAAAAATCTCATTTTATAATTATATATTAATAAATAAATTTACAACATTCCGTGCGTATTGTAGAGTACTTAGAGAAGCATGAACGTAATTTTGTTTAATTTTAGTAGACAACTTTTACACATTCTGACCGTGTACATACAGTGAAGTATAAACCTTCCTCCACTTAACTTTGGTTATCGATCTTTGGCAAACAGCAAGAATTTCTTGCGTCTATCTAAAGTACTTGTATGTTATGCATGTTGTATAGCTTTAGAGTTGTGCAATTGAAGTTGGTACTGGTATGAAAGAGTTTCTCCTAAATTATGATTTTATAACCTAGCGGCAAATTTCCACAGTTCATTTATCATTTAAACTAAATTGTAAATGTCACTATAGGAAAAGATTTCTAGACACAGCCCATAAGGACATGTTGCAGCATACTGCTGGTAGATAAATGCGAAAAACTGTCGTTTTTTTTGTGTTTACTTAGACCAAGCTCATAAATTGTTTGCAAAATAGAGGGTGTAGTGCGTGTTTAGGTTTAATAAATTGTACTCATTTTGTTTGACAGTTTAAAAAGACCGCCTTCAAACCAAAATGACAACATAAACGAAACACAACATAAAAAACCTACAAAATAGTTCTTTTTTTGCTCTTACGTACGTTGTCTGCCCTAGACTTTATTTGTTCTTAAGTTATTCTTTAATTAATACATACAATTATGAAATGAATGAATGAATGATGTTTTTGCCCTTTTTTTGCCAACATTTTGTAAATAAATTTCAAGTCTTTCTCTGTTTTTTTTTTTAAAGCTAAAGTAAATAAACATTTTATGTGTTTTTTTATTTCTTTTGTTTTGTTGCAGTTGTATGCTGTGATAGTTGGTAAAGGCTTTGCGCGCAATCAACAAAATTGTATATTGTCAAGTGTCGTGTTTATCATTCTAGAGCTAGAGTTTAGTTGGCTACTGCACATAGTACTACGTACAACTTACAACATCAACAGCGACAGAAACAAGACAATGTCAAAAGAGTCAACACAAACAACAAGAATACTAAAAACCGAGACAATAATAACACCAACTAAAACAGAGAGAGAGAGAAAAAAGTATGAAAAACAACACATCAGCAGCAACAATAATACAAACAACAGTAGCTGCTAACATTAGTTGCAACAGCAGCAGCAGGAAAACAAACAACATTAGCGGCATAGCAACTTGTAATATGGGATGTTTATGCTTACAAGATACAAAAAGGTGATAATTATTATATAAAGTAAGATGAACTTAGAGGCTATGCAAAAATGGTGAGTAGTCATAGTAGAGTCATAGTACAAGTTGTTGTCATTGTAAAACAAATAAAACAAAAACACTCACACACACATTTTCACATTATAATATAAGTATCCCAGCAAAAAGTAAAGCTTTGTAAAAACTTAGCTGTTGAAAAGTAACTCCCTTATTAAAAACGATTATTAAATTTAACAAACGTTTATTAAGCAAATTTTTATATGCAAATCTGTCTTAATAAACGTTTGTTAAATTTAATAATTGTTTTTGAATAAGAGGGGTGAGAGTTTAAAAAAATTAAGAATTTTAGAAAGCCCTAGCAAGCCCTACTCTATAGTGTAGCTTCTCTGCAAAGGTTTTCTTCGACATTTCTAAGCGTTATATACGCTGGGATATGGTGGATGTTTAAGTACTAGAGACATTACTTTAGTCTCTTCTACAATTAATATGATGAAATGTTAATGGTGACGACGGCAATAATTGCAAAATGTTTGGAGTGTTGTCGCGACTCTATTTCTTGATATATACCAAAAAAATATCATACTTACATACATCATAATGTTAATATTTAAGTAGTAAATTACGCTGTTGTTTGTGTATACACATGTATTTGTGTGTTACATTCTAACAAGGTAACTTGGAAGATTGCATGAAGGTTATTCTGACTAAGATTAATTTTCTAGCATCATTTTTGCGGTTTAGGTGCCACAACAACTGTGCAAATAACCTTTCGTTTGTTTAGAAAGACCAAAGTCGAGGTCTTTGTTGAATTTTAAGTTAGAAAATGCAGACAGACATTTAAAAGATTGTTATAATGCATAGACATATAAATTGATAAATTTATATTTGTTAATCAATTATGTTAGATAGGGTATTATTAGACAAAAATTACATATATAATACTGGAGTATCACTTAAACTCTTTTAAATTACCGGAATATACAAAGTTAAGACATTTCTATTGTAATAATTTACCTAAGTTATTTTTTTTTTTTAGAAAATTTTATGTTTTGAGTTGAGTAATGATGAACAAAGTTTGGAAAATATAGTATTCAAAATACTTTAATTTTAATAAAAAAGTTTTGTTAGATGCTGCATTACTGTTTATTAATCATTACAAAGTAATTAATACTCTAATGTTTTCAAAAGCATCGACTTAATGCTAATTTGCAAAATGTTGTAACGTATTGAAAGCAAAAAATACTTTTCATTTCAATTAAAATTTACAGAAAACCTTTATTTTCACTCTTCGTTTCAATAATGATGAATAATGCAGCAGAATGTTTTTCATTTTACTAATATGGCTCTCTTCCACTCTCACTTGTTGCACTGTCAAATTGGATGATACAGCCAACAGTAGCCAACTTAGGCTCAGTTTTGATACAAAATAGATTAATGCAAGTTTACACTTTCTTTTATATGCTTATTTTCCATTAATTTTAAATAGAAATTACTTTTTTGTTTTTGTATTTGATTTTTATTTTCTTTTATATAGTTGTTTTGTGCTGCTGCTTTTCTCTCTTTGTTTTGCTTTTGTTTATAGCCGTATATTTTTTTGTTGTGTGTTGTGCTCCATTGCCTCAGTAAATTACTTTAATTTTTCCAACATTTATTTAAACAATTTTTTTCTTACAACTATTGTGTGTATTTTTTGTTGCAATTACTTTCTTTTAAGTAAAGTATATTAACAACAATATAAAAAATAATAACAATTTAAGGCGAATTTAAGGTGTTCTATAGCAAGATTTGTATAATTTATATGAAACGTTTAAATACGATCTTCAGGAATAGAACCCACATAGAAGGTCACATTACCCATTATAGTGTTATAAAACTGAAGAACATTTTGAGTAGGTTGGGGAGGGCTATTACAGTTCCAACTTCTAAAGCTATTACAAATTCTCCAACTAACTAACTATGCCTCCTCAATACCTAATTTGTAGTGTTTAAAACAAAATCCATTAAAATCATTGTTGAATGGCAAATGTTTTATATTAAATATTTTATAAATACAAGCTTCCCTGCTATGTATACGAGTACATATAAACTTCATTAAATATTTAAGTAATGCAATTTTTGTATTTGAAAAAATAAAAATAAATATAGAAAATAATGTGTGAGTGTAATGTGTATAAGAGCGAGCGATCTTGCAGCTTTTTCTAACTTCATTAAAAATTAAAAAGTGCTTTGCTGTTGTTGCTATTTTTGGTTACCAAAGCTGAGATTATCTACGTTATGTGGATACTTACATTCATTATTATACTTGGTAAGCAAGTCACCATACAATCCTGACACAAGATTGTAATCACTGTCTTTAGCCAAGAAAAAGGGTTTAGTGATTTAAGAAAAATATAAAGAAGCAGCAACACAAAAGAAAAGAAAACGACGACTTAAAGTTTTCTTCTATTGGGGAGAAAACTCAAAATGAGCCCTACAAACAGCCATCCGTTTTGGAAGCGTTAATCTGTTGTGGCAAATCTATAACTCTTAACTAGACCTACAGTTTGTCTAGGTCTATGTTGTCGTATTTTGTTTCTCTCTCGTTTAGTTTGGTGTCCGAAAACAAAAAAAAAAAAACAAAAACTGAGCCTTAAGGTTTTTGGTTTCATTAAAAGCCAAGTTCATCGGTTGTGTTAAGCATTTAAAAAAGTTAGTAAGCAATGACTGACGGCAACTAAGAGTGAATAAGTATCTGCAACATTTTACACTTATCTGTACGTTGAATCTGGCCGTTAAGTATGTGTATGCTGGTGATCATTGTTACTAACAATAAGTGAAAGAAATAGTGTTTTGACAATGGTTTGGAAATTGTTTGGGAAAATTTAAAAAAAACCGGGTTTATAATTCGAAGTTGTTTAAATTGTGTAAAATTTCTACATATTAAGTGCATACATTTGTATTACATAATTTTGAAGCAAGGTTATTAAAAAAAAAAAAAAGTTTGATATTTGACAAATCATAATTCTAAGGATTTCCGACTGAAAGTAAGCAGCAATTCTGCGGGTCTAAATTAAAAAAAAACTTCATTGCAAATTGATTATATTTCGTTGAAATGAACGAATATATTTTCATCGCCTGACTAGAGCAACGTAGAATGCTCAGATATGTATTTACTACTTATCGCATTCAAATATTTTGTTAAGAACATTCCAAAATTCAAAGAATTGCTGTTAGAGTTTTTATTTTTAGATCGATTTTGGCAAAAACTTACCGGCATCTTTGAATTTATCGAATTTCCGGGGGGGAAATTAAAATTATTTGGTAATATTTGGTCAACATGTTACCATTTTTAATATGATAACATTAGGCAAATGAAAATGGTAAATTTTAACCCTATCTAGAGATTTTTTTTTTGGAAAAATAAGAAATATGTAATATGTTGTTATTGTAACAGTTCTGTTGTCATGGAGAATTCTTTCCCATGAAAAACTTACACTAGATACAGCTATCGCTGAGTTGATAATTCTTGGCTAGTTTCATTTTTAAAAATATTTTAAATAAACGCTTTTATAATATAGGGCCATTTTGGACACAAGTGCTGCGAAGGCTTAATATTTTCTTTAGGTATCAACAAAACTAATTAGGCGTTTTTAATTATACGCTATATTTTCATGACGAATCTGAAATATTTGAAATAAATTTGTCCAATTGCTTTGATTTTTTGCAATTGCTAACTTTTTTACTAATTTTTTAAAATTTCCTAAATTTTTAAGTAACTCGCTTTCCTAACAGCACTATATATTGTGTAGTGGAATTATATTTTTTGTTTGTTTTCTACTTTGGGTTGTAGCCGCTGCAGTAGCAGTGACGTACTTACACCAACTAAATGTCTGTCTGTCTAGTTTTTTTTTTTTTTTTTTTTTTTTTTTTTTTTTTTTTTTTTTTTTTTTTTTTTTTTTTTTTTTTTTTTTTTGTAAACAGACTCTTCAGTTAAGTCTGACTGTTTGTGTCTTTGTCTGACTATATGTCTCTTTGACTGTCTAGTCTCATTGTTAATCTTTGTTTAAGCTTTTATACTTATAAAGTTTTTTTTAGCAGCCTGTTGCATCTGATAGTAAAAATTCTTTGTATTTTCGTGGCGGCAATTACAGTCTAATGGTTCAGATGCCGCTGTATTTCATTTTACTTAAGTTTAGTTTAGTTTAGTTAGTATTTTAGTTTAGTATTTTTTTATTGTTGTATTTTTTGTTAGTTGAAGATGGTAATGACGAAAGTGGAATGAACAACCACATCTATCTATTTGAAATTTCTATCTTTAGAATTTGATCATCTTTAAAATTTTGCACGCCTTGCAAATGAAGATGAGAATAAAATAATGTTAAAGATCAGCACACCACAACAGCAACAACAGCGATTGTTGTTCCTATAAATGAAAGTCTTGAAAGTAATATAGAATGCAAAAGAAAATTAAATTGTCAATACAGTTCAATTTTAGCTTAACGACTTTATTAAACTTAAATTTCGAAAATTAACTGTATGAAAACATAAAAGGGCAAAGATTGTGAAACTGTTTAAATCTAAAATCATGAGAAATTTATACATACATACATATATGCCAATCATATATGCATAATACATATGTGAACCCTAACGACCTATATAATCCATAACAATGTGAAATATATTAAAAAAAAGTACAAAAATGCAACTAGTTTTACTTGTTATTTCTGTAACACAAAAGATATACGAGTAAATATACCTATACTGTATAAATAAGTGTTTGTATATATTTGTTTATGGCCAAACAAAACAAAAATATATAAAAAAAATCTCTCAAATAACTTAAAGTAGTGGCTGGGCTGCTTTAACAAATTCGACTATAAATTTCAATTTGTGTTAAGCCTTAGCCTGCAACAAAAAGCACTCCAGAAACGGCCACAGCCAAATGTGAAACAAAAAATCTAGAAGTCAAAAAAAAGCAGAAAAACTATTCGCCTAATTGAAACAAACACCAAAAACAGTTCAAGAATAAACAATTTTCAGGTGTGAAAATCAACACGGAAATTGAAAGAATAACATTTTTGTTGCCATTGTCGGTTTGTTACAGATAGCGAGTCAGACAGCAGCAGCAGCAACAGGCAATAGGCAACAAACCCTTGCTAAGAATTGTTACTTGCCAATGGCCCTCTTTGGCCATTAATCATGCTCAATGTACTTTTTATTTATTTTTTTTACGATTTTTTTTTTAACTAGACAAAAAATTTCAAACCAACACTGCATTGGTGCTAGAGTGGCAGTAGCAGTTCCCCCAAAATGAATAGAAAAAAACTCTGCCAAATAATGTAGAATAGTTCAGACAGCTTTCGGTCTTTTCGTTGTTTGTATGTATGTGTCATTGGCCAAATATGGCAGAAAAATAGGCGAAAAAAATTGTTAGGGAAACCTCAAACTCTCAATGTGCACGCTTAATTGGCTGCTATAATGGCAATGGCAGAAATAAAAAACGAAATCTACAGAACACAACAACACTACTACTATACTACAGCGCATCTAATTGGATTGACCTAAGGTAGAAGATAGGAGGAAGGCTATAAACAGCTGGCAGAGAGTTTAAAGTTTGTACGTGCATGGCCAATAGCATTATAAGGTTTGTTTTCAATATATCATAAAAAAGGAAGAAAATCAGCATATACTTAAAAACTTGAAGGAAATTTCTTTTTTGAAATCATATCGTATTATTGTAGTGTTTTATGTACGAAACAGAAATAAGTAAGAAAATTCCACATTCAACCCAAAGAATCAAACAAGAATCTTCAAATATTTTGGTTTTATTTTCGTTAACAGTGTGTTTAACCCGCCAACGGGCTAATGGTTCTTCAAGACAGAAATATATTTTATTCTTGATTCCGTTGTAGTTTAGTTCTAGTTTGGAACCGAAAGTTTTTTCCCTTGAAAACAAACATTCAATAATATCTTTTAAGAAATTAACATTCGTGAAGTTCTATTCACCAAATTGAAAATTTCAATAAGTCAGAAATATGTCTGCCTAATAAGGGGTTAATATTGTACAATTTGCTATAGTCGAAACTATTTGTTGGACGTGACTTTTATGTTGCCTTCTCTCTCATTCGTCGTTATTGTGCATTATTCTAAGCATTTTAGCCTTAAACTTGAGTTACGTTATGCTAGTTCTTATTTGATACGTTTGCAGTTCAAACGTCAGTCTACAATGCCAATCACACCATGAAAAGCTTTGCAAACAACAACAACAACAACAGGAACATCAAATAAAACTTCAACTTAAAATCCAACAATATGAAAAAGAAGAAGGCAACGCTTTTAGCTAAATAAAGTAAAGGCAAATCAGATCGTTGCGCATTAGTTTAGTTGAATAGGATTTGGATTTGGCAAACAAAATCAGTTACAGATCGAAAGCTGTCTATATGTTGACTGCTAACATTCCATCAATTGTGGGCAAATTTACGTTCTAGTTAACAATGTTCCAAAGTGCATACATTTATGTTAGATTTTTTAGCTGCATTTTTAAAGCAGCTACTTAAATTTTGTTATAGTAAAAAAACTAAAGAAAAGAAACATAAAAACTGCTTAAAAGAAAATGTCTGCAAAGTATGTGAGATTTATGATTAAGTTAATAACCTTTAATGCAAAAATATAAAATTAAAAAAGAAAATACATTTTCAGAATCATACACAAAATTAAGTGTAATAACAACAACTACAAAAAATGAAAAGAAATGTTGAGAAATTTAATTGACAGTACAAACGTGTACTGGTACCTGAATGATTTAGAGTTTTGTGTAATAATTTTCCAGGAATTTGCAACACTTTCTATTTTTGATTTCGGTTGTATATTTTATGTTACTATAATCAAAAGACATTATAATAGTTATGGTTTATTTTTCAAATTATGTAGAAAAACTAAACAATTTTCAACACCATCTTCAACAGATTTATATTAGAGAACTAAAATTAACTCAAGTTGGTAATTTTCACATTGTTTTAACTAACTCATGTGTATTTTCGATTTTTATAAATCAGACACGCAAACTTTGGTTAAAAAAAACAACAACAATAGCTGAGAAATACATAAACAATATTTGAAAATTGCACGCTGCAAATGAAAAAATATTGCTGTTTTGGTTGTTGTTGCTATTGTGGATGTTGCTTTTGTTATTGGCTTATGCATTCATAACTAAGTTAGTTTAGTTTTGACTTTAATTAATTGCAACCTAATGTGCAATGAACACGCAGCCAGCATTTGCTAAGCAAAATCATTATTATACAAAAACTGTGCTACACATACTTAGTTTTTCTTGCAGCTTTTGAAGGGCAATTAACCATTTTCACTTTTCCAGTTTGCGCTTCAATGGCTTGAAAACACTCACACACACACAGATGCATTTGTATGTACATAAGTGTAAAGCTGTGTTGTTATATCAATATTGAACAAACATTTCCCAGCATTAACGATTTCAGTTGTATACTTTTCCTTTAAATTTTTGGTTTATTTTCGTTAACATGTTGTATCTTAGAATAACAAGGTGCTACATTTAATATAGTTAAGATAAAGTTATAGTTTAAAACCGTGTATAATTAATACATTTTATTAACACTCAATAATTCAAAATTGATTGAGGTTTCAATGAGAGTATGTTTCTTAAGTCTTTTGTTTTGTAGGCAAGTTTGTGTTATGTTTACTTTCCGTTCATTGACGGTCATTAGCTAATGGATTGGTTATAGTTGTCTTGTGTTTAAAACATTTTTCAAGATGTTGTTAAAGTTTATTTGCTATAAATACTTCCGGCATTTTGGGATGTAGATAAAAACATACACAAACAAACAGGGGAGTTAATTATAGTGTTCCTAATTTCCCGGGCTTTTATTAAAAGAAAGACCATATCTACTCGCATACCGATTATACTCGAGACGTCTGTACGATTTTAAACTTTGGTCTTTAAATGGAATTTCTAATTCTCTACTCATATAAGTTTTGTCATTAAATATGTTTACCTCTTAATCTTGTTTTAAACGTCGGTTTGAATTAAACTTGCCACAAACTGATTTTACATAATTTTTCCAACAATAACCCCAAACTGATTGCAAAACTAATTTGTAGGGTACAACGAGTATAAAAGAATAATTTTTCAAAAAACTTTTAAAATTTCAATTGGTCTAATTTCTCAACAACTTACAACAAAAGGCCAGACCACAACAACAGACCATTTATTTTGAAGCATAATCTTTGGCAAGAGAAATATGTTGGTGGTGTTGATGCCAATTGTTATTTTCAAGGTTGTTTATTTTGTATACAGACTAGAAATACAATAAAATAGCAAAGAAAAAAAAGAAAAACTTTTGTCTAAAACAGCCTCACGGATAACAACAGATGTAAAAGTGTTCTAGTCTTCATGAAGTCTAAAACTCGAGGGATTTTATTGTTCTTTTAAGTTGTGTTTCTTTATATTATTTTTATTTTGTTTAGTTTTTTTCCGTTTTGGTTTTGTATAAGTCGTAATGCAACTGGACATGCACATACATGCATTTTAAGAAAAATGCATTTAACGCTCGACATTTATAAATTGAATACAATTTATTCTTTTTCAAAAGTCACACAACAACAAGCATTATAGCTTGGGAAATTCTCTAAGGTATTGCAGAACTTGTACGTTCTTATTTGTGTTGTAGTTGTTTCTGTTGCTCTTTTAGTTTTATTTAAGTATTATTTCTTTTGCTTCACATCTCGACCATACAGATCTCGTCTAAAGAGGAGTAATGGAGGTGGTCGTCGATGATGTGGCCATCATCAAATAACCACAGCATCAGCAACATAACTGAAAATAAATTTAAGAAAACTTTTAAGAAATTTAAAGTTGAAAAATTGCGACAAATTACTAAGCAACACGCAAAAAAATTACCTTCGTTTTCAATAATTCATTGGTTTTTCTTTAGTTTTCAGTTTCTTTTTTTTTTTCTTCATTGTTTGTTTGTTGCTTTCATTTTGATAAATCATGGCAAGGCAAACAAAAAGATTAATCGATTGGAAATGGTTTTCCTTGTTGGCTAAAATGTCTTGTATTAATTTAAGATTTATGTAGGAATATAAAAACAAGAAAAAAGTAGGGGCCTGAAAAAAGAAAAATATTATGAAATTTTAACACTCCCACTATTTATAGGAATTATAATTTACAAATTACCGACCTTAGACGAATTGAATTGTAACTGTTAGCGATAAATTATCAAGGCAAATCTAAAATAATCACTAATATTAAAAGGCCACAAATTATGCCGTTACTGTTTGAGATTTTTATGAAATAGATTGATACTTTTGTGCATTTTAAAGTATTTTATTATTAATTGTTTCACAATTTAAGCAGCATGTTGCTGCAATATACATAGTTTTGTATTTGGGTTTATTTGCGTACTTTATCTAGATTAATTTTTCTATTTTTTGGCCCTCCATTTGCCTGTACGTCTATAGTGTAGAATGCATGTACGCTGTTTTAAGTTCTTTTTGCTTTTGCTTCATTAAAGTGTCCACAGAAAGGATCGAAAATGTAATGCGACAAGCGTGCATCAGAAAAAAATGTGCTACGAAATTTATAGAGTGTATACGGAAAAAAGTATAAACTAATCAAAGGACATTTTTAACAGCCAGAATTATTCTTGAAATTTTGTAATTCAAATATATTTTCTACTTCTTGATTGCATGGGAGGTAATGAGTATGTATCTTTAACATGTTTTAAAGAAAACTTTATTCACTAAATAGTTTTTTTTTACAAAAATATACCCAGTATCCGTTTCTCTAAAGAGAACTTTTTTTTTATTATTTTTTGTTCAAAAAGTGTTTTTAACTCAAAAAGCTATTTTCAACTTTTTTTATATTTTTTGAAAAATAACAAAAAACTTTTCATCAAAGAACTTATTTTTTAACAAAAACAAAAAAAAAGAACTCTTTCACATAAGCTACATTTTTATCAGAAAATTTTCATCACTCAGAAAGAACACTATTTTTGCACAAAAAATCCAAAGTTTTGTGTCATAATATCTGTCATATTAAACCTGAACAACTAAAATCTCGAATACCTTTTTATACAAATATCGCATTTCGTGCACCCTCTTTTGTGCTTATGAACTCTGAAAGAGGATGTGTACCATGTATGACTGGAATATGAAAGCTAAACATCTTGCGAAAAAGTTCAAATAAGCGGCGACGACCAGTTAACCTTGAAGTTTTAAATTCTTCTTCTGTATTGTTAAGTGTATGTATGTGCACTTGTATGTATCTATCTATGTACAGATGCATGTACAAGCTATACCTATAAAATCGTGTATGTGCGTATGTCCCAACTATACAATGAACAGAACATATTGCCAAAGTTTTTTTTTAAGTTTATGTAATTTTTTGTAGACGTCTGAGATTTAAGCTCCCACAGAGGAGGTCCCTCAAATAGATAGACTTCTAGTTTATGGGTTTGCGTTAAGATCTATGCTAAGTAAAGCTTTTATGGCCAGATGAATGACACTTCATCTGTCTCTGTACTGTATCACTGCTCATATATCTGTATCTGTTGTTTGAATGTCCTATTGTAGTACGTACGAGTATATGTTTGTTGTGAATTGTATAAAGTAGTTGTTTTTGTTGTTGTTGGTATTCTAAAGGAACCAAGCACTCACTCACTCACTCACTGAATCTCTTACTGATGATGGTGATGGTGGCACTTGTGCGTGTTACATACAGACATTTATATTTTCGTAAACTGATGTAAAGAATACAAAAAAAAAAACTAATAAAATGAAACATCCTTTGGATTTTATAAAAAAGTCTCTTAAACTTAAATACAAAACAAAAAATATAAAATATACAACCATTTGTAACATTGAGTATCATTAAAACATATAATGTGGTTTAAAGTCACCATCTAGGAGCACTAAACTTTACAACGTACAGTGGAACAAAGCTATTACAATCGAATTGTTGTTAACAATAACCATAAAAATGTTAAAGCAATAATATAATGAATCGAGAGAAAAAAATCACCACAAGTATTTATGGTAGCAACTTTTTATTCCATACCAGCCGCCTGGAACTTTCGATAAACTTTTGGTTAAAAAAATGTTTAAAGGAAAAAAGGGACACCATTTTAAAACATTAAATGAACAAATTCATTATATAATTTTATCTTCATTCTATAAGTACCATCTTAATACTTACATATATTTTTTAATTATTTTACTAGTATTGAGATGTAAACATGTAGAAGTTTTAGAAACTTATCGCTAAATGAGTTTGTTGGATAAGAACATTTTTTTTTGTTCAATGGAAACTGTGTCCGTGCTTTAGAATCAGTTTAATTTGTTTAACGTATTATTTTATGTCATTCTCTAGTTTTGTTAATAGAAATTTCTAACAAATAAATATTTTATGAAAATTAATAAACACGGAAGGCCATTTAACTATTAATAATTATTTCAAAACTTGCATACAATTTGATGAATTCCATTTTCTGTAATTCAGAATTCATGTACTTTGAAATCGGTCCGACACATAAATACAAATTACAACAGATTAACGTTTCGAAGGAGGATGGCGGTTATTTTTTTTTTTTTTTATAAAACGTAAATTTTACCAGTTACAACTTTTTGCATGCACAATGTCAGCGTGTGAGTAATATTGATTAATCATAACAAGTATACTCAAACATTAATATTAAACTTTCCCTAGCTTTGACTTTTATCTTAATCCTTCCGTAAACTAAATTTCGTATCTAGGAAATCTTCTTATATTTTTTGCATTTTCGCTATATTGAAAAGAATCACTGTGCAGTTGGGATTTTTAATTATAGATCTTTGAACTATATACTCCAAGAATTGTCTTTAAAACTATTGAAAGAATAACTATTTGTTTATATTTATAGTTTAAAAAAAATCTAAGAAACTTTTGATATGCAAACTTTTACAGAATTTTAAGCTAGTTTTTCAATATTTAAATAGTTACTAATTTGAATCGGAAAATATTTTAAACAAAAAAGTCTGTAGATTAATAAACTCTTTACATACAAAACATCTGTATTGAATTTCATTGTAATCGAAATTGAGTAATACTTAAACTGGACTTTTCTGTTTACTCTCATATGAATTCTCCCATTAGGCAATTAGTCTACTTGGTAACATTTGAATCATTTAAACTATTTTTAACTTTTTAACTTTTATGTAATCGCCTCTAAGTGTATAAACACCACACCTTAATAATAATTTATTACAAGATGTTGTTAGAAAAATATCTTTGTTGCTGTGGTAACTCTAAAAACAAATGGGTTTTCTAGGATTTTTTTAGATCATTTTTTGTTTTCTTAACAAACGAAATATTTCATTTCTTTTATACGTACATACATATGTCTGTTAGTGATTGACAGCAAAATGTCGTTGGTGAAAAAAAGAGAAATACAAAACTAGTACGAATGAAACAAGAATTAACACAAAAGCTAAGAAAAAAAATAAGAGTCAAACAAATATAATGAAAAATATGTTTGGTAGCTTTAGGCATATAAGAATGTCCAGAAACGTACCGAACAGATACCGGCAGAACTGAGCACAACAGATTAAGATTGTGGTATGGTGCTAAGCATCATCTTAATATAAGCTATTAACTCAGACTTAGTGTTTTTTTGCTTTATATTTTTTGTTGCTTTAATTACATTTGCAAATGTTAAGTTTTTGAATATTTATTAATACAAAAAGCTTAACTTAAAATCCAATTCAATCCCTACAAAAAAAACAAAGAGACACAGACCTTTATTTATAACTTTACTAGATCTTTAAGGTTTTTTGTTTTTTTTTTTTCTTTTTTAACCTACGTCTGTCTGTCGGTCCGTCCATGTGTCTGTCTTTAAAGTGATAAAGCTTGTAATGTGTTACATGTATAAACTGACGTCTGGCAGATATTTTTCATTTTTGCAAAACGAAAAAACAAAATTTATAAAAACACATGTTGTTTTGCATTGACAGCAGTCAGACATGTTCATAGTTAGAATCATAAATTATAACTGAAATAAAAAATCATCTAAAGTCTAATGAATACTAATATTGCAATTCTTTAAGGAAAAAGATTCACTTTAAATAAACAGATTTTCAGCGCAATGTAAAATTTCAGTTTCTTTTATGTTGTTGATAAAATTACAAAATTAAATTGGCAAAATAAAACAAAGTTTATAATTTTATAACATAAAGTGTGAAAAACAAATTGTTTGCTATTAAACTAGTAGCTGAAATAAAGTATGTAACTTTAGTAATGTTCTTCTAGTTTTAGTCTGTAACTTTAGTAATGTTCTTCTAGTTCTTCAAGGCGGACAGTCAAACAAGCTGTATGGCTGTATGGCTGGCTGGCTGGTTGACTGGTTGGCAGACAGGCATCTGCAATAACCAACCAGCATGAGTCTTCTATAAAAAGATGCCAGTAAAAAATTAACTTCTATTTATTTATATGTGTGTAGCATGTATGTACGCCGTAATGACGTAATGAACTTAAATTATCTGCTTCTTGTAGTTGTTTCTCTTGAATTTCATTGCAATCTAGGCAATACATAGATGTTACACTCTGTGTATGTTCATGTGAAAGGATGTTAGAACATTTCATATTTTTTTCTTTACTCGTAAACATACGTGATCATGAAGTCATAATACTATATATATTTCTAACACTATTTGTTACATTCTATTCTGCATTTTCTTTATTTTTTGTACTCTTCCTTAGTTCGTTTCATTTCATTTCATTCATTTTCTTTTCTATAACACTTTCGATTAAATGCAACTTTATATGGTATAATATCACTTACTCACCATCTTCCATGTGATAGTCGCTTGTTTTTGTTGTTTAGTTTTAGTTCTAACCTTACACAAGGTAATCAGTTTTAAACATAGATAAGAATTGCTTTTAGATTTCTATAAACGTTGGTGGTTCCGGTGAATGGTTGTCGTCTATTAGTTTAATAGGGGAAGACCCTGTAGGAAAGCTTAGAATTTATGTCGATATAGTCGATTAATGGAAATTATTTGTTGGCTTGTCTTGCAATTACTGAATAACATTCCAGCAAAAACTTGTACGTGTCACATGTTTGTAGAATGGAGAGAAAATTCTTAATTTCATTTAGAATTCCAAATTGAAATTCTCGCAACTGTAAATTGCAATTCTTTATTTCATTTCGAATTTTTTTCAATTTCTTATGGAAATTTTTAAGTTTTAATCAAAAAATATACATGTTCTAATGTACGTATTCTAACAAATAACAAACACCAGCCCTTAGAAATGCGTTTGGGTCATGCGAAAAGTAAAGTGAATAGCACAGAAAAGGTATCCTTAGAAATGATATACATTAACCAAAATGCAAAAAATAAAAATAACTTATTTATAATAATTTATAAATGGTTTTAGTTTCACATCACTTGAATTTATCAATTTATTTAACATATTTCGTGCAATTTTCCACACGGCATTGCAAATATGTTTAAGATAAATATATGCATTTAAATATGTCACTTTGCATATTTATCTAAATTAAACAATTTTCCTGGTTTTTATTAAGGGAAATGATAGAAATTACTTTCAAAAGTCATTAAATCAACAGCAATTTAAAAAAAAAAATATGCACTTAAAAGTGAAAATTAATTAAATTACTTTTTTCAAATAGCTATAATATGTACATATATGCAGCATACTAGATTTTACTGTGTGCTAGTATTTTGTAGACTTTTGCATAAATATATTTTTAGTACACCACGAATATCATGAGTTAGTTAAATTTCATTTTTTTAGAGCAAAAATGTTGCGTCTTTTAAGAACTTTTGTCTCAAAAAACCTTAAAGACTGTGTACAGAAACATCATGGTGGAACAAATTTATATTCCACTAACTAGCAGTTCTGTTTTTGTATTTTTTTTCTACAATTGTATTTCAATTGATCACGTTTTTGCGAGGATACCTTTTTTTAATATAGTAATATGTAGTATCTGTTTATTTGTGTCTAAAAAGTACGTACAAGTAGGTTGGCTGGTTCGAAGTTTTAGAGTAAGTTATAGAGATCTTGTTTGGATAGCATTCGTTTTGGCCTGATAAGGTAAACATATAATCAGAACTCAAATTGAATAATTAAACCAAAGAACTTTTAGATCTACACCCTGTTCAACAAAAGAAACCCATTTTTTGTCTATTATGAACTATACTTTCATTATTTATTTAACTTGTAAGATTAAACATCTGCTCCTTAATTATTTTCTTAGCCATAAAGTTTAGCTTATAATTAAATTTCAATATTACAATTTAGCTTAAAGTATATTAATGTTGATGCATCATTTCCATTAATAGCTGTTGAGTTGTTCAAATATGTAATTATTTGAAAGTACTTTTTGTTGTTTGCTTTATCATGTTGTTATATGGGTGAGTTAAACATCAATAGATTTTTAATTTAATTATACAATACAATATTTTATTAAATAAAAACTCTTAATGATAACTTGTGCTACAGAATGTTTATGTTGAGTCATGCAGAGTTTTCCAAATAATTGTTAAGGTAAATTTAAATAAAGCACCCTCAAAGAAAATCAATTTTATAATTGTAATAAATCAGTAGAGAAGAGAAGAACTTCGTGTACTTGGGTATGTAATTAATTGAAATTTTTTTCTTAAATCTTTTGTTTTGTTAATGAATTAAAATGAGTGGTGATCTATCTCTCTATATGATAGAAAATGATTCCCGAAAAAACATATAACACATATATTGTGTTTAATAAAGATTTGATCATTTCATTTTATATAAAATGTTATTTTTCAGATCAATTAAAGGTATACATTTGTTAGTTCAACTCAATTGTTCTTTTAGGAAAATAGTGCTTTAATATTGGTTCTCATTCGTGGAATAAACTAGTTTGCTCCTTTGGCTCAATTGAGAACTCTGAACTACTGATTATAAGAAAGGCAGAATAAAGCTAGACTATTTTAAAGAATGATCACAGTATTTAACAAGTACATTATCTTTGATCTATAGTAATTCCTCAAAGATTGATAGCTACCTTTTTTATCAGCTGACTTCACAGTTAAAGTTTAGTCATCTTACTATCTATCAGACACGAATTGCTAGCTTAGTGCATTTACTGCTTCCAATGGTAAACCTTTTTAGACCTCTATCCAGATTCTGAAATAAAAAGGAATCCATAGTGATTTATCAGAAATTGTATTACTAATTGCCAGACTATCTATTAATATGATGATACCGCTGTAATATTTCGGACTCATAGATATAAGTATGGCTGCTGCATGGGTATTATAATGTTGACACATAAGTGCTCTTTGTAATGCAAAAAGAAGTCAATTGGTAAATTTAAATATCCCAGACAACTTCACTCTAGAAGTCAGTTGTATATTTAGTGTCTCTTAGTAATCTAGGGTGTAGTCACTTTAAATTCTTTTGTACTTCACATAAAAAATATGTTATAATCAAGAAACTGCTTCATGCTTTTTCAGTCGTGTCTTCCCCTTTAACAAATGTTACAACGCGCAAATATTTCCAAGATCTACCGGGTAATTCTATATGTTAATATACATAATATACATATAGATCGTACCTTAAGTCTCTTGTATTACTATGTGTATTTAAGCATTTTTAAGGAAGTTATTCATTAATAATTTGTACAGCAACAGTTACTTTTCTTACTTCTACTCACACAAAGAATACTATTACAGGTTTTATGCACACATACTAATCTTTTTATTAAAATTAACAAATATCTTACATATAAATCTATTATAAATTCTTAAATAAATAATTAATGTGTATTTTTTGTATAAGTAAGACTATAACTGCTCTATAAATCTGTGCCTGTAAATCTTTAAAGCCAAGTAACACTTAAATTTTGTCACTTTATAGCCAGGCTTCTGTTTATAACTGTGCCATCATCCGTTCGCTGATTTTAAGCCATAACTAAACTAAACTCGACTGAACTACACGTACTTACGTATGTACGTACATGCAACATAAAACATTAGATGATACAAATAAGTATTCAAAGTATAAGTATAAGTGGTTTTCTACACCCAACAATTGTTGGCCAAGAATTAACATCTAACAAAAACTGAAACTGCAACTACTTCTTCTCCTGCTAACCTCCCTAACCCTCCCCTTTCGATTCAATGTATATTTTTTTCATTTAAGTAGTATAAAATTTAAACTGCTTGTTGTGGTATGAACATTTGTTTGAACGCCCGTTTGTTCAATGTACTCTGTTTGAAACTGACTTGCTGTTTGTTGTTGTTTATTTGTATGTTGCATGTGTGTTTATATATTAATGTACGTAGTAGTAATTCATGGGCCTTTAGGCTGCAATTTACCGACCCTAACGGCAGTTTTCGTAAAAATGCGTTTACGCATCCGCTATAAAATTGGCGACGTATTTATGTTAGTCCATATAATGTTAGTCAGTCTGTTCTCATGACTTGGCTTTAACAAATGATGATGCCTGCTGCATTTATAGCTGATGGTTAAGAGGACTGGTCCAACAACTCTTTTCAAGAGCACGATTCTATTAAACATTATTTTGTTTTGTTTTTTTTCTTTCTGCCTTTTTGTTTTATACTCCTTTTGATTTTTGCATAGAACCAGTTGACAATTAGTGTTGCTATACTTGTGCTGCAAGACAACTAACTACAACAAGAGCAACTAGGAAAAAATCTTAGCAATGAAAGAATGAAAAAAAGATCACCTTAACAACAAGATTTGCGTGTGATGCAGACTTAGTTGAACGTGCGACAAATAAATTCGTGTTTGACAGCGGGTGGAACGAGAAGATAATTCTAATACACTAGTACACAAACACAAAATAGAGATAAATAAAATAAAACGAAATAAACAGTACAATTTACCGTATTAGGCCTGAAGTATAGTAGTTACTACACTGAATGTGAAACTGCAATTGCATTGCTGAACTTTAAATAAACCATGACAAAAACCAAACAGAAAAAAAAACATTAAATATTTGTGTGTCAAACTGGAAACAAATTTGTCAAACACAAATTGAAAATGGTCAAGAAAATTTTTACAATTTTACGAAATAAAATCTAGAGAAACAAGCAAAAAGTTAAATAACCAACCAAATATGCTAAAATTCTGCATATATGTATATATAATAGGGCGTATAAGTAGACGTCAATAACTATTTGTCTACTCGGCAAATATACTCCTCTATTAACAAATATACGAGTACATACATTTTATGACTGTTTTTTAATGTATGTGTGATTATTAGGGCAGTACAAATGTATATTCGAAATTTCAATTTTTAAATAAAATAATTATTGAGTCACAAATTAATTTAAATATTTTTTAGGGAATCATATTTGCAAGCCTTTTTTGTAAAATTGTTTATTTGCAAAACTGAGAAGCAAGTAACAGGCTCTGTTCCACTTTTAATGAAATTTCTTTTGGAATGCATTTTCGGAGATTCTTAAAATTCTGATTAGTCCATTTAAAAGCGAATGTAACTAATATTTATAAACAACAAAATGAGAGCGTCGTAACAAAAATATAGTTTCCCCTTAATTTTTCTTGGCAGTTTTGATTTTCTTTTAAGCAACATTTTAAATAAAGTTTATTACCCAGCAAAAACTTTACTTACATTCTTAATTTTAATGACTTCCAGAGTTCACAATTTCGTAGCTTTATTCACCACTTTTTGTATTACTAATTATATATTAAAGAATTACTGCCGTATTCATAAAAAATAAAGTAGGTTTGAAGTGTGCTTTTAGACAAAAGTTTCATACAAAATTTTCTTAAAGTACATTTGAAGTCTACTTTAATTTTTTATGAATTAGACCGTTATTTTATATATATATATCTTAAAAAGGTCATAATTATATAATCCAAAAGAGTTACTTCAAATAAATAGATTTAAAGAAGTTAGTTCGTTTTAACACGTTTTAATTCTGACTCTTCAAGGCAAGCAATTTTAGGTGAGAAGGGAAAAGAAAATGAAAGCAATACATACTTGGTGGTTATTTTCTTATTTCCTTTTATTTGAGAAAGTAAAAACTTGATGCTAAAGAGTACGAAAATTGAAGAAACGCGTGTGAACGAAATGGCATGTTCAAAAAAGAATTGAACAGAAACTGGTCAGCTAAAACTGAAACGTGTGAAACAGCACTATTATTTTTGAGTTTGTTTATTTATTTCATAACATTTTGTTTTAATCTGTCTACAACTACATATTTTATAAAACTTTTAAGTATAAAAAAAAGTTATTAATTTTTTGGTTAAAATTATAAAGGATTACTTTTGGGACATTGCGAACAAAAGTAGTCTGGTCGACAATTTCCTATTGCTTTTTAACTTAATTTGTAAGTGAAGTTTTTGCTGGGTAGTAAGATTATCTGGCTATCTTGTAGTTTTAGCATATATACTGAAACTGAAGTATTTTATCTTTTCGCGTATTGTAGGGGCATCGAGATCCTTAAGCATATTACACTTTCAATTGTTTCAATGGATCACCCAATATAATCTTTAATAATACTGGCTGCTTTCTTTGTAGCTTTTTGATATTTGATGAAGAGCTAGTTTCCCATTCAAAATTCTAAATATTTTATCAACTTACAAACCAACATAACAAAATTTCAACTGCGCTCCTGGCTTCCTTAACTTTGGATGTCAGAGCAGCCAGAAAACAAGAATTATGCGGAAATCACATTTTATAACAAAAATCAATCAACTCAGTCTTTAAAAGACAAAAACTTCACCATATATGTACATATGTATGTATTAATGTATGTAAAGTACTCGGATATATGTATGAATAACTACATACATATGTGCCTGTATATTATGCTCCGGTTAGTTGCTCTGAAAGTGGTGGTAATGTTTGTTTGCTTGTTTGTTTATTTATTTATTTTATGTTTATATTTATATTACATATTTGTTATTTTTGTATATTTTGTTGCAAGCAAGAGGAGAGTAGAACCAAACAAAAAAAGCAAAAGTAATTTGTGGCAGTTCTTAACCACATTTGCAAGTACACACAAATTACTATACAGCAGAGCAGTAGGTACATATAGTACATTCCATGTGCTGCTATTACCGTATGGCAATAAGCAATGATAAAGTCTTCAAGCCTGTTTCCAGTCAGCCAAGGAAATAACAACAACAGGCTAGACTTATATGAACGAGTATGTATATTTATTTTTGTAATTTTTATTGTTTTTTTGTAGTATATGGAAATAAATCTTAAAATTTTTATCGTAAAATTCACTTTTTCCTAAAACTATAATAATTCTTTGCCACAACAGAAATCTCAATATTGTGCCTAGCTGTCTGTCTCTTAGTGCGTCTGTCTGCCTGTTTGTTTATCTATTTATCTGTTGCCATGTGTGTTATACGAGTATGTCATATTTCACAAAGACATTTATTTGCCAGTAAAGAAAATAAAAACTACAAAAGCCCAAAATCATTTCAATTCTCATACTTGTACACAGTCACTTGAAGTAGGGGTACGTACTTGCAGCAATATGCAATATTTACGCAGTTTCTGCTGTAATAAATTTTGCAACAATGAGTTAAATTATTTTTCTGTTGGCGTTTAAGCAGTAGCAAAAATTTTGATCTACTTATTCTGCTCATGTCGGTGTTTATTTTGTTTAGTTTGAAAGTGTGTGTTCAGGCCGCAAAATTAAATTTCAAAAAATAATGCCCTGCCTAGTAGAATTTTATATTTTTTTTTCAGTTTTAAAGGCCCTGTAGCGTTTGCGTGAGTGTGAGTTTAAGTACTCAACTTTACTTTAACTCTAGTTCATTTATTTAGTTTTTAGTTTCATTTGTTGTATGATCGTCGGTCGGCAGTCAATTCATACTTTTTTTGGTGAAATCATTTGTTACATGTATGTAACATGTTGTTGTGACAAGATAGACCCTTTTAAAACAAGTGACAGACAGGACGTGGGCTTTTCTTTAAGTTATAGTGAAAACATGTGTGTTTTTCTTTTAGCCTGAAAATAACAATAAAACAAACAGAAAACTAGTCGACAGTCCTGCTGCGATAGTGAAAATGTTATGAAAATATTACGTAAATTACGATTAATTGTCATTGAGTCGTATTCTTAAGCCTTCTTTCGTGGGTATTTTACATAATAGAGAGTTTCGCATTAATGTTTATTGACAGTTACAAAACAAATTTACATGTTTTAAGGAATATTTTCAAAAAATTTGCAGAACAGAAAATGTTTTAAAAACAAAATTGTCAGCTTTTGTAAACTATGGAAAATTTTCAGTTGAAATAATGGAATATACTTATGTATGTATGTCTATTCCTACTTTTGTAAGAGCTACATATCACTAATCGGGTTAAGTATTGAGCCAAATTCCCTACCATACTATGAAGTTTAGTCCCACTTAAGAGCAAGTTGTATCACCATTGACTAGTTTAACAAGGTATTTAGCGCTTTCGATGGTTTCTGTTATTCTACTGTCTTCCGGTAGAAAGCATGGTCTATAACATATCTTTAGATCCAATTGATACTCCTCGGACCAGTAACCAAATTACATAATACCAATATATGCATAATTTATCCTATTATGGATGTGGAGATTGCAGATCATTTCTTTTTTCAACTCCACCTAAAACATCCCACTCACTCAGTGTTTTCAATGGTAAATCCGTACACATCACGATATTTTTCTAGAAATTTACCAGATATCAACACCGCTTCATATAACGAATATGCTTAATTCAGAAATGTCATCCAATTATGTTTAAAATTGCGATCTATTACGATTCTGAGCCTTACGTAGAGTTCTGAGTTGTATGTCGAATAATGTTTATTCGAATGAAATGTTTGTTATTTTTCGAATAGCTTTAGTTCAAATGGCAACAATTCGTTAATGATTTAGTTCTAACTAAAAATGTTTTTTATAGTTTTTTTTATTAGTTTTTTATAGAAAAGAACAAAAGCAAATTATTAATAATTATCAAACATTCCTTGTCACAATTATCCATTACTAATTGTTGTACACATATTCGCGCATACAGTCGTAATGATAAATTAAAGACAATTGCCACACATTCATAAATGCCATCGCCAGCGTCATTGTCATCATCATCGCCACCTTTTGTAAATTGCGATAAAAATGCATATTTGAAATATTTCATTATCTTTGTAATTTTGCTTTTGCTGTTGTTATGGGATTTTATAACCACAATAAAAAGAAATACTTAGTGTGATGTTTGTTTGAAAGGATTTTAAACGCATTTCTTAAATCTTTAAACAAACAACGACAACACATAATGCTATTGAAACTAATAGCGTAACGCAAAAAGACTCGAAACGAGTTGTGTTGCTGGTTGTTTGTAACAGCAGCAGCAGCAGCAACAACAATTGCTATCTTAGCAATGATTTTAAAAATGTTTTGTTAATTTTCTAAGCGCCTCATGCAATAAAATGGCAAGAGAAAAAAAACGGGCAGCACAAAAGCAAAAACTAAATAAACACAACATTAATACTTAAAATAGCAAATTATGTGGTCAACAATACCTTATACAGGCATCATGTCCATAGAGGGAGAACTAAATGTTAATAATGATGATAATGATGAAGATGATGTTTAATAGTGAGGCTGGTGATGGCCATGGGGATGCCAAATAATGACAATATTGCTTGGCATAATAATGATGATGATGCTGCTCCTGATGGTGGCATGACAAAATATATAAATATACCAACATTTAAAATCAAATATTCAACTATAGATCAATATATCCTCAGGAGTTTTATTTTTTTATTGCAGCTTCTTTGTCCTTTGCCTCATCTAAAGATGATGTAGTTTTTTTTCGTCTTAATTTTACTTGAGTATATGAAAAAAAGTAAAGTTTAGTTTAAAACTGTGCTAACAAATTCTAAAATTTGTTGTATTCTCTATTTCTCAGGAAACCGTATTGAAGTCCTTTAAAACAAGCTGCTGCATTAAGAATTTTAACAATTAAATAAATGTTATTTTTTTCATTTTTTTTTTTTTGGAATTTTACACATTCGGGCCATTTTATTCCCGAATGCTTTTAAGGGCAAAAATATTATCTTAAAATATACCCAGCTTGACATTAACTTTACTTAGCAGTAATATAATATTATTGTATATTTGTTAATAATAGATATTTTAAATTTCTCTCCACTACACAAAAAGGATTCTTGTTAATAAAGTGAAGATGCCACACTTAATGTAATAGTTCACAGACCTAAGGATAAAGCGAAATCTAATAAAAATATTTTATTATTTTAAAATTTGATCTCAACTTTTCACAGATTCAAACTGAACACTCATGATCGAATTCTTTAAAAATGCATTAATTAAGTGTGTAATGCTGACTGTCTACAGCTGAAAAATATGTTACAATACAATTTCTATCACAACTCATTGACATTTTCATATAAAAAGCAAAGCTAATAAAAATAAAATCTGAAAATAGAAAAAAATAACAACTTAAGCAAGGATGGGGGAAATTACATTGGTAATCTCCATGATTAAGACCATGCGACCAATGATGATGATGACGAAGATGTAGCATCAGCATTATTCTAGGTAACAACCATTATTGCTGGATGGATTATTATCATTTATTGTTACATAGAAATGGAAAAGAAACGAAAATAAAAGCCATTTAATAAAATTGGTGGAATACAACCAGCACTACTTTGAAGTGTAGCTGTAATAAAAAATGAAATTGAAATGCTTGAGAAATGTTTAAAGGCTGTCATAGGTACTTTTTAGGTACTGTATTTACCAACTTCAAAGTTTGTATAAATTGTATTTGTTTTGTGGCATGACTACTGTTTAATGTTTTATTTGTTGGTTTCTATTTCTTCTGGTGTAATGATTGTTTGGCTCTAAATTTTAATTTCTACACTTTTATGCTATAGTGCCTACCTACTTACTTCCATTTAGAGTTTAATCCTGTTGTGTTGTGTATTGCGTTGCGTAAATTGACACTCAATTAGAGTCGCTTACATATCACAAGTCAATCAATGTTAGAAGGTATTTTTTATATCATGTTTTTGTCACGTTACTTAGAAAAGGCTACAGCTACAAAAACAAGCTCAAACATACACAAAAAATATATCTATAAATATAAAATAGAAGAATCTTTAGCGTTTTAATATCTATCCATCCATCTAGTCAGCCAGCCAGCCAATCATTGTATTGGTTGATGATAATGGCATGAATTGCAGCAGCATACAAACAAAATAAAGCAGTTTCGTTTGCAATCATTTTCCATTTTCATGGTGTTTTATGTTGAACGTAGTTGTTGCATAATGTAGCCATAGAGCTGGAACTAAGTAACGTACAAAAAACTGCAAAAAAATCCCTTTTTTCTATTCCTGTTATACCGTTTTATGGCGGCAATGATCACTCTGTGGTTGAGTTGAAGTTGTCATGTTATTCGTTGCGGCGTCATTTATTTTGCTAGTGACAGCTCAGCGTGAAATGTTTGTTAGTTTTGTTTTGTAGCTGTGTTCGTTCCGTTCGTTCTTTTCTAACCAACTAAATCCAAACGGCCGTCCTTAGTACGGCGAGTACACTTAACAAGTACCTACTATGTATGTGTGGTGGTAGTGCTGGGCATGTTTCTTACCTTCTTCTTCCTGTCTGTCTAAATGTCCGTCTTTCTAGCTATTTGTCTGTCTGTCTGACGTTTATACTACAGCCTGTTCATGCAACCGAACTCTTGCTATATATTGGGTTTAATGTTTAGTCTAACTTTACGGCCGTCCGTCCTTTCATCTATCCATCTATTTGAATCTAACTGTCCCCACGTATTTTTTGTTGCTGTTTTGTTTGTGTCTTTGCTTGTTTGTTTTGTTGTTCTGTCTGTCCGCCCGTCCGTCTGTCTGTCCATCTTCTTGCCTATTTATTTGTTTGAATGTCCATCTTTCAACCAAGTCCATTTGACATGTTGTGCTGTCATACAGTTTTTTCCCAAGTGATCAATTACATTTTAAGTTAAAAAAGGCGTTGTTGTTGCTGTTATTTTTGCCGTTTTAATCTTAAGCTGCACCTTAATGACTATAGGATCTTTTTTCCGGATTCATTAATGAACGTATTAAAGTAATTAAGTTTAAATATTAGACTTGATAGTGTATACATACTCATATTTGTATTCGTATATACATATGTACCTATATACATGTGCATACATTCAAAACATGTACTTTGTATTATATTGTTCGATAACTTCTGTTATATATTTAACTAAACTGAAAATGCTCACTTCGAAATGCTATAAAACACTCATGTATTTGATCCTAATTTAACTTTGTCGAATTATAAATACCCTTCTCCTGAAATTAAATTTTGCAATATATACCTAGTAATAGTGAAATATGTTGCATCAACATGTTTATAGAGAAAACCCAACATATAAACATGTTGCTGGTACATTTCCTGTATTATTACTTTGAAGCAAGATTTTTTTATTATCACTTTGAAACATTTTCTCTTAATATGTTTATAGAGAATCCAATAAGTTTATATAGAAAATTTCTTCCAGTAACATGTTTATATAAAAATATGTCCCTGCAACACGTTTATATCTTGTATTTTCTTTATAAACATCCCTTTCCCTGAAACATGTTTTTTTTATATGGTGTAACAAGATGTTTATAATGGAAGTGATTTAGCACAAGTTTAAATTTAGATTTCCTAATACATAAATGAAATGTATAAGTTTGTTTATGGTTATTACAAAGGAATTGACAAGCCTATATTTACCCCTGATGATAAAGGGTAGCAAAATTGTGACACATTGTAAAACACATGTTAAAAACTGGTTGATATTTTATTTTATTAATGACTGAGTGTTAGTTAATTGGAATTTATGCAGACTTGTAAAAGAACATTATTTTTAAATTATATAAATCATAAAAGTCAAACTGAATATGATATGTCCTTTATGTTACAATGCAGCACAATGTGTTAAAGTAATGTATAAAATCTTCAAATGCAACAATATATTTTAGTTTAAAACATTCTTTTTGGTTAAAAACAAGCTGTTTGTGCATAAAACAAATTTTGGTGAAAAAATTTTTAATTATCTGCCATTTGATATTCATATTACCTATATAAAATAAATATCCGAGATTTATGAGATAGCTGGGACTACTACCATTCCAAAAGAATAAAAAGAATCCGGATTATTTATAATTGGATCGCAAATTAATATTTTATTTCTCCTAACGTTCGCTTACATAAGACTGAAGACACAAACTTTTTATCGTATCTATTTTTTTTTCTCAATCAAGTTTGTTTATTCCACAATCAAGTTTGTGTCTTAAGTCTTATCTAAGCGAAGGTTATCGTTCGACATCGTGGGCCAGGGGGTTAATTTAATTATAAATTGAATTAATTTGCCTTAAAAATGTCCATGATAAAGAATACAAAACATTTTCCTACTATTTTACATATGATCTTAAATAAAACTTTCGAATTGCGATTTAAATTTTAACAGAAATCATAAAAATAATTAAACAAACACAAAGCTAGTTGTTGGCGTTAAAAAATTTCCATGCAGTATAAATATTTCACCAAAAAAATATAATCTTTATTTATATGTATGAATTTTGTTGCGCTTTGTCTAACAAAATATTTTCATTACAATCTTTTTTGTTTTTTCCAAAGATTATTTGGTGAAGAAAAAAGTTAAATTTTACCACTTTTATAACGTACAGCAAGAGTATTAACTGACTTAAATTAGTAGTGGGATTATAAAGAGTATTCATTATCTGTAACATTATACAAATCCCATGAAATAACAAAGTAGGTATTGTTCATCAGTTGTTAAGAAAATAGCTGAGTTTTATACTCTCACTTTTGGGCTAAAAATGGTACTCATCGTTAGTTATTTTTTGTTTGGTTTTATTTTTTTTTGGACTGCAATGTGTTTGCTGCAAATATTGTCGTAACTCTATCATTATGGTTTTTGTGAAAATTTTATAGCTTCTCATTTTTATTATTATTTCGTTTAAAGTTAAACTTCATCTTTTTAACATTATTTAACATTTTATTATTCCTTTGAGATTCCTGCCACTCCACGTTTAGTAAATCCCCATCTAGTTGTTAAAAACCACAACCAAAAAACGATTGTTGAAATAGAATAAAGCTTAAGTTTACTGGTAACACAGTTGTACATATACACATTTATATATACTTACCTCTGCTGTTCTTAACGTCTAGAGTCACGTTTTGTTGTTTGGCAGTGTATTTGGAAAAGGCTACAAAAAAAGTTAAAAAAATAACTATACAACTAGAAGGAGCAAAAAAAAATCAACGAAATAGAACTCTCAGATAATGTGCTGCTTTTCGTCGACTTATTTTGGATTTTAAGTAGTAGAGAAAAATAAAAAAGAAAGAAGACAGCGAAATAATATTGTATCCCAAACTAGTACGTGCAATTTCATTATATAACATCTTCTCTCTCAAGGATTTTAGTGTGTTTGAATTTCTGTTCTATTTACAGGGAATGCACGAAATTTATTTTGAAGTGTAGATATTCTGGATCCTTATAGACATGGACAGTTCATGGGTCCATGCCTGTGAATTGCTTGAAATGTGTTCTTCGAATCCCCCAGATAACTTATGGACTCACATTTCGAATCAGTAATATTTAATATAATCATAAGAATCCAAAAATTGGTATTGAAAATCTGCGATTATATTATATAATTTGTTTAAAAACAATATATGATTGGCATATAATCATAATATGGTTAAGCTCAACCATAAATACTTGTCAATATCACATTTATACCTTTTGCAAAAGGCTACAAAAAAAAAATAAAAATACTTTGTTTTAGCGCAAATGTATTTTTAGCTGTAGAAAATACTTCGAGTACATTCTCTAAATACACAAGCCAGTAGTGTCAACTTCTGAAGGAAATAATTTTTAACAATTTGAAATTTAAAATTTGTTTGTAATTTTATAAAAATTAAAACCCACATATCCTAGTAACAAAATACATATTTATATAACAAATTTTAAAAATTTCTTAGTTTTTAATAACCAAATTTATTTGCCAATATTTTTTTATTTAATAATTTAATAATTTTGTAAAATAATTGACAACACTGCCAGAGATATTTAAACGTCTTAACGATATTTTTTTAGGAGGTTGTCATGTTTTAGCTCGAAAAGTAAATTTTCGGTATATGACTTTTATGATTTCTATTTGACAGTAAAGCGATAAAATTATTTTCGTTAAGGTAAATTTGTTCAAGTTTGTTTCTCTTCGAGTTCTTTGGTTACGTTCTGTTACGTACTCGTATATTTAAAAGATACTTTAGCCTTTTACTACGAAAACAAAACCCAACAACATAAGCAATACTTTAGAGATGGTGATTGTTTAGTTGTTGCTTTTTATATATTTTGTACATATAGAATATGGATTTTTACTAAATGTCCATGACTGGATATTGCTAGTAATTCAATGCCCTTTTTTTCTGATATTATTATTTTCTTTTCTTTTTTTCGTTTGCACGAATTAGGACTTCATATAATAATCGTAAAAATTCTTGTTATTATTACATATTCCTTATTTTTTATTATTTTTTTTTTGTACATATAAACATTTTCTTTGAAGACAACTAAGCTTTTTTCCCTCCTCCTTACACTGGCTTTCAGATGCAATTAAAATCGTAGTATTGTAGTCAATAGTTACTTAAATATTGAAATAAAATCTATGCACAAAGAAATCTTTATAGATTTTTAATGTTTACGATTTTATTTCATTTTTTCTGTTTTAGAATATGTTGTGTGTGCTATTTTTTCAGAGGCGTAAGTTAGAGTGTAAAATTTGGTCTTAAAAATTCAAGAATTTTAATTGGAAAAAATTTAATGTTCTTTAGTTTTTATCGCCTTAGGCCAAATGGTAGAAAAAAATATTAAAGTTATTTTTCGTTTTTTTAATATTAAAATCGTGACAAATTTTTGTTTTCTACCAGCTTGTTTCTAGGAAAAAAAAGAAAATTTAAAAAATTAATAGCTAAATATAGTACATTAAGCATACATACATATATATATAGTTAATAATAGGTTTGTTCCTTTTAGTAATGCTTTACTTTTGAACTAACAAATTTGCCTTAACAAATAAGTATATTATTACTTATGGCTTTTTAAAATGCTTTTTAAACTACATTTAATTCAATTGGTACTAAAACTAAGACAGATATTTATGCATCCTGCCTTTTGTGTAATAAACTGTTTATGAACTAAACTAAATCAGGAACAATGGGCGCTTAAGTCGATTCTCGTATGCCCTTTTCAAGTAAATTTTGTTTAGTTGTTTTTTTTTTATAGGATATTTTTCGTAGATCAGCCGATTACTTCCCAGTGGTCATGTGTTGAAACTAGGAAAAGTGTTGTGGTAGAAAGGATAGAGCGAACGCATTATAGTGGAAGTATGGTATTATATTAAATTTTGCCTGGATTAAAAGTAACAGTAAAGTTTGTTCCATATATGTAGGTATTACCAAAAGATTCATATATTATTGCCTCATTCTGCTAAATAAAATAGGAGTCAAAGTTTCACTTAAAAGTTCATTTTGAAAATTGTGATTACTCCTCAATGATGATTGAATTTGTTTCAAGAGAAATCATCGACTACAATTTATGTAGAGCTATTCCACAAGTACAGCAATAAAATGCACATAAGGTCAGCTAATGTTAATGTTAAACATCTGAGCAAGAAGATTTATTTATCTTGAGATCAATGCAACATTTTTAACTGCTGGATCACGAATGTACAGTGACCTATACTCTCTTTAGCTTTTAAATACATATTTCTTTGTTGAAGCAACATGTTTCTGAGCTAAATGTTGCAGCCACCTGCTTATCTAGACAATTTGAATGCAAGTTGTATAAAGAAAAAATGTATTTGCAGAAACAAGTTTATAAATCGTGGCTATATATAGGTAAAATGTTTCAGTTGTAAGCTCTTAATAGGAACATTTGTTTGAGCAAAATTTCAATAAAAACGATTAAAAAGCAACATATCTACATAAATATTACATTTTAATATTAAAAATACTGCAGCAACATGTTGATAGAATATGCCGAAAACATATTGATAAAATGTTGCAATAACTATTAGTAGGGCAAAATTAGTTTGAAAAAAGATTGATATATAAGTTGTTGAAGCAATATGTTCATATTATATAAAATTTTTAAAATGTTATGTCAAAAATGTTTATGAAACAAATTTTGTATAGAAATATCTGAGGTAAAATGTTTCAGCAACATGACCACAAACAAAAATGCTGCAACAACAAACATAAGAACTAATCAATAGAATCCTTTAAAATATATGGTGTATAAGTGCTAAAGAAGAGCAATAAAACAACATAGTATTCAACTGCCTTGTAAACCATGTATGGCGCCAAGGTGTATGTAAAAGGAACTTGGTTTTTTTCCTCAAATTAATCAATTATAATAAATTGTTTTATTATCTCTATAACAACTACTGTATGTTGCATGCATTTTTCAATAATATATGTATCATTAAACTGGCACCAGTATGTATGTACATATGTTTGTGGAACTAGTATTTAACACTAATTGAAATTGATTGCATTCAAATAGCTTGAAAACTTGATACTTTTTTTAAAAAAAATACCCTACACTTTTATTTAGAATTAGTTTTGCCACAATATCATAGTTTAACTTGTTTATACAGAACAGTCAAAGACAAGGAGAAGTTTTAAAGGCATTTTTTTGTGTTAAGTGTCAGGTTAGTACAGTTACATTTATGATTATGATTAATTACTTACTTTTATATTTCAAACTGTTGTGGAAATAATAATAGTGATACTTTTATATTGTTTCATTTTAAACTTATTTATTTTATTTGTTTTCGTTTTTATGCTTAAATTGAAAATTACAAAATTATTATTGGTTTTATTTACAAAAATTAAAATAAAAAAAAAGAAATAGATTTTATTTTTAAACTTAAATAATCAATTACATTGATTATTTTGCTAATAACTATTTGTTGCTAATAACTAATTGTTGCACTTTAAGTTCTTTTTGTTTCACTAAGGCCAAATATTATCTCAAAAAAGAAATTAATTGTAAAATCTCTCTCTGTTACACAGTTTAATACTAATGAACATTATTTAGGTATTTTTAAATTTTTAGTTTTCCTAACAACAAAAATAATTTTGTTTTCTTTTTGTCTTCTCTAGATTTTAGATATTAGTTTTATATTTTGTTGCTTAATATAGGGGTTTCTAATTAAAGATTAAATTACCATAAACACTTATTAATTATTGACATGAAAGTAAACAATCAAGTATTTAGGCTGCTGGGTTTGTTTAAAAGAAACTAGAGTTTATAACTTAAAAACTAATGAGCGTTTGCTTTTCATGGGGAAACTATTAATTAATATTTTATTTTATTTTAAATTAAATTAAAAAAGTCTTGAGGGTTTTATAAAATATTAAAAATATAATATACTAAACACAACTTAAATATATGGTGGTGATTTTTGCTATTGCTTTTGTTTCATTTTCATAAAACTTAATTGTATCATTAAAGGCCTGTATTGTTAGAAAATTTACGAAATTCTTTTTGAGACCCAGTACTTAATATTGAGTATTATGTATTTAATAATAAAACTTATGATTAATACAAGTAATTTATAAGGGGTTACTTAAAGTTCTATTAATACATCATGCCGGGGTGAACAGCACCTCCACGTTGAAAATATACATTGGGATTACTGCTTAAAGTAGGTTCCAAAGTTGTATACAAATTGGTATCATCGGGACGTATGAATAAACCTAAAGTAAAGTTTTGGGATAAATGTGTAAAGATAAATGTTTAAATATTAAATTAAGGGAATTTAGGCATTTATTAATTTCTGTTTAATGTTCTTGTAAGAATAAAAATGTTTGTACTTGTCAGGTTTACTGATTTCAATAGAAATAAGTTTGAGTTATTATATTCCTGCGCCCTGAATTTTAAATACTTTACAACCGCGATTCTTGCTTTGATTTATTTGTAGTTTTTATTGTAAAGAAACAGTAAAAGAAAAATAATTATATTCTCGAATAAATTTAAATTCTAAAAATGTTTTCTAAAGAGCTTTAGCAGATGATAAAATACTAAAAATCGTTTTATTTACAATGTCCCAAGACTTTAGTCTAGGAATGTATACTGTTTCATTCATTCAATTTCACAATTTGAGAGTTAATGTTACTTTTTTCTTCTTTTAATGTTACTTTTCCAAAATGAGGTAAAATATTTATAATCTTGAATGAAACGGCAGCCACAATGTGGGAATTTGTGGTACTTTTTTTCTTTTACTTCTACTTCTTTTGTCCTAATGTTACATTTTTAAATATTCCTGAAATTATGCTCATATCTATCCTTTATGGTACTTTTTCTTCCATCTGGAACCTAGAAACATGAAATTCAGCTTATATGAACCTGAATGAAATATGCAAATTAGGAATAAATGGTACTTTTCGATGTAGTAGCTTTCGATTTTTCTAGTTGAATGAACCTGGATTTATGTATGATATGTTGAGAGTATGCTAAGAGTATTCTGCTAAATTTATTTGTGTTTTTAACCATTTTGCTTAGTATTTTTTTCTAGCTAGTTAAAAATTCTTACCTGGATATCTTAATGTTTGTGCTATATGTGCTTGTGTCATAGAACTCAACGAATTGCCCAATTGTTTAAGTGTTGGCGGGGCCGGCAATTGTGTCATGGTAGGTGGTGCTAGTGGTGGTGGGGGTTGAGGATAAAAACAAAACGGGTGCGTTGTCAAGTGTGCTGGAAAATAGTGGTACATACGTGTATAACTCGGTGGTGCAGCAGTTACCAAGGCAACCCGATCTTAATATTTTGTTAGTGTTTGTTTTGTTAGGTACCAGAATGTATCCAAATAATATGATGTTCATTCAACACACAATGTTTTTTTATGTACAAAAAAAATATACATACATATATGACAAAAATATTATTATTTACATTAAAAGTGACGAGGAAATGTATTTTTTTTTTATTTTTTGATGTTGTTTGTATGGGAAATCCATTACAAAAATTTATGTTCAACACGTGCAATATGTTGAAATGATTTGGTTGTAATGTTGTAAAGTGTTATTAGGTTTAATGGGTTTTATTGTTAAATGTTATTGAATTATTGAATTTATAATGTTTGCCCCCAATACATAATAATGTTGTTTTGGTATGATGACGATAATGATGTAGACGTTGTTGCAAGTGATAGTGTTTTTTTTTAGTTTTTTTAAGTGCGTTTTTTTGTTTGTTTGTTTGTTGTTGTGTTTATTACACAATTTGAAAAAAATAAAAGAAAATAATTAAAAATACCATAAGTATTAGTGTATAATTAAAACAGTTATATTTAATTAAATATTTTTTTATTATTTGTATAAGGTGTGTTTGTTTAGTGAACAAGAAAAACAGGGAGCATTTTGTTTGGTATTTGTAAAAAAACTGCAAATTAATATGCTTTTAATCATGATAATAATAGCAATTGTACATTTCAATCAAGGTTTTGATTACGATATAAACTTATGGACTTCTTAACCCTTTAAAGTACTACAATAATAATTAAATTAAATAAAATAATATAAATAGGTATTAAAAAATAAATCTTGACAATTAAAAACAAAAGACTTCGAAAACAAACTTTTTTTAACTCCTGTCTGAAAATGAAAATTCAAAAATTTAAATTGTTTTAGCATTTAACACGTTTTAATTATTAAAACGATTTCTCCTCTTATAACTAAATTAATAAATATTTCTTTAAAAAATCCTATTAACACTGAAATTAACATATATTATTAAAAGTATGAATAGAATAATAAATTGAAATTAGTTTATATCAAAATAGGCATAGTTTAGAAGTGTCGGTCATAGTTCAAAAATATAAACAAAATATAAATTTATAATGATTAATGAATTTTGCCAAAGGTGTCAATGAAACATCATAAGTTTTTTTTTAATGACCCATTTTTTTAAAACAGCCAAACATTTTCAAATTAAAAACCATGAAATTTGGCTTTTTGAATTCTTTTTTAGAACAAGGTTTTTTTTGAATGAAATTCTTTATAAAAAGCAGTTAATAAAAATTGACGTCATCTTAAATGTGATTTATAAATCAGAAACTTCTGTTTAAAATCACTAAGATTAAAGACAATAAAGCTAACGATTCCTCGAAATTAAAACAAAACAAAACAAAACAAAAAAGGTAGCAAAATTCCTTTGTGTTGCGAAATATAAAGAAATACAGAACTTAAAACGAACGATATTTAAAAGCAAAAGAAACGGTCAACATTATACCACAATATTAATATATAAATAAATATTTGTTTTATTATAAACCACAATTTGAAATATTTGTCTTGGGTTTTTTTTTCAAAAACTTAAATAAAATTAACAACAACAGTTAGTTAGTTGTTTGTTTTAAAACCTTAAACACTTTAACTTGTTAAACACAATGAGCCATAAAGGAATTTATGTATGTATGTATATACGCTCTTCCCCTGTATGTTACTTGTTTTATTTTTCCAAACGCCTCTTTTGTTTAAAACTGTTGAGTTTGAAACTTACAAGGAATTTCATTAAGAAAAATTCCCCTGGAAAACTACTAATCAGTGTTATTAAAGTAATTTCGCAAAAATATGCAAATGACCTTTAATCCTCTAAGTACACAGACATTTGAACACATTTAAACACGTCCGTCCGTCTGTCTATATGGGAGTAGGTGCAACCAGCAATTACCAATGCCATTACCAATGTAAGTATTCATTTACCACTTAATTTTCTCTAGCTTCTACTTGAAAACGTTACGTTTGGTTATTTTTTTTTTCTGTTTTCTTCATCATTTTCTCATTTGAAAGGCACGTGAATGAGTAATTTTTTTTGTAACTGAATGCATAAGCTTGTAAGCAATGAAAAATATTTCAACTGAACTTTTATTAAACGGCAGAGAAAGAGAAAAATATCTCCAACATGACATTAAGCTTAAACATTCATGCATGGCTTTAATGTTTCTAAGCATAACTTAGTTTGCAGTAGGGCTGTTAACAAATCTTTGAGTTTGAATTACCAAAATAGCTTTATTTTGAAAGAAAATATCTGAAATTTTAAAACGACCTACGTAGATTTATTGTTTTGTTTCTGTTGGGTTCAAAATATAAACGCATGTTGGGTTTGACTTTAAAGATTTTAATCATTTCTCAAAAACAAAAATAAATCCGAAAAAAAAATCATTTGAGTAAAACGCAATTTAGCTTAAACTGTGGTGCACTTAAAAGTGGTAGAAAGTAGGAAATTGTGGAAATGTTTATATTTGAGATAGAGAGAATTTGTTTTGTTACATGATAACTTATAATTTAGATATTTTGTGTTACAAAAGTACAAAAAGTTTTGTTAAACAGGCTTCAGTAAAGAGTTCTATTTGTCAAATGCTTTAATACTAACTTTTCTTAAAATATAAGACAAAGTTGTATTTATAACACAAAATGTAACATGTTGCATTAAATATTTGAAAACAAAAAATATTAATTTTAGTAAAACCTGTCCATTAAGGTGGCAGACATTTCATGACTTTTAAATTGAAGTGTACATTCTGGTGAAAATATTGTACCACTCGGTCTAAAACTTCTTTTCTTATAAATTAAGCCAGTTTAGACAATAGTATCGGGAAGCTTTTTAAAGTCAAAGGTTGACTTATAAGACGGACATAATTTTATTAGGGCCACAAAGACAGAGAGTTTGCTATATCTCTAATACGGAAACAAATGTTCCTTACGGTTCTATTAAAAATCTGTGCATGAAATTGCAAAAATAAAAATTAAAATTTGTTAATGAGCAAAACGTTTTTATTACGAATTTAAAAACAATTTGAACACATATGAAACTAATTTCAAAGACAAATTATACTGTTTAAAAAATATGAAGCTTTGTGATGATCCAGCCATGAACACGACTAATCATTCATTCAAACTGAGTCTGGTCGTGACATGATAACAAAGTTATTTGACTAAATTTGTTGATTTTAATGTGTAGGACTTGAGGTTTCTACAAGATAGTCCCTGAAACAATTCATTTACTACATGTAAAGTTCTCTAGCCGTGTTACTCCCTGGCCTGAACATGTTTATACTTTAGTTTAGCAATTACTATTCTACTCTGAAATAACTCTATCTAATACGAATACCCATAATGTAGGTACTACTTATACCTAAATCTAAATACAAGCCCCTTAACAAAACATTGTAATTCTGCATACCTCCAATGAGCTTATTAGTTTGTGCTGCCATCCTTATAACAAATTCAAGTGGTCGTAAAAAAGCTTTAATCATTACCATTCCACACAATGTTGCAATGTTTCTTTATTTCTTTCTCTCACAAGCTCACATTCCTTAAATGTAATTATTGTTTTTGCTGTTCGATTTTGATGGCCTACTGTTTATTTTACAACAAAATTTTTTCTAATTAGTTTTTGTTGGTTTCTGTGTTTTTGTACGTTCATTTGAAAATAGAGAAATTTTAATTTTTCTTTAATTTTTTATTACGGCTATGGTTGTTATGTAGCTGTTGTTATAGTTTTTAAAGCTTCTTTTAAGAGTAAACTGTGTTAATGGCACACAGTAACAGCAGCAACAAAAATACATACAGCAGCCTGTAGCAAAAATAACTAAAACTAAATAGTGTTTTACATTAGACATTTACATAGATTCAAATAGTGGTATGTATCTAAGTATCTTGTATGTATTTTTATGTGTATGTAAAACTAATTGTTTGGTGTTTGTTTTTTTTATCGGTTCTAAGCCAGCTTGATATTCAGCGTACTTGCATTTTACAGCACTTATGGTTTCAGTTTATACTTGAGTTTAACTACTATTACTATTTGCTGCTTACTCGTAGTTACATCTACTACTATTAGTGGTGCTATTTTGGCCATGTGTTGGTTCTAAGTATAACAATTGTGTTGCTCTTTTTTATACTATTGGTTTTATTGGCTTGAAATACTTTCTTTTAATCAGTTTTAAGTGCCAAGAACCAAACAGCAAAAACAAGCAATTAAAGTTGTGTGTTTTTTTTCTATAAGTATCTTATATATAAACATATTGTTTAAGGTTTTAATTTTTATGTTGGTTTTTTTCATTCTTTCTTTCATTTTAGAGTGTGTTGGGAAAATGGAAAATTTTGCATGTAAATAATAGAAAATAAGCACAACAACAAACAATTAAAATAAAGTAAAGCAAAGTAAGTAAGTAATTGTTATACTTGAACATCAATTGTTATGTCAATGTTGGCATTAATGCATATGCATCGTGTTGCTAAACAAACAGCAGTGATTTCCAAACTTTTATAGCATCAATAATGATAGTTTTGTGCAGCAATTCTAAAACAAAAGACTTAAGACACATACTTCATTTATTGCGATTATTAGCTTTAGAAAGTCGCTCACTCATTCTTTCTTTAGTTTGACAAATTTTCTACAAATATTGTTAAACATCTTAGAGAAAGTGGAAATTCTGCTTTGTTTTCTTAAAAAACAAGAAGGTTTAAAGGAAGATAGAAAACTTAGTGCAAACGAAGTTTTGAATCCATTAGTTTTTTCTGTTTTGAAAAATAAATTTAATCTTAGACTATCATGTTCTTGCATAACTCAGTCTATGTTCTAGAACAAATTAAATTGAGCATACAAACAACAGCTACAAATAAAACAAAAACCAAAATCTTGTAACTTTTCTGTATGTTCGTGGCAGACAATGACAGCAAATTTAACTTAACACAAAGTGGGTGGACAAGAACAAGATCAAAACCTTGTGTTTTTATTTCTTTTTTGTTACAGTTTTTTGTAATTTTTATATTTTTTTAGTTTTTTTTTTAACAAAACAAATAGCACGTGAGTTACAAAATAAGAAACACACAAACTTAAAAACATAAATAAATTCGAAATAATCTTATAAAAAACAGAAAAACGTATGCAAACAGAACTAGTAGATTCCAACAGCAAAAAAAAAATAAGAAAACCAACAATCTGATGTCAAATTTAGGTAAAACATGACTTGAACGTAAACAACAGCAGAATGTGGCGTCTAACAGTTGACTGATGTTTACATGAAGATTGTCATTGGATTAACATGTTTTTTTGTTTCTTATTGTTGTGGCTGGTTGTTGTGGCTGGTCGTTTTTGCTGTTAGTTGTTTTATTTGCATTTTACAATTTTCCAAAGCGAGAGAAATAAAAATCCCAAAACCATTTAAATGAAATTTTCTTCCAAACATCAGCCAGACGTATTTCTTTCTAGCTGCAAAACTACACCACACGGCCTCTCAATCACTAAACCATTTCCAAGCTCATTTAAACTCAGCTATACACACAGTCACCCAGCCAGCCAACCATCCACATTTAAGATAATCATAGAAAAATACAAAACTTAACTAATTGGCCATGCTTTAGGGTCATTGTCATTTCAGAACAATATGCCTTAGAGTTGCTAAAAGTTTTACCAAACGATTTGTTAGATTTTGTTTCATTGCATATAAACAACAGCAACAAAGTGAGGAAAATAAAAGAATAATAATAGAGCTTTAGGCATAAAGCGTGACTGCGTTGAATGCAGCAAAAGAGACGAAAGATTTAAAAGATCTGCTGCAATATATGAGGGAGTCAAGTTATTTTTTGTTTGTAAATTTTTCTTAAATTGGAAAATAAAATACAAATGTTTTAGAGGGGTCTACTAAGGGTGCATTGGAGAGTTATTGGAAACAAATGAGTTTTCAAAAAAGTTTTTTTAAGATTTACTAAACTTTATTTAAGATCAATAGAGAATCCCTAAGATAATTTTTTTCTTATTTTTACTACCTGCTTGTTTATAAACGCTGTCCCAAAATTTACGCAAGATTTGTATTAAAAATATTTTCTGTCATATATTTTTTTATTAAAAGTTTTTTAATTTATTTTTTAGTTTAGTCTTATAATTTCTTCCTTAACTTGAAAATTTACCCACGTAAATGTTAATTTAAAAAACCTTAATCGTAGTACAATATTTCAATACAACAATGTATGTTAATCTTTTATGTTTATCATGTAATAACAACAACACCATGATTATGCTTACGCTCTTGCTCCCCAAATACATACATTTCGACGCTAAACTTCAACAAAAACTAAGGAAACTTAAAGTGTTTTACAAAACGAAGGTCAAGTACAAAATATACAAAAGAAATTAAAACAAAAAGTATAAATAAAACATTCTTGAAGCAAACTTTATTGGTTCTAATTGTGTAAATCAATACTCGGCTGTAGAGACGCAGATACTTTAGCTTAGGGAAGCTGTGTTAATGAACTTGATACTACAACAAGTACTAGAATTGTTGTTGATATTTAATGAATTTCTGTTAATTAATATACATTCTATACATGTATGCCATACACTTCAACTCTTAAGATATAGCTGGCTTTTTTGCTTTCTGGCTGGCAAGCTGACTGTCTGTGTGTCTGTCTATGTGACAGTCTACCCATGAATGTCTGTTGGTATCTTTATTTCATACTTAGCCTAAGTGGGTACTGGTCTGTTTATATTTTAGCCACTTTAAGAGCAAAAGGCTTAAACTAATAAAGTTTCAAGTTTCATTACTATAGTTAAGCAGAGTAGTACACGGAGAGTAATGTAAAAGAATTTATTAAAATTCAAAATTATCCATAACCTGTAACCGAAATTTGAACTAATCGAGTTTTTTGTAATTTTTTGCCTTTACCTTAGTTATTTATACGCCAATTTTTCCGATTTTCAGTAGCTGATATGTAGATACCACACTTCGTAAATCTAGTTGCTCTAATGAACAAGCTAATATCGAGTCCAGCTCCTATAAGGATTCTGACTACATATAGTTTTTAAGAACGCAAATAAACTAAATGAAATCACAAACCTAAAGACAAACTTATTACTCATGCAGAAGGCTATAAAAATAAACTGAATGTTGTGATAAACATTTTGACTAATTAGGCATTAACACAATTCACAATCTTGTGCAAATGGAATTGCATCATTGCATTTGCAAAAAGGTTTAGCATATTTTTGCTCTACACTAACAAAATACACAGCAATGCATATGCTACGCTATGCAACACTTGAAACCAATAGTTTTTATTTGCTCTGAGTATGCAACACCTAACTGCAAATAAACAGCTGACTAACAATAAATAAAATTTCTTCCACTGCGTCATCATTACTTTCCATATCTAGAAAATATTGGTGTTAAATAAATATGTTTGTGTGTATTAAATGTTTAATACCTTCTTTAAATATAATTAAAAAGTTCACCAACTGTTCCTTAAAGTTTTTATTGGATATATTTTTTATTTATTTTTGAGAATTTGTTTGATTGATCAAATCAGCTGATAATTTTGTATTTTGCAATAAGTAACTAAATTAAAAAGATTATTTACAGTTGGTAGCAAATATTTGCAATTGCATATATTTGCAATCTCAAATGCACAAGATTGTGAATTGCGCTATTTATTTGTAATAATTCTTAATTTTTTTTTTTGGATTTAAAAATACTTCATTTAACTTCTGCAATTTCTTTAAGTGTAACTGCTTTAACAGCTTGTTCTTTTTCAACGTTCACTGTCAAGGACAACTTAATTGTTCGACACATCTTTATATATTAACCTATACCATATACATAGCTGCGAATAAGTTTGCTTATATACAGATAGTGGGACCCCTAACATAATGAGTTCTTTACAAAAGTAGTATAAAGTGACCAGATTCAGGTAAGAAAATCTTAAATAATGAATTATCTATTAAAACCTGATTGTTTTTCATTTATTACTTATGAATATTTTGATCAATAAGAGTGATAAATATTGAATTTTTTTTTTTTGCTAAAACTTAAACTAAAACCTCCACTTACAACTTTTGATTACAAAACACTAAACACGTGCACACATGTGTGCAACAAAACCAACACTACTACATTTTACAGTGTCTGAGTAAAGTAATGCAATCGATAAGCTTTAACTAGTTATGAGTATGACTGCATAATAGTCCGTATGTAATTGCAACTTTTACTAACACTAACCAAATTAATACCTCTATCTATACATAGACAATGTCTTAGCCATGACTTTGGAGCACCTAAATGTGAGCAAAAAAAATGGGGAAAAAAATAAAAAAGATTTCAATGAAATTGAAAACAAATGCCAGTATGTAATGCTGACACAACACCAATAGTTGAAAATTGAACGAATGTTAGCAGGAAAACAACAAAAACGAATACAACAAAAAAAAATAAAATAGAAAAGAAAACGGAGCAATTGCTACATTTAGTAAAAAAAATGAAAAGAAAAACCAAACAAACAAACAAATGCAACTAAATAAAACTGTTTAAGGGGAACAGGTTGAGCCGGCCGTCTACAGCTGTCAGCAACACACAACAGACGACAAGTAAGCACAGCAATACAAACACTAAAAACCTGCAACAACCACAACAGCAATAACAACAGCAACATGGACTTAAGCAACATAATTCTAAATAACTGATTGTAAATGCTGTTGATGTTGTTGCTATATGAGCAGCAGCTTTAGCTACTGCTGTTGCTGTTGCCGTAATGACTAATGTTGAAGTAATACAATATGTACGAGTTTAGACGTTCAGACAGACAGCCAAACACACATACGAATATGTTTTTGTTTCTTGGTTTTTTGTTTTTGTTTCGGATTTTACTTATAGATTTTGTATTGAAAATTTTTAATGAATGAACAGCTAAACAACCTAGAGAACAACGAGAAAGGAGAGGAGGTGTATTTTTAAAAACTCATATAAACTAGTAACCGGCATTTTTATACAGTTTTTCTTAAGTAATTACTCTATCGTAGAGTTGCAAATGGACAGACCGACAAACAGGCAGACAGACAGACAAATGGAGACAGACTATGGCCAGAAACAAACAACAGCAAACTTAAAACATATTTTTATAAACTAAAGCTAAAACCAAAGCAGACATCCTAGTTTTCCTATACAGGTTTATATTTATGTTGTAATATAAAACGACAATACTCGTACACAGAAAAAAAACAACTCCACAAAAACTGGTACATACAAATTGATTTTTTGGTTTATGATTATTGAGATAATAATGTCAAACGAAAATCTAAGTCTTTAAAAGCAATATTTTCATGTTTTAAATATATGTATGTCTCAAGGAGGGACATTAATGAAAATTGCTTATTTGCTTGATTAAATTACATTAAAGATAATTTCCTCACCACCAATTCTATTAAGTAAATTTGAATACTTATTTATAGTTATATAAAAAAACAAACTCTAAAACCCGTTAGATTTTAACAAATAGTTTTGTTTACAGTTTAATTAAGTATGTTTATCATGATCAAACTTAAGCAAAATAAGCAATAAGCAACACCTCAATCAATCTTTTATCTTTAAAAATCTCCTCTAACAGTAGCTGTAATTATTGTTTTAGTTAGAATTTTAAATTTAATTTAATAGAACCTAAATACTTTTTAATTCATTGCTCAAATCAAAATACTTAAAATAAGCGCTTAGTTAAATTCTTTTAATGTTTTTATAATTTGAAGTTTTAACGAGGATTTTACACTTACACTGTAGAAATGTTCAAAAATTGTTAAAGTCTAGAACTCGTACCTAGAACTTTGACAGTTTTAGTTTATATATGAGAAAGGACAGCAGTGGTGTTTGGAGACAAATGAAATATATTTTATTGCGATGATAAATAAATAAAAAAGTTGGTCATTCCGTTTCTAATTTCTACAATATTCATTTGCGACTTTATAACGTATATTTATATTCAATAGATAGGAAACTTGGTCAACTGCAGCATTGGTGAATAAATTGTAATGTTTCACTGTTTAAAGAAAATAGTATTAAAATCCCCTGGAAAATGCTCACCACACTTTCAATTACAACAATATATAAATTTTTAATAATTTTTTTTCAATCGTAACTGTATGATACAGTTTTACCACTTTGTGGGTAAAAAGTAAACAAACATGTAATAATTTTTATAGCAAATGTTTAACAAGTGTAAAAATAGCACTTTTGTCCGTTTCTTGCATCTGGGGGTCATTCAGCACATTTCGTACTGGAAACGTATTAAGAGAAATTTTAATATAACTTTCATATTTCTAATCAATTCTGAGCTGAAGCATCTGCGCCACAATGTTTTGTTTATAAATGTTAAAAAAAATTTGGTTTTAGCACCTGGGGCCCATGCGCCACACTTCATAGTTTTAATATTTTTAAATAATTAAATTTTAATTTGAATTTTTCAATTTTATATTTTTTTCTATCAGTGATAAATGATTTAAACTAAACAAAAATGACCATCGTGTTAATTTATGAAAATTAGCTTAAACATTTTCCGACATAAATAATACAAAGAAAAGGAAAGAAAAAGAAGCAATATCTATAAACGAGTATTGATTACCAATTATGGGTATCAATTGTAAAACGATAAAAATTAGTTTACTTAGAACAACCCTGCAATTGGCGATAATCGTTGTTTCAACACGATAATTACCAGCAATTGTTTGAAAGAGGCCATTAACAACTTTTAATATATTTATTGTTTATTATTAATAAATAGTCCGGCAACAACAACAAGATTAACAAGCACAACAATTTGGCTAAATAACTGGGTGGTCCTGTCTTGCACATACAATACACGTTCCATGTGTTGTGGGGAAAAGCAACAAAAAAATATAGATGATTTAAAGATCCCAAACAATTTGTGTAGCAATAAAATAAACTAGATATTGCCTTTTCATAAATAGTTATGCTTGGTTGCAATATCGAAAACATAAAACACAGCTTATAGCTTTAGTATGTTAACTATAACATCCTATTCAAACACGCCCTTTTTAAACATTAAAATTAAACTACAATTAATTGAGAAGTGAAAAACACTAAAGTTTTATTTTACTAACTAAGTAGACGTCAGTGTGTAAAAAAGAAGTAGTCTTAGTCGTCATAGTAATAGTAGTAGTAGTAGCATCCAGATGTAATATGACGTTTCCTTTAAACAGCCATCACCTAAAGGCAAAATGATTATTGTCATCATACATTGAGCAAAAAAAAAAACAGCAAAAATCTTTACAAAAAAAAAAAAAAAATGAAAAACAAGCGAAAACAAAAATTATAAATAGAGTATGGATGGATCTATAGGTTGGTTAGTAGCGAGCGAACCACGTCAAGTTGGCTGCAGCTTGTTTAGGATGGCTTGATGAAAAGTGTAAACGAGCCGCAATAAAATAATGCAAACAAACGTTTATAGACAAACCGTATGTGCAACCTAAATTAAAAGGCTAAATTCAAATTCAATTAAGCCAGTTGTCAGTTGGCTGCTTGCAAATACATTTTAATTTCACAACAGTTTGATTTATAAGTTTCGACATTTTTGAATAATTGCTGCTCATTTTTCAGGAATATTTAAATCAGTTTGGAGAGGAAACTCTTAAGATTGGACAGCTCAGCCTAGCCTATAAAGTATCTTTTTATGAAAACTTGCCGCGTCATCAGCATTGTTATCAACCTTAGCAGAAACGGAAAGAACAGCAACAAAAACAAAAACATCAATGTTTAAAATTGACTGACATGTATTTCTTTATTTTTTTTGTTTTGTTTTCAAGTTTTTTGTTAGTAGATGTTTTATGTCGTTTTATGAAGAGGGAAAAAATCATCTCTATGTATCTTTACGAGTATGTTTATGTTTTTTTTTTTTTTTTTTTATTTTATTTTAGTTGTTCCATTTGTTCAGTTCAGTTTAGGTTAGTTTGTATTTACCAATGTTTTAAGAGGCCGCTCTTATAACTTTAAAGTTCAAGGTTATTTACAGCAACTAACTGCTGCAATGTTTGGTAAAAACAGTAACTGAGGCAGTAAGTAAAATTATGATCATGCTGACGCTGATGATGATCATGACGATATTGATGCACTCGCATTACAATAATAAAAACTACACGCTCCTAAAAAATAAAAAGTAAAAAAAAAGAATCAACAACATTAAACTTAAACCGCCATCAAGATTTAATATATATAAAGTTTATTTATTTATTTTTGTTGTTTTCATCTCTTAAACTACGACATACATTCAACTCGAAGCCCAAGTTTTCAATGAATTTCATTAGGTTTGTAGCAGCAGCCGCAGTAGTAGAGGTGGTGATGGTGGCAGTAGTAGTTTAGTTTTCTTATTGTTGTAGTAGCAACAATACCTTTTAACATTAAATTAAGTTCAAGTTTAAATACCTCATCATCATCAGCATCAACAAAAAATTAAATAAAACGAAAAGAAAAAAAAAAAAAATCACAGTAACTTCAGCCAACCTCTGTTGATATGATTAAAGGGCTTTTACTGTGTTAACAAGTAACGACAAAAAATAGGTTCATGTGAATCACATTACAAAATTTTGTACTTATTACAATTGCTATCACAATTTAAAATTAATAACTAGGTGAAAGGAACTAACAGAGAACTAAACCCGTTCTTTGGGGATAGGACAAGATAACAATTCAAACACAGTAGCTTTCTAGATTTTAACATTACCAATTTGAAAAGAAAAGTATGCCTGCCAGTGAGTTATTTTATTAAAAAATGCTATTTCACTAAAAAAAACTATTATCACCAAAAAAAACTTTTTTCACTAAAAATTTATAAATATATACATACATATAGGTATACTTAAATAGTTTTTTTAATCGTTTTAATCGTTTTTTTTTAAATTTTGAACTAAAAATTATTTCTATTTAAAAAAAACTCTCGTATTTTACTAAAACAAAAATTTCAAGATGCCACTTTTTTGCCGTTGAGTGTACTTGAGCTTTAACACAAGTGGTTACTCTTAATATGCGGTTTCCAATTGTGTGTATTGTTTTTGACACATGACCATTTTTTTGTTTCTTCTTTCTTGAGTATATTTATTTTTTGCATTTCGTTTTCGAAATCTTAAACTTGACCGTTAAAAACCCTCCATCATTTGTTAGTAGATCTTATATTTCAGTCGTTTGTCGTTTGGGGCAATAAATGAAATCGATCAGTGCTGGTGTTGCGAAAAACTTCGACAATGCCAAAAGGACACATGAACATATTATACAATTGCCTGCTGGCTTGTTGACTGCACTGCTATACTGCCGTTTGTATGTCTGTCTTTCGTTATGTCTCTGCATACGTTTGTTCATCCCTGTTTAGAGTTTTGGTGTTTACTGTGATGATTTATGCCAGCAAATTGTTGTAAAGGCATTTTTGCGTTTTTTTTTTCTTTATTTTTTTGTTTTGTTCTTTTTGCATTTGGAATTCTGATCTGTTGAAATTTTATTGTTATTGACATTTTTTAAGCTGCAATTGTAAGGAGGAATAGTATGTTTGTTTTTACTTGGTGTCTAGTTATAAACTGTTTAATAAAATTTCATGGCCAAGAATTTAAAATGAGATTAATATAATTAAATGTAAGAAACTAGGCTTTATGGTACGCCATTATAGTATTATTTGTCAAAATTCCTTATGGCTTTGATGATTTATGTATAATTTATGGGTTTTGTACATATTTATGTACATTTTTAAAAAATGAGTAATACATAAATTCATTACGATTCTATAGCGTAATCTAAAAATGAAAGAATTTGTTATGTTATATCAAATCTATAAAAAATTAAGTGTTTATAACTTAAATAGAAAGTAAGGCTTATGTACCCCTGGTGTAAACAGATACAAAAATAGATTTTTTTTTTATTTTGTAAAAAGGAATATCATTCAAAAAAGTTTTCTTAACATAATCTAAAAATGGAAACAAATTGTTTCAGAATAATAATTTAATACAAAATTTTTGTATAAAAATTAGTTGTGGCGCATGTAGCCTAGGTGTAACCAGAATCTGAACCAAGTCGTTACTATCTTTGAAAGATTAGAAACGGTTTTCACATTTGTGATAAAACTGTCAAATAGAAATAGGTACTGTGGCCTATATATGCCCCGGAGCAACCTCTTAACTGAATCTTTATTTTTAATTTTTAAACGAAACTACGGCTTTCCTTTAAGTTAACTTAAAGAATCTAAGAATTCTATCTCTTTGTTACACATAATATTTTAATCTTTCGAGTAAACTAAAAACATTGAATTATATAATGTCTTCTTGTTTATAATTGAAGATCTGAAAGTAGGTCGCACTAAACCATTAACGTTTGAAATTTTGCAAAAAACATCATTGGCCATTTAACTTATTCACATTTTGTGTTTTGACAAATTTAAGCAATCTAAGTTAAAACTACATCTCAAAAATAATTTAAATAACAAACAAACCGTATTAATTTGAAATATTGGCGACAAACATTTCATATTTCTATAAACATAACAACACTTCAACGAAATACATAGATAAACTGCAAAGAAATATGAATCTTATAATACTCTTACTTTATTTAGAGAATTAATTTAGAATTAAAACTGAAATTGAATTCTTTTTTTTTTCTTTTAAAATGAACAGTAAAATTTGACACCTTTATGGGGTATAGCAAAACCACCATAAAAACAAGACAAAAGCCGCGAATAAAAATTAAATTTTCTAAACAAAAGAATAAATAAACTACAGCTTTTCAATATAAAAAGAAAAAGAAATGTAGAAAAATAGAATTTACAACTCCAACACAAAAAAAAAACATGAAATTAATGTCATTTGGTTTTTCTGACTGCTGAGATTGTAGAGTGAGTATTTCCAAAGTAACAAAAAGCTTAAAGAAACACTTTTCCTTTTATATTTAAGAAAGCCTAGCATAAAACAGAATTGATAAAAAACAAAGAAATATACGTTAAAAAGCAGAAACAGTTAAAATAAAATAAAAAAATAATTAACACGAAACGTCTAAATAAAAGAGAGAACAATAAAAATGAAATATAATTAATTTACATTCCCAGCTCAAATGCACTATTTAACAACTGATTTAATGAAAGAATAATAATTCATTTAGAAAATTTCTGGTTTTTATCTGTATTTACTAGGCAGAGTAAAGTACTTGTTAATGCACCGTGTAACGACTAAAACTTAAGAAAAATATTGTAGTTTTCTCTAAATTTGTCTTAAAACTATATCAATTTCACTCAATGTTTTAAGCACCATTTTATTGTATAATTTAAGTAAGAAATATTAAACAATTTAAAACTTCTTATTTACTCGTGTTGCATTAATGCTAGCAACACATGACATAGAGGCAGGCAGGGAGACAGACTCTGCAACACCAACCAGAAATAACAAACAACTTGTTTAAAAACGTGTGAGCATAATGATTTTTTTGAGAGCTGTTGCATGATTATGTATACGCGTTCTTAAACAGGTATTAAAAGTAATAGACAATAAAATAAACCGTTGTTTCTTTAAGTACTTGCTGGTGTTTTCTACTCCAAGCCATGTCTACTATATTTAAGATTTTAGAAATAAGAGTGCGTGATATTTTTTTTTTAGTTTTATGCCACAAGGCAAATTAAAGGAATTTTTAAAATTATTTTTTCGTTTTTGTTCATTAAAATTACTTTTGTTTTAATACGCATTTAATGTTAGGTGCTCTACAGCTGTTAGAACTGTCATTATTTTCAAAACCAGTTACAAAAATGTACATACTCTATTAAAATCTCTTTATATGTAGGCGTTTCATAAAGTTAACTTATTAAATCTATAGCAGTTTTTTATTAAGCTGCTTATGCAATTAAAAGTTTATCTCTACACCTTAGTACGCACCTTAAAAAAGTTTATATTCAAACATGTCTTGACATAATTTCTCTATAACCTGTAATAATAGCAATATAAGAGGATTTGTTATAGCTTTAATTATCTTGCTATTATTTTTTGTTATTTCTGAACTATTTTCTATTTTAGTTGTTAATAAAAATTATTTATTCATTTAAATAACTAAAATATTATTCGTTGAAGGTTAAATTACTTCTGCATCAAATGATTTTAATTTCCTAAGTGCTGTTGATCATGTTGAAGTATTTTAATCAACACCGGTTTTTGTTAGAGATTTTTTCAAATTGTTTTTTTTATTTTGTATTTAAGGAACTAAATCTTAAAACCAAACACGTGATGTGTTTAAGCTGTAAATTTTGTGAAATATTTCCTAATACCAAAATAAGAGTTTTAAAAACAAGTTTGGGTTTTAAGTCTTTTGTTTTGTATAAGTGTTTTTTAATGTTTTCAATTCGTCGCTAAAAATAATTGTACAACTTATTTATAGTATAATCAATTAATCAGAAATTTTAATAGCAATAAGAAATAGTACTTCAACATTAAGACTAAACATATTTGGATTTAAAATATATTGCGTCGATTTTAAACCAATAAGCATTAAATTATTGGCAGTATTACAAATTTTTGCTTAAGGCTAGTTCACATTGTTCACAAATATTTGAGAAAACAGAGCTACAGAATTATCTGTAATAGTATCGCTTACTTGCCTAAGCTAAATGTTAATTAAATAACCTCTTTTAATGCTTTTCAAGTAGAGGATATCACTACCACAACTTACCTAAAGTCAACAGGGATAATTTAATAGAAAATGTCAGTTTTTTGCTTTTAGTAATTATCGTATTTAAAGCAGATACAATTAATTTCGAAAAACTGAACAAAATAGAAAAATAGTGAAAACTCATCGATATGATTGGCTATATTTTTATCATATTTTGGCTAAAATTTGGTTTTACTGACTCTTTATTGAAACTTAAATTATGAAATCAACTTTGTGCCTTTGATTATAAAAAAACCATTGAATTATTTCCATTTATTGTTTCAAATAAATCTTTTGTTCTTTTTAATTAACATAATTTTTAAATAACAGTTTTCAAAAGAATTTATTGATTGGAACAATATCACTAATTAACTATGTGTCTTAAGTTTTTGTTTTCTTTTTGTTTTAACTGAAACGTGTAATATTACATGGAGTTTTTTATTTAAAAAATGCACAATTGATTTGATATTTTTATTATTCTATAAGACAAATTAAATTTTGATACTAAATCCATATATTTTGTACAAGGTTTTGAGATGCGGCAATATCGGTTTGCAGGTATTAAATCATAAATTAGTCTGAGTTTGAAAAGAAACATTCCAATTAAATTTTTGCAAAATCAGTTTGAGCATCGCTTTGATAATTTCTAGTAATATTATATTACGAGTATGTATGGTACTTGCAAGCAAACATTGAAAAACATTTCTATTTTGATAAAATAATAATTAATATTTATTTACGAATTAGTGTTAGAATGTTTGTTGATCTAAATTTAGCAAACCCTATTTGATTGAAATATATATTTTTCAAAACATTTTTTTATATCGATTTATAATTTATGTACGTTCATCTGCATGTAGAAATTAACTTTCGTAACCCCCCAGATGATATGTATAAATTTCTGATAAATCAATACATACATATCTTTAAAAATTATTTTTTCTAAAATAATATTTAAAAATATTATATGTATATATAATGCATTGAATTTTCAATCTAGACCAAAATTTAGTTTTATAAAAAATGTTTTTATTATTTATATTTTATTTTACATATTGATTTAACTTCAGTAATCAGTAATCGAAACCTTTGTGACCTTAATATAAACAATTAAACTAAATTTTCAAATTTCAGTTTCTTTACAAAATAATTTATTCAAAAATAAAACTTTAATTAAAATAACAAATAATTAAATTAAAAGCTGTTGCAACAAAAAACGTTGAGACTAGTAGTTTCCAAAAAGAAGGCAGACTTCTGGAGGCAGTGTAGGTGTTTAAAAATAAGACTTTAATCAAAACAAACCTCCAGCAATTGTATATTAAACAATAACTTGTATTGTTGTTATGCGCATTTATGCCTGGTTATTGTAGCTTACAACAATTACGCTTCGTTTAACTTTGTGTTTTGCTACAATTATGTTTTGACACCAAAGCAAGCTGAGGAAAGAAAACCCTAAACACTAACAGACTTTGGTAGAAAACATATTCGTATGTATATATATATATATATATTATACCTATGTATGTATACATCTATGTATGTATATATCTATGTATGTATATATCTATTTATATATTGTCTGTTAAACTGGTAAGAGTGTAAACATAAGCAGTTTTTCTTTAATTTTCCCTTTTTTCTTTATTATTATTATTTTTTTAATGTTGCCTGTTGCTGTTGGTGTAACTTAACAGCCAAAACAATGATTTGGCATTTTATTAACTTGAGTAAAAGTATGAGCATATGAAACTTTTAGTTGGAAAAAGGGGTACAAGATCTTATGCCAACTTTTAAAAACATTTTATTAACTTAAATAGTTAAGCCAGTCAATAATACAAGAGATTGTTTCTGCTTTTTACTTTCATTTGAAATAGTGAAAATTTTAAAGTATCCAAGTTTTTACTATAATATATGTTAGGACTATATTTAATTCATTTGCTTAACAAATTTTATTTATGGCCTAACCGTAACTTCAAAAAATAAACAATGTATGTAGTTGTTTTAATTGACTTTCTTTTATTTGCCATATTCAATTAAATTTTTGTTTTTTCAATGTAATACATGATTTCTTGGCATACTGCATGCACAACACATCACATCACAACAACTATTTCCATTACCATTTAGTCCCATTGTTCATGGCTATGAATGAACAAATTCACATAAATAAATAATTTATACAAGTGCATGCATACATGTTTTATTTGTTTGATAATTTACATTTAAATTCAACAGTATTGTTATTCAAATTTGCTTATTTCATATTTTTTTTCAATTTAACAAGCTGCAGTTTTAATAATTCTTTAATTTATTTATTATTATTTTGTTACATTTCCTAAGTAATACACTTTTAATGAGTCCGACTATGCAATATTTGTTTTTTTGTTTTTTGTTTAAACGTGTTAACCTTTGTCTTAACTTTGACCATCATTATTTTATGTTTATATACATATGTATGTGTTTGGGAGTTTTAGTTTTAAAATGTCATTATTATCATTATTATTATTGTAATTTTAAATATTGTTAGGAGTATTTAATTTAGTGTGGCTTAGATTGTCTGTTTACACTTTTGATTTTTTATTATTCTTATTACATATATATTTTTATATTATTATTATTGTGGCGGTAAGACAACAACATTGAAATAGTGACTTTTTTACCTCAAACAACAATAGTAAATAGCGTTAAATTAACACTTTGTTGTAGAGGTGTTAATTTTGTATAGTTTTTCATATTTTGCTGTTGTGGTTTAAGCTTGTTTTCGCTTTTAATGACTTTTAATTGTATTTTTTTTAATGATGGTACAGTGGTGCTCAAAAAAATTAAATAATAGTTTGTTAGATAAACAATACTTTAAAATTAGCTATCATTTTTTATTTAAATTATTATTACTTGACAAATATCAACAGAAACACATAAGCGCCATTTACAATCTTATGCAAGTTGTATTGCATTATTGCATTTGCAAAAAAGTTTAGCATATATTTGCTCTACACTAACATAATACACAGCAAGAGCAAAAATATGCTAAACCTAGAAATCTATTCTATTTTAAAAAGAATCGCTTTAAAAAAATATGCTTTAATTCGCAGATTTTTGCATTTTTCTAGATGCAATCAAAAAAGTTTAATTTTTTGTTACATTCGTGATTTTCTGTTTATTGCAAAAATATTAAAAAAAAAACAACAAAATTAATGTTTTGCTCAGAACATAGTGTCACAAAAATGAAAAAAGAAGTTGATTTTTTATACTTATCACTTGAAAACTTTTGAATGTCGCGTTATTGACCGACATCATTTAGAATTTCAAACAAATTATATTTGCAGTAGCAGATAAATTTGAAAATGTTGAGCAACAATTTTGTGCTAAAAACTCGAAAAAAAATAAAAAAAAAATCTTAAGCAAGTAACGAAAAGAAAAATTATCAAAATTGTTGTCAACAAGGAGGAAATTTTTATGTTGCGTCTGACATTCTTGTGAAAACTTTGATCTACCTAACCGATTTTAAATTTCAAACAAATTATATTTGCAGTAGCAGATAAATTTGAAAATGTTCAGCAACATTTTTGTGCTTAAAATTCGAAAAAAAATATAAAAAAAAAATCTTAAGCAAGTAACGAAAGGAAAAATTATCAAAATTGTTGTCAACATGGAGAAAATTTTTAAGTTTCGCCTCACATTCTTGGTGAAAACTTTGATCTACTTAACCGATTTTAAATTTGTGTTCACTACAAATAGTGTGTAAAGTATACAATTATTTTGAATTTTTGTCTCTATAAATTTGACATTCACTGTTGTACATTTGATTTCAAATTAAATAATTTTCTTATTATGTTTTGATTTAATGAAATAATTTGATAATAAAATTATGAAATAAGTGTTTTCTTTAACACTTTCATAACAAAACCAAAGTGTTATTGAGACACAAATAGTTATAAAATTGTGACTATTATAATAATAACCTTTATTAAATTGTATGAATATTATTCTTAAAATACACATTATTAAGAGATTTATTGAATGAAAAATATTGGGAAATTAAAATTCTTCAATACAAATATATTTGTAATTCATTGAGATGTCCAACTCACTTAAAATCTTTAATATATTTTATAATAAATCTTCAGTTGAGAACATTATTTAAAAGGTCTGTAATTGGCATTTACAATAGATGTGAAATTGAAACTCCGTGGCCTTCTGAGCAAACAAAACAAATTTAAGATTTTTTGTTTTTGTTTTTTATTTCGTTTTACATTACAATTAACACCCTAAACTAATTCTATAACATAAATATATTAAATAATAGCTTATAACAATGTATTCGAATTTGGTGTTTATTGAAGCATTTAAATTTGTATAAATTAATAATATACTTTATTCTCGTCTGTAGTAAGTGTTTAAACTTTTAATGGTTTGTTAATTAATTACAGCAATTTTCCACAATATATTTTTTAACTCATTATTATTTAATGTATTGTTTTTGTTGGTTTGGTTTGCGTAACGTGTGAAATTCAATTTCATAACAAAATATTTCAAAACAAAACTAAACAAATGCATTTTTCATTTTATAATTCCCACTACTATTTTATGCAGTGAACACTTTTTTGTTAACGATGTCTTGACTATGTAAAAAATAATAATATTACAGAAAAACAAAATTACATAATAAAAACATATTTTTAAATTGTAAATTGTACATTGCATTACAAATATTTCTGCTCACTCCCTCTTCTCCCCACAAGTAATAAAAAGTAGCAAAAAAAAAAAGAAATAAAAGAAAATTGCATTGAATTATTTTCCTAAGCCAGGGCAGCAAATAAAACTAAATAAGAAGAAGGAAGTAAAAATTGTAGTTAATTTACTGTTCAAAAAAGTTGGCAAAAAGCTAAAAGAAACTATTTAACATTTATTACGGTTACTAGCAAAATACTTGTAATTTGTTTGCTTCTTTCTGCTTAAGTTTTCTAACGTACTGCTGGCTTTTATTGTTGCTGCTTATGGTAGTTGTTGTTTTACGGTGCAACACGCATAAAAACCTTTTGTGCTGTATGCCATGAAAATAAATTAAACTCTACCAACCAACATTTGCTTTGCCACCACATTAAGCCAGTAAACGAAAGTACTGAATTATAAGTAAGAGCGTGAGTGCATGTAAAACAGCTTATGAAGTCAGGGGGAAAAGTAGTTAACGCAAAGGTTAAGTAATCCATAATAAATGAATCAATGTTAGATAACAAATGTATAACAAATAATAGAAATGTTTGCTAGGAAAAAGAAAGTTTTACGTTTCTGATAAATAAAATAAATTAAAAATTCCTCATGCCTTTTTTTATTTTTTAGTGCTGTCAAAAAATGACTATCAAATTCTTATTATTTAATATTTCTATTACTACTTTCATAAAATGCTCTCTGTTTTTCTTAACAATTACCATGCTTAATGAATTCTTAAACTACATATGTATGTATGTAAAAATTAATGTTGAACTTACCTCCTGCATTTAAGCCATTCGATGAGTGTTTCATATTCGCACCATTGCCTGAATTAGAAGCTGGATTTTGAAATCCTCCGCCTCCTCCGCCGCCGCCCATTACTCCATATTTGATGGGCTTAAAGTGAAAGAATGAGGGTGAATATCCTGAACCGCCTCGACTTAAAGAACTAAATTGCTCTTCTCTGTCCTCCACGTACAGGCCCTCCTTGCCCATGGCTGCCAATTGTCTGCCTTTGGGCATAAACATCACCAGAAATACGGTAGCTGAGGTGGCTACCAAGCCGAATGCTATGCAAGCATCTTTATGACGTTCGGCCACAGCCAAACCGCACAACATCCAACCCAACCAAATGGGTATGGCTCCGCCTATGGCCAAACCAATATAGGTAGCTTCTCGATAATTATCGCGAATGCCTCGCGATTTAATGGCCAACACGGAGACAAATACTATCAGGAATATAATATAGATGAGCGAAAATAGAAATTCGGAGAATTGTGTTTTACACAAGGGTATTAATACTGTGCCCGCTGTGGTTATGCGGGCATACATGTCCGTGGGTGTGTTGGCGGCATGGAACATGGAGGAAAATGATGATGAGGAAGTATGTTCTGTTTGAGTTGTCATGGTAGAGGCCAATAAAGTATTGGTGCCAAAAGGCACAGACAGGGTAAACAACTCGGGCGGCGAAGTTATCAGCCATTGAGCTCCTATAGCCACCTGTATAAGCACCGCAAACAGCAGCAGTAAACCCTGATAGGGAGCTGGTAAATACACGCCACCATTAAGGCTAATAAGAAATACACATTTTACCAACAACGCCGCAAATACCAAGGCGTAGGCCACGCCCACACCAAAACGTATGGTGCCACAGGTCAGCAAAGAGGGTTGAGCTGTTATAATAGCTCCCAAACCCGCACATGCAAACAGTCCCAATAGCAGCATTTGGCCCAGAAAAAGATGCCTTCTAGAGGGCGAGGTTCTCCAAGCCTTGAACAGCACAAATATCTCAAAAGCTGCCATCATAAGCATGGTTAAAGAGGCCAGAACTAATACCGGCACTACCCAGGGTTCCTTACGCAAACCGGTAAAGTTATGGAGGGTCGATATTATGGTAGGTGGTGTGGCTGTGCTATTAGCGCCAGGCGCTGTTTTCGGGGCCACTATTAACACTGAACGTGGTCCCCCTGGTGCTGTTATCGAAGGCTGTATAAAGTTGGGTAAGCCCCGCGCCTTTGAACCCGTTCTTGAGGGCCCTAAAGTGCTGCCTGGTGGCAAGGTAGAACTTGTTGGCACTACAAAAAATTCTGTGGACATTTCCACCAAACGATCTGCTTGAGAAACATTCGACACTAAAACCGCTTCAGCCACATTGATATCTTCTCTTCTATTTAATTGTTTCGCTTGTCTCTTACGAGACGGTGCTGGTGTTATAGTTACTAATGTTTGATCTTCTAAGGAGGCCACCGACAGCGTAAACGCTTCTAGTCGGGGCTCTGCGCTATTACGTTTGTTATTATCATTATTAGTCACTTGGTTTTTATTGAATCTCACTTTTATGTCACTTTCCTGACTCACTAGGTAATTACTTCTTTTCAATAGACTATTTACACTTTTCTCTGTGCTCATACTTATTGTATGTGCATTTTGTTGCAGAGATTTGTTCAACAAATTTCGCGTATTTCCATTAACGTTGACGTTTGTCTTTTTGCGCAACGGTAGCAAACGTTCTCCGAATCTTGGCTCATGTGCAGTGCGTCCCACACCCGCAATATCCGCTTCATTAGCATAGTGGGCCAATTCCGCGTCGTCAAAGGCCAATGTCACGTCATGTAATTGCGTTAAACAGATGAGGAGAGCAAAGCAAGATATTAAAGAATTTCGTAAACTCCGCGTTTTTCTACGTTTGGCACACATTATATTTTTTATGATTGCAGTTGCGGCCATCGACCGTCTTTCGTGACGGACCATGCCTAACTGATGCACATGGGCAAATGCATTTATGTTGCAACACTGCACAAATGACCGTAAACTATCCACAATGCCACAGCAACAACAACTACAATGCCACCAACTAAAATATCCACACTAGCTAAACATTTAAAATTGCACTTGGTTGCTGCTGCTGCTGCAGCTGATCTCTTTGTTGTTGTTGATGGTCTAAAACTAAACTGTATGCAACTTGAATGTTTGCTTTCGTGTTTGGCCTAAACCATGCCACATTTATGTTTTTTTACACTTCGTGTGTTGCTAACTGGACATCGGCTTTCTTAGCGATTCTTATTTCTGTTGTTTACTACTTTTATTTTTTGCAATTTCAAGAGATTCGTTTTCGCGTTTTGGTTTCGTTTTTACACTTCGTTTAGTACGCGGCGTTTCAAGGTACATATTTTCTTTCTGATTTGGTTTTTTTTACGTTTTCTTTCTTTTTACTTGCTTTATATTATTTTCGTGTTTTTCTTTTATTTGTTAAACTTTATTTCATTTCAACAGAAAGCAGAAACACATCTTTTCGCGTTGCTCAACCGTCAAAGACTGTTTGGTACTAGATTTTCATGGCTTATACTCGAGCTAATGTTGCCAATGAATGTTAGGTAGTTAGTTTCTGTTTGTATTCTTTGGTTGTAGTTTGAAACTTGCTGTTTGGTCTACAACATGTTGGCTACCACAACAGCAACAACAATAATAAAACCAAGTTTCAAATATTTATAAATAAAACACACAGAAACTTGAGGCATGCGTTTTGCATTAGTACGCTTTTACAACCAAAAGTAAGAAAGAAGTAAAACAAAAAACAGTTGGTAGTGGAAGAAAAAAAGTTTGATGATAACGTGGTTAGAAAGATATTCATTCACCCGCAGTGAATATGATTTTAATACCATAATCGTATGTTACAAAGGCTCTCTCTCAAAAGTGTGCTAAGATTATTGTCTTGTAAATATCGATTTGAAATTATTGAGATAGAAAATAGACGGGTGGGTTGGTTATTAATTCTAAATATGTTTGAGAATCGGTAATTCCGATTGTGATTGTAAGCAAAGTATTTAATCGGAAGTATTTGGTGCCACTTTAGATACTTTTTAAATATTTACTTATCAATTCTTATTTAACTCACACCTTCATTTCACTTAGTATGGCCTGAAAAGTACTTGAATTGTTTTTTAATACCTTTATAATAGATCACCTTAAAGGGTAAACAATTTATTCCAAATAAGACGTTTAAAATAAAACAGTATTGCTAGCAACATCTATGGGAAGGTGTGGATAAAACGTATTGAATTGATTTAACTGTGTAGCGAGTGAAGAGTTTCTAATGAAACATGGTCTCTAAATTATTCTGATTATAAATCCTGTTTATTTCAATTAAACATTTAGCTCCAAGAGGAACCAATACTGGTTGTATAGGTAATATTTGTAGGGCTTATATTCTGATTCGATTGCTTTGTACGAGATTGTTACTATTCACTTCATGCTCAAACTATGTTTCTATAAAAGTAAAGTATATATTCTTCTGGTTCTAAGGATTTGTTTATAAAAAGGACAATTATAGGATAATTGTCATATTTACTCTGTGTAATTAGAATGCAAAATAAACCTTTTAATACTTATTCACTTACAATGCAGTCCACGTAAATTAATTCAAATATATGTCTCTTTTTGAACTACCTGTTTATTCTTAACAGGCTCTTTTAATAATTATCTAAGGATTGAATCCAGTTAAATAGAATTTTAAAATTCCAAGGGTTAATTAAAGAAACTAATTTTAACTTCCCTCAAAATTCAAACTAAATCAACAAATTCATTTCCAAATATTCAATTTTGTAAATTTGTTAGTATTGTGTATATCTTTTGACACAAAATTAAGATTTAAAGTCAATAACCGGCTTGTTATGTCATAAAAATGTTCAAATGTAAACATGTACATACATATGGATTTTATACACTTATTTCTATATTTATGAATAAAGTCATGCACTAAACTGAACTGAGCTGAGCTACACATTACCACACAAAACCAAGTAATGTGGAAATATGTCTGTCCCAACGTTTCCATATGAACAGACTTAATAATTTTACAAGTGTTTTTTTTTTTTTGTATTTTTGTTTAACACACAAAAAAAAAACACATAACAAAAAATGATTTTGAGCTGTATACGTGCCACAGCAAAACAAACGTTTTTATTTCGTCTTCAGCTATTTTTTTTCTTATGGTGACCGAGGGTTCAGGTGTGCTGGTGGTTTTGAATTTGATTTTTATTTTTATTTTGTTAATTTTATACATACGATTATGGCGAAAAAAGTCAGCGGTTGGTCTTCTATTCAATACTAGTGGTAACATAATGTGTAATGCAATTCTTAATTTAACATACCTAAAACAAATTATGTACGAGTATAAGAATTCTTTCAATATAAATGATAAATTAATGACAAATTGGTACTGATTTTTCTTGGAAATATTGTCAAAAGGCTCATGATATTTTAAAGTTTATGCTGTGTTTTATTCAACTAAATATTATTATTACTCTATAAAAAGTTTTATTAAAAACATATAAATGTTTGTCGTACAATCAGGAGTAGCAATAAAAAGGCCATTAAAAAGTTTATTGCTAGAAACATTGAAATATGTATTTGAAGAACCTTTTAAATTCATAAACAATTTTTAGTAATAAATTAGCTTGCTTAACTTTTAAGAATCTATCAATAAATATATTTCATACTAGAAATGTTTATCACCTGCTGACACCTCGTTACTCACATTTTATTTTAATTAACTAATGATGTCAAGTCAAATTTTTCATCATGAAATATTTCTAAGCCAATATTCTTAGGTATTTTAAAACATAAACTGTACCTACAATTATAGCCAATTACGTGATTCTGTGTAATTTCTCTCCCCTCTAGATTAAATTATTTTATACACATTTTGCTTAATAACAGTTCTCCTAATTCGTTTTAGTTAGTCAGCACTGTTTTAATTTGATTTTAACTCAAAAACTATATAAGTACATATTTATTACGTTTTATGGCGGCATTCTATTCATAATTTGTGCAATTCCATGTATGTATGTATTTAGCACACTATACCTTGATTACCTAAGACATTCAGCTAAAGTGGATGTGTATGGAAAATGAGTGTGTTTATAAATTAGAATTTATGTATGTCGATACCAAATATGAAACCTAAACAACTGTTAAATTTTGGTAACCAATACGAGTGCAAACAATATCAAAAACCTTACCATTAAAAATAGAAGATTTAGATTAAGCGTTAATTGTTTGACTCGTTTGACTCTTGTTTTGGACAGAACCATAAAAGATTGAATAATTGTACTTTACATTTCAATGTGTGTACGTACATATGAAGCTATGAAAATAAACTGGGAATTTAATAATCATTGTGGTGCGACATGAGCGACCATATATGACACAGTATTTGTAGTGTTAAGGGATTTTTATATTGCATTGAATAATGATTTATTACTTGTAAAGACAAATTAATAGTTTTCGTGTAATAATATTTCCTTTTCGTGGAAGTGAACAAAATTTTTATTAATATTACAGTTTCGAAATGGAAAAATAAGGGAAAAACTGTGCTGATTCTTAAATAACCTTCATCTATAATTACACAATCTATACACGTTATTGCTACTTTTTCATTGAAACAAAAACTAAAACTACAAACTTTACACTTTTTAACTGACTTACATATTACAGTAACAAGTTCAGCATCAATAGCTATGGTTTTGTTAAAAGCATAAACATTTTTTTTATCTCGTTACACATTTTAGTTTAATGAATTTTACAAGTTTTTTAATGAAACAAATTTTTCTGATTTCTGAAATTTTTCAAACGATTGCATGCGTAGGTAGCTAAATCGAATTGAATCTTAGACGAGTTTTCTTATGTAATGACAAACTACTAGCGACTTATTTTTTCATACCGATAGACTTGTAATATCGGGTAAGTTGTCGAGGAATGTAAGAAGTAGGGTGCATGTTAAAAGCCATTGCAAATTTCGATATTACACAATGTTACATTCTTTTCTTTCCGAACATGTAACCAAAGACTTAGTTCTACTATTAAATTATTCAAGAAAAGTAAAAGTGTGAAGGAGCCTTTTTGTTAAATTGTCAAAGAAATTTCGTTTTTGAGAATTTTATCAAGTCTGCGAATTGGCTTAAAAATAATCTAATTATGATTAAGCTGGTATCATAATATGTTATGAGTTGAACCATGAATATGATCATATAAGCTAGCCTATTTTTACATAACCACATTATGTTTGAGATGGAATCATTATATGATTCCAGGCAATAATATTATGATTGTGAGCTAATTTTATAATTATATTATAACAACCAAACAATTTTAAAAATATTTTTAATTGTGGTTAAGTTGAATCATATTATTGTATTTAATGATGCTACGCATTGGCACTAAAACCACAACGATAACATTTTTTCGTTGACATTTTTAAAGAAAAATAATGAATGATTTCTACATCTCATCTCATCTCACTTTTTTTTTGTTCACACCCTCAGCCAAGTTATTTCTCAATTATTTATAATTTAGATAAAATCAATTTGCCAACATATTTAAATTATAATTAATTGTTTACGCTTAATTATTTCAAAAGCATTTATTTTTTGACAACTGTTGCAAAACCAAAAAATTAATGAGTGGGAAAATTAAAAAAATGACAAGCGTAAACGAATTTTTTATACCCTTTGTGATTGAAATTTAATAATGTTTCAGCTTAATATATAAGATTTTTTAATTTTGTTTAAACAATTTCTAAATTTCTGTGGTTGCCAACATTTAACTAGACTTTTGTTAATTTTAACTTCTTGTAGCGCCCTCAAAAGAAAGTTTTAACTGAAATAAATCCATTTTTATAGAAGAAATGTGTGTGTTTTAAATGATTTTATGTCCATCAATTGCTTTGCATAATTACCGCAAATTAAACAATTGTGAATTTTTAAAAATAAGCAAAAGAAAGAACTATGAAAACAACAGAGCATTATTCTTTAAACTCGCAAAATTTCAAGTTGTCTATAATTAATTGAGTTTTGAGCCAACATTTATCTACATGTATGAAGATAAATCTGTAGCAAGAAAAAAATATTATAACAATTTATATACAATAACAAAGAAATAAGGTAAATAACCTGAAAAAGCACAGTTTTTTTTTCTTATTTTTCTAATTTCTATCTGACTTATAATGCGGGCTGTTTTGGTTTTTTTGTTGTTTTGAAACCAATTTAAATTAAACACAATAGGTGATCTAATTTTCAAATGTATTTCAAAGATTTTAAACTTTTAAGTTTTTTTTATATAAATATATAAATGTTTATAAACATTATTCATTATAAACATTTAGTTATCTTGCATTTACTAGGGTTATAAATATGTAAATGCTTAAATATTGGGCCATACATAATAACTTCTTAATTAACTTTTATTTTTTCCGAATCCACCGAAACCACTGTTTTATATTGTTGTAAATTTAATAATTAGTCAAGTTAAAAATATTGATTGGCAACGGCTTTACTTAATTTATTAGTTTCAAGCATTTTGACCTGGTTTTCAAACTAATGTTTGTTTTTAACAGAAAATTAAAACATACTTTTTTATAATTTGTTTATTATTTAAAAAGCCCTATAATTAATTTCTTTCCGGTTTTTTTTTCAAAGAAAGTATTTTGTGTGGAAACATTTTAAACGAATAAACACAAACAATTAGAAGCTATTAACTAATAGACATGTCATCGGTTAAAACAGTGAAATTGTTTCTTGAAATATAAATTAAAAAATTGCTTGAAATTTTTGGTGTCAAAGAAATTATGCAGCAAAATATCATTGAATTTAACTTTCTCCAGCACAATTCTTTAAAAGAAACCAAAAAATTAAATATGTTTTTATAAAAAAATAATTGAATTTTGTTCTCATTTATTTGAAATGTGCAAAAAAAAAAGAAAGAAAAGCTAGTCTTTCATTATATCAGCAGAAAGGAAATTGTGTTGACTCTAAAGCAATATACTAAACTGTTTATCATCTTAATATAGTAAATTATGAAAGACTCTTAAGGACAGCCTTAGCTGGTCAGAAAACTCATGGCAGTTTGCCTAGTATCTGAATTTTAAAATATTTTTATTATTATTTTTAATGACATTATTGTAAACTTATTCAATTAATTATATAACTTTTATTTTTCTACTTGCAGACATCTCTTTGTGCAGCAGCATCGATAAATCGGTAAGTTTGTAAGATAGCATTATAATAAGACAGTGAAGTTTGAAGAAATTCAAAGTTTTATAAATTCTAATAAAGCCCTTAATCCTTTTAATTATCGTTCGTAAAATAAACAAAAATCAATAAAATTCCAGAATTCTTTATATAAAATTCGAGAATTCTATATATACAAATTATGCCCTAAGGCAGTTAAATATTTATGTTCATAGTTTTATAACTATTTCCGAGATTAAGACATATCTGCCACTGACAACTACAACCCAAAAGAATTCCTACAAATTATTTACTTTTCACCCAAAAGTGTTGTAATTTTTATTTTAGTATAAAAGCCAAAATACCTTGGGGTGTTTAAAAAACCCGACCAAATAAACACAAACAACAACACGACTATTAAATTGATTCTCATGATTCTAACGGCCACACAGCTTCAAATAAACCAATTCTTAAAAGAAATTAAATAAAATCTACAAACAAAAACTTGTGGTCAAATTGTACATGTTGGCTGGATGTTTTTTTTTTATCTTTTTAAAAAAAGTGATTAAATGTGATTTTTTTTTTGCTGCGGCCAAATAACAACAACTAACTACAACAAAAAGTAACATAAAAGAAAAGAAACTTTAACCCCTATAGATCGTTACCTTAAAGATTCTCTATCATTAATTTTGCATAAATGTTAGAAGACGAAAAATGTAGAAGAAAAAAGTAATTTTCTTTAAAAATATTTTAACAACAATTGCCTTGATGTGCGGGTGTTATGTTCTTTTTATTATTTTTTACTTAAAAAAAAAAAACAACTTTACTAAGCTCCTTTCATAAGCACGCTGTGGGATATTTTTTTTAGTCTGTTTGGTCTGCAGTCACTCATTGGTGTTCAGTGTTCCTCTAATAGTTTGTAATGGCAAACATTTCGGTTTTTGTCGGCTTCATTTGTTTAGTGACAAAAACAGGTCAAATGTCATACTTTTTGTCTAAGAATTATAGTTTGCTTGCTTTCGTTTACTTTGGGAGTTTTTGTTTCCTCTCATAATTTAAGTAAAGAGTGGTGAATTGTTTTTTTCTTTTTGTATGCATAACCAATTTTACAATTAACTTTAATGTTATAAATAAATTTTCTAAAATGTTGCTTAAAGTTCATGCAGGCCAAGCAATAGATTGTTAACAGATTTATTTGTTTAGACGAAAATATTTTGATTTAACATTAATTAGCTAAAATTAATATGAAAGCCACTTTAAACTTGCAATCCGGGTAAAAGTTAAGGAAATAAGGGGAACTTATAGTGAACAATTTATGTTAGGAGTAACGTTATGTAGATTTTAAAAACCAGAAATATGGGATTAGTTAAGTAAGTGTTTGGTGTGGATACTTTTTTTGTAACAAACCCTTAAATATACGAAATGTCTCATCTTTCAAAGAGTTTATGTTTGTATGTTATACAACAAGTCAACAAGTTTCTTGTGCAATTTTACTGAAGTTTGTTTGAAATAATGATTCATGATTTTCTGGGCGTTTATTAGAGTTTCTGATTTGTGCCAATAAAAGTGGTCGGCTTAAAGAGCACATGGAACTTGGCTTTTAATTACATGTTATAAAAATTATTTTTTGCTGTTGTAATCGAATCGTAAGCGAAATTTCTACTGTTATTATTGCTTTGATATAAGCATTTGACCCTAAATAAAGTTAAACTGGTCTACTAAGGTCCCAAATTAGGATTGTGACTTTTTCTCAATATTGTTTGCAACAGAAACTCTTTATTATATGTGTCGGAGTATCAGTACTAAATCTTTATATTTCTGTGCAGCATGACATGACAACAATACTGTCAATTTTTAATCAACTGCACTCATGCATTCTAATAAGATTATAAGCAAAAACTATGGCAATAAAATATTTTGTGTGGGTGGGTGTCACAAAAAAACACTAAGTAAGTTTAAACTTCAATACAATAAAATCACAAGTTTTAAGAAAATTTTTAATTGGAAGGTAACTAATACTCCAACGAGTGAATATATTGTATATAATTATTGTATAAACATTAAGATGGCAAATATTTTAAAGTTTTGTTAAGCAACGGAAAAAGGCTCAAAATCATATTTTCAGCACAAAATTAGAACAAATAGTTTAAAGTAATATGTGGCTGCAGCAATGTATTGTAAATAAAAGTTATGACAATTCCCAAAGTTTATGCTTCTCTCATTGAAACGGTGTGTGAACCTATTATTGTTGTCATAATTTATTTATTTAATACTAACTCTGTAAAAAACAAACAAACAAACAAACAAACACATACTAAATTATAATCAAAACTCTTTTACTCCTTCCATTATTAACTAAGTAAAATGAAAAACTTACACATTGTACATTAAACTGATGTAAGTTGTATGTGGCATATTAGATTTTAGTTATAAATATGCTTTTTAAGCGATAATAGTAATAATCGTAAAAATGATCGTAATTCATGATATTAGGCATAAAAATGCTGTTGTTTTCCATATTTTTGCTATATGCTTTGCAATAGCTACAATTTTGTATTGGATATCTACTACAAAAATACATAGTATGAGTATTTGAGTGTATGTACGAGTACATACATATGTATGCATGTATGTATATGTCTATCTGTTTGCCCGTGTATTAAGTAAGACGACAGAGGAGTAGTTTTACGACTTCATTCATTATATTTTATTACCTCCAATGGTCATGTGGTATTTGTTTATTTGTTGCTGTTGCCTGATTTTATGTGTGTAAATAGTTGATGGTGTGATATGATCTTTGGTGATCTTTTTTTTTTTTTAATTTACACATCTAGTTGTGTAGTTGAACTGTCCACTGTAGATACATTCTGTAAGAATTTTTTTTCAATTAAAAGAATTTTAGTAGCAACAAATAAGAGACATATTGTATAGTATATTAAACCAAAAGAGGCTTGACTCTTTATAAGCAGCTAACAGCTATTCAGTCTGACGATAATTTGGTTTTATTTAGGTGTAAGATATTAAAGTGCTAAAATATAAGTTTATTATACTGCCGTATTCATAAAAAATAAAGTAGGTTTGAAGTGCTTTTAGACAAAATTTTCATACAAAATTTTCTTAAAGTACATTTAAAGTCTACTTTAATTTTTTTTGAATAAGACTGATAAAGTTTAAATTGAGGTATTGTGCCATTTTACGTACGGGATTATTTGTTGCATTTATATATAGATTACAGTTTCGAGAATTTTGGGATTAAAAATCCACAAAATTTATCTATTTGAAAGCCTGCGATTATAATATAAAGACTAACTCGCGTTTATATACGACATTATATAAATTGGTATATTTGAATAACTACGATGCAAGTTAAGTTGAAATAATTAATATAAAATCCTAAGATAGAAATCAAGTTAGAACTAGTAAGACTTATGATAGGATCTTAAGTAAAGCTAAATTGGAACTACTAGACTTACTTTTGAAGCCAAATTTGAAATATATAATATGTCTTATATTTCTGCTACATTGAGACTATTAGACCTATGATTGTAGCCAAAATTTTAATAGTATTAAGTTCTACTATATAAACTAAATTGGAACTATGAAATAATCAAGCAATCAAGCTAGAACTAGTAGGAGAATCTTAAGTGAAGAGGATATTATGTAAAGTTCTATATATAGTCCTAAGATAGAAACAAGAACAACAGTAACTAGGAATGAAGCAAAATTAGGACAACATAAATAATACTAAAGTATCCAAATTGGAGCTGAATTGGGTCTATATAAAGACCAACCATAGAAGCTAAATTGAAATTATGAAAATACTTACGATTTGAGCTTTATTGGTGGTACTAGACTTATGATTGACACCAAATTAGGGCTATATACCCTAAAGTGGCCCCCGCATTCTATGATTCGAAATATGATTCGGTCGCAGTGTATATTACTTTTAGATTACTTATATATTCTTTGAATTTTTTCCAACTTACTTTAGGTTTAAAATTTTAAGATTTGTTTCTTTAATACAAGCTTATGTTAAAAAGTGGCACATGCGCAATACCAACAATAGTTTTCCTTAAACTTTGGACTGACACCAACAGCTTTTTTAAACGTTCATTAAAGATTTATGTAGGCATACAAAAAAAAAAATACATACTAATTTAAAATTAAGTCATGTTTTAACTTAAAATCAACGAAATAGTTAAAATTTAAACGGCCTACAAAAGAAACACACTCCTAGTGCAGAGCAGACTTACGACACACAGCACATAAAATTTCCAATTTTTTTACAACTTTTTTACAAGAGACAATTTTGTGTCGCAGTAAATTTGCGCTTAAACATAAATCCAGGTTTAACTAACAAGCCGCCTTAATTTGCTGCCACCAAAAAAAAAAAAAAAAAAAAAAATGAAAAAAATACTACAACACAAATGCGTGCTTTACTTCATTGAGTCCCACCAGCAGACTAAAACCAACCAGCAATAAAGCAATAGAAGAACAATGTAACAATTTCTACGATTTTTTTTTATGGATTTGGTTTTTGGTCGAATATTTTTGCAAGCATAAGATGCGTAAAGCATTGTTCATTTATTGTGGCAACACATAAAATACAGCACAAAAATCTTAAAACCGACACTAAAGAATTTTTAGCGTATGTAAAAGAAAACCAGCAACAGACACATCAACATTGTAAAGAAAATGAACTGACCATCAATGTGGTCGGTTGGTGGATGGTTGGTAGTTTGCCAGCCGTTAAAATGCTGTTGCCACTCAACTAAAGGAAGAAGAGCCTAGAACATGCTGCGATAGACTGATTTAGTATGAGCTATAGATGATTTTATGGTTTTAAGCATAAAGATTGAAGTTTAAAGATATTCACACCTTGTTAAAAAGTTATTAAAGTCATAAAGCATACAAACGTAGCTAGAATAAACAAAAAATTTGAATATAAATCGAATCAAAATAATGAAATTCTCTTTAAAGGAAGCATATTTTTATAACAAAGTTACCATAACATTAACACTAAGATTATTTTCAAAGAATACTAGTTGTTGGATAAATTATATTGTAAGTTGCATCATAGACCAACAAACAAAAAAAAAAAAAAAAAAAAGATAAGAGAAGAATCAATGAAGTTTTCGTCAAATCTTTAAACTTAAGTAGTCTTTCTTTTTTTAACTTTAAAGCTATTTTTTTTATAAATATTAAAGTGTTAATGTGGGTGTTTTTCTTTTGTCTGTTTGTAAGATTTTTATTTACCAAAGGCTTTATTTAATTTGATATAGTATGTTTAAAAAGCACCATATACATACAAATATATATACATATGTACATATATTTTATGGCTTCATTAATGCAACGCCTTCATCTCCACATCGTCAACTTTAACATCAGCCACGTCATAACTTGCTGCAACAACAGCTCGGCAACATTAATAGCAATGGCAATAGCAACATCAACATCAATATCAACTTTAAACTTTTATGCTTTTGTTACACATTCATTCTGTTGTGCTCCCCAAGAACTCAAAAATAAAAATCATGAATTCGCCACGGTGTCTAGATAGAACAGGACATCAAGTAATATGCCGCCGTCGTTGTCGCTTCTGCCACCTTTGTCGCCTTCAAAGTTTTCATCAACTTTTGAAGAAGACCAACAGCCATAGAATAATAACAACGACAACAATAACAACAACAAAAAGAACTATATCGCCTTAACCTTAGTGCCAACGTTTTTTTTTATTAAGACTCACGTTCATCGCATTAAGTAAATTGTTAGTTACGTGGTGTATGTCTCTTTAGAAAAAAAGCATATTTACTCTGGCAAAAAGTTAGGCATACCGTCACAGTCACAGTGTTGCCACTAAAAGTGTAATTACACATTTTTGCAATAATTTTATGACGTTCATACGTACTTATACACTATTTTGTAGACTGTCTGTAAGAATGTTGTAGGGGAAACGAGAAATACTTAAATGTACAATGACAACTTAAATTTCTATACATCTAAAAAAAAAACACCCTATATAATTGATCAAATATTATTTTTATTTTCAATTTATACCGTTTTCAAAGGATCTAAAACCATTTTGCTAATTCCATATAATAAGTTGATTTTAGTAAGAAATATAAGTGATCATAGATTATTCTTTATTATTAAATTAGAGCAATACTAAAGTATCTAGAACCCATTTTAAAATTACACAGAAAAATCGAATTTTTGTGGGAAATAGAAGTTATTACAGATTATCCTTCTTTTTCTATTCTTACCAGTATAAAAACACCTAATGGCTATTTAATAAATCTGTTTAATAAATCGATTTTTAAAACGAAATATTTATAAATTACTCTTTATTTTAAACACTGTTAAAGGCTCTAGCGCATATTAGAAAACCTTCTTGAATTAAGAATTAAGTGGTAACATTTGCACTCTAAACTAATTAGTAATTACTATTTCCACAAATACTATTCAATTTCTCAATTAATAAAAGTAAATATTTTATTTTAATTTAACATTTTGTATTTTATTTATTACTAAATTAAAACTATAAATTAACTAACATTCATATCAAATTTATGTTTTCATTTTAATTAAAATTAATTTCTGCTGATTCCTCACTTATTATTGTTGAATTTTTAGACATTAAGGCTAATTCTTTATTCATATCTAAAATATTTTTAGACATTTCCTTAAACTCATCTGCCAATTCTCCACTAAACCCTCTTAAACATACTAGGGATAGTATTTACAACTCCGTCATTATTAACAGATCGTGTTAATTGAATGCCAATGTCATAAGAATTTAAATCTCCATAAGGAAGCTTTTTAAAGTAATTTAAGGAATAGTAGTGATGAAGTATAAAATCTAAAGTTGAATCGCCCCAATTATTTTCATTTAGTGTACAGCCAAAATCAGCTTCCGAGCCATTTAAATGAACACATTGCATTATACCTAGGAAATATATTTGAATTTAAAATATTTTATTTAATAAAATATAGATTTGCCTATCATTTTTTATATTAATAAGTACAAATCTTAGTTCCACCATAAAGATATGACTCAGGAAAACAAACTGTGCTAAGGTGTTAATATTAGTTATTTTAATGAACATTGTGGTGGGGCCAATAATAAATGCAATACTAATTTTAATTATTATTCATAAGCTTTTTTAAAAAATAAAAATTCTAAGAATAACTTAAGCAGTTTTGTACTGTATTGCGGTGAAGCCAAAATTATTACATTGTAAAATCATTTTACAGTTTCAATTATTTTTTTTATCTTGTCAGATTTTTGCAACAATTTAAAAATATATAAATTGGCACTTCATGAAAGTAGATTGTCATCTTTGAAAATAATTTTTAACAACATTTATACTCGTAAAGGTGGATTCACCCAATCGTTCTGGACAAAGTTTTTTTCATATGAAGTTTTACGTCTCTACTTTTGTATTAGTAGGTTAGTTGATGAAATAAATAGAAGAATGCACTTCACAATATTATAAGAACGCGTGTTTTATTAACAATTCAGAAAGGAATAGAAAATCTACATATGGCAGCTTTGATTTTCCAGAAAAATCGTTTGAAATGGGTGAATCGTGCTGCAAAAAGCTCTCAGTATAAAATTTTTCTCCGGACAAAATTTTTGTTAAAACCAAATGGGTTAATCGAAATTAGGAATATATACATTGACCATACAAATATGAATCTTCTTCTAACTTGTGTTATTGTTTTCTTTATATTTGTTTCTTGACAGACATTTGAAAGAATGCAAACTAATATATTCCTGATATTTTTTGGAGTTTGTAGTGGAAATATTTTTGCAGGCAAAGTTTTATATTATAATAAATGTGATATTCCAGGAAAATGTTCAGTACTTCTTTATATAAAATAAATAGTTCTAGAAAGAGTCTATCAAAACCACTTCAGCTTCTTCAATGACAGTCTAGAAACTAGTCGCAATTAATTCTGCAATGAGTTCTGTATTTCTGATATTGAGATTCTTAAGCCCTTCTATAAGAGTTTTAGGGAACCATTTCTTAAAGCTTTTCTACAACTAGTTACGAGGGTGACAATTTCAAACAATAACAACATTGATTAAAGGACTTCCAAAGTCGCAAAATTTTCCTGAGGTGTGAGAAAAATTTCCGTTTTTGAATGATTTCATTACTTAAAGACCTGTCTGTCAATTCATTATTGCTCCAAAGCCCCTCAAACATGTTGTTTGACAAATCTTTGACAAATGCCGAATATATTATTTGAGAAATACGTGATAAGTGTTAAATTAACAATTTGTTTTGGAATACAAAGAGTGTAACTTATTTAAGCAACAATTACTCACATCCCAATATAGAGGAGAATTAAATCTTTTTAAATTGAAACAAAACGCTGAATAGCTTTTCAAATCAATAATTTAAAAGAATACTACTTAATCGTTTATAATGGAAAAATCAAAAGGTACCTTCAGCAACTAGTTTCATTTTTATTGGTTTATTTAGTACCATTTGCAGAAAGGGCACGTTGTCCGTTTTTAACAACAAAAATATCATAAATTTGCAGGATTTTTAGACAATAGGGTGTTAATGAACCAGTGAAACTGTCCGTATCGTTACTCTTGCATATAAATTACTTATATAGCTAAATTATCCAAGTTCAACCAAGTCTTTTAAATAGCTGTTTAAACAAAAACAAGATAACTTCTGTGCATTAAACACTAACAAAATATGTTTGTATTTTGGGAAAAAAATCAAGAAAATAGTAGACATTCGAAAAAAGTTAACTAATTTACTGCGAGCTTCTTAAGACAGCAGTTAAATTGGTATGAATTCATTTTGTCATCAGTTAACCCTCCCACTAAATTTGAGCAAGAACATTCTTAAGGGACGGTCACACTTGGCAAATATTTGCGAAAAAGACGTAACAACTTAAACTTCGTTTATTTGGAATAAGACACAACAAATATTAAGTTTTATTTTATTTGATGATGTTTGATCTTGCAAGACATTTTTAAGAGTAAATAACGTCAAACAAATTTGTGCTAAAACAGGTGGTTACGTTTTTTTTTTGAGTAAATATTTGTAAAGTACCTTTAGAAATTAAAAGGAACATGTTTCTATTACTTCATTTCTTTATGCATGCATACAAAATGAAATACGCTATAAAACTCTATAAGAAATATTAAATATTGTTTTAAAATAGCTTTGCGGTTGACTATTTGCATTTAATTAGTTTGGTTTTGTATTGGTGTCTAGATTCTAGAAATCTACGCCGACTGTTAGTTAGTTAGTGTTGTCTAGAACTTGCAGTAAAGCAAGTCACAGTTGATTTCATTGAACCAGTAAAATAATTGTCAAAAATGACTTTTAACAACAAATTTAAACTATTGGCTATTTGTGTGCTCTGCCTCAATATGTGCACTCAAGTGCGTTCCACTTCAATCTCTCAGATAGGGGATGTACGAATTGAAAAATCGAATGGTAAAGACTTAAACATCAATATCTTTAATTAAGTAAACAGAGAGTTGTTTCTTATAGGTAAATGGCATTGTGATAGAATTGAATGTCCGCCTGGAACAGACCGGTGTTTCGTTTCAAAATCCAATGAAGTAGAACCCTCAGTTCTAAAACGTATTAATTATTGCTATTCCAGAGACAATCAAATATTGAAACAACATATATCTGAGTCACGAGTTGATCCCTCGTCCAAAATTAAAATGCAATTAACCTCCACTCGCAATGGTGGCATTATCTCAAGTAATGGTGGCTATATAGGAACACTGGAAGATTTCGATGAGGAAAAATTTAACCGTGAAATGGAAGACATGCACACTAATCTAAAGCATATGAACGATAGCATGAAGAAAAACCTTAAAAATAAAATGGATAAAATGCATGAAAATCTAAGTAAAATGCAACATAAATTGGCACATATGTTCGATTGATCATGTTACTACTTGTATATTCAGAGGATGGCTGATAAAAAATCTAAGTTATAGGTGGCAAAACTAACAATTTGTTTTTATGTTTTTGTTTATTTTTATACATTTTATACGTTTTTTTTTTATTATTGTTATTATTGAAAATTTTATAAACTTTAGATGCGAATCAGAACTAAATAAATTGTGAAAGTTATAATGATTTCTTCTTCAAAATTCTCCGATTTGTACCAATCTTTAAGAAAATTAGAGTTAAAAATTGTAGAAGAATGAATATACTGCTATTACCTTCAAACTACAGAAGAACATTTTAGAGTTTCAGTTATTCTCTATTTGAATTTAAGCCTATTTGCTTGCTGGGAAACTATTACTCATTAATAAATGTTTTGTATATAAACAAACTTAATTTATTTGTATTTCATACTCAACTGTTAGTTGTTGTTATTTAAATATATGAATTCATGTAGATGCAGAACAAATTTTAAATATAATTTGTTCAAGAGTAAAAATAATACTGAGAACTCTGTGCTCATGATAAACTTTTGAACCAAATATAAACTAAGCAAGACTCAATAATTGTTTAAAACGAATATTTTATACCCTTTTATTAAATTGGTTTTAAACATTAAATGATTTTAAATATATTTCTTAACAAGCTCTGAGAAACGAACGCAAACTGTGTGAAAAATTAAACATACATACATACATATGTATATTTAGAAATTGTAAATCAATTTAATATTTTATAGAGAATAAAATTTGCTTTTTTTTTGGTAAACAATATTGCAATTTTTATTCAAATATAAATTAATGCTCATATTTAAATGAACAGAAAATGAATTTGAAAAACTATTTAAAGTATTCAATAGAAATTATCACATCACAGTTTCGCGGAGTTATTAAATAAATTAACCTACTTATATGTACGTAGCCGCTGTAATGTCAAATTTGTTTATTTCTATTCATTACTAATTGTTTATATAAAATTTCCCAGTGTGTCAGCAAAACCTACTGACGATGTATTCTACTTAGAAGCACTTAACTTTCAACATGAAAATGGTAACAAAATTTGCAAAATTTGTTAAGAATTTTTAAGTGATTAAAAGTCTAACGCTTTTATAACTTAAGATGAATGGATTTGTGGTGATGTCAAATGTCCCGAGAACACTTTCGGCTGTAAAATACGCCTAAGAAGCGATGATGAAGATAAAAAGGTGCTCTATCAATCGTTTATATGTTTTGACACAGACAAACATAATGTACTAGGTGCTGGAGATAGAATTGAATTGTTCAAGGCCAAAGACATAGATATAGAACTGGAGTCGTATGATGGAGCAGTATCGGTTTATAGTACTGGCTATGGCATGGGTGGCCATGAAAGGGCTAAAGGTGTTGTTGCTGTAAATGATTTGAATGAGTTAAAGGAATCCGCTAAGAAAAATAAGGAAACTGTGGACGATTCAAATGCTTAATTTGAAAAATGAAACAATTAATAATGTGTTTAATTTGAATCGATCATCTTTCGTTTCCCCTTTGGTACCCTTTTTGACCGCTTCCAAGTGACAAGATAAAATTTTATAAAAAAAAATCTTAAACATTACACATCACTACATTTTTAATATTTTATTTTATTTGCAATAAATATTTATTCAGTTTTATTTTTGTTTATTTGTTTATAAGATGTAAAGGGGACCCTAAAGATACAAAAATAGAATCATTTATTTTTAGTAGTTGAATTTTTCAAAAGTACCAAACACGTTTCTACACCTGTTTATGTTTAAGTTTGCTTAAGAAAATAATTTGTTTCTATCTTTAATAGTTTACTGAATATAAATCAGTTGTAGGCTCTCATAGTCATCAGGTCTAAACTTCATGTTTAATGTCAAATAACAAATAAAAAACAAAACTTATAATGTGATTGCTAAAGAATAAATAACCCCCTTATTCAAAAACGATTATTAAATTTAACAAGCAAATTTTTATATGCAAATCTGTCTTAATAAACGTTTGTTAAATTTAATAATCGTTTTTGAATAAGGGGGTAAAAGTGCATAACATCAGATTATTATATTGTTGTCTTGATACCAACCACTGAATTGCGCTTGTTGTGTCTGAAAGAGACAGTGCACTCAGAGAAACAATAAGTGCTATCAATTATTACGCTCCCATTCTTTATCAAACATTTTATGCAGAGGAAAAGTAATCTCACAAGCGGTTCATCGTAATAGTGGATGGCCAATGCAAGCGGCATACGGCCGCGGACGGCAATCAGCTGTTATTTTTGCGGCTTATACTTTTTGTAGGCGGCAAATCTCAAAAAAATAAATTGAATTGTTTTTTACATAAATAAATTCTTAAATAAACGTTTTTTAGTCTGTACGTAATGTAGAAAGTATTAAAAAATGGAAGTTTTTTTATTTTTAACTAAACTCATATGTCACATATTAAAGGGTGTCCCAACTAGAATGCAATTTTTAAATTTTAAATAAAACACAGATATTTAAAAAAAAATCGTGAAACTTTATTATATTGTAAAGTAGACAGAATGAGGTTATGTATGGAACAAGATATCGTGCAGATGGCCGCCGCGCCTTTGCTGGCACACACGCGATCTTTTAATGAAATTTTCAATGACCTTTTTGCATAAATGCTGCGGTATTTCAATAATGCAGCGTCCATTTTCCTCTTTTAAGGCTTGAGTCGTCGTCGGCTTATTCGCGTAAACCATCGACTTCAAAAAACCCCAAAGGAAAAAATCTAAAGGTGTTAAATCGCACGAGCTAGGCGGCCAATTCTGGTCTCCAAAACGCGAAATAACACGACCTGGAAATGACTGATGCAGCAATTGAATTGTTTCTCTGGCTCAGACCCAGTTTCGGCAAATTTATCCATTAATCTCTTTACAGTTGACTCTTTTGGAGCATTATTGTGACCCAAAATTGTTTGCAATTTGCGAACTGTAGCCGCAAAACTTTCACCATTTTGGTAAAACAATTTCACAATGAGAATGCGTTCTTCATTCTTGTAGCGCTCCATTTTTACTAACCTCGTACCTTCTACTAGAAAACAATAACAATTGTTCAAATGTCAAACAAAGACACTTCGAATGGCGCCTAATTTAAAAATTGCGTTCTAGTTGGGACACCCTTATATATACATGAATCTGGCAACATCATTTTAGCGGCAAAGTTGAACAAAATTCTACTTTATCGCGCGGCCGCTTCTCACAACATTGCCAGATTAAGTAAATCGCGATACTTCAAAAATTTTTGTACGAATAATTTTATAAAAAATCACTGGAAATATTGTTGCCGCCAGAGGTTTCGATCGAAGCAGTCATCAGTGAGTCAATACTATTGCTCTTGTATATACATTCTGTATTGTGTAAAACACCTCAACATAAAATAAGTGTCTTTTGACAAAAAAAAGCCACTGAAATAGTATGTGTACTAGAACCTATTGAGTCAGTTGTTCAAATAGTATAAATTCATGAATGCCACATATTAACCCTCCTAGAACGTAAACATTCACTTGTTTTTTAAATTACTTGGCAATTTGTTATTTGCTTTTTGTTTTTATTTTATTTTTTGGTTTGTTTTTTTGTTTTATTACTATTGAGTCGGGAATTCTCTACACAGGCTGTCAGTATTGTTTGGAACTTGCAGTAGAGCAAGTCGCAATTAAACGTGTACAAGTAAATTAAACGATTGTGATCTTTGTCTCTTTAACAATGATTTTTACCAAACATTTTAAATTCTTAGCTATTTGTGTGCTTTGCTTCCATATAGGGGATGCACGAAAGGAAAAATCGGATGGTAAAGTGTTAAAAATTAATCTTTAATTAAATAAAAAAACAAATTATTTATTTAGATAAAAGGCAATGTGAAAGATGTCCCCCCGAGACTTATAGTTGTACTGTTTCAGAATCTAATAAAGAGGACTCCTCTATTCTAAAACGTATCAATTATTGCTATTCCAGAGACAATCAAATATTGGATCAATATGTATCTGAAACACCAGTTGATCCCAAATCCAAAATTAATAACATTTTCAATAAGATTATGAGCAGTCCAATAGACCCTATCGATGAGGAAACAATTAATCGTGAAATGCAACAGATACAAGCCAACTTAGACTCCCCATTGGCGGACATGAATAAAGACTTGCATAATCAAATCCAGAATGTACATACCAATCTAGAACATGAAAATGAAAACATTATGGCAACCATCCAAAATCAAATGCATAATTTGCAAGAAAGTCTAAGTGAAATTCAGAACAATTTGGCACATTTGTTTGGTTAATCATGGCACATTTTTAAAGTTTGCCTGATAAAAAATACATATACTTTACTACTTTGGATAAATCAGTAAAAAATTATACTAACAAATGATTTGTGTTTATTATCTTAAACTTTATACACATTTTATTATTTTAATTTATAAAAATCTCAAAATAAAATTGTTAAAGCAGTTTAATACTTTTTTTCCTTAAAGTTTGCAGCATTTTAAGTTTAATATATTAAAGTTTAACATATAACCCAGCAAAAACTTTATTTACAAATTAAGTTAAAAAGTAATAGGAAATTGTCGACTAGACAACTTACAAATCTACTCGAAAAACTTATTTTTCTTCGAGATGTCCCAAAAGTAATCCGTTATAATTTTGCCATTTTTAACCAAAAAATTAATAACTTATTTTTATACTTAAAAGTTTTATAAAAAATATGTAGTTGTAGACTTATTAAAAAAAATATTATAAAATAAGTAAACAAACTTAATAAATATTAGAAAAACTTATTGCAAATGATATTAATAAAGATTTATAATCATATACTAAATGCTGTTTCACACATTTCAGTTTTAGCTGCCCAGTTTTTGTTCAATTATGTTTAGAAAATTTAGAAAATTGAGTAGTAACTTCAAGTATGTACCTTTTTTATTCTCTTTTCCCTTCTCACCCAAAAATACTTGCCTTGAAGAGTCAGTAACTAACTCCTCTAAATCTATTTATTTGAAGTAAATTTTTTGGATATTATAATTTATATAAGATATATAGAAGTAATTATTTAATATATAATCACTGATACAAAAAGTAGCGAATAAAGCTAGGAAATAATAAATTTTGGAAGTCCTTAAAATGTAAGTAAAGTAAAGTTTTTGCTGGTAGTTTAATATTCTTCGTAAAAGAGAAGTTATACTGTCTCAATAAACAAACCATATTTGATTATTTGTCATTAAACATTTTATTATTAAGTGTGAATAAAATTATTGATTATTGAAATTATTAAACTTCTGGTTAAAACGATATGCCTTAATAACAAACAGAAACTCATTTGGAATTAGAATTATTTACTTTATTTATAAAAAACTTAATTTACTTAAATAAAGGAAAAATAATAGAAAATTCCTACTAAACTTGTTGTCTATGCGACAACACAAAATTCTACTAATATTTTGTTGCGTAACCCTAATTGTTTATAACTTCTTTACATCTGCGTGACATGGACTCTATTAGATTCTATGAAACTTCAACCGGAATTTCATTCCATGCGATTTCCACTTGATGGAAAAATTCGTCCGTATTTCTGCAAATGTTGCGATTTATTTTACGATCTACAATATCCCATAGATTTTCTATTGGATTGATATATAATTTTTTAAATATAGTTAACAAACACAAACTGCGAAACTTTTTGGATTGTCTGCAGAAAACACCCAGAGTCCATCAGGGGGACCTAATCCGACAATTGTGCTGGCCATTTCAGACCGTTGAATTTATTGTGTATAAATCACTTATTTACACTTTTAGCATTGTGTTTTGGATCGATTTCCTATTGATACCTTCCCTTAAGTGTCTTTTCCTCCTCTGCATGTGGCAACATTACATTTTGCAGGATATATTTATACACACAGCGATTCATTATACCATTTAATCTTTGTATTGGTCCGATCCCATGGCCAGACAAGCAGCCCCAGACCAAAACATTCGAGGATTAGGGCGTTACCCTTTTAATCTGCGTACCAGCCTAAATTCAGATTAAATTTCGACTCATCAGAGGAGAGTACGGTCTGCCATTGGGTTGTACTCCAGTTTATACTATTCTAGCTAGTCTGTTTCTAGGGGAAATAAATGGCGTTTTTACACTTCTGTATGTTTTAATCCACCTTCAACAACTCGTCTTTGGATGGATCTTATCGAAACATTTAGTTTTAATTGATTTGCAATAGACCTTGATAATACAAAGTGATATTTTTTTTTATCAAACGGAGTATTGGGAATCGAAATACACAATAAGCCCTCTGGTGATCCCGTTTGTTGGTTTTCCGAGGTCTACCACCTCTGTGTATGGTGGCCAACAAGCCTGATAAACGAAAACGGCTATATGTATGTAGAATATTGCAAAATATGACTGATGACTTCGAAATTACTTTTACAATGTTCAAAAGATTGTGTTTTGTTATTGAACGACTGTTGTTTGTTCATAAGTAATAAAGAATGTAAATACCAATTATTTTGTGCTAATGTTTTGTCGCGGGCAAAAAGTGGCCTTGTACATTTCAAATAAATGCCTTCCGTTGAATTTTTTTTTGTTTATGTCTTGTGTTAGTAAAAGGTTCATATTATGGTGAAAAATACGTAAAACAATAAAACAATAATTTCAATTCAATTGAGTTTTTCTATGCTATGCTTTCTATACTTGGTTATTCTATGTTTTGTCGCATACTGTACAAAAGTACACATAAGCTAAAATTTTACCCTCATGCTGGCAACATGTCGAACCTTGTTATTATTGGTTTAATTACAAACATTTTATTTACATAAGTTTATTCTTGTCATAAACATTTGTTGATACATTTTTATTTCACAATACAAGTGTTAAATTAACCATGTCTGTTTGTTAATAAATATAAAAAAATAAAATTGTTTGTTTACAAAAATATGTAATACCTAATAGTGTAAGTGGCATGCGGCCGATGCTGTTTTTGCCGCTTTTACTTTTTGTAGGTAGGCAATGAGCGCAGCATATTTAAAGCGGCAAATGTCAAAAAGTTTTGTATAAATAATTTTGTAAACAAGCAAAACTTTTATTCACTGGTACTACAGTTGCCGCCCGCGGTCGCATGCCGCTTACATGGGCCTTCCACTATAAAGCTTTCATAATGTTGTTCAAGAAAGTAAGTTTATTTTTATAAACGTTAAATAAGTTTAATATTTCCTTCTAGAATTTAAGAATTTAGTGAGTTTGTAGAATCTCTAATAGGTACGGGTTTTGAAAAAGTAGCTTGCAACAAGGTATTCATTCCATTGATTTATAAAATATTTTAAATGTGTATTATTAAAAAGGAAAATAATTACATACAATTTAAAATTTTAGTCAATTTTCACACCTTTTGCGTAAACATTCTCATACTTTCACTAATTAGCCGTATGCAGCTTCTCTTGTGTTTTTATTCTTTTTGAGTTTTCTTTAAAATTTTCAGTTTGTTAACGTAGTTCTTATGGTATGCTTTGGTTGTTGTGTGTACTGCAGTAACAAAATATATTTATGAATAAAGACAAAATTATAATACACCTAATTCTGTTTTTACACGGTAATTGGTTCCAGAACGCAGTTAAAACGGTGCGCGTCGGGTCTATCGGTTTTTTGAGTGTGAAAGTAAAAACAAAATATAATAAGAATCGTGTTCAAGCAGTAGGCGTCAAGTTTTTTTTTCATGGCTTAAGTAAAAATAAAAAATATATAAAAATAAAATTGTGCAAAAATATAATTAATAGTAATTTAAATATAAAATATAGTATTTAAATAAATATGTAAAAAGTGTAAAAAATTATAAAATAGAAGGAAGCAATTTAAATATAAAAAATTGCAATAAGTAAAAAAAGAAAACAATCAAGTTTGAAAAAAATCAATATGTTCGTTTTTGAGTTATAAAAAATAAAAAAAATATATAATCGGTTGATTTATCGCTTCGTTCGTTTCCAAGTTATAACAAAATACAAAAAAGTTTAATAATGCGACGGACTATGTTGCCTGATATTTTATTAGAGAAGGAAACTCTTGCTAGCAACTCCTGTATTGCACACTGTATTATCCATATCATCAAGTTTAGCAGAGACAACAATCAATTAAATACAATATTTATATCGGCGCAGCAACAAACCTGTTTGGTTGGGTAAGTGCAAATGCAAGTAGTGTTGGATGTTTATTGTAACCTTTTGAATATTTTAATAGACCCCAAAAGCTTCTTAGTAAAGACCATTTTCCTATCAAATGTTTTTAAATCGATTTATGAATTTAGTCAGACAATAACTAAGAAGATTTTTTTATTTACCCGCATATTTTTAATTTGGTTATATCTAATGCGCTTTATTTACTTATATTTGTTACAATTCCCGATTTCATAAAGTTTTAAAAAAGTAACAAACAAGCAATAGTAAAGGATAATCATTAATCTGTAGCATAATTTGAGAATTTCATAATGTTGTGAAAAACCTTACCTTTACGTATTTCAATTTGAGATTATTGTTTTGCCATTCAGTTATACAAAATTCTTTATAAAAGAGTGTTGTTATTAGTTGTTGGCATTTGTGTTCTTTTACCTCACCCAATATTTTAATTTAACATTTTGAATTTTATTTATTACTAAATTAAAACTATAAATTAACTAACATTCATATCAAATTTATGTTTTCATTTTAATTAAAATTAATTTCTGCTGATTCCTCACTTATTATTGTTGAATTTTTAGACATTATGGCTAATTCTTTATTCATATCTAAAATATTTTTAGACATTTCCTTAAACTCATCTGCCAATTCTCCACTAAACCCTCTCTTAAACATACTAGGGATAGTATTTACAACTCCGTCATTATTAACAGATCGTGTTAATTGAATGCCAATGTCATAAGAATTTAAATCTCCATAAGGAAGCTTTTTAAAATAATTTAAGGAATAGTAGTGATGAAGTATAAAATCTAAAGTTGAATCGCCCCAATTATTTTCATTTAGTGTACAGCCAAAATCAGCTTCCGAGCCATTTAAATGAACACATTGCATTATACCTAGGAAATATATTTGAATTTAAAATATTTTATTTAATAAAATATAGATTTGCCTATCATTTTTTATATTAATAAGTACAAATCTTAGTTCCACCATAAAGATATGACTCAGGAAAACAAACTGTGCTAAGGTGTTAATATTAGTTATTTTAATGAACATTGTGGTGGGGCCAATAATAAATGCAATACTAATTTTAATTATTATTCAAAAGCTTTTTTAAAAAATACAAATTCTAAGAATAACTTAAGCAGTTTTCCTTTTAAATGTTTTGAACATTTTAAATATTTACACGTTTTATTGAAATACAAGAGCAAAAAAGTATAAAAAATGTACTTTTCTAATTAAAATAAGAGTTTAATTTGAATTTTCAAATTACCTTTGTAAAATATATTTTAGCAAACATAAAATGTAAGTTAAATAAAAAAGTAAAAATACTTAAAATACTAAATACTTAGAGTAGTTTCAGCTCGCTTGCACACTAAGCTAACAAAGTTATAATGTGTACTTACCAAAATTGTACTGTATTGCGGTGAAGCCAAAATTATTACATTGTAAAATCATTTTACAGTTTCAATTATTTTTTTTATCTTGTCAGATTTTTGCAACAATTTAAAAATATATAAATTGGCACTTCATGAAAGTAGATTGTCATCTTTGAAAATAATTTTTAACAACATTTATACTCGTAAAGGTGGATTCACCCAATCGTTCTGGACAAAGTTTTTTTCATATGAAGTTTTACGTCTCTACTTTTGTATTAGTAGGTTAGTTGATGAAATAAATGGAAGAATGCACTTCACAATATTATAAGAACGCGTGTTTTATTAACAATTCAGAAAGGAATAGAAAATCTACATATGGCAGCTTTGATTTTCCAGAAAAATCGTTTGAAATGGGTGAATCGTGCTGCAAAAAGCTCTCAGTATAAAATTTTTCTCCGGACAAAATTTTTGTTAAAACCAAATGGGTTAATCCAAATTAGGAATATATACAAATATGAATCTTCTTATAACTTGTGTTATTGTTTTCTTTATATTTGTTTCTTGTCAGACATTTGAAAGTCTATCAAAACCATTTCAGTTTCTTCAATGACAGTCTAGAAACTAGTGATGTCGCAATTAATTCTGCAATGAGTTCTGTACTTCTGATATTGAGATTCTTAAGCCCTTCTGTAAGAGTTTTAAGGAACCATTTCTTAAAGCTTTTCTACAACTAGTTACGAGGGTGACAATTTCAAACAACAACAACAACATTGATTAAAGGACTTCTAAAGTCGCAATGCAGATGACAATTTAGCTAAAACAAACAATAATCCCAATGCGTTCAAATAAATTTTTCCTGAGGTGTGAGAAAAATTTCCGTTTTTGAATGATGTCATTACTTAAATACCTGGCTGTCAATTCATAATTGCTCCAAAGCCCCTCAAACATGTTGTTTGATAAATCTTTGACAAATGCCGAATATATTATTAGAGAAATGCGTGATAAGTGTAAATTAACAATTTGTTTTGGAATACATCCTTGTAACTTATTTAAGCAACAATTACTCACATCCAAATATAGAGAAGAATTAAATCTTTCTAAATTGAAACAAAACGCTGAATAGCTTTTCAAATCAATAATTTAAAAGAATACTACTTAATCGTTTATAATGGAAAAATCAAAAGGTACCTTCAGCAACTAGTTTCATTTTTATTGGTTTATTTAGTACCATTACCAGAAAGGGCACGTTGTCCGTTTTTAACAACAAAAATATCATAAATTTGCAGGATTTTTAGACAATAGGGTGTTAATGAACCAGTGAAACTGTCCGTATCGTTACTCTTGCATATAAATTACTTATATAGCTAAATTATCCAAGTTAAACCAAGTCTTTTAAATAGCTGTTTAAACAAAAACAAGATAACTTCTGTGCATTAAACACTAACAAAATATGTTTGTATTTTGGGAAAAAAATCAAGAAAATAGTAGACATTCGAAAAAAGTTAACTAATTTACTGCGAGCTTCTTAAGACAGCAGTTCAATTGGTATGAATTCATTTTGTCATCAGTTAACCCTCCCACTAAATTTGAGCAAGAACATTCTTAAGGGACGGTCACACTTGGCAAATATTTGCGAAAAAGACGTAACAACTTAAACTTCGTTTATTTGGAATAAGACACAACAAATATTAAGTTTTATTTTATTTGATGATGTTTGATCTTGCAAGACATTTTTAAGAGTAAATAACGTCAAACAAATTTGTGCTAAAACAGGTGGTTACGTTTTTTTTTTGAGTAAATATTTGTAAAGTACCTTTAGAAATTAAAAGGAACATGTTTCTATTACTTCATTTCTTTATGCATGCATACAAAATGAAATACGCTATAAAACTCTATAAGAAATATTAAATATTGTTTTAAAATAGCTTTGCGGTTGACTATTTGCATTTAATTAGTTTGGTTTTGTATTGGTGTCTAGATTCTAGAAATCTACGCCGACTGTTAGTTAGTTAGTGTTGTCTAGAACTTGCAGTAAAGCAAGTCACAGTTGATTTCATTGAACCAGTAAAATAATTGTCAAAAATGACTTTTAACAACAAATTTAAACTATTGGCTATTTGTGTGCTCTGCCTCAATATGTACACTCAAGTGCGTTCCACTTCAATCTCTCAGATAGGGGATGTACGAATTGAAAAATCGAATGGTAAAGACTTAAACATCAATATCTTTAATTAAGTAAACAGAGAGTTGTTTCTTATAGGTAAATGGCATTGTGATAGAATTGAATGTCCGCCTGGAACAGACCGGTGTTTCGTTTCAAAATCCAATGAAGTAGAACCCTCAGTTCTAAAACGTATTAATTATTGCTATTCCAGAGACAATCAAATATTGAAACAACATATATCTGAGTCACGAGTTGATCCCTCGTCCAAAATTAAAATGCAATTAACCTCCACTCGCAATGGTGGCATTATCTCAAGTAATGATGGCTATATAGGAACACTGGAAGATTTCGATGAGGAAAAATTTAACCGTGAAATGGAAGACATGCACACTAATCTAAAGCATATGAACGATAGCATGAAGAAAAACCTTAAAAATAAAATGAATAAAATGCATGAAAATCTAAGTAAAATGCAACATAAATTGGCACATATGTTCGATTGATCATGTTACTACTCGTATATTCAGAGGATGGCTGATAAAAAATCTAAGTTATAGGTGGCAAAACTAACAATTTGTTTTTGTGTTTTTGTTTATTTTTATACATTTTATACGTTTTTTTTTTATTATTGTTATTATTGAAAATTTTATAAACTTTAGATGCGAATCAGAACTAAATAAATTGTTAAAGTTATAATGATTTCTTCTTCAAAATTCTCCGATTTGTACCAATCTTTAAGAAAATTAGAGTTAAAAATTGTAGAAGAATGAATATACTGCTATTACCTTCAAACTACAGAAGAACATTTTAGAGTTTCAGTTATTCTCTATTTAAATTTAAGCCTATTTGCTTGCTGGGAAACTATTACTCATAAATAAATGTATTTATTGTATATAAACAAACTTAATTTATTTGTATTTCATACTCAACTGTTTGTTGTTGTTATTTAAATATATGAATTCATGTAGATGCAGAACAAATTTTAAATATAATTTGTTCAAGAGTAAAAATAATACTGAGAACTCTGTGCTCATGATAAACTTTTGAACCAAATATAAACTAAGCAAGACTCAATAATTGTTTAAAACGAATATTTTATACCCTTTTATTAAATTGGTTTTAAACATTAAATGATTTTAAATATATTTCTTAACAAGCTCTGAGAAACAAACGCAAACTGTGTAAAAAATTAAACATACATACATACATATGTATATTTAGAAATTGTAAATCAATTTAATATTTTATAGAGAATAAAATTTGCTTTTTTTTGGTAAACAATATTGCAATTTTTATTCAAATATAAATTAATGCTCATATTTAAATGAACAGAAAATGAATTTGAAAAACTATTTAAAGTATTCAATAGAAATTATCACATCACAGTTTCGCGGAGTTATTAAATAAATTAACCTACTTATATGTACGTAGCCGCTGTAATGTCAAATTTGTTTATTTCTATTCATTACTAATTGTTTATATAAAATTTCCCAGTGTGTCAGCAAAACCTACTGACGATGTATTCTACTTAGAAGCACTTAACTTTCAACATGAAAATGGTAACAAAATTTGCAAAATTTGTTAAGAATTTTTAAGTGATTAAAAGTCTAACGCTTTTATAACTTAAGATGAATGGATTTGTGGTGATGTCAAATGTCCCGAGAACACTTTCGGCTGTAAAATACGCCTAAGAAGCGATGATGAAGATAAAAAGGTGCTCTATCAATCGTTTATATGTTTTGACACAGACAAACATAATGTACTAGGTGCTGGAGATAGAATTGAATTGTCCAAGGCCAAAGACATAGATATAGAACTGGAGTCGTATGATGGAGCAGTATCGGTTTATAGTACTGGCTATGGCATGGGTGGCCATGAAAGGGCTAAAGGTGTTGTTGCTGTAAATGATTTGAATGAGTTAAAGGAATCCGCTAAGAAAAATAAGAAAACTGTGGACGATTCAAATGCTTAATTTGAAAAATTAAACAATTAATAATGTGTTTAATTTGAATCGATCATCTTTCGTTTCCCCTTTGGTACCCTTTTTGACCGCTTCCAAGTGACAAGATAAAATTGTATAAAAAAAAATCTTAAACATTAAACATCACTACATTTTTAATATATATCTGATTTTATTTTATTTGTAATAAATATTTATTCAGTTTTATTTTTGTTTATTTGTTTATAAGATGTAAAGGGGACCCTTACAGATACAAAAATAGAATCATTTATTTTTAGTAGTTGAATTTTTCAAAAGTACCAAACACGTTTCTACACCTGTTTATGTTTGAGTTTGCTTAAGAAAATAATTTGTTTCTATCTTTAATAGTTTACTGAATATAAATCAGTTGTAGGCTCTCATAGTCATCAGGTCTAAACATGAAAATAATGTCAAATATCAAATAAAAAACAAAACTTTTAATGTGATTGCTAAAGAATAACCCCCTTATTCAAAAACGATTATTAAATTTAACAAACGTTTATTAAGCAAATTTTTGTATGCAAATCTGTCTTAATAAACGTTTGTTAAATTTAATAATCGTTTTTGAATAAGGGGGTAAAAGTGCATAACATGAGATTATTATATTGTTGTCTTGATACCAACCACTGAATTGCGCTTGTTGTGTCTGAAAGAGACAGTGCACTCAGAGAAACAATAAGTGCTATCAATTATTACGCTCCCATTCTTTATCAAACATTTTATGCAGAGGAAAAGTAAACTCACAAGCGGCTCATCGTAAGAATGCACAGCGATAATGAATGGGTTCGTTTAATGACGAGGGTACGAAGGTGTGAAATCAAGAGCAACAAAATGTACGGAGCCCATGTTTTGAGTTGCTCGAATGTCAAGGTATCAGTTTTAATTCCTAAATATTATTTAAAACTCATGTTTCTGGCATCAGAGGTTTCGATTGAATCATTCCGTCAATGAGTCAATATCATTACTCTTGTATACTATATACTTATGTACACATTTACTAGTATATTGTGTAGCTGTTATCATCCTAATTGAAAATATCTTTTAAAATTCTGTTCGAACAAAACCAAGATAATTTCGTTTCGTTGTATTGTGTAAAACACCTCAACAAAGTAAGTGTCGTTTGATAAAAAAAAATCACCCAAATAGTATGTACTAGAAAATAGACTAGTTTACTACAAACCTATTAAGTCATTAGTTTAAATAATATGAATTCTTTAACCCTCCCACTTGCATAGAACGTAAACCTTCACGGATAGCGCTTTTAATAAAACACGCTGTTAAATTAAAAATAATATTAATTGTTTTTTACATTACTTTGCAATTTGTTATTTGCTTTTTATTATACCCTACACCACCATAGTGGAAAGGGTATATTGGATTTTTGCTGATGTTTGTAACGCCTAGAAATATTGGTCCAACACCCACCTTAAAGTATACCGATCGACTCAGAAGCACTTTCTGAGTGGATTTAACCATGTCCGTCCGTGCGTCTGGCTGGCTGTCAATGTAAAGCATGTGCGTAGAGTACAGGTCGCAATTTGAAGATATTTCGATAAAATTTGGTACGTGATTTTTTTTCTGCCCAAGGATGAATGGGATTGAAACTGGTGGAAATTGGTCCATTATTTCACCTGGCCCTCATACAAATGTCCTTCCTGGGGTTTACTGATCATAAATGTTTGAATTATGCAAGTATGCAAACAAATTTCATCACAAATGAGTAGTAAATAAAGCCATCTACGAATTTTGTGCAGATCGGCCCATAATTACTCGTATCTCCCATATAAGGCCAACTTCTGGAAATCAATTTAAAGAGAATTACTCTCTCAAAAATTTTGATATCCAAATAATATTGAACGAAAATATATTTCATATGTCTAAAAATAATACGATATAATTTTATTATGATCGGTTCATAATTAGTCGAAACTCCCACTGTAATTCACTTTAAGCTCCATAAATAGTTTAAAAGTATTTATATCGAGATAAAGTTTAACACATATAATACTTATATTCACAGACATCATGACACTAAATTTTTGAATGATCGGATCGCAATAGGTTATATCTCCCATATAACGCCCATTTCTGAAAAACTGTTTTATACATATGCTGGGTGTAGGGTATTTATGGTCGGGCTTGACCGACTATACTTTTTTACTTGTTTTTAATTTTGTTGGTTTGTTTTTTTGTTTTTATTACTATTGAGTCGGGAATTCTCTACACAGGCTGTTAGTATTGTTTGGAACTTGCAGTAGAGCAAGTCGCAATTAAACGTGTACAAGTAAATTAAACGATTGTGATCTTTGTCTCTTTAACAATGATTTTTACCAAACATTTTAAATTCTTAGCTATTTGTGTGCTTTTCTTCCATATGTACACACAAGCGCGTTCCGTGTCAGTCTCCCAGATAGGGGATGTACGAATTGAAAAATCGGATGGTAAAATGTTAAAAATTAATCTGTAATTAAATAAAAAAAAAAACAAGTTATTTTTGTAGATAAATGGCAGTGTGATAGAATCGAATGTCCCCCTGATACTTATCGTTGTTTTGTTTCAAAATCCAATGAAGAGAACTCATCCGTTCTAAAACGTATTAATTATTGCTATTCCAGAGACAATCAAATATTGAAACAACATGTATCTGAAACACCAGTTGATCCCAAATCCATAATTAAAATGCAAATCACTTCCACTGTTAATGGTAATATTATCACCAATAATAGTGGTTATTCTGGATCACTGGAAGATTTCGACGAAGAAAAATATAATCGTGAAATGCAACAGATGCAAGCCAACTTAGACTCCCAAATGGCGAACATGAATAAGGATTTGAATAATCAAATGCAGAATTTACATACCAATCTACAACATATGAATGAAAACATTAACGCAAACATCCAAAATCAGATGCATAATTTGCAAGAAAATCTAAGTCAAATTCAGAACAATTTGGCACATATGTTTGGTTAATCATGGCACATTTTTAAAGTGTGACTGATAAAAAATACATATACTTTACTACTTTGGATAAATCAGGAAAAAAATTATACTAACAAATGATTTTGTTGATTTGCGTTTATTGTTTATATTTTTTACATACCAAAATAAAAGTAACTGTTAAATAATATTAATACTTTCTTTTTTCTTAAAGTGCTGCAAAATATGTATAATATTCTTCGTAGAAGAGATGTTATACTGTCTTAATAAACAAACCATATTTGATTATTTTTCATTAAACATTTTATAATTAAGTAGGAATAAAATTATTGATTTTTTATATAAAATATGTAGTTTTAAATACATATACATAGGCTAAAATTTTACCCTCATGTCGAATCTTGTTAATTTTAGTTTGAAATGCAAAAAAATGACTTACATACATATTTTTCGTCTGCTGGTGTAGCTAAGTCGTATCAAGGGTCTACTTACGGATCCACAAATCTCAAGTGAAAATACGAATTATTTAACCTTTCTCAGGGTTCGACAAATTCAATTATTTATTTAATATACATATATAAGTTACAGTAAATAACCTAAATAGAAACGGCAATAATTGTTAGGATTAGTTTAGAACTCGTTTGAAAACTACTGGCTTTTACGTCTAGGAAACGGCACTTCTTATTCGGCATATATGGATATATGGATCAGTTAAGCGGGACAAGGCTTAGGATATTAGGTTTTGACCACCGTATAAACTTTGAACTTGAATCCTTACACTTTATTCTCTCTACAATATCTTACAATACTAATTTCGTTGCAATATGGGAACAGTCGGCCTGAAGACTCCTGCTTAAATTACAAATCGGAACAGTTAACCTGAAGGCTACTGAGGGAACAGTCGCTCTAAAGACTCCTGCGCAAATTACGGGTTCGATTATTGTTCACAATACTAAAATGTTGTGTTGTCTCGACTACAACTCAACATGCATTTTTCATACGATCAAGAAGATAAGTGTTGTGAATCGTAATCGAAGTTTACGCAGTTTACACCCGCTAGTCGTTTAAACTTGAATCATATATACAATAAATTGTACAGACTCCTTGAGAAATATATATAGAAGAAAGTAACGAACAATCGAGGTAGTAATATAAGTATGGTATGTGAGTTTTAAAAAGTAACAACATTGTTAATGTAGGTTAGAATTATGTATTTATATAGCGACAATTGTGTACGGTACGTTACATAGTCTTGTCATAACCATTTTATTTCTAAATAGCAAACAAAGTTAAATTAACCATGTGTCTTTTATATCCCCAAAAAAACACTTTACTTACATTCTTAATTTTAATGACTTCCAAAATTAATTATTTCGTAGCTTTATTCGCCACTTTTTGTATTACTATTTATATATTAAATAATTACTTCTATATATCTTATATAAATTATAAAATCCAAAAAATTTACTTCAAATAAATAGATTTAGAGCGGACTAGGCTTTCACACGTTTCAATACTGACTCTTCAAGGCAAGTATTTTTGGGTGAGAAGGGAAAAGAGAATAAGAAGGGACATACTTGAAATTACTAGTCAATTTTCTAAACATAATTGAACAAAAACTGGGCAGCTAAAACTGAAATGTGTGAAACAGCATTTAGTATATGATTATAAATCTATATTAATATCATTTGCAATAAGTTTTTCTAATATTTATTAAGTTTGTTTACTTATTTTATAATATTTTGTTCTAATAAGTCTACAACTACACATTTTTATAAAACTTTTAAGTATAAAAAAGGTTATTAATTTTTTGGTTAAAAGTGGCAAAATTATAATGGATTACTTTTGGGACATCTCGAACAAAATTAAGTACTTTTTCTAGTAGATTGGTTTGTTTACAAAAATAATGCATATACAGTGGATGGGCAATGTAAGCTGTTCTTTCTGCCGCTTATACTTTTTGTAGGTATTCAAATGAGCGCAGCATATTTAAAGCGGCAGACAATTGTATAATTTCGTTCAATTTAAAATTTTAATCAATTTTCACACTACCTTTTGCGTAAACATTCTCATACTCTCACTAATAAGCCGTTAACAGCTTCTCTCTCTCATTGTTTTTGAGTTGTTTTTTGTTGAAATTTTCAGTTTGTTTACGCAGTTCTTGCGGTATGCTTCAGTTGTTGTGTGTGCTTCACTAACAAAATATAGAAAACAAGTATAATAAGTGCAAAAAAGCGTAAAAACATATAAAGATAAATTAATAATAGAATTGCTTTGAATAATCGCCTTGTTTACGTGTTTGTTTTGTGTTTTTAAAATGGTGGTCAAATAAAATACAGCGTAAGTGCAACAACAAGTATGTTGCCAGTTGAGCAGTTCTACTTTTAATAAATAAACTGCTTTATCAATGTATAACGTATACAATCGTCAAGATAACATTCTGAAATTATCTAACATTCATTTATATATTTTTAAATAACACTTTAAGCAATCATTTCAATTTAATAATCTAGTATTTTTTATTTATTATGTTATAAAAGTTATATTTTACATTATACTAATATTTATTTAATTTCTATAAGTAAACTTTTATTACAAAATTTTTTCTGTTTTTTTTTTCAGTTTTGTAACGCAGTTAAAACGGTGCGCGTAGGGTCTGTCGGATTTTTGAGTGTGAAAGTAAAACCAAAATATAATAATAATCGAGTTCAAGCAGTACGCGTCAAGTTTTTTTTTCATGGCTTAAGTAAAAATAAAAAATATATAAAAATAAAATTGTGCAAAAATATAATTAATAGTAATTTAAATATAAAATATAGTATTTAAATAAATATGTAAAAAGTGTAAAAAATTATAAAATAGAAGGAAGCAATTTAAATATAAAAAATTGCAATAATTAAAAAAAGGAAACAATCAAGTTTGAAAAAAATCAATATGTTCGTTTTTGAGTTATAAAAAAATATATAATCGGTTGATTTATCGCTTCGTTCGTTTCCAAGTTATAACAAAATACAAAAAAGTTAAATAATGCGACGGACTATGTTGCCTGATATTTTATTAGAGAAGGAAACTCTTGCTAGCAACTCCTGTATCGCACACTGTATTATCCATATCATCAAGTTTAGCAGAGACAACAATCAATTAAATACAATATTTATATCGGCGCAGCAACAAACCTGTTTGGTTGGGTAAGTGCAAATTTAAAACTTAAAAAAAAGCTCTTTAATTAACTCGTTTTACATGCAAAAAATAGAGAATTTCATAATGTTGTGAAAACCTTTACCAGCGTTGTCAACTTTGAAATTTCAAAACGCATCAAAATGGAGAAAAAAGCGCACCATTAAAAAAAATGCACCTAGTTTAGAATTTCTTTTTTCTTTCAAATGTTTATTGAATTAATTTGACATTTTTTTAATCTCATAAATTCTATATAAAACTTTTTATCAACGATTATTAGTAAAAGTAATAATAGCCTTTTTTTAAATAAACGAGCCAATTTAAAATTTAACTCACAATATGATATTCGGAACTGAAGTACTAAAAAATGGCTAATTTCAGTACATATTTGGTACTTTTTTTAATTATTTTTGTTGTCTACTTTACTTCTATTTAAATTCTTTGAGCTATAAAAACCTGGTTGTTCGTATACAGTTCAGTAGACCAAACCATCAGGCTATACAAGAATTTAAAAAAAAATTAAAATGTTAATTTTATTTTCAAACAAAGATTTTCACCCTATTCACCTTTAGCAATAACCTTTATGTGACTAATTTGATATAATAAATTCATTTATCATACATTCGTATTTAAAACACATTTAATGGGGTTCTTTTCATCGTCTGAATTTCATGATAATGAATGGTGCGAAAGGCACGAAGATGACAACGCTGACCTTTACCTTCTTTATACTGCTTTACCTATATTTTAGCCACTAGTCGAGACAATAATCAACTATAATACAATCCTGCGCTTTTTTGGGAACTGGTTTCGAATAAAAAATATAATTGTCAATTTTGAGGTTTTAATGTTTTATATCTTAATGTTTATTTTTTTGCAAACCTTTAACTATAAATCTTATGTTGAAGAATTCTTAGTTTAAAATGTAACCAAATTAAACTTTTTGGTTTAATTTAAGTAAAAGTTAGTGATAGAAATAATTAAAAGACATACATATTTCAATGAACATTTTCAATATTAAGACTTCTGGTTAGTGTTAACACCAGGTTAAGTTTTTATTTTTTATATTGTAACCTTGAATTTATTTTGTGGTCTTTTATTGTTTATAAATATTTTTAAAGCTCTGTTTATTATTCCAATTTATGTACATATTTTGTTTTATAATAATCTTAGACCATTATTTCATTGTTATTTCTCATTCTTTACATATATCTTCTTTTTTGTTACATTTATTTTGCATGAATTCAAAAAAATCAATGCGTCTAACTTCGCCCTTATAAGCTTGAGTAAATTTCCAATAATTTGGATAGGTTTTATGTTTGTTCATGGCCTGGTACATACCCAAACGCTGGTGTTCTGTACAAAGTCTTCTTTCATGTTCCCAATGACGCCTTTTCCAATTTTTAAAACTGCTTAATAATTTCAAAACGTCTAATTGCTGTGGTTTGAGGTAAAAATTAAGAATATTTTTAAATTTGCCGCGTAGTTTTTTGAAATTGATACTTTCAAAGGGTTCCAAAAATGTTGTTATATTGTCCATATTACACAATTGTTTAGGGATTTTAATAAATAAACTACAAAAAACAATATGTGCTCATAAATATTTCTATGAAATAAATTAGTATCTATATTTTACAGTTAACATATAGCTAACTGGAGTAGCTATGTATGTATGTACATATGTTTATAATTAAGAATTTCATAATGTTTGAAGAAAGCTTTTTTTCCTATAATTTTATTTTGAGTAAGTAATATTTCTTGCTACATTCAGTTTGCTGTTGGCTCTGTGTCAGACAAGTTATAGTTTATTGTAGAAGAGTGTTGTTTTGTTGTGGTTTTAAGTTGTATACACCTTTCCTACCTCCGCTCATCCATATATAACAAGCAATGTCGGAAACTTTGTTATCTCCCCTACTCAACGAAAAACTTATCAAACGTGCTCTTCAAAGTTATCATAGTGTAAACAATGATAGTGCTTTTACTTTGAAAGCTTGCGATTTTAAGCTTTCATCGACAAATGGAGAAAACTTTTGCAGCGAGATATACCAAGTAGATGTACAATATGAACTAAGTGGCAATGCTGACAAGAAATCTTTTATTGTGAAAATTATGGTACCGGAAATAGCCGAAATTGGTTCAAATGAGTATGAAATGTTCAACACAGTACTGCCAGGCATGGAAAAGTGTTTAAATGTGCAAAACGATGAAAATGAAAATAAATTACATGCCAAATGTTTATTAAGTGAGGTGAACAAAAGTGAAGAATTTTATGTTTTGGAAAACTTAAACAGCCTGGGTTACTATTGTGCAGATCGTATCAGGGGTTTAGATTTAGAGCATGCCCTACTTTTGATGAGAAAGATAGCAAAGTTCCATGCAGCTTCTATGTTATATGCCAAACAAGTAAGTTATTTATTAAAATGTTAAAAACCGGTTAACGTGTTTTTTTTTACTTTTTTTAAAGTTTCCTCATGTTGTCAAATCTCTAAGAGCTTCGCATTTCGAAAAAGGAGCATCAGATATTATAGCAGAAGCCATTACATTTGGTGGTTTTGAATATGTAGGTAATATGATTAAAAATTGGCCTGCATATGCGAACTTGTCTGAAAGAGTCCACGCAATAATACCAAAATTCAATAAACTTGTTATGGAAGTGGTCAATTCAAATAACTCTAAATTCAATGTTATTAATCATGGTGATTTGTGGGTCAATAATTTTCTTTACAAATATGATTTAGACTCCAGCGGACCCACAGATGTTTTATTTGTGAGTATTGTTTTAAGCATTTCTAAAAAGAAAGCAGACAATTTCTAACTGTGTTTCTTTTAAGGTGGACTTTCAAAATTGTTTCTGGGGTAGTTGTGGTTTTGATATTATTTGGTTTCTAAACACCAGTTTGGAATTGCAAGTTTTAAGGGAGAAACGCCCGCAGCTAATACAAACATATTATGATGTTTTAAATCAGACACTGGTGAATGAAAATTATCCTACATTAGAGATTCCCAGTTTAGAAGATGTTCTTATAGAAATAAAACGTTGTGAGTTAATTGGTTTATACACTTCCTTGTGTGAATTGCCAATTGTTGCCTTGGAAAAGTCCAAATCACAAGATTTTGACTGCAACACTTTTGGCCAGCCAGAAAAAATGAAAAAAATACGGGTGTTAATGTATGACAATGCACGTGTCAAGGAAACTTTGGAGTACACATTGAAATACTTTGAGGAAATAAATATGTTATGAATTTAAAAACTTACTTTGCACTAAAAACTTGGGGAACTTCATTTACAGGATCAGAAGCTGTTTTCTTTTGAGCATGTTTAAAGCGAGGGAACTTCTTGAGATCTTTTTTAATGTCATCACAATTGGTGCTCATCAATTCATTAATGGTTTTAACAGTCTTTAGCTGTATAATATTATTGCTTACATGGTAATTGTAAAGTGGAAGCTTGGGCAACTTGGAAAGAAACTCAAAACCTAATTAGATATTACTAATTGAACACATCTATTGAACAAACTTCAGATTTATTTTACCTCTTATAACAGAATCCTTATTCATTTGTTCTATATAATACAATTGCTCTTTTTTATAACCACTAGTAGTTTCCAATGCTGCAACTTCATTAACCAAGTATTTGAAAGCATCATTTATACAGTCCGTATACTTTAAGTTCAATGTCAAGCATTCACTAAAACGACACAAGATATGTATGAGTTTAAAAACGATTCATTTCTCTATTCATTTATTTTTATGTTAATTTGAATTTGAGAATATTTGCTTTTTTTCGCATCCATTCATTCTTTAGATAATTTGCGGTTTGTGTATTCATATTCGCCACAATGTACTTCTTAACTGACTGACAATTTTCCACTTGATAAAACATTTTCATTTACATAATAATGTTCACAGTAAAGATAATAATGCATGCAACCCAACCGACCAAACACACATACTCCCCGTACAAACAAATAACTATCATTGTCAGGCATCATCGTTATCATTCTCACTCTCACCCAACTACGACTCCACCATCAACAACTAAGTACACTATACTAATCATAAATGCAAAGTATTGCACAATGATGACTACGACAATGTATGGCAAAGATATGGTTGCATTATAAATACAATATTTTTGCACTTTTCTCCATATATATTGTACATACATTCATTCACTCGCTTAAGTTAAAGGGTTTTTCTTCTCTTCATCTAACGACTTGAAGTATGTATTATCACAGGAGTTAGTTGCCTTTGGAATACAAAAAAAAGAAGAAAATAACGAGCTGACTATATAGTACACAATGCAATTGCAGGAATCGTTAAGTTTAGTGAGGCAAAGTAAGGAGGTAAAGTGATGTAGAGTTAATACTCTCAATAAAGTTTTATTCATACACTTGTGGAAAATCCTTTCTCGTATTCAAGTAACAAACAAATGTAGAAATGTTTCCTAGCATAACTATATTTTCACTATGTACTTTACAAAATAATAGATGGATGAAAGAGATTTAAAGGAGTAATATCTATTTTATTTCTTATGCTCTTACCCCTTCCTTTCCATGTCAGATTTCCGCAATACCGCAGACACTTTACAAGCCTCATTGTCCGTTGTCACATGAAGATGTTTTCCAATTTGTACATTAACTACAACCTTTATGTTCGATTCATTTGCTGCAGTATATTCTTCACCCTCTGATTGTAGAGAATCAAATTTACAAACATAGTTTCCTTCAGTTATAGGAAAAGTCTCTTCATGGATATAAATTCGTATGTTGTCTATGCCGAATATTTCCATATTAGGGAATATATTCGGCAACTTTGGAATCAATACATAAACCTCAGCATAATTTTGATGTTGCATAAAGCAACTATTACATAAATAGCTTACAAATGATACATCTAGAGGCATATATTCCTCAGCAGCCTCGGTAATTGTGTATGTTGATGGCTTCACACAAGAGTTTTAAAGATTAAATACAGTATTCATATGATGTCTTTAATACTTTACCATTCTTCCAAGGGTTATAGTAGATTGTGTTAAATTTCTAACCAATTCCTCTTTATCCCTTTCAGTCTCCATTTCCTCTTTTCTCAGATTGTGAGAAGAACTTTGTGTAATTTGAGATTCTAAAAACAATATGAGTATTTTCTTTAAGAATATCTCTAACATATTAAAACAAATTACCAAACTCCGTCACTTCTTCTGTGGAAATATCTTCCTCGATAGTGGTTTTGAAAACTGAACCATCTTTGTGAAAACATTTAAAATTATTTTGAGACCAAATCATTTTGACACCATCACTGCGCTCACAATAAGCTTCATTGGAAAAATAGTCATGCCATTCTTGTAGAGAACAGTGAGGTCCTTCGAAAATCTGCAAATACAGGGAATCATAAAATAGAATTATTTATAATGTTTTGTTGCTTACCTCTCCCTGATGTGTCAAATTTATACGCCTTCCTTGCGAAGTAGTGATAATAAGATGTAAATACTTAAGCTCATATTTAGAGCATAACAAATTTAAGAAATTTAGTTCATTCATTATAAAAGATTTTAAATTGTTTGCAGCTGAATTTGATTTTGTACAGATTTGTATGGATTCTTCACTCAAAAGTTTCTGAGACTGTCTAGATTTTTCGTGATGATTTCGGACTCCAGTTGTATTATCTTTTCTAAACAGCGAGTCACCTCGAGCCTGGTAATCTTTAAAATCCGAACTTTTCTCGTGAACACTCTCAAAATCACTTGAGAAAAGAGGTTCTTCTTCCTCCTCTTCCGCTGGTTCGTGCTGATAAAGTCTATAAACTTCACCATTATAACGCATTATCATAATTAAGTCATTGCTCTGAAAGAAAACAATTATGGCTCCTAAAGTAGTATAAATTCTGCGCTGTTCTTTCCTAGGAGTTTGCTCGCAATACCAGATTTGTTCACAATACTGGTCATGGTGAAATACACTCAGACCATTTGGATAATTCATCACAATCTTTGAACATTCCGAGATTTCATTAAGAATACGTATGTTAATATTGTTATCAGTCACCAAACGTATGTTATTCTCCAGACCTGTAAGCTGTGAGCGAGGTCTACAGAAAAATATAGTTGTTTTGTGTATAGCTAAGTGCAGTTGTATATTCATATCTTGGAAACACCATCTCTCCTCATAGAGCTTTACAAAACCCTGCTTGAAGTAATATTTGGAGATTTTGTATTTAACTTCCTGTAGTGTATCCTCCAAATTGTAACCTTTTAAAAGAGGATGATCTTGAGGTAAGCCCATGGATTCTTCGGTTTTTATAGTTGATTTATTTAGAGAAGATTTCTTTTCATTTTTGCTTCTATTGGAACGAGAGTCACTTTTTCTGCTTTTCTGCTCTCTGTTTTCTCCACTACTTCTTTCCTTTTGTAATTTATAGGCTTTAAGGGAATTGGGTCTTATGAAAATTTGTTCATCAAATTCCACAGTTTTGACTCTTTTCTCTTGAATGCTGTCATCAGATGCAGGATCTTTGGTTAGTTGTAGAGTTTTTAAATTTTGCAAAAACTCTTCCATTTGATATATACTAAAGTCACGAAAACATAAACGTGTGGGTATAATCACACTGCTCTGATCTTCATTTAAGATATTATAAAATCTTTTGAAAGTATAGAGTTTGTAGCCGGGTGAAATTTCCTCAATTTGATAATCATCATATTTTCCTAGTAATTCCGTAATTCTTTGGCCGCTACAATCTGCATTTGCATAATATTTTACATATTTGGGCAGTTCTAAGGATTCAATATTTTTGAATTCGGAATTGCTGTTAATCGTAAACGATTCCAGTTGTTGTGATGGCGAAATGGCATATTGTCTTAAAATACTGTAGTCCAAACAGCATGAATATATTGATTGGTATCTGTTAGGATCAACGTATTGCAGCATATTTACAAACAATTTATTATTTTCGGCCACAATTAATCTCTCATACTTGGGAATTTTGGTAACTGATGAAAATGCATTTTTAAAATTATGATTAAATAAAGATATATTAGAATTGTTCTGATCCTCAGAACCTGTCGCAATATCTTCCGGCAAACTGCAAGTATTTAATAAACTATTTAAATAACTTGCTATGGTAGCCAAATCAGTGCCACTAGTAGATAAATTAGACTTCTGAAAATGACCCTGTATACTCAATGATTCAGCCATATAATACAGTTGTGTTAAATTTACATTGGTCGGTATTGCAACATCTGTTACTTGAAATTGTCTATAGTAATACATATCATATTGTTGCTTCAACATATCTATATCATAAATACTCCAGGTTAATTGATCATATATCTCCCGGGAATGTTTTGTGGCCAAACAGGTGGATATGACTGGTAGATTATGGTTAAATACACCCACCGGTTTTAAACTTGCATCCTGTCTCATTTTATAAACTGAGGAATTAATTGTATCTAAAGTTTCTCCAATAAAATTTCGTAGTTTATTATTACCCAACATAATATCATATTTGCTTTCGGTTGGTATAAAATTTATAATGCCCTCAAGAGGCTGATCTTGTCTGAAAGAAAATTAAGCAAAATGGTAAAGTAAATGTAAGGGATTGGGAAAATTTTGTTTTGTAAACATTTCTTACTTATTTATTTATTTAGTATTTCAATGTAAATAAGTTGTAAAGTTGTTGAAAAATCTTTTGCATTGCATGTAGGAAGTGAGGGGGAGTGTAAGAGTTTTCCTGTTCAGATTAATAATAACTTTTGTTAAATTATTGATTTTTAGAATATTTATATTCAAATTATGTAAATATTGAATAATTGCTTTATCTGCGGCTCCACCCCTGCAATCGTTAGCTAAATGTTATTTTGAATTTCTTGTGTTGCACATAAATTTCCTATAAGTAATAGCTTTTTTTTTTTTTTTTGGATAAATGCATACATGATGCATGTCTGCATGGACAAAGATAAAGTTTTACTTATACCCTACGTAAAATTGAAAAGTGTTTTAAGATCTACGTAATTGATACTTCAATGTTATATTTTCATACATATGATTCAGTGAAAAAAAAATCTGACGTTTTCGGTACATTTTTATCTTAGTGGACTAAACAGATTTTTTAAGTATTTAAAGAAGAATTCAAGTGCCTACGGCTTTGTTAGCGGTCTAAGCAATAATTCACTCCATCTAATCTCCTTACTACTTAAAACATATGATACTACTATGGAATGAATAACTGATTCCAAATCGAATTTCCGCAAACACTAACACTCACTTTAGCCTTTTTCCCATAATCTAAGTTGCTAATTTCAACACAATTTTAATCTTTAATTCCCTGTGTGTTTTATTCATTGTCTGTTGCTGTTAGATCATTTGCAGGTTTGAGTAGTATTTTGCTTCGAAAAGATGTTTGGTTTGTGAACGTCAATTGATCTTTAGACATCTGTTGTCAATACCTGGAACATGTTTATTTCGCGGATCGGGGGAACACGTCTTGCAGTCATACTATGGGGTCGGCATTAATATTTGGAGTTTCGATTTTCTTTTTCTGGCCTATTCAATTGGCACAGTTACCGATATCAACGGCTGTTTCTTACCTGTTGCCAATTATGTTTCAAACCGCTTGAAAAAGCGCATTTGAATAGCATCATTTGTTCGTCTTAAGTTATATATTGTTATCGATGGATACTGAATTTAGTTTATCTAATCTCAAGTTATGCTCTAAGTGTTGCAATTAATGAGACATGTCTCTGAGCGTGTGTCACATTCTTCTAGCTGTTTGTAAATGCTTCATTGAAAGTCTCCGTGATATTTAATCGTGATCTGAGTCTGATTTCAGTATTGTTCACTTAATGTTGTTAGTTACTGACATCTAGCGAGATAACTCATGCAATTTTAACTAATGATGACCACCAACAGCCGGTTTGGTAGGGCTGAGTCGATATTTAAAGCAGTGATTTCTTCTGCTGCTGTGGCTATAGCTGCCCGAATATTGTAAACTCAATGAATATTTTTTGTAGTATGTGTATTTTTATTAAGCAAGTCGTTCGCGCATTTCCGCTGTACTGTCCTGTTCATTTAATTACCACGCACCACTATTATCGTGGAATCCAGTAAACTCAAATAAATGTTTAGTATTTAGCATCACCTTAGAGTACACTTGAAGTTGTCAAATATCTCTTTTTCAATTACAACATACAAGTAATCTTTCTTGGGAATTAGTTACAAGAAATAAATAAATAAGAAAAGCACATGCAGTTGAACATTCAGACTCCTGTCATACCATTAAGTTTTAAATGCATTTTTGAACAACCCAACTTGTTGTATTGAAAGAAAAGTTCTTTTGAAAATAAACACTTGTTAGTTTGTTTAAAAACTTTCTGTGTGAAAACATGCACACAAACACAAGATCGTGCATGTATGGCTTGGAAAGGTTTTGCATAAGTTGGTAAGTGTCATGTCAAGTTAAGACTCCGGTATTTAAATAGCAATTTATTGTTCAAGATGCTTGCTTACGTGGTATAAGCTGCAAAAAGCAGGAAGTATAGAAAAATAACGTAACAAACTAAAGAAACTTTTGCACAATAAAGCTCTTTAGAAAACACTTAAAGTATGAAATTACAGATTTGTTTAAAATATACTCGTATAAGAAAATAAACACACAAGAAAATAATTTACCTTAATAAATCCGTATAGAAATATTCACTCATTTGGCCCAAAATGATTATGTACAATTTGCCCAAGGTGGGTTCATCTTTAATGTACTGAAAATGCCAATTGCGAAATTTTAAAACGAACTATTTCGCATGTGAAATTTTTTTACAATAAACAAACCTTTCTTTTGGACATTGACATTGTTTGGCCCACTCTATTATGTTCTCTGGCTACTAAGGAGCTGGAGCAAGCAATTTGATCTACGTTGGCATGGGATGTTTTTGCTGTTTTATTCTCTTTGGTTTTGTTGGTGGCTTTTTCCTTTATTTTTTCAGTTTTATCTACAGACATTTTGTTTTTCTCTTCTACATGCTGCAGCCAATACTCATATAAATTAAATTTTAATTCTTCATTGATTTTCTTGGTTAGTAATTCATATTCCTTGCGAAAGCCTTGTATGTGTTGTTGTAGAGAATTTATTAAATAAGTATTGAAGTTCTCCTTTAAATCCTTTCTCATTTTGCTATTACGTGGTAGCTTATTGAGATCTTCTTTAAGTTCCTGTAAATCGACAACAAACAGGGTTTGACGTAAACCCGTTGCAACTTGTCGTTTAAATTCATCTTTGATGGCCTTTAAACCAGAACCATAGATATTGACACAGTACAAGCTGTAACTTGTCTTGTCATGCAAACGCTAAAATGAGGATTTTACTTAAAAGAGATAATATTAAATATATGTATTTCTAAATTAAATATACCTCCGTGGTTTGTCTTTTGACACTCATGCTATTTGCTTTTTAAGAAATTGTTAATATTTCTTAACAAAATTTTTGATTGTGTTTATGAAATAAATTTGACTTTAAAAATACAATTTGTCATAACTACAAAAATTTATCGATTTACACTTTACCAAAATTTTCTAATTTCCAAAACTTTTAATTTATGTACTTTACAATTCTTAAGAGTAGTAGGTAGTAGCTACATACTTACATAAATTAAAATCCATTAAAATTAAATTTCTTCTGCTATTTTCAAGACATTAACAAATGACTGTACAATTTATTTTCAAACAATAAAATCATATATCCTTTATCCTTTAGACATTTAGCCGTCGTCTGTCTATAGACGTTTGTAAAACTGTTGCTGATTACCCAATAATTTTTCATTATATCAAACAATAGACCTTCACATATTTATTCTGTATTCCGTATTCATATGTAAATTTCCCCACATTTGAGCTCACACAATGGTGTCTTGTATTTTTCCCATTCAAAAGACACAATATTGTCATACATCCTTTAATGTGACACTATAAAAAAGAGAGAAGCGTTGAGCGTCCTTTGTAGCTTGATTTGTTGTTGTTGCTGTTATTGTGTCTTTGATGTAAGTAAACATGCAACTAATGTGTTTCAATTTTTAAAATAACATAAACACTTACACACACACACACACACACACACACACACACACACACACACATACACATACACAGAAGCACACAAACAATCTAATATATATATGTATATGCAAGTATAGCAGTTACCATTGTTTAGTTAATGTAACTGTAATATTTCATAAAACTACACATTCATACAATTTTACTATATATGCAAGTGTAGACGAAAGTATTAAGGGTCTTCCTTAAAAAATAATATATACTCGTTTTAAATTTTTTACAGATAAACTAATCTAAAACAAGGAAATTGTTTTGGAAAATACATCACATTTTTCTAGATCCATAAATTTTTTTCTACTTGAACGACTTCTCTATTTTCCAATACCAAACTTGTTAAAAGAATTTTAAACATTATTTTTGAACCTCATTAACATCTGTTGCGTATTTTAGACATGAGTGTGTTTTACACAAACTAATAAACGATCAGCTGAATCAACTTAGGGGCTTTACAACAACATTTTGTGAAAACAGTATTGGTGTAATCTGGGAAAATTACAACTCGAAGGTGTTAAAAAATATTGGTAACAACAACATATCTATATATATAAAAATGATATGATCCATGTATGTAATGGCATCACGTGAGAACGGCTGGAGCGATTTGGCTGATTTTTTTTATTCGATTCGAAATTCTCAGGAGATGGTTTGTAAAGAAAAAAATTCAAAAATTGCTTGTAAAACTTGGAAATTTTAAGTTTTTAATATATTGCCTCCTTTTCACTTCTCATTTTTCTTAATAAGAGACATCTTTGAAGAAACTTGAAGAACTTGCACCAAAGCCTCCTTTTCATTCTATATGAAACACAAATCATTAGTAAATACCGAGCGAAGCTGGGGCGGTTAAAAAAATTTTCGTATTAGAACTAAACTGGAAATTAACATAATATATTTTCAGAAATTTAAATATTTTCTTAAGGAAACATATTCACATAAGAATGAGTTTTTTAAGGATACCCTTAAAATCATTATGTACGTATATTCTCCACATTCATAAGTTGGCTATACAGCTAAGAAAGGGATACAATTGCTGAAATTTTTTTCTTGCTTGCTTGATTTTTTATGCATATCAAATTGTTTTTAAACTAAAATTATTAATGTTTAACTATTAAAATGATAAATTGTATATAATTTACATATTTACATATGAGTAATTTACATTTATCTGTATATGAATTCATATATCTACATATGTACACAGAAATGTAGTAAACACATGTGGGTTGTCTCTGCATGTAAGGTGGTGGTTGAGAGTATTCAATTTTCTAAAAATTTAATAGTAAATATTTTTATAGGAAAAAAAGCATAACGACTGGTCATTAGTTTTGGTAGAATTATGAATAGGGTGGCTGTTTATCATTTTATTTTATATATTTATACCTAGGGCCATAATAAAATTGCCACATATAATTAATTTATAAATAAATAAATCATTTGAAATATATATTTGTTTTAAAATTTATTTATGTTTTATCTATAAATTACATTTATTTACACATTAAACACTTTAAACCTTTTTGTCATACATACACAATTGTTTAAGGAATTGACCCTTCTTTATTTATTATAAATATAACAGATTTACCCCGAAATTTAAGATTTATGGAGTGCAAATCTATATGTTAAAGGGCATTGTGTGTTTATTCTACACCAAGTAATTAATTATATAGATTTGGTTGTATAGACAGACAGGCGTCTTGCTTAAATAATTAATAGAATAGTTGTGGTGGTTCATCTTGAAATACTTACTTCGTTACTTACTCATATGAAGGCATGACCTACAAACATGACATTTTTATATGAAAAACTATGAAACTATGTTTGTGTTTCCGTTGAAAGTTGGTTACATCCGTTGAAAGTTGAAAAGCTGATTATTATCTTTTGGACAGCTGACCAGTATCGAGATATATGTGTGTTTGCAAAATGATTAATTAGTATTGAAAGGCATTTAAACTTATTACATATTTAGGATATGCCAGACAATTTTGCCGATGTATCGAACATTTATGTTAAATTATTGAAATATTCAAACAAAATTTTAAGTGTCCGACTGAGTATTTAAATTCAAAAATCTTACATTCTTAATATCTTAGATATATGACTGATCAATCTGTAATCAATCATATTTCTAATTCAATTCATATAATTCCATATAAAAAAAAAACAAATTTCTTAAATCCCTAATATGCCTTTAACTGAGAATAGAGCCTCAATATAAAATCATTCATAAATCGATTTTTATTATATAAAGTTAAAATTTCTTAAATTTGTTAATATATTAATATTAAAAGAGAAAAGTGCCTCTCTCATAAACCGATTTTTCATATAAAAAGTCAAAATTTATGAAATCCTTAATAATTTTGTTAATATGCCTTTAAATGAGAAAAGGGCACCCATCTGTGATCACTCATATTTCTGACACAAAATCGATTTTACATATAAAAACTCTAATAAATCTTAAATTCTTAATAATTTTGTTAATGAGCGTTTATTTGAGAAAATGACCTCAATCTGTGATCACTTATGTTTCTAACTCAAACCCGATTTATGATATAAAAGCCAAAATTTGTTAAGTCTTTAATAACATATAACCAACTGGATAAAGTCATATAAGTTAAAACTTTTATCTGAATCTTTCGCTCTCAGCCATATGATTAATGATGATATACCAAAGAATTTTAATTAGTTTGTATGTATATCATTTGTAAGAAATCTCATTTCCAAATCCCCAACCCTTGTCACATTATAATAACAGTTTAACTTTTAACATTCATCTCGTCAGCCAGCAAAAGCAATGACAACAAAAAGATGGATGAATAAAGTGACGAATAAAAACACAGAAAAATAGTTTATAATTGCCCAGAAGACAGACATTAAACAAAGAACTTGAATTTTCCCAAAAAATTAATATGTACCCACAAAAAATGTTTAGAAAATATAAAGGCAATAGAATTAAAGGAACATCAAATGATTTACCAAGGATACATAGCAACTTAAAATGCACTTAATTTTGATTAAATGTAAAAAGGAGTTACATATTCCCAATTTAACCCTTCTTTTTGTAGATATTTACATGTGTGTAAGTAGCAGCTACTTAACTAGTTTAGAAATAAATGATGTTTAGATGAACATCCAGTGATAGTTTTAATAGGCACTTAACTTAAATTAACATTTAGCAACCCTGTCTGTTTAAGTATTGACTGACAAAGTACCCAGGCACCCTCCCCCTATTTATTTCTTAAATGTCACCATAAATGATGGTTTTAGCTTTTAACAGGTTTTTACATATGATTAACATTTTGAGTTAAGATTAATGACTCTTCATTCGTTTTTAAAAAGCGTATAATTAGTATTCAACACTTTTTGGTTTTTCTGTGAAACACTGGAAAACAGAAAACCTTAAAGTCATTTCCATTTATAAGTACTAGCACACACACACACACATGTGATGACACTTATCCAAATTATTTGAAATTTTTTTATTTTCTAAAACAATAAACCTCAATGATTACTGGGAGTGTGAATCCTTTGACAAACATAATTTATCACTTGTCATTAAAAGCTTTTCTTTTTAGATATACATAGAAACATTTTTAATTTTTACACATATGCAAGTTTAATCATTAACACCACAATCTAGCAAAGACGCAATTAAAATTTGGCTGAAATTAATGATGGAAGATGATGCTGCAGAAATAAAAAATAAGTAAATAATTTAAATAAAAATTACGTTTTTCTTAAGTTCAGTTACAACCCCATTTCGTTGTAAATAGTAAAACAAACAAATAACTGTACTTATATTATTTGCTTTCTTCGTTTATTTGAAATCATACCAGTTGCAAGTATTTATTATCTTAAAAATGTTTTGCGGGCATTTAATTGCATTTTCGTAAAAGGCATCAAATAGCACTTTCAATTAAATTGGCTGGCATCATTCTCTTTAACTCTCTTACTCTACACAAAATAATAATAATAAAAAACATCATACGCACACACACTTCAATATTTGTAAGCAGGAAGTTAAGTGCATTTTCAATGTGTCCGACCATTTGAATGCAGCTTCTTTTATTGCATTGCCCGGCTGCTCTCTGTTCAACAGCAGTTGGGGGAAACGGAAGTGCACATAGTAGCATTAGTAGTATGTAGTAGTAACATTAGAAACGTATTAGTATTTGTATATTTGTTTGTTTGTTAAATGCAACTTCTCATAGACATATCATTTTACCAGTTAGAGTAAAATGCAAATATCTGTAAGCTAAAGACAACAAACAGTAACTGCAGTTTGATGAGTGTGCATAAAAATGAAGCTGTAATGAATAGTGGGAGCACTGAGATGGTTTAATTGAAAGGTGAGATGCATTTGTAAATTGCATAAAATCAATAGTCTACAGCTGTATGCTCTTAGTGTCGTTTTTGGAAAAATAATTACTTACATTCGTCGAACAAATGTACACAACTTATGACTGGTAATAATGGCACTGACAATATTTTTCTTATGTGTTTCTTTTCTTAAGGTTTAAAGGGTACTTTCAAAACAAAAGACTACAATTTCTTCTGCGGAAGAGATTTACATGATTTGAAGGGTGTATACAGTTTAATGATTTATATGTAACATACGATCTAAACAATTTGGTTTATCTTTATTTAGTGACATTTTCTAAATAGTAATTTTTAACATCAAACGATGTAGCTCTCAAAACTTAAATCGATCTGTAGGCATGAAAAAACGACGATTTTTGTTGGATTTGTTTCCTCTTATAAAATGATACTACTGTCGCTAACTCGTTAATAAGCAAATTATTTTTTCTAACATTATTCAATAAAATTTAAGAATTTTATAATATATTGTGTTTGCTGCTAATCAAAGTTGTTATGATAAGTAAATTGGCTTCAAAACTGAAGAAATATTTTGTCCTGCTCTTAGCTAAATTTTAGGTCACGTTTTTGTACATCAAGCATTGATTGTTGTTTGAGTATCTGAATATTTTAAGTCAAAGCGAAATTTATCTGAAAACTTTGATTTACAAAATATGTCACGTTCGCGATCCTAATTCTATGTTTATTATTAAAGAAAGGAACGAAGATGTACTATGATAATGAAAAAAAAACAAACGAATGTTCACCATGAAAATATAGATGTCAGCAAAGCCATTAAAAGCTCATAAATAACATACAAGTATATTGCAATTGGTAGTTCCTCTGCAGTTGGCAACGATTTCAATTACATCGATTATAAAGTAAATATTTAACTCGACCTAACTAACTGCTATTTGTTATCTTATTTATTAATATAAATCATAAATTATTAAACATATCTACCACCTAAAAGTCTACATTCATATGTCCACATCCCTTTGTAATTTGTCTAAATAATAAGTGATTTGAATATTATTTTGACTTTGTGGCCAAACAACTTCTTCTTCCGCATCTTCAAATCGAATCCTTTGACTTTTTCCTTTTACAAAAGTAAACATTTTAATGCATTTGCTACGGAAATTGATTTATGAGTTTTCTTTTTGAACAACCAGACCAGCGTTTACAAAGAATACGAGATGCAAGGTATAAAGCAAAGGATTCATAGTATCCTTGAATATGGGGAAGTAACTATATACAGTGCAAGAAAGTGCAAACAAGCATGATGACTTGACATGGCAGTGTTCAGGGTATAAATTAAGGGTAACATTTGTTTGATTACCATGTTAATTACGGTCTTGCACTCACAAGTGTAATTCACTTTAATATTGATGAGTGTACAAAGAAAGGGAGTTTGTAGGGTTTTTGAAATACTTTTGTTTTAAAGGAATATTTTTATTTTATATGTAAAGTAACACACTAGTATTTATTTTCTTTTTAGAAAATTTGTTTTTTTTTGCTTTTTGCTAAACTTGTAGCAAATTTTTTGATGTTGTTGATGACTTTACTATTAATTTTCTTTATTAATCAATAAACCCTAAAATATTAAATTATAAAAAAAGAAAAAGTCTAAACAAATGAGGATATTAAAACATTACACATTTTTTGAATTTTTTTACTCCTACAAAAGTTGTATAAGACAAAATAATAACTTGCTGTGTTTGCGCTGAGTTTTGTCAATTATTTGCACAATCTGACTTATACATTTTTAAATTCGCACTTCTTTGAAGTATTTTAATAGGTACAATTAATAATGCGAAATGTTTTATACATTACTTTCTAAATAAAGTTTTATTTTGTTTTACACTTTTAAATGGTCGTTCAGAAACTTTGCCATCTTAACTTATTGAAAATCAATGAAGCGTAATAAATGAGTTTAAATTCTTTTTGCCACCTCGCAAACTCTAGATACTTTATAGATTCAAGTAACTGAGTAGGCCAACACTTAAAAATATGTTTTAAAGAACTTTACTTCAAACCACAATCCTTTACAAATAATACACGCCGATTGTAGATTGTACTTAATCAATATTTATTTTTAGAATTAAGAATATGTATGTGTTAATAAAGCACTTTTTAAAACAATTTTTTTTTAAATCTTTTTGTTAAATATTGGTTGCAAATGAAAGCAAATATCAAATACTAAAAAAATATATAAATAAATAACACTGAAATAAAATTTATTTCGGGATCTTTACACTTGTTTATTGATTGTGGTTTCTAAATGACAAAAAAAAAACACACACACACACACACATTTTATAAAATCATTATTATGATTTGGCAGGAACGAATTTGATGGTTTTACGTATGGTTTTGGTATAAACAACTTTTTGTATCTTCTGGGTGTAGGTAGTAATGCAACGCCCCAAATTGTCCACATATGGACAATTTACGGCAACACGAAAATGCAGAGCTGACTCTCCACTGCGCCAACAACAACTCCATATTATTAATAATAAAATAAAACTGAAAAATTTCATTCTATTTTTCAAATTGAGCAATCTTTAAAATCTGAGAACTGAAAATACTACTAAAACTCATTATAATAAAAAGTTATTTTTAATGTAAATTACAACTAACAGCTACATATACAAGGTTGTATTTTTTGCTTGCAAATAAGTGTTGACAACTTAAAAAAAACTTAAAGGTTTTGGCTTTTAATATTTTCTAATGTTATTTCCAGAAAAAAAAAAACAACTCAACAACTGAAATTACTTGTGTAGACAAATTCATGGCAAATTAAAAATTGAAAAGAAATTAAATCATGTTTTCGAATGGCTTCTTCTTTTCTTTTTTATTTGCTGTACATACTTTTATACATTTATTATACAACGTTTTTATAAAAATTCATGCATATGCCAATGGTTAAACCAAGCGTAAAAAAACGTAATAGAAAAATGTTGATTCTATACCCAAGGGAATTGATCGAAAACAAAAAAAAAAAAAAAAAATGCGGAGAAAGTAAAAAACAGTACAACAGCAGTGCTTTTCCAATAAACATTTCAGCAAACCTTTAAATCACAGATAGTATATGAAAATGCATAAAAAAGTTTTGTTGAAATATGCTAGGAATAGGAAGTGAATAAAACAGGGGTGTTTTTAAATGGAATATATAGTGGGTAATGTTATATAAACATTGAAATTAGCTTTCAATTATAATTACTAATTACTTTCAAATATAAAAAATAGTCAAACGCATACAATATTAAAAAGTGTGTGCTAAGAAACTAGCTTTCCCGTATACTAATTAACACCAAACAGCAATTAGGTACTCGTTAAATTTAATTTCAAATATAGTGGAGATTATTTAAGATATTCATTTTTCATTAACTTTTTAAAAATTTTATTAATCAACATTTTAAAATTTTCCCAAATACTTTCTTTGTCCCAATTTATACGAATCAATTTTTATTGAAAATATTGATAGAATTTGGCAGGGCAGAAAATGCATTCCAATGTGCCAATTGCCTAAAAATATTACTTTACAATGGTATTCTTTGAATTAAGCCATTAAAAATGAACTAACAGTAAGTATATCAAATCTTATATCTAAAAAATTTTAATTATCCCTTCTTCTTTCTCTAATAAAAATTTTTTCCTTGAAATTTCTTCGGTGTTCACACAGCACAATTTGATTGCTTAAATCGCTCGTATTTTTATTTGAAAGTATCCACACATTTGTATACACATATGTATGTAATACGAATAATAATACGAGTATAGTAGGAGAGTAAAACGAATTGCTAGTACAATCAAGTGTACACTCGTCTCATCTCGACCTCACCCCGATGTCTAAAAAGTAATCAGCTTAGCCTGGGACTTTATTAACCTTAACCTTATCCTGCTGTTTCTGTAAAAGCAATTGTTGACTTTACTGTATATGTAGTTGTTTAGACAGAGCTTGTGGCGTTTGTTGTCGAACTAAACTAATGTTATATAGATGGTGTCAATTGGTTTTCTCTACATTAACTTTTTTACAAATATTTACAATATAACATATATTGCAATATGTACAATCTTTCAGTATTAATATTTACAATATGTCATATAACTATTGCAAATATTTGTCCTGTAGCATTTAAAAGATTTTGAATTATTAACATAAAATATTTAAAGAAAATCTTAGTAATTTTCAAGATTATTATTTAAAAATTTCTGGTTTCAGACATGTAAGTGCATTTAAGGGTTAATCATTTACTTATGAGTGTGAGTCACATCTGCGGTTAACCCACACATTCATTCGTGCATTCAGATATATAGATATTTCACTTGTTATACTACCTTGTCACAATCGTATTACAATTTATCATTGTATTTTTTTCTTTTTTTGCAAATAAACTCATGGCTTCGATGCATATAAAATTTAAATATAATTGTGATGAAATCGTAATAATACTCGCAGAAAACAAAATGAAAATAGGTATGTACAATCTTTCAGTATTAATAAAAAAAAATATATGTAAAATTGGCAATTCATAAATTTAAATCGAATTTTCATAGGGGGAAGAGCCAAATACACAGCAAATAAAAACGAAACAATGCAAAATAAAGGTAACACATGTCAGTGAAATGTTGTTAGCAATAATTCATATACTCGATTGTACAAGCAGCTACCTAAGGATAAGTTGGAAGAGTTGAAATGTTTTTTATTTTTCTTTGCAAATTAAATTTTGCTTAACAATTGATGAAATTTTTATTGCAATGTTTGATTTACTTCAATAAAAACCTATATTTGTCTATGGTATGACTAAAGTTGTCTTTTAACTGTTGGCCACCGCAAAGTTAGTCAACAAAATTTTAGGTTTGGTCTTTAACAACCACAAATTGTGGTTTATCTGGTCATCCACAATTTCTTTTTCCAGCATTGTACACAACAACATGACTTAAAGGTTAATGGGCGGAGGGTATGTAAAACGAAGCTTAAATGAAATTAAACAATTTGAAAGCATTAAAACATTTCAGATTAAATTTTAATACTTTTATTTTTTAAATTTAAATGACATTTACATTTGTCTTTAAAAATTATAAATTTTTATATTTTGCTTCTAGTATTTAGTTATTTTTTATTATTTTCATAGTTTTCTTTTGGTTTTTTGTTTAACATCTTAACAAGTGGTCATTTGAAAAAGTGACATTTTTAATGAAGCATTTGTAACAGGCAGACATTCATTCGTCACTTTCTGGTGTTAGAGTCAAGTAAACAAAAGATTAACTAAAAGATATTTTATGAGAAATTAGTGATATCACAGATTTAAAGATGACAAACACAAGCAAAAATTATTTAGCGAAAACAACATTTTGTTGATACATTCATAGGCGATTTTAAGAATTTTTTTATTTCAATCTTTTTCTCCCTAATACTTTTGCAGAACTGTGAATATCCTTTGTAGAAGTAATTCTCTCTTTGTTTATTTGCTGAAAAGAAAAAACTTCATCAAAATTTTAATATTTTTCTTAGAAAATCTTAAGAATTTCTTTCATTATTTCTTAACCCCTACTCTAAATTATAAAATTCAAATATAATAGATTTTTGTATTTCCATTAAAATAATTGTTTTTGACTAAACAGTTTGGGGGACTTTTTGGATGACAGTTATTATTGTGCAATTGTTTTGAAAAAAGGTACTCAGCCATATTGACATTTCAAACACTTAACTGCAAAAAAAAAATACGAAATATGCTTAAAATGGAAAGTAAACATTTACAAGCGAATTTTTGGTCGCAAATATTCATCTCTAAAAACACATTTGTGTATATGATAATACACACAATATCGGTGTCGTCTGAATTCGTCATATGCGGCGAACTCGGAAATAGGGTCTATTTCTATTTCTTAAACCGGCGACCGACAAACAAACAATACGGGGCGGGGTGATCATGTTTCGTGTTAGTTTTTAATGTTTAAGTAAATAATGTTAATTTTTACTTTAAATATTGTTTTATTTTTTACTTTATTTAATTTAAAATAAAATTTTTCAAAATAATTAACTATAAAAATTGTTTTGGTTAATGTTTATTTTTTTATATGTATGTACTATATATTTTTTTAAAATATAGTAACACTATCTATCAGCTGTTATACGAAAACAAAAATATTAATTTATTAAAAATTATTTGAACACTGCGATAAATAGTTATAGAGAAATTATAATTGAAATGGTTAAAAAATTAATGCTTATATATGTAATTGTATTTGAAACAATTGGATGGATGGTAAATTTATCCGGTAAGAATAAATTGAAAAAGTTTTAAATACATAATACATACATACAGCTGTCAATTATAACAGCTGTATTTGTTTTGTCGTTATTTTGCTTCATACGAGCAATTTACTTAGTAAATTGTCACCAACTACTTCGACGTGTTGAGCGAAATTCTTCGTTTGTCTCAGTTGTGTTCTTGGCATAAACAATACAAGTCTTTTTTAACAAGGGAAGACACATTAGAGACATTTTTGGGTCAATTGCTGCCAACTCCTCTGATATTCTCATTACTAGCAATCGAATCTACTTGAAATTCCATTGAACAGTTCTTTACCAGCTCAAATAACTATTGGGCAAATACACTTGTTTTGAGGTTCAAAAATTTCGGTTACTCCTAAGCAGGTTTTAAATCGTCACATTTTTATTTAAAAAGTATTTTAAACATCTCAAAATTTTATTACAAAATGTTGTCTTATGCTAAGGGTAGTATTTTAAATAATTCGTATATAACTGAGTCACTTATTAATATTTTTATAGCTATAAAAAACTTTATTTACATTTTTTTATAACTAACAAACACGAGTCTAAATATCGTAAAACCGAATTTCTTAATTTATAATTTAATTCTTCAGAAAATCGTAAAAACAACAAAACTTTTTGATGACCCGATATTTTTTACGGAACATTAAAACCGAGGTGTGCCTGCTATAGTAAAAAATTAGTGCATTTCTAATTGCTTTCACAAATTTGCATATTAAGCAGGAACAAATAAATAAAAAATATTATATAAAAATTCAAAATTTTATTCCCAAAAACAGTGACTATTTGCTGTAGTTAAATCCCATTTGGCAATTGTAACCAGATTAAATAAAACTGGTCATAAGAAAGTCGTAAAAATATGATGAAAAATTTACACTTTAAGGAATAATAAAAATGATTTTATAGTCAGTCATATTTTTATAGACCAATTTCCCAGCAGCAACAGCAACAATAATAACAAATAATGTAAACAATAATAAAAGAAACTAACCCCTTCAATTTAATTTTCTTAAAACAAGCCCATCAAAATATTAAACCATTTTCATAATTTCAAATATTATTTGAGTTACTCCAGAAAGAAGAAAGCAACAGCAGGGGAAAATGTGCAACTGTATTTAGTTTAAGCATTTTTAATTACCGTTAAAGCATAACGGTTTACGATTAACCCCTTTTTTAACTGTTTCTCCAATAAAACAATCTGCCTGGCCTGTATTGTGCGAGAGAGTGATGAGTGCCTGCAGGCAAAATGTTTTAATTATTCAACACAATTCGTCAAAAAATTAAAAAGGAATCTACTACACTCAAAGTCAAAGTAAAAGTTTTATTTGTTTATCAAAGTGATAAAAAATAATAGAAAACAAAAACAACAGCAACAGCAATAATATTTACTACTGTCTGTTTTTGAAATTTATATGTGTGTCTAAATACAAACATCTAAATAAAAGAAAAAGGATATAATGTTCGCAATCCCATCTGCTTTTTTAGTTGTTTAAGGTGACCAAGGGTGTAATTTTGATGATTGTTTATTTTGTTATAAAAGTAACAATAAAATATTACACTCTCTCTCATACAAAAATTTTTTTGTTTAGAAACATTAAAAATTCATAAAAATGTTTCTTAAAAAAAGGATGCTCTACTCCTTTTTTTTATTTTTATTTACTAAATTGAATTGAATAATAAAACCCAGTTTGATGTTTAATTTATTTTACTTCTACTGAATACTCTTAGCAAGCAAAGTTTACATTCGAATCTTTATAAATACTTATGTTGGAGACTGTATTATTTCTTTTAGCTTCAACTAAATTTAATTAAATTACTTATTGCAGTTGTTGTCTGTATTTTGTCCTTAAAAAATGTGTAGTTGCAAAAACTGCATAAAATAAAATGTTAAAAGGAATAGTTAATAGTTAGTTTAATAAAAAAAACTTTACTTAAATGCCAACCCACAGATTGTTTGTGTAACTATAAAATTGGCTTTATTTTTTTGGGACTAAAATAACTCAGAAGCTAATTAATGACTGCGTTAGTTTTTCTAAATAATGAAAAAGGTTTAAATGTAAGCGTAATAGAAATGCTTTGTAAAGGGTGATTTTTTTTAGCAACTTTCTGTTTAGGAGCTGTTTTCGTATAACATGTTACTGTTAAACATCTTCAGTTTGGTCTAGAATTTAACCTTGAATCGACTTACAAACGAACAACGCTTGCAGATTATCAACGAAGATTATGTCTGGTTGAATGGATACGTACACAAGCAAAATTGTCGTATTTATATAATGTTAACGGTGCCACTACCACACAGCACGCGAAATAATGACCCATTTGAGTAGCGAGTTGTGTGAACAGTTTATTTCACGTTTGGGGCCGGGCAATTATTGGCCGCCTAGATCGTACGATTCAACGCCTTTAGACTATTTTTTGTGGGGCTTTGTTAAGACTCATATTTATACTAGGACATGCCAGCAAGGATTAATGCACTGGAAGCCAATATTGCAGAATGTAGTCGTGAGATTCCGGCCGATATGTTGGAGAGAGTATGCTAAAATTGAACAACATTTACATGAAACCGTCTTCAAACATGATTTCATACATTTCTCTATTTTTTAATCAAATCTGTAAGCTCTTAAAAAATCACTTTTTATATTCTCGCATCTTTTTGGCATTTAGATCCACATTTTTTTTTTGTTTATTTTATAAATTTTGTATAAAATTACAAGTGATCAATAATGATCGACGTATTTTCAATTGGGACCACAATTTAGCGATTTATACCCATGTGTATTTTTTTTAGTAAGTTTCTATATTGAAATACATTTGTATGGTTAAAAATGAAAGTGATCACAGATTATAATCATTTTCTAATTTAGACCACTATTTAGGGATTAAAAGTCATGTTAAGTTTTTAGTAAATTTCGTTTCCAATTTATTAAAATGTTTATTTTTTATCTTTGTTTTCTCTTTCTTTTGTTAGTATTGATATCTAAATTTTATGCACAAAATCTATTGTTACATACTAAAAATTACGAGTTTCCTTTTTCCGTTTTTAATGTTAAATACAGTAAAATAAATAAAAACATGGCAACAAGCGACAATGATATAGATAAATATATTTAAACAAAATAAAGACGCCGTCTTGTCTATATAACAAAATGATAATAGTGCTAAAATAAGACCTGTATGCTCTAACACCCCCTTAACACCCCTTACTCAGAAATTCTAAGACTATTGTAAAGGAAAATTGTTCATAAAATATATTTATTTTTTATTTTCTTGCTTTAAAATTGTAGAAAAAGTATAAAAAGAATAACATTAAAAATATGTTAACAATGCGTTACACATTGCAATAGACACATTAAACTTGTACAGTGGAAAATACTGATTCACACATAACAGAGGACCTAACAATAAAATGAATCCTTGTGCAAATTATAGCTTCCTTATTTTACATACTTTTGCTTTTTTGTGTCTTTTTTGACAGATGCATTTATTTTTTATTTAAATAATTTTTATGGTCGTAAATTACATAACCAAAGATATTGAATTTCATGATGATAAAAACTGTAAAAAATAAAATTGTAATAAGATTGACTGAATGCTTGGCTGGTTGAATGATTGGTGCGTTTGTTAGTCAGTTGATTGGTTGGTAGGTGGTGTTGTGCTGTGTTGTGTTGACTTGGCTTATTGTTGGCTTGCCATTGTATAATGTTTAACAATAAAATATGATATCTTTACTTTTAACTACACTGATACACACACACACCTTTATTTAATAATAATAAAAGAGAAATCTGTATAAATGTCTGGCTTATTACAGTATATTCGTATTTATATTGTTGCATGCAACAAAGGATGATTCTCCTTTTCAATCCAGCTTGTTTTTTCTTCTTACAGATTTGTTAAAATATCATATTATTAAGTGGATGAATATGGAAAAGTAGTATGAAAGGAATAAGTTTAATAAGTATAATCGATCAGGTTGAAAAAGTGAGTTGCACTATAATAGAATTTTTACCTGATTTTCCAAATTAGAATTGATTTTGAAAAAGTGGCAAATTTATAATTTTGGATAAAGTTTCAATAGGACAGGTTTAGTTTCAGGTAAATTTTTATACAGAAACGTGACCAAACAATCCAACATGTTCTGTTAATAATGGAAGTGTTTGTTGATTCACCTAAGTCTTAACTATACCATATATTCATATTACAAAATCACTAAGAAACTGAACATACCTTCCACTCAGTGTGCGTTACAAACTGTGAATGAAAGTAGTAGACTACATTGAATTTAAAAAGTTCAATTAAAAATACGTTTTCTTCCTCGCGCCATTACGAATAAAAAATCCTACGATATTCTTAAAATTACACAAAATTGAAGGTAATTTATTTTGCAAAACCCCGAATAAGAAATAAATATTTTTCTTTTACTTAGTCCTTAAGCATACATAATACAAGTTTAATGCATGTAATGAACTTCCGTTTCCTGTTGTAATTTTTAACATGATGTGTGAATATGTGTACTATGGATTCTCTTAAAGCTGCATTCCAGTAGTTTGTGTCACTGGGAGTCCTAAACAAAAGTAGTCGTTAATCTTCCTACGCATATAATCGACAGATCTTACAGAGAATAACGTAGTTTGCGTTTAAAATGTTTGTGCCGCCACCATCTGTGTCTGGTAACTAGTAAAGTGAATAGTCATATTTACATTTACAAGTTAGAGTCTATTGGGCAAAATACTGACAAAAAGTGTTAGCTTGCTTCACAAAGAACTAACTGGTTATTTGGTTGTATGTTGTTGGTTGTATGTGCATGTATATGAATATTATTAAAAAATCAAGTAGATTCAATGCATTTTTAAAAAGCTTTTCTTAAGTTTCACACAAGTTTAATGAAGAAAAAGTTTCTCTCTTCAGTAATAGTTCTTTTTAATATTATTTTCGTTCATCTGTGTATGCATAAGTTGAAGAGAGTGGGCGTGTGTGCATTATACTTAATTAGCCTTAACGTTTTTTTAAAGCAATTTGGGTGCATTAAGAAATTATTGTGTAATTTAAAACTACATTTTGTAAAAAGGGTTTCAATTACTTTTATGTTTTATATAAAGCTTAAACTAATGAATATGTGTATATTAAAATAAACTTTAACTTATTCTTATGAACTCTAAACAAACAAACCGCCCTTAAAGAATTCCTAAAGACTATATGAAGGGAGCCTAATGACATTGTATGATGTGGTTTTTAAAGAAGTATAAGACTGTAAAGTCTCCCCTTTACTTAATATTTATATAAAGAAATGCTTAAAACAATTGTATGCTTACATATACTTACATATATACTAAAAATATATACTAAACCTATACATAGAATAGAATTTAAATTAACCACAACAAATAATGTGACTTTTAGCAATTCAAGAGGCTTAATATATGACCATAAAATGGTCTTAAATCAAAGTAAAAAGTAATACTTCAAAATATGAAAGTAAACAGTAAAATAATTATACAACATAATGTATTTGTTTACGTGTAGCTGCTGCCACAAATACAAAGCCTTAAGTAAATACATAAGAAATAGAAACACATGTGTAGGGGTTTGTTTCCTATTAAGCTATTTCATGAGCCAGAATATTTATACAAGACTTAAGAAGGCATTTGTGTTATATAACAAAGATATGTATTTACTTTAAGAACTAATTCAATCATATCTTTTTAAACATTACTTCTTAAATATTTTTATGTCTTTGCAACAGCAGTTGTATATCCTTGCTCACATATGTATGTTTTTATAGTTTGATATTTCCCGTTTGAAGTTTTAGGCTTTTATGACATTTTTATTGTGCATTTTCCAATTTTCTGTATTATTTTAGATTATTTCTATTGTGCTAAAGAATTCGTATTTCATTTTATAACACTTAAACATTAACTGTCTATAAAGAAACGAAGCGAACATAAATAAAATCAATCAATATAATAACCTCTCAATTGAACGTGTGGTATAGAAAATTTTATGACAATTTTAATTGATTAATACACAATAAAAGAAAATTGAAAATATTTTTTTATAAATACACTTTTTCTCGCAAAATAAAAAAGTTAATTTTAGTTTTGTGTGTTAATAGAAATTTTTAGAAAATAATTCCAGCATTTTCACACTAACACCTAAAATCATGCTGCAGTTTCTGTATTTCAAGTTTTTTTTTATAGCATAAGCATTTATTTTAAAAGCTTTTTTGGTGCTTTTATTTATTTTATTTACATAGGTATATTTTCCAATTTAAATCAAATAAAATTTTACTTGCTACAAAAATATATAAATTGGTGTAGCTGTTTTCGTTTGTGAGCCAAATATATCAACATGAATTTAGTATATTTTTATAGTCTTTTCACGCGTCTCCTTTGGAATGGAAACTAATATAGTTTCCATTAAACTTTATTGTAAATCTTTACAATATACAAATTGCACATGAATGGTTTAAAATTATTTAGACGCCATAATTCTCTTTTTCAAATACATGCATATGTACATATAAATATTTTTAATGACTTACACGTCTTCATAAAAATCTTCAGCAGCAGTGTTAGAGTGTTTGCTTTTCTACTGTAACAGTTGACTATTAAAACCAATCGTTTTATAGTCGGTTTTTATGTTTTTGGTTTTGGATATAACGATGCTTTAGTTTTGTTACTCTTCTAAGGGTTTTCTTAGCCTGACAAAACTAATTACCTTAGAAGCTTAGACTTATTTACATAGTCTCTGTTACATCAACTGAATTTGTAAACTATTAAAATATTTTTTATAGTTCGTTATTAAGGGAAAGGATTACTTTAGTTTATGGCGCAATTCAATTACAAATGGACGATGAGATAAGTGATGGATTTTGAGATAGTCTGTACATTGGAAAAAGTTGCAGAGAATGTGTGTAACAATTTAATTTAATCTATTTCAATTTTTTTTAATATTCCGTTTTCTTGGAGTTAGCATTGCATATTTAGCGCTTTTCAATATTCCAAAACTATAATTTTTGTGGGTCTGCAATTTTTTAATATAGAAGTATTTTGTTTTTCTTATCTAGACAACTCATATGTATGTATCTTCTTCATGCATGTATTACTGTTAATATGATCCTATATTTCACAAAAGATCTCATTTGAAACCAATATTCAGCATTTTTAGCACTTAACGCTGCCCGTTTTTGATCATAAACAGCGAATCTGCTTGTAGTCTTTGCTTATATGTTATAATCTTGATTATTTCATTTAACTTTAAAATTATTTGTACATTGTACGAGTATATTAATCATTATTGTATTTCTCATCGCTTTCAGAAGTTGCATGTTAAAAATCATGAACAAATAAGTTTTGATTGAAGTTTTCTTTTAAAAGAAACTTTCTTGTTATAAAACAGTCTATACAATTTTGAAGTATGTACATATGTCGGCTGGAAATGAATATTGTACACCCTTTCTTATATCTATTCTAAGTTCTTATGAAATTCTAAGTCATTTTCGGACTGTTCGAGGTTCGCTAATCGAACATGAACGTAAGTCAGTTAGTGTAAATCGGGATTACTTACAAAATAATATATGTATTGTATTGTAGATATATCTATACTATTTGTCTTTATCCTATACAGAGGAAGCGGTTCAGTAGAAAAAAAGCTATGAAATAAAATGTGAGACCAAATAACAATTTCAATATTATTGGAAAAACTTGGCTTGTTGTTGTATAAAAATCGATGCGATTCTAATTTTAGGTATAGAACGTTTTTACCATTTTTCACAAAGGAGTTGCTAAACTAACGTTACTACCAATTATAAGTTGCCAGTTAGTAAAACAAATAAGTAAATTCATGAATATATTTAACAATAACACCGCAAAAACCATACATACTACAAGCAACAACTGAAAATGTTGCCTACCCACATACAATTTCAACAAGCACAACAATAAGTAGTAGCAACAACAATGTTGCCATAACATGCAAATGTTTAGATAAACTTTATTACCAAACCGGAAACGGAAATTCAAAGTATGATCTGAGTTAAAAATAATGTATAAAATACATACAATATCAAGTTTTTTCTTTTAAATAATAAAACAAAGAAAAATACCCACACAGTCTTACAAATTTAAATTAATTTTTAAACACGTTCCAAGACTTACTTATATAAAGAAGTACATTTTTTCATTTTCAAATAGATAAAGTTATAAATTTTGTATTTATGTATATTTTACTTATGAAATTTGACACATCTTGTAGTATTTATACATATGAGTAAATTTTAACAATCTCAAAGTTGTAAAATATTATCTTTGTCTCTGCACTCTTAAATGTAAATGTAAGTGTTTTTCAGTAAAAAACATGTAATGGTAAAAAATCTTAATGAAAAATCCTAAGTAAATAGTAGAAATCAGGAAAAAAAAGAAAGTGTGTTTTCTAGTATGTTTTACAATAAAATGAAAAATCATAAAAGTGCATTACCAAACTTCATATTATTTAAACAATAAAATAGAAATGTGTGACACAATGTGCATATTAAACATTAAAAATACTAAGATATTTGTGTGATACTTACATGGTATTTTGTATTTCAATATATATTGTTGTTGACAGAAGAAACATATTATTTAAATTCCTACGGTCTTATTCATAAAAAATTTAAGTAGACTTTAAATGTACTTTAGGAAAATTTTGTATAAAAATTTTGTCTAAAAGCACACTTCAAACCTACTTTATATTTTATGAAAACGGCAGTTAGAAATTAAATTCTAAGAAACTTCTTTAAAGGGTTATTCTTGTTTCTTATAAATTTTTAACACAATTGTATGAAACATTCTCGTGTCCAAAATATAAAACTGAAGTTAGTGAGATTTGTCAAAAATTTAGAGCATTGTCTTTTTGAAAATCAACCAAATAGATTCAACAAAACGAAAATATTTCTTGCTTCTTAAATTTTGTTTAAACTTTGTAGTAAAGATTGCAAGTTTGTTTTAGTAACATCATTCTGCTTTTCATTCCGATTTCCGATATTAAATTGCTCGATGGGTTTGAAAACCAGCATCCACACTTATTCCTTTTGCACTTCTTACTCTGGCGTTGTATTTTTTGAGCTGTCAAGATTGTTTTGCTTTAAGCATTTCAGTATGGCAATATCTTCAGTCTTAAAATTTTGCTTCAAACAAAAACTAATTAACTAGAGAAGGAATTGAACTAATATTTATCTTTTTAAGAGAAAAGTTTTTTATTCAGGCTAATAGTTCGAATAATCAAGAATACTATTGTAAAGTACTGGCACAATTGGCAAATTGGAATGCATTTTTTACCCTGCCAAAGGCCTCATCAGCAATCTTCATTGTCCATGATCAATCTGTAAACATCATCTATTTAACTCACCGTTTTTTTTTTTAATAGAATACGAGAATTATCATATGTATTTTTTTTTACGTGTTGTGAGTTAGAACGAAATTTACGTACGTTTACAATGTGTGTGTATTCTTTATTATTTATAAATTTATAAATCTTGTATTATTACAGATTTGTTTATGTTCCATTTCATTTCCTCTTTTTTCTTGGTGGATTATGTTTTTTTTTGTAACTACTAAACACCGAAGATGGGATGATGACTACATACTTTGATACACCGCGCCATGGTGTTTTGTTTTTTATTAACTAGATAAGGAATTGAACTAATATTTATCTTTTTAAGAGAAAAGTTTTTTATTCAGGCTAATAGTTCGAATAATGAAGAATACTATTGTAAATTACTAATTGGTTTTCAACATCTCATACTTTGGGAATAGCTTAGAAACGAAATTTTTAAAATAGAGCTAAAAAATAATACATAATATGTATTTCGATAAATAATATTACTCATACGTTTCAAAATACCAATAAACTCAAATGGCCTAAGGCGTATGCTTTACATCCTCACTATATTACTCATACTTCGTACAAAACACACAATAATGTTGAGTTTTTTCTATTTGCATTAACATATTTAGGTTCATTAATATAATAATTTAATTAACATATTTTATTTATATAATAATTTTAAAATATTTAATTTGAACTAATTAAAAATCAATATGAAATTATTAACACAAAGTTATAAAAAAATAATTCTAAAAGCAAACATTTAGCCAGAAATAAAAGTAAAATCAATTGAAATAAATACGCATTGATAATGATTCTGAATATAAAAAAATAACAAAAATTACGACCATTATTAATAATAATAAAATACAAATAGTAGCGGTAGTAAACAGAGGAAAAAAAACAATTTTAATTAGTTACATTTTACATCGACATGTTTATAAAGTATTACATTATTATGACAACTACAAAAAAAAGTAAACATACTCTCTACACACACGTTTTCACATACAAACAAAAATATGTTGTCACTTTATTAAATAAATAAATTTACATATTTTTGTAATTTACATAAATTTAAATTAAGCTCAAAAAATAATTACTTTAATAACACATACACATTTACAAAACAGCAACAACAAAAACTATATTTACATCTGTGTGTGTATTTGAAAGCAAAAAAAATATGTATATAAAATTTTACAATGACTATAACGAATGCAACATTTGCATTTAATGCACTGGCCCCTTAATATATGCAACAACAAACTATTATATTTGTTTTCCCCCTCTTTTCTGTTTGTGCTCTACGTATCAAACACTATTGTTTGTAAATGAAAATTTTCAAAAGTCGTTTTTGTTGTTTTTACCAAAAGTTTTTGTCAACTCTATATATTTATATATATCCCTGGAAAACCTCAAGTTTTAACCACAAACATAAATACACGTTTAAGCATGAATGGCAAAAAGGGAAATGCAAACAACCAACCAAAGATGTGGTTATAAAAAGAGCACAGTTTGTTTTGGATTAAAATCTCTAAAACAAAAAATTTCTCCCGTTGGCTTCTTAAGTATTCGTGCTATCTTTCGGCCCCTTTCTGTTTGCAATACTCTAGTGTGTTTTTAAAACCAGTAAAGATTTTACACAACTCAATATATTCACATATTTTGTGATTGTATGGTGTAAATGTTTGTTTCACATGTGTGTGTATTGATGTTGCACATAATATTGCAACATTACTATGCAAAATTGTTACATATTCACTTGTGTATAATGCTTTTTTCTCTCTGTTTTTATATAAATATTTTTGGTTTTACTGTTTGTTCATGTAACACACACACTCACTCCGCACTCACTCACTCATTAATGGCAAGTGTGTGTGTTTCTGTCTGTGTACATAACTTTAAATTAAAATTTTAATGTAAAGTATTAAAATGTATCCGTGTTAACTTAAGCATTGCATTTCTACAATATCTACCACATACATACACCCAAACAAAGTATGCGATAATATTGCTGCCACACGTTACCAATTCATAATGCCTGCAACATTTTTAGTGCTGTAAAAGCAGTGGATTTTGTTGGATGTAAATTTTTATGCATAAACATTATTGAAATTATTAACTTAATGCAACTAAGTACAAAAGCACACAACGTGTGTCACTCATGTGAAACAAAAATTAAATAAATAAAACAAATGTATTATTTTTATGCAACATAAACGTCTTCATATCCAAAACTGGTGGAAATTAAATCAAATTTAAGTTAGAAAATTGCGAATTTTTAATAGAATTTCGTGAAATTTAAGACTTTTTGAATTAATAAAATTTAATTTTGTCTATAAACCAAATACTCGTATTCCCAGAATTAGTTAAGACTTTGGTATAAAAAACATATTCTAATTTATTTTGTAGAAAATTTTCTTTAAAAAATTAAATTCACATTTGTGAGGCTTTTAAAGAATTTTAAATATTTCTGAATACATCTTCTAAAAATGTTAAACCATCAAGTTTTGATGCCATGAGCAGCACATCATTCTTTTATTGATTTACTACTGTTACCACATCATGGCGCATTACTCATCCTCTGCTTAAATACCGAACATAAAAAATAAATGCAAATATATTTTTGCAATATTTAAACTGGAAGTATTTTATGACTTTTTTTCTGGCTGCACAACAAACCCGAGTCACAACTTGGCCATAAAAAACATGTATAGAAAACTATAAAATATTGGCAACTGTTTTTCGCAAAATAAAATAGAAATCCATAAGAAAAAAAGAAAAAGGAAATGGAAACTAACACCCATAAATTGCATTTGGAAATCAAAATTATTCATCACTAACACAGATGTGTAGTTTTTCAAACTCATAAATTTTAGTATACTCTCTCTCTCCCTCGCACTCTCTCTTTCGCTCTCCCATAAACAACAGTGCCTGTGTGTGTTTGTTTAATAGAAAAATGTGTGAAAATGAATTTTTAACAAAATTTCATATTGTGGGGAAGTTTATTTAAAACAACTTTTAATTTTTTATTAAATATTAAATATTTATAGTTTTAATAAAAATATTAGAAAAGGATTTAAAATCACATAAAAGTGAGTTTATAACATAATAAAAACATCAAACTATAATTTATATGCCAAAGAAACTTAAATTTTATGGCAAAATATATTAAAAAAAATAACATTTATTGGAAATAGTTTATAATAAAAAATAGTAAACTACATTATATTATAGGTGACAGCAAATATATTTAATTAATTAACAGAATTTGGTTAATTAAATTTGTTTACCTCAAATACATAAAGAATATGTGAATGAATACATTTATACCCAGCAGTTCCAACTAAATGCCCCAAACAAATGATTTTACCCATCATTAGGTTCATAATCAGTTATTATTTTTACATGTGAGCGGCCTGCTCAATTGGCATTATGTAAATTACAAAAAGTAAACTTTGCATTACAAAAAGACACTTAGTAGCAATTGACTTTTCAATAGACTTTAAACCAACTTCACTTTGCATTTTTTAGAGGCATTAAAGTGACGACTGACTTCACTCTAAACTACCTGGGATGTATAAAGTAGCCAACTGACTTATTTTTTCGTTACAAAGCACAAATACTCATCAAATGATCCAAAAATATATAAATTGAAGTCAGCCAAGTAAAACTACTATCTAAAAGGGATAAAATGAATTATTTGTAGACGTCAACACAGAACTGTAAGGTACATACATACATTTGTATTTGTTTGCACAGCCATAAACAAATACAACTTCAATTTTAGTTTTATGAATTTCACTGATTGAGCTTTTAGTTCCGGTAGCCATTCACACTGTAATAAAATTGCATTTGTACGCAAAAAAAAATAAAAATAAATGAAATTGTATGGCTACAAAATACAATTAATGAAATACCAATGATTTTGTATCATTGTCAGCTGTCACACACATTTTTTCATGCTAGCTGTTTGTTTTACACATAAAGTAGTATGGTTTATGGTTGTACTTATGTATATGTGAATAATATTTGCAAAAAATATAAGGGAGGTTTCAGTAGAATGAAAACAAGGACATTTCGCAATTGATAGAAATCCTTGTGTTTTAGTTAAGAAATTCCATGAATTTTATTACATTTCTATAAGTGAAACAAAAAGCTAATAAAAGGAATCAACAGCATTATAATACTTAAAAAAATTGTGTGTCAATATTGACAACTTTATTGAGAAAAGGTAATATTTACATCTAAGTAAGTGGGGTGGGAGGTGGTAAGGAAAGTTTTTGGACTATTTACTTTTTATTAAAATACTGGATAAAATGGTTTTTGCTGTTAAAACTGTATTAAAGTTTGTACCCATTTTATGTAATTCAAGTCTTTAAAACTATAGATCTTATGGAAAATGTTCAATAAGAATTTACGATAATATTGTTTTCAAATAAATTTGAAATATTGTATTACTGAAGAAGTAAAAAAAATTATATTTTAATTGTTTAAATAAACTACTTTCTTCCTGTCTTTAATCTTTTTTTCATGTGTGATTGCGTCCACACTGTATTAATTTACCAGCTCTACAGATAATCCTGTGAAAGCTTTATTTTCGTTGTTTGGAAATAAACCTTCCTTAAAGGCGTCGGCCTTTAATTAAATAAACAGTTTAATCGTAATTAAAATATAGACTTTTCAGTGAATAAACTTATTTTGTTAAATATTTCAGCAAATAGTTCACTTTCATTCAATTCATAAAAAGATTCAAAATTATATTAAATCAAAATTATACATTCGATTTGTGTTTAAAGACCTTTTAAATTAAATTAACTTTTTTTCTATAAACTTGTTTGTTATGCCACTTAAACTGAAAAACTGACATAAAAAAATCACAACCCTTTTAAATATGTTTTTGAAATTTAGCAATAAAATGCCAAGCCTTGTGCTGAGAAATGCCAAAGAAGAAAACAAAAGTATGTATAAAGAAATCATTTCAGCATCAATTGGATTTGAAAAATCACAATTTTAGCAGAAACATAAAACTTAAATTTTTATTGCAATTCATTTGAATTTATAGGAAAAATTACATATTACAAGTACATGATAACACTATTACATGGCACTTACAATTACAAACAGCCATATTTAGCATCATTAGCTCTTTAGACTAGCAAACAAACGAGTTGCACAGACTCGAGTTAAAAAAGAACGAAACAATTTTTATGGCCTTTTGACTTGCATACAAGCACTGTTCAACTATATACTTCTACTGTTTTAGAATGTTAATACATAATAGTTGGGGTTTTTATCGAAAACAGACAATAAAATACTTTTTTTTTGCTAAATTTTATTGCTTTTGTAAATTTTATGAAATGTTTTCAAAAACACTTATTCATGGTCGTTGTATTTTGTCTTCTGTCTAATGCCCAAAACCAGTTAGTGTAAGTGTGTACATACTCTCGTATTTATGTCTAATATGCCAAAAATAAAAAGGGGTTTTATAGCCAAAATTGTGTTGATAACAAATACTCTAAACACAATTTTTATGTTTAAAACGTGAGTCAGTTGCCTTATTTGCATACGTTTGTAGATAAAAACAAAATAAAAATTCAATAAATTTTAAATCAAATACATGTTTGAAAACAAACAAACAAAAGTTTAAACTTTTTTAGAAATTATATAAACAATACTTAAAGTGCATAATCTACGATTGATTGTAGATAAAATTATAATATAAAAAAATCATTAAAACGAACATTATTATTAAATTGAATAATAACTATTTAAAATAATTGTATGTATATCCATTAGATTGACATTAAAGGGGTATTTTGTTGAAAATATGACAGCTCGAAAAAAGTTTCATGCGACAATGTATTGATGTGTTTGGATAGTATTTTAAAAGAGAATCGATTAAGTATCGATGATAAATATTAGTTTTCTTTATCTATATGTATGTATATGTTTTAAAACTCTGGTGAAATATTTTTAATTTTAAAATTTTATATTCTCACTTCAAAACAAAAACCCCCTCTAGAGAATTATTTCTACATTTATAATGCAAATTGATTTTAGTGCCATTTTACTTTTTGCCCTTTTTTATGCTGCCTTGTAAATTATAAATCCTTTAAAACAATATGTTTGCATTTTGACTTTTTAGCTCTTAGATTTTGTTAAAATCCCAAAAAATGTTTTACAAATTGTCTAAAGCAAATCCCTGGCAACAAAAAAAAAAAATATAAAAAAGCAGAAGAGAAGAGAACACAACTAACAATAAATCGTTTGCCACTAACATATGATAACAGGATATAAAGGATAAATGAGATGAGACAGCAGACGTAGAACAAGAAAACATGAAGTGAAACATTCCAGCAACACATGCATTAGAAAATAAGCTTAAAAAGTGATATATATATTTTCTAACACTCTTGTTAGTATGTATATTTATTTTTATTCACATGCACAGTGGTGCAACTTATATGTAAATAAGCTGTAAAACTATGATTTTATCAAATATTTATGAAATGCACAGTTTGAAACTTCTTTCATTTAAGTTTTAAATATAATAATAAAAGCTTTAATTAATTGCTTTAAATAGTGTAAAGCAATTAATTAAAGCTAAATAATAATTTCATATTTCTAGAAAAATTCTTGTTTCTATTTAAGCAGGTTTATTTAAGTTTATTTTTATGACGATATGTTCACCAAAAAACCAAAAGGACCTTTAGAAAAAAGAAAAAAGTATCATTTATTCTCAACTAGTGGCTTTTTAGAAACATTCATGTTTTAAGGTATTTTAAAAAGGTACCATTAAGTACCATTTGCAACTCTAATCTTTACATCACGAGAAACAAACGTGCTTAATTTTGAGACAATGCTACTTTTATAGATTTTAAATAAAACCGTAAGAAGCTCGAGTAAGAAAGCATATGATTCTATAAATTCCGGTAAATTTAATAAATTTTCTTAAAAAATATAAAACTTTTAGGGTTACGGGGATTTGACATTGATACTTCTTATTTAAAGATTGTTTTGCCCCATAGTACTACTTTAAAAAATCTGCACTAAATAATGTTTGAAAAAAAGACGAGTAAAAGAAAATTATACCAGGAAAATGTAATGTTTATTGTAACGACAAAGTCCTTGACATTATGAAACATGTGTTTGTTTTTTTATACTTATTACTTCATTCCAAAACATCCATCCTTCGGTCTGTCTATCTCTGTATAAGTAGTATATGTGTTTGTGTAACAAAAGCTTAAAGGATGAACGTTTGCAATTTTTAACAAAATTTATAGTCTGATAAAAAAACTGTGAATTCAACAAATAAATCAGAGTGCAAAAAAAACTACAGGGATATAAACCATATAATAAATGTTGACTTTATTGTGTTGATTTTGGCTGGCTGCGCTTAACAATGCAATTGTAAATGAAGATGTAATTATTTTAATTAATAATTGTTTGAATTTGCAAGGTTTTTTGTTTGAACTTTTACATAATAATTGCAATTAACAGGAGATTTTTATATTATTCATTACAGCAGGACAGACATTTCATGTGTTTTAAAAAATATATAAATAAATTATTTTATAATTTCAATACTAACGAAAAAAGAATATTTAAAAATGTATTATACATTTATTTAAAGGCTTAAACGATTTGAAATTACTTCTGTGTATCTTATATTGCAAAAGTAAATAAATTAATTAACATTATAGTGTTGTTACTAAATTTACTGCATATTTAGGAAAAACAGAATTTAATTTCCATTTAAACTAAACTTAAAATTTAAATTGAATCTGCAATTTAAACCAACTGACATTTAAACTATTATGAAATGAAATCTGACAGACGTGTATTCATAAATACTGATTTAAAGAAAGTGTCAAATGTAATAAATGTAAATTGGCAGGTAATTTACTTGAGAATGCCCCATACACACACACATGTACACATTTTGAAACACTTTCTTACAAGACAAGAAAGACATGGAAATTAAAATGTATGAATGTAAAATTTAAGAATTTACCAAGACATTTTACTATGGAGTATGAAAGTAAATGTATGTTGGAGAGTATGTGTATTTAATACGTTTGACACTTTTGTTAAATGTCTTATAAGATGCCTTAAGGATATTTAAAGATTACATTCAACCAATATCAATTCATATATGTATATGATAAAACGTATAAAGAGGAGTAAGAGTAACATCAAATGAGAATGTGTTCATGTGTTTCCGCTCTAAAGGTAATTATAAATTTATGTGAATATGTTTGTATTTTGGCTGAGAAATATAATTACATCTTTGCATATGGGTTTTATTTTCACTTGCAATCACACCCACTAAGGGCAAGGATATTACGAGTACAACTATAATATTAAGTAAAAGTAAGAAAACGATATACCCATCTTTGGCTTGTTAAATTTTGTAATTATCGTTGTTGTCAATTAAACCTATTTACATAATATGTTCATGTCCATGACCATATCTATGTTTATATTTACACATTTAAATACATATGTATGTATATAAGAACGTAAAAAGCTGTGTGTGTGTGTGTGTGTGTGTGTGTGTGTGTGTGTGTGTGTGTGTTGTTTAAATACATATCCGTTGTATTGTAAATACATATTACATTAAAATAAACCTGTGTTTGTAGGCACATTACATGACATGTATGCAATTGTTTTTGTTGTTTTTAATGTAAATAATATACAATTTTCATTTTCTACTTCTTGTTCATCATTATCATCATTATTATAATGATATCAAACAAATTATTATGATTATTATTTACTAAGAAATGCAAGTGTGAATGTGCATGTCTTCTCATTTATTTATTCTTAGATTGTTAATTATTGCAACAGCTACTTAAACACTTACTGACATTAGGAGGGCTGTCAAAAAAAGTGTGCACTAAAAAGCAACCTGGAAGCTTACATTGCTAAAAATACAATTATTTGTTCATATTTTAAAAGAAGTAGCTCATCTACTTAAAAGAAGTCCTTATTCGAAGAAATCTTATAATATAAAATGCACTAAAGAATCATCCCAATAATTTTAAATTTATTTTTTCAGAAGAATTTTGGAATTTTAAAAATTTGAAATGTATTTCTTACTCCCTTGAAATGGAAGATTTTAGTTTTATAAAAATTTAACATTAATGTTTAGACTACCTTGAAATTGGGGCCCTTCTAATTTTTTTTTTATTCATGCAACTGTAACATTAAATGACACTTGCACACATTATTACTGCAGCTGGCATGTGAGTATGTATGTCCTTTCACACTTACACTCTGATATGTGCGTTTTGTTTGTGTATTTTACCCGAAGGTATAAATTTTAGCCACACATACGAGTGTGTACTTATGTATGTATTTCGAATTTTATATGTATGTATTTAAGTTGATTTTAACTTAAATTGTGGTTTTGGTGCCTAATTAAAATTGGTTGTCTTTAAACGAAAATTCTCTATTTAAAAGCTTTTAATTTAGACAGCGGCTTAAGGAAATATGGGTTATTCCATAGATACAAAAAACTAGGTAAAAATATGGTTTTGAACTTTTTGTGAATATGGTATACAGTGGGAAGCAAAACTATCCGGATGTTTTTCATCAAGGATGGTGCTTTTGGATGCGCTCTTGCGGCCTCTGCCAAAAGTATTCTTTTCCATCAGACTGGTATCGGTTGACTTTCGTTTCGTCGCTCCAAATATCCCGTTTCCCGTCATTTCTGTAGGTTTCTGCATTCCAGGTTTATTGCTACTATTTTATAAACAACTAAACGACATGCAAATAATGCATGCGATCAAAAATGTTAGATTTCTTTATTTTTCACGTTTATGGGGCACACATGTCCAAATCGTATACATATATTAATCCAGGTACGGTCGGTTCGTTTCAGATTGTAAATATGAAATTAATTTGAAGACACTAGGGGAAGAAAAAAAAACTAAAAATTGTATTGCATGTGAACATTATTTGATGTGTAGTTACGCGAAAAATCTCTTGTTAGAACGGGAGGGATAAATATTTGTTCATATTTCTTTCCCTTTTTAATTTTATTTTTAAAATTTTAGCAAACAAATGATGTATAATTATTTGATATTGACTTTATTAAAATTAGAATAGCAATCACATGACTAAACATTCTAGGCACGATAAACTTTACAATATTTTATTTCAAATCTGTAGTAGATACCCCCGCAGACCTATTCATATTCTATATTTTTTTGAAATAGCCCGCTTATATGTTTCTTTTATAAGCTGGCCACACATTTAACCATAATTAAACTTAACAATACGACTCAGTATTAAATGTTTTACTTCTGCTCCTTTTCTACAACACAACGAATTGGCTGTGTCTATTGAATATTCGTTCAACAGGTCATAATAACATTTGACAACTTGTCCAATTGTGGCAAACACATTTGGTTGGCATTAACCAAAAGACATGGTTAAATAAAAGGTGGTTTTATGGCTCCTACTCATATTCTTGCAACAATTGCTAAAGCAGTATTTATAAATTTGTATCAATTTAATTATAAATTTTTAAACACTCAATGTAAGATAGGAGTATAAATACTCGTGTATTTGCATACTAAGTGTATTTGCATGTAAATAAATAGAACTATACAAAAGATACAATAAATGTTGCAGGTTACATACATTTTCAAACACTTGTACAGGCAATTAAAATGTATAATAGCAAATGTTTTTATTGCTGTTGTTGCTGTTGCTGCTGTCATTGTTGTTGATTTGTTGTGATGACCATTATTATGTTTTCATAATACTGTTGACAACACTCATCAACAACAATAATTGTCAACAACAGAACAATAAGCAACAGTTTTCTTTTGCTTTTATCTTTATTTGTATGTATATTGTGTTTGTGTGTTTGAGTGTTATGGTTAATTAATAATTTAATATAAAAGTTTATCATTATTTATAGTTACCCACAATTATTATAATTTAATTATGGTAGTGTTATTGTATTTTCGAGCATTAGAAATACTCGAGTAACCGCTATTAGCTGTGTTATGTATTTTTTTTTTTTTTTTTTTGATTTAAAATTTATACTAAAAATTTTCATATTTGTCTATTTCTTTGTAGGAATTTATTAACGGGTGTGAAGGTACGTACTACTTTTATTTTATTATATTTAAAATATTCATAAATTAATTAAATTGCTAAGGTGTTTGCATATGTCTTGCAAGAAAATCCAGTTTGAAAAATTCCAATTCGGTTTTTTAAGCATTTTTTTTTCATTTTAAATTACATATGCAATTATAAAATTTATATATTAATGATTATTAACAAAAACACCTTGCAACAATAATTCATTTTATTGCAATAATTACCTACTTTTAAGTTGTAATTAAACTTGTGTAAAAAGTTTCACCGAAATCAAGCTAAAGAACCATTAATTTACTTATAGTTAGCAGCTTTGAGTTTGCGTTTCTGCAATTAAAATTAAATTTGAATATTTGAATTGCAAGAATTTCTTTTACTTAAACAACATTTGAAATTTAGTTCAAGTAGTTTAATCAATAGTTACGTCTCCACAGCAAGAATGTATGAGAGTTTATATTGTATTCGTATTCAGGTCCAATGGTTGGTTACAACATGCTTGGCTGGCTGCATTTCAGGTTCAGGTTTGAATGAATGAACACTTGGCCACATTTCAATATTCGACAGCCATACACACCAGTTGACCTTCACTTTGAATTGAATACAAGAGCTTTTGAGTTTAAATTTTTATTTTTCATTTTCAATTTTAGACAGGCAATCGTTCAACATTTAAAATAATGAAAGCAACCAACTGCTGCTGGCAGCCAACATTAATAAGTATTCATTTATAAATGGCATTCATCTGTTGAAGTGTTTTAGAAGTTTTGCAGCCGAAAATTATTTACCAGGCATTTAATTTATGTCATAACTTATTTAACACTTAGTGAATTGAGGCAGATTTAGTGTTACGCTTGTTGAGTTTTTTCTTTTGTATTTATTTTTGAAAGCTGAAAAATTATCTTTTTTATTTACCTACATATAATTTTCATCAGTTTTTTTTATCACTTCACTAATCATTTTGGCGGCCGCTTGTTTATGAAAATTGCACGATTTTTTGTTTCAGTTTTTTTTTCTCTGCTTAACAAATGTGCTGGATTTTGGTCACGTTTTAAACAAATTTGAAATTGGCCAGTTAAATGAACGTTTAATTATTCAGAAGTATTTAAATAGGAATATCGTTTAAAAATTATTTGCATATTCATACATACATATATGTATGTATATAGAACAGATAAAAACGAGTTTTCTAAAAATTCTGCTGAAAATTAACAAAATTGAAACTCTAACAACAGCTGTGAGTACGATGCCTAAATATTGCTTAAAATGTCATATAAAAATGTTGTAATGATTACGGTGATTTTGCACAACTATATTTATATACATATTTATTTCTCTGCGTGCATAGTATAGGAGGTTACTCGTATAAAAAAACTTTCCAATTTACCTTAGTGATGTCAGTTTTGAAAGTGTTTAACGATTTCGCCTTAACAGCCACATTTAAACTGACAAAAAAAAATACTCATTTTAACCCCAAACACCAGAAAGCATTTACATATACGAGTACGTATATAGAACTACGGAACCTCAGTGTAGTAAAGCGTATAAATATCTCATGCTCTATGACTTGCTAGTTTTTTGGGCATTAGAACAACGAGATCTATTTTAATTGATTGTAATTAAAAACAACTTTAATCATTTGCATGATAAAGTAACACAGTAACACTTTATGACATGATCTCAAATGTTAAAGCAATCACATGTTATTTTGATTTAAAGAAAGCACCTTATGTTTTCAATTTTTATAGAGATTGCTTTTAAACACAACATATGATTTGCCAAAACTAAAATAAATGTATTGGTATGTGTGTTTACAGACATATTTGCTCGTTACCTGTTAAAAACCAGCTGTTTTACTCTCTGTTTACCTGCTAATAATATGAAATGAAAAATAAAATAAAAGTATTCAAGTAACAAACAACATTAAAACGAGTATTCATGCTCTGGCTGGTAGTAGCAAATACATACATATGTACGTACATTCAGCGATTGTATTTTTCAAATGGGATTGAATTGCTTGACTGAAACTGGCTGACAGAGTGGCTTAACACTGTTTTTAAGCTTAGTTGAAAAACAAACGAGCCATAGAGTGGACGGGCTGACGGACAGACACTTTTGCTTAACTTAACTTAGCTTACTAACTTACGCCAATTAAAGCCAAAAGCTACTGATATAAAAACGGAAAGGAACGATTTCAAACATTCAAAAATACCAACAAGTTATTGAAAAGTCAAATACATACAATTATAATTAAAATTGAAAACTAACTGAAATTAGTAAGCTTGAAATTTGCAACATTTTGTTTGATGAACGAATTAAAATAATAACCGCATTAATAATATATATTTGGCCAACCCAGTAAATAAATAAATAAATGCTAAACGCGTATTAATGCCAAGTTTGTTATTCAAATAGTTTAAGAAAGTCTATAACCATAAACAAAATATACATAATAACAATACAATTTTTGCGAAAGTATTTTGAGAAAAGTCAAAGCAAATTGTTTTAATTTGTGTTTTTTTTATAAACAAGTGTAAAAAGTGTTATATTTTGAAGTTTTAGAATTTTAATTGCGAACAAAAAAAAAAAAAAAAAAAAAACAATAAACAATTCCTAATTTGAAAATGGATGTAGCTTGGCGTTTTCGCATAATGTTAGTCACCGCCCTGGCCTTAATGATATTTGGTGATTTTTTCGGTTATGGCGGCATGATGCGTGGTGTTAAATCTGATCCCAACCAGCAAACTGCGGGGGCGGGCAAATTTCAACAAAAAAATGCCGAAATTGAAATCAGTGAAGGTAAGTGTGTATTTGTTTTTGTTCGTTGTTTACTACATTTATTGTTCATTAAGATCAGTTTAAGTTAAAACCATAAAAAGGTATAATTAAAACCATAAAATAAATATTTTTTTTTTTTATTAAAAACTTATTCAAACAGCCACAAAACAACAGTCAGTCATTTCAGCTGTTGAAAATTTATACGGTTTTATTGCTTAAAACTGAAACCTGCATTAATTTGCATACAAATTCAGGGTAATATGAAGTAATAGTGTATTAATTCCCTTTTAAAGTTAAATATTTTGTAATAAAACACATTTAGTCTTGAAAAAGAGGTCAGCCTGTTTAAGTTTAAAAGAAAATAAATTGAGAAATTCATACATCCATCTCTAACATCTTGAAAAATGTTATCTAATCCATTGTGGACCACAACACACAAACAAAATTAAACAAAAATATTATATTATAGCCTCAAGTCAAAAACGAAACTCGAATCATTTTAACTATGTTGTAATAATATAATTTACTTGTTTTTTTTTATAATTGTTTTTATTTCCTATGCGGCATGTTAAACAACATTCACATTCACAATAAAAGTATCTGGTTACCAGCATTTGTTGAATCTTTGTCGCGGTTTAAGAAATTAAAAACTTGTACAAACTTCTTTAAAAGAAATATTTTATTTAAAAAACGTAGATTTTATTACTTTTATTAAACATTTCTTTAAAAAAAATACATCACAATTTGTTTGCCAAGTTGTTTAAGGTTGTTGTTGCTGACTATTGCTACTGCTGGCTTATTGCTGCAATTGCTGCTGCTGATTGTTTTAAGGTTCATTGAAGGTGAAAGTGAAAAATTATATGTTTGTTCATGAAATGAAATGAAATTTATATTATTTATATGCCAATGATGTGTAAAATAAGAGAAACGTGATGTCAGTGACGGAAAGCTGAAAAATACAAAAATTGTAAAACTATTTTTAACAAGTAGCTGCTGTTTTTTGCAGCCAGAGGCTAAATGAAGATGTTAATTTTTGAATACAAAAGACAGTGGTGTAAATTGTAAATTGAAGTTGTTATACACATTTTATTGTTTATTTAAACACAAGTAGTTTTCATTTTTTGCAGTTCTTTGTTAATTTCATATAAAAATAATTCAAATGTAAAGCAATTTTGTATTGCTCACATATATGTGTTTTTTATACGAATGATTTCAATTTCTGTATTTTTGGTTCATTTGAGATAAGACATTTGTAATGCAAACTAAGGCAATTTTACAAATTCCTGAGCTATTTGACACATTTTTTAGGGATTTGAACCTTTGTTATACAGTACAACACCACTTGTTAAAAACAAAACGTAGTTTTTCTTCAGATTATTATTTTTTTCAGATTTAAGGAACACAGGTCAGAGTTATTAACACATATCACAAATGGCACAACTTGTAGAAATTTTGCATAAATTTAGCTGAATTTCGCGGAATTTGGAGTCATCTTTTATTAGTTTGTTATTCCGTGTATAAAACTATTAAATATTCAGTCAATACTCCATACTGTTCTTGAACAATTTGCAATTCTAATTCAATTTCAGTATATTTGACTTTCTGTGTGTGTAAAACATTATCGTGCACAAAATATTCAAATAAAATTAATAAGATATTAATAAACATGGTAATCATTGTCTTAAGTTGATTGGTATTGAAAATCAACAAAATTTGTTAAGTAGAAAAAATGTTATGAAACAAATTGTGAGACAATATCAAAAAGATTTGATGGATTTTATTTTCCCAAAACAAACATTATTACTTTGTTGTTTTTTTTTACAATGTTTAAGAAAATGTTTCTGTTTTCAGTTGATTTTTGTGACAAAATATTTTACACACTACAAATGACTGAAACCTCAAAATGAACCTCTGAATTTATAGTAAAATTCCAAAATACATATAATCCATTCGAATGTTCAACTTTATTCCAACTTTACTTTACTAAAATTAGTTGAAATCCGGGAATTGAGAGCAAAAGGATAAACATATGTCTTATTTTTTGTTGTTCAAAATATTTATATTTAATTTAAAACGAACAAAAATATTTCTTAATAAATATAAAACGTAATAGGGGATCTTAAATGAACTCAAAAGTGAGGTGAATGAACTAAATTACGCCTTTTAAAAATGTCTATAACTTAATATTAATTGATACACCTGTTTCTGAAAGCGTTACAATTTCCAAGTGACTAACAGACAGTAATTGCTCGTTAATTTGAGTTGAACTTAGTTGTACTTTCTGTATACAAGTATGTAATTACACGTTTTAAATTAATCGGTTTTGAATTTCGAACAAGTTTTTTAATCTTACAAATAACTTAAATAAATTGAACATTTATAAGCAAATTTGTCTTTTAAAATTTCTTAGAAATATTCAAAAAGAAAATGAAAAAGTTCTTACTAGAATCCCCGCCAGCACATAAATATTTACATAATTATTGTTTATTAGTTATATATTTATTAATAATTAAATTGTGACCTTTATTTTCAACAATTGTGCTTTGGCTGGGTTAATCTTGGGTTAATAAATTATGCCGGAAACATTCGTGTTCGACAATAATTTTAGTTTCTGCTAAATTTCATCTTCTACACATAGATTGTTAAAAATCTTTATTACTCTCAACAACAGGCTGCAGAAATCTCTAGAATATAAGCGGAAGTCTTGTATAGAAAAACTACAACAAATTTTTAGCAATTTAAAGGAGTGACTGGCTATTCTATTTAAGTTTAAACCACAGTTCAAAGTTTAATAAAATCTCCTAGCACAAAACAAATATGTACGTCAAAAACAGTTGGTCACGAACCGGTAATAAATGAATTTATTCCAACATTTGTAAAACTCAAATAATAATAACTATGCCAATATAAATAATTCAAGACTTTTACTTTTATAATATTGGTTTGTTAATTTCTCAAAAAATTAATAATTTTACATAAATTATACTACTTAAATATACTCGTATGTATATAATTAAAAGTCTTTTATTCCCTTTTTATAAAAGACTAAGTTTTGAAACATGTTTATTGCTTAAATTTGATAAATTATTTAAATGTCTTTAGTTAAAGACTGACTGCTCTACAGATAGACAAAAATAATACTTATAACAGCTAAAAAATTTTCAACATAAATTTTTATTTTATTTTTCAATACCAGCAAGGTTAAAAGTTTAATGAACTTGTTGTGATTTATTTTAAAAATAATAATAAACTAAAATAAGAAATAAAAATAAGTTTTGAAATAAAAACCGAAACAGTAGTAAAAAAATATAGACTCGATTAAAACACAAATGCATACATAGTTATAATTTATGAAATACGTAAATCGTTTCGTAAATATATTTATCCATGCACGTGTATTTGGTGGAATTTGTTATCACAGTAACGAGATAATATGTGTTTATAGAAAATATGTAAAATTAATGATCACGTGCAGATTAATAATGTGTTCGTTCGGTGAAGTGTTTGTGCATGTAATGAAATGGTCGGCTTTATAACAGACTAGTTTGTTAGATTACTTTTAGAACCACTAATTAGCTTTTATCTATGATTTGTTAAACAGTGTCAGCTGACAGGTCTATGAAGAACAACTGAAACTCGATAAAACACACTTGTGTTTTTTTCTCACACTGAAATGTTAGTGTTTAGAAAACTTTAAGGTTTAATATATATTATATATATTAGTTCTCGAATATTCGAAAACGATATCAATAACTAATCACTGGCAATATCGATTGTGATATAATTAAAAAGATTCAATATTTTAAAAATTGTTTAATCTCTGCAATCTTCAGTGTTTATTCATTATTGATGTTAATAAAAATAGTTTTCGAGATTGTTTTTTGATTGCCTTGCTGTAAGACCATTTAATTTTTTTACTTGGTTTTACGAAAAATCGTTAACATTACGTTACCATTACAAAAATGCTCATGAGTTCATCTGACAAATTGAGAGTACATGGAGCTCAGTAGGTTATTTAGGTACTGCAAAAAATAAAATTTCATATTTACTTTAGGACTGAAATGAATTTGGGAACTATAAGAAAGTTATAAAATTAAGAATAACCCTTGATATCAAATTGAGAAACAAAAATATAACTTTTTTTCAAATCATGCATGCTCAAATTAAATTTAAATGTAAAATGGAAAACTACGTTAAGGCTTGGTATACCCCTTAATAATACGAGTATACTTGATATCTATTAGAAATAAATGTTTTATAGATAGAAACCACTTTTCTTGTTGAAATAATTTCGTGTACATACTTTTAATCAATTAAATCAATATTATCATGGTCGTTGATTGTAAAAATTTAATTAACAATTTTTGTTTTACAAAAATAAACTTAAATCTATTTTTAAACTTTACAAAAGTAATAAGTTCATCATAACGTTTGTAATTTATACAAATTGTGAATCCCTATTGACAAAGCAGTAGATCTATTCATAAATATGTTTATTAATATGTACGCCCATTTGTTTGTTAGCTAAAATCTTAACAGCATTCTGTAGACTTCATTTAACATTCGGACAGAAGTGATAATATTAATAAAATTCTAATACAAATTTAAAAATCAATAAATAATTTCTATAGAGGGTCAGTATAGTTATTTGCCCTTAACCGAGTGTAAACAAATTAAAATAATAGGAGAAACCCTAACAATTATCAATGTAATTAAACTTTAGAATAGCTAATATGTTCTAATAAGCAACCGTATGTAGATCCAGCTAATAATGATTTGTAGTAAGCAGAATAAAATGAAATCAAAAATATGTGTAAAGCAGACTGCATTCCGAATTAAAACAAGACAATTAGGCAACAATTAATTATACAAATAAGCACTTGCTAAAGAGAAATATAAAAACTTTAAACTGACCACACTCTTGATTACTTAGAGACTGTAAAGTGGTGATTGAATCTACGCACGATAATTTGGAATGTGTAGAACAATCAATTGAAATCGTTTAACGTTACAAAGATAAATAAGCGCTAAATGAATCAAAAATACATAAATTGAAGTTGGCCTAGTTACCTTACATTAGTAAAAATAATGTGTAAATGGTAAAGTTTCTTTTTTCAAAATTTATCTTAAAATGGAGTATTTTTTGTTGCCGTTTTATGTTGAGGGTGTTTAAGATTCGGCTTAGCCACATCAATTAAGTATTTTAACGGGTTTCGTTGAAATTTGCTGCATTATACGATTATTGCACTTCAAACTCCTCGGTCAACTTCTGTCAACAGAAATTCATTTGTTCCCCCTTTAAATTATTGTTAAACTTCATAATGAAAAGAAATTTGAGTTGTATATTTCATTTTTTTTACTATAAACAAAAAAGTAATTATTTAAGCTTAATTTGTTTATATTCATGTTGTGTTTATTAATTTTTAGCTATTTTTTATGATTTAAGTTAAGTGTTGGTACTTTAAAAAATTATTTTTTTTTTTAAATTCATTGACAAATGACTTTTCAGACAAACAAACGTACTTACATTTAAACATTAATATGTATATTGGCATGTAGATATATACATGAATACATTTGTTTATTTAGCAATTTTTTGTTGCCTTTTTTTATATAAATACATATTTTTTAATTTTATTGTTAATTTAACATTTTGCTGAAGGTTAAGAACCACTATACTAAACACTTTTTTTATTTTTGCTTATGAACAGCTTAAATAAAATGCTATAATTTATTTCAAGTGTTTCAGTTATTTTATGTGATTTTACCAGATAAAACTTATAAAATTTAAATTTAACACTTTGGTGAGCTTTAAATAGTTGTGTTCTTTTAAATTTCAAACGGACCAACCTGCACGGTGTGGAAAAGTTACGCTCGAAATATTCCAGCAAAAAAGTGATTATTTTTGGTAAAAATTTCCATGTTATACTTTACATACAAATGTAATTTGCTGCAAATGTATTCTAAAATTATAATTATTTAATATTTAAATTATAGAAACCATTAAAAGTGCTTCCTTAAACTTTTTGTGTGAAGTGTTTGTGTTTGTAATTAAAATAAAATATTTTATTTTTTTTTGTTCTTTTTTTCTATAATTCAATAAAACTAGTATTTCTTTTTTGTAAGAATCCATAAATTTAATATTGTTTATATTTATACAAATAACCTTGATGTTTTCTGCCATCTCCCAAATTTATTTATTTGTTTATTATCAAATTTGTTTTCTTATTTACTTAATTGTTTATTGTTTGTTAGCAAAACTTAAATTTTGCTAATTATTCATAAACAAAACCTGTACGTTTGTTGTTGAAATAAATAAACTAATAATTGTATACATTTTAGTTGCTGATTTAACGGAATTTTCAACAACTGCTCTGCAACAGAAACGTATGAAATCCCAGCTGACGGATGCCATTAAAGACTCCTGTCTGCCCAAAATGTTGTGTGAAATGGCCTCAAAACCTGAGTATATGTTAACCGAAAAAGAAAAGGATCTTATGAGTCTAATAAGGTAAATATTATTTATAAAAAAAAAACTACTTTGATTTTTAAAAAACAATGGCTGGTTTTTAACTTAATGAAGGCGCCTTTTAAAAATTTTCTTTTTAATCTAAAGAATAATAAAATTTCAAAATAATCTTAATTTATATTTAGAAAGAATCATTAATTAATATTTCTTTTGTTAATAACAAATTTTTAAAATCATTGTTTTTTTGTTTAATTTAATTTATACTTGTACAAAGATTGATATCTATTTCATTCGTGCTTCTTTGACAAGAGTTATGTATAAGAAACAATTTGATAAATTCGATTTATAAATGTCAGAGTAATTAATTAAAAAAAGGGTTGGAAAGAGACCGGTTTAAAGTGTCATCTTGTATACATTTGTGATTTATTGTTTTAAGTTAGAGGATGACGAACCAAAGCTTGAGTATCTTTTTTGACAAATTCCATGCATTCATAACTGATATATTAAGAATTAAAAAAAAAATACTTCTTGATAAATTTTAGTTAGGCTCGAGTTCATTAAATTTAATTTTCATTAAATTATTTTTACTGAAGTTAGGAATTACAACTTGAAAAATTTATAATTAAAAAATGTTTGATAATTTTTCTTGACTGGGGATCGAACCTGGGTTGTTGAATTTACATATTTTGTACTTTGTTTTTCTTCTTATAATACTATTAGCATCTTCTATAGTTGTACATATATATAATAGCCATCATATTGCATGATGTTGATTCAAAATCGCATACAGCGTCAAAAAAAAAAATAAAAAGCTAAAGATTCCTCCTCTTAAATCCTTAATTTTTAAAAACTAAATTCAAAATTTTTTTTTATATATACTAAAAATTACTTATTACAGATAATTTCTGCTGATACTAAATATATCATCATTGCATGTTTTATAAACGCACGCAAACTTTACGTTAAAACCTCAACATTTTAATATAAGATCCATAAAATGTTTACGTATGTAATTGAAATTTTCCAATAATTTACCTCGAAATTCTGTCATATTTCAATATCACCGGGAAATCGATTTCAATAAAAACTGGGTCCAAAACGCTTAATTTGCATAATATTAATTATAATAGTAGGCATTTCATAAAATGTTCGTAAATATTTAATGAATAGTAATTATATTTTAATTTTTATCAAAGTATTCGCAATTACATTTTGTTTTAGTTGATGTTTCTGTTTCTGTTTCCATTTCACTGATTTTCTAATACAAAATGATTAGAGTAATTTTTTTTATACAATAAATATATTCATAACCTCGCACTTGACTTGAAGGCAATTTGTTTAGAACAAACGAACATTTAAACATTTTATAATTATAGTCGAAAACTTTATAGAAAACAGCAACACTATTAGAATACTAACTAAACACGAATTCCAAGTGTCTTATTCTAAAATTGTAAATACACTTGAAAAAAAAAACTTCATACTTTTGAAAATGCAAAAACAATTGGGAAATATTTTCAGACCTCAAAACAGTTGAAGAAGAAAAATTATTTAGAATTTTTTAAGATGGTTGAAATTTACATGTTTTTTTTCAAATTATTATTTAAATTATAATTATGTTTGTTTCGTTTGTTATTAAATATAATTCCCCAAGGTTTCTCAAATCTAAACAGAAATTTCAGAATTGAGTGCAATTGAGGGTTACTTCGAAATAAAATCTTAGACAGAGTGGGATTTCTCAATTTGTTAACCAATATCATTCTCAAATTATTCTCAAACCTAAATTCTTGTCCCCTTTTAAGGAATGTTTACCAAAATTTAATTTTAAATATATTTGAATTATGCTTCAAAATAATTTACATTCAATAATATTATTGAACACCTAATATTGCAAACCGAATTTGAAATTCATCTATTTTGAAATATACAATGTTTGAAAATAATTTCGAAATAATTTAATTTCTTAAAGTGAATAATTATGTCATTATAAAATATGTTTATCAAATAGATGGCCGGTAACGTTTGAAATTTGAGAATGTGTTTTTTTTCAAATCATTGTTAGTTTGATAGCAAATCTGAGACTGTACTTTCTCATGAATAACAAGATTACACTTAAATCAAGTACATTTGATTTTAAGTTTATTTTCACAGTGTAGAATACAATTACATGACTTTAATAATATTTTTTAATAGTTTTTTTATTTTATTTTATTATTTTGTTCAGAAACTAGTTTATATTAAAGCTAAATATTTTGTTTCTAAGCAAATAAAGGAAATTTAATTTATGTTTTATTTGGTTTAGTTTCAAAACCAAGGCCACTTTTAAATGTTTAAATATTTGTCTACGTTTGCTGCTGGCAAGCTGTGTGTTTGTTTATTTGTTTAATTGTTTATTTATATTAAAGAAAAAATATGTGTTTTTTTCAGATCATCGTCCATGTCTTTGGCAATGAATGGTGCCCCCAGCAAATGGCATTTTGCAGCACATATGGGAGAACTATTGCGTTACACAGGCGATGAATTGAGTGGACCCATGGGTTGTGCCAATCTGTGGCCAAATTGTCCTATTAGTTCTAAGAAATTAATGAAATTGTCATATAAAGTGAAACTTTAAAAATTGTAAACAAAAAAAACTAAATTAATGTGATTTTATAAACAAAAAGAAAATACAAAATTTTCTAAATTATTGCCAAGATCTTGAAGATTTTAAACAAAAGTTTATGGCTTCTTTTACAAGTTAGAAATTTTTGTTTCAAAATTTTGCTTCAGTTTCCTATATAAATTAATTTATGTATGTATACACAATTGTTTTATTATACCTTAATTTTTCTATTAATTTGGCTTTTTTATTTATTTGTTGTCTTGTGTAAATATTTTTAAGCTCTAACTATAGTGTAAATTTGTATTAAACAAATATATGAATTTGTTTTAATTATTTTAAGACTTATTATTGTGTGGACTATAGTTTAAACAGAAAAAAAAACGTATGAAGCATGTACATGTACACTAACTAGTCTGTAATTTGTTTCAGCTAATTTAAGCCTAATTTTGTTTAGTTTAGTATTAAGTTTATATATGTATGTAAATTATTTGAGACTTTTTTTTACTAGCAAAAGAAAATAAATTTTATGAAGTAGTTTTGTAAATACAAGTGAGAATTTAAATACAAACACAAAAAACAATTTGAGTAAACTCAAAAAAGCTTTTTTTTTCAAATACCCCATATGAATATATTTGGACGGAAACAATTTTTTAAATTTTGTATGAAAAACACTCGAAAATTATTTGAAAACTGCATTTCATACAAATTTTTAAAATAATCTTAATAGTTTTTCAATAATGCTTTTAAATTAATAGGAGTGTTACTGTTTTTAGTTGTGATCTTTGAAATTGTATCATATTAAAATACTAGTCTACGACAAAACTGGCATGCACATAGTTAAAAGTTAAATACATTTAATTATACACGTGTTTAAAGCGTATATTTATTTATATTAACGTTTTTAACGTTTTTACAGTGATTTCAAAACTGTTTCTTTTCAATATGTTGAAAGAAAATTGAGTTGATAGAAATGTTTATGAAAACCCACTGAAAGAATTTAATTGAAGATATTTGGCTATTTAAAAAGCACATAATTTAGCAGACTAGGGGACATGCCTACTGAAATAATACCAATTATTTAACTCAGTTGCTGTAAAGGTAGACCAGACATATAAATAAATGAAGCATTAGTTCCACGCATAAAAAATGTAACCACAAAACGATTTCTATCTTTCCAAATTGTCTCAAGTAATTTTGAAAAAACTTGAAGCAATAAGCTTTGAAAAATATCTTTAATATCAGGCATGATAGAATCATGGATTTATGCATTCAGTTAGGTCTTGAAAAAGGTTTTAAAAAAAATCTGCTGGCAGGATTTAATAGACTTCTTCAAGATCCTAACAGAGAACGTATTACAGATAATACATATATGAATTGAAAACTAACCAACAAGCAATTTAAAATGTGAAATTCTTAAAATCTCATTTGACAGATCTCAGCATTCTCAATCATGACTATGCAAGCTTTTGCGTGTCGGCTCAAATGTTAATTCGAAAAACTCATTCATCGTATAGCAGCAATTTTAAAATTACTTGGTTTTATGTCCTCACTGCAAAATAACATTTCAACGCCAAAATTGTTTGTTTGAAAGCCATTATTGTTACGATCTGTTAAAGCCTAGGAATTCTCCACCAGCATACTTTGTGCAAAAGTATGAAGCACATTTTTTGACTTAAGATTTATTTATTGAATGGCTAAATTTCCGCATTTGGTGTTTAGAGAACACACATATAATTGACGAAACAGAACGTGTAACTGGAGAGGATTATAGTGACGTAAAATTTCGAACTGTGTATGTGCCACCAAAGCCGTGGTGGCCATTTGCTCGTTGTGGATTTTCAAATATAACCCTGTTCTGGATACTTTATGATTCAACAAAAAGAACAATCTAGAGACACAAATAGCTTTTTCTATTTAATTCAAATCTTGTTTAAATTTTTGAATAACCATTGTTTTCTTGTAGTCAACTATATTTAGCCAAATATCTGACAGCTTGATGAGCCTACACTTGTTTCAATGTGTAGAAATTATGACTAATAAATTAATTTTACTTATAGATCGAACTTTAATTGCATATCATTTTTATAAATTATATACATACATATATACTCGTATATATGTGTTTATTCACATGTGCAATCCATTATTTATTTACATTCATTTATTTAAAACTTAAATTTATTTGAAAACTCACTATTAAATATACAATTTATAGACTAAAATTTACATATACTCGTAAACTCTATAACTTTTATCTAAACACAGTTTCTAACACGATAAATCTAAAATTATATCCTATCTCCGGCCAATCCCATATGTAGGGCATGAAGCGGTCAATTAATTTAATTTCATTTAATAACCAGTTGATATTTTCAGCATTTTTTTTTATAAAATTCTCAATATTATTATTTAAATAAATAATCGCTAGCGCCCTTTAGTTTTGTTTATTTACATAAATTTACATACATTTATAAAACTTCTCAACTGTCACCAAGTCGTTAGAAACAACAATTGTGGCTGGTGACCGGCTATTATTTATTATGTGTGTGAAATAAACGTTATAAAAACATGCTAATCATGAAATTAAACTTATTTTATTTGCTAGAACATGTAAAAAATAACAACTTCCCATTATTAAAGCCATTATTATTTAGCAAAAAATTAATTTGAAAAAAAGTTATAAATAAATGCAAAATTACAGTAAATTGGGTAAGTTGGTCAAAGCAAATAGAGTGTATCAATTTGAAGTAAATTTTCGAAAATTAATTTCAATAAATTTGTAATACTATGTATGTATATAAATTATATATTAAATATCGCAAGAGAGTAAAATATCAAAATATTACTTGACATTAACAAAAGCTAAAGCATACTTTAAGGTATAGCTAACATATTTATATTTGTTCAATTCACAACTGATGTTGTAGTGTCGTAGGTGTTGTACGTCGTCTGAATTTACAAGAGTTGTACAAATATTGTTGGTAATGGTATATAAATATTTTTTATACAACACCTACGACATTTTTACATACGTTTTTTTAATCTTGTATGAAACTTTAAATGTTGCCAAGAGTTCAAATACATACATGTATATAATTTATGAAAAACAATAATTTATTGTTATTTATTTGACTCAATTGTTAAAATTCTGCATTATATTTTTCAAGCAATGTAGAAATTATTTTGTTTTTCTCACCTGATTATTAATTTTTAGTACATATTTTATTCTTGATATTTTGAAGGCTTGCCAATATAAACATACACGACTTTGCTTAAAATTGTGTACACAATCAGATAGTTGTATCATACAATGTACAACATAAAACATCGCTAGTGAATTGAACAGTTAATTTATTTTGAGGTTGATGTCTAAGTTAAACCTGATTTGTATTTAGCTTACGATATTTAAGCCAAGCTGGTTTCTGATTTATAAACATAAAAAATAACATTTCTTTATTGCAAACATTTATATATTTTATTTTTTTTATCATTATTTAACGTTTTTCTGCTTTTATAATTATTGTAATTTTTAAGTGTAAATTGTGAAACTTTACACAAAAAAAAATGAAAACTTAAAACTTAAAACACTCTTACTAGGAAGTGTATTATCACATCATTTTTAACCACTTGTTGCTGCCAAGTCTACTTCTATTTAATCACGTAGACAGACAATACAAGACACCTTTTATGGCTATAGACTATTTCTACCACAACCACACACAATAGACGAAACAAATACATATGTATGTTTATAAATCACAACTAAAAAAAAAACATTACCAACTTAATGCATTATGTAAGCATGTTCAAATATACATACATATATACTCGCATATTCATGGAATGAGTATATTTGCAATAATTGCCGGTAAGACTTGGTACTTAGCAGCATAGTGTGGAGTATAGAGTTGCCAGTTGTTAAAGTAATTGTACACATTTGGGATTGAGATTCCTTAGATAGCTAGGAATGGCAGGTCTATTTCGTTATTCAAGTCACGGATAATTGAATAGCTACATTTCGGCAAATTTGTCTTGCACCAAATTATTTGTTTTAATGACTGTGCGACAAAAAAAATTTAGTTGTTAACATCTCTCTATAGCGTGTTGCAAGCACGTCCCCGAACTATATAGCTTGTTGATCTTGGTGTGTTAATCCAAAGACGATTGGAAAATTAATGTGAAAAGTAATTTCTAATAAAATTTCATTGGTCGTGATTCCTTGAGAATCTTTATTTTTGTCCAAATTTTAGTTTATACTCGTTTAAAATATATTTTAGGTCTAATATAACTTTTTTGAAGTATTCGATTAAATGAACATTTTTAGTCTAATAAATTTCATTCGATTGAGGTGATAATGTTCCTACATATTTTGTTTTGAGCATACAAAATATCGAAGAAGATTTAGAAAGCGAGAAAAACATATATTTAATGTATTTTATGGATATTTTTAAAATCCCTTTATTCAGATGCAAATCTCTACTAATGGCAACTCTATAAAACAGTGCGACTAAGTACCATCGAACTTGCTGCTGGAATACATTTTTTACCTAGTGTTGTTTCTTTTGTTTGCTTCGCTTTAAAGACATGCATTTTGACCGAATAGCGGAGGTTTGTTGGTTGGTTAGTTGGTTGCTGTTGCCGTAAGTAATTGCGTGCCGTTGCACCATTGCCTTAGTTTTTTTTACTACTTCTGTTAGCTGTTGTTATTGTTGTTCAATGTGGTGGTTTGCCTACTTTTTATTTTTGCTTGGTGTCTGCTCAATTATGGTGCAAGAGCGGGAAACTACTGTTTTTTGTGTAAAACCTACTTTTTTTTGGCAGGAATTTTATATTTTGTGTAACGAAATATTTGTGTTTTTTTTTTCTTACATATTTTGTTTGAAGAAAAGTTACAAAAAATTTTATTTTAGGAGGAAATTTATAGTGGGTATTGTTACCGAATATGCGGAAATTTTATGCAAAAACTGGTTGGCTGTCATTATCAGAGGTAGTGCAATGAGAAGTGGCGGTACGTACGATTTATATTGTGCTGCCAAAGTCATAGAAGTCATGTTTGGTTTGTGTTATTAATCAATAATTGCAATAAAATTGGGAAGTAACCTAATAACACTTTATCAATTTTTTGTGAAACATAATTTCAAAATTGGCTTTAATGGAAAAATATGATTTGAATATTTATTTAAAATTCTGACATTTGTTTAAAAAATAAAAAAAAAAATATTAATAAAATATTTTCTTAAATATTTGCATACAATATGTAAGAAAAACTTTTTTGTATAAAAACCTGTTTTAAAAAATTTCAAAAAAAACGTAAAAGATTGACACTTTGTAGTAACTAATTTTGATGTGTTAAAATCTACTTATGTTTATGAGCCTACTTCCCCCATATTTCCCTTTCGGGCCATTAGTTGGCAAATTTTTAATATCAAATTAATGACAACATACATAACCTTAAATATTTATTAATACAAAAAAAAGCGTCACCACGAATTTCATAATAACACTATAAATGTGGACATATTGCAGTTTGACAATTAATAAATCGAACTCATAATCACTGATGGCCAAAAACGAAATAATTATTCGTCAACAACTACAGCATTTGAATTTAAATATTTTATTTTGTCTATTAAATTCGATGAAAACAGACTAACAAATATTTTATTTAAGGTAGGTCCGGTATACTTAAACATCTGTTATTCGGAGTCAAAAAAATAAATAAAAAAAAAGCAACAAAATACTTTCACTTGCTCACAAAAACAAACAAATAACTTAAAGCTCTTCAATATTTATTAATACTCTTATTTATAACTATAACCAAAGTAGTTTAGTGACTGTTAAGAGTTGCCTTTATTATTAACATATAGAAATATGTGGGGAAAATAAACAAATTCCAATAAGCATAAATTAAGATACAAAAACATGATGTGTTTTTTGCAATTGTCGACTTTTAAACAGTATGTACACCAGAAAGTCAATTAGTTAAACAATTTATTAACAAAAGATTGGGTCATAAGTTCCATAGAATAACAACTGTGCAGGTAAAATTATACTGTATAAAGTCAAAATAAAAATTGATAAATGTTACAATTAAAGCTCACATATGACTAAATAAATATCAGCAATTGAAGCTCTAAGATTTGAATACTTATTGCAAGGCCTATAAAGTAAGCTCAGATTCAATAAATAAATAATAAAAAAGGTTAAACAAAATATCACTTGATTAGTACCAATGTTTAAAGCTAAAATGTAAACCGGGAAAAATTCTACTATTGAAGTTTGCATATGACATAATGAAGATCAATGATTGATGCCAAAACTGACCAGAATACGATCTACGATTGCAGCTAAAATATAACTTAATTATCATATGTGATTGGGACTAAAATGAATAGAATATGAAAGGATATGCAAAAGTATCTGATGGACAAATTGTACTTAATCCAGCTTGTTGTAAATAATCAAGTGCAAAAATTTTTTAAAATGTTTCTACAAATTGAAATTTTATTTAGTAGCAGGCAACCCTAACTCGCACAACCGTTTTGTTATAAATAAATAAAGCATAAATAAAAAACACACACTCAATCTTACTCTCTGCAAACACACACACACACACACACAAAAAATTAACTTGGTCACAACAATAATTTGGCCAAGAGAGTCGTAAGACCACTTGAAAAACACTTGTACGTTGTATAGATGATCGTGTATTATTACATTTGGTTTAATTAAATCACAAGCTACAACATTTTAGTTAAGCTAAATATTTAATAATTTGTTTATGTTTTTTTTTTGAGTATTTGTTATTTTTTTGGTTTTTGGTTAAAGTTAAACAAACATGTCGTATATGTATTGTTTGTCATCCTCTCCCTGTTTTAATTTTAAACGACTCTTGTCTTTTGTTAAGTTTTGACTTTTTTAATGTAAGCCATCATCTACGTGTAGGCCAAGTTTGTTAGTAATTTTAAGCAAAACTTGTAATCAGTTGCAGAAATTCATTGCTTAAAAGCGGTAGTACCCTAAAGTGGCAACAAAAGGAAATATTAAATTTTTGAAGACAAAAAAAATAATATTACATAAATTTTGTGTTTTTAATCATTAAACCAGTTGTTGAATTAAAGAAATACACAAAAAATGAATCTACGTCAAGTGTTTAGTTTAACCCTGCTGCCAAGTTTATATGTTTTGTTTGTTTTACTAATTGAGTTTGTGGAGAATGGTGTGGCCCAAAATCCTGATCCTTTATTCGAATTACCCGTACAACTAGTCGGCTTTCCAGTGATTGTATTGTCTGTGCGTCTTTCACAATTTGCCAAAAAGCTGGCCTATTCTTTGAATCCAAGTAAGTGCGGAATTGAAAGTGTTTGTGTATATTCGTGAATTGCAAAAAATATATAAAGCAAATCTATTACTCATCTTCAATAGTGTGTGAATTTTAAGAATATATTTAAAAAGCGATTTAGACACTTAGCAATAACTGAAGTGTTTGCTTGAAATGCTAAATTTTATTTCTCAGCAATTGCTACTTAAATAGTTGTTGACTAAAGAGTTCTTGTACAGCTGAAGTTTGTTGAGAAATCTCGTTGTCGGCCAGAAATTATTTAAATTATTTCGTAACTTGTAATAAAGTTTTAATATTAATAATAAATATTTAGTTCGTTTATTTGACCTTTTCTAATATTTAATAGTTTCTTCTTTTTTCAAGCAATAAGGTCAATTGCATTTTATATACAAATATTTTATTTTATTTATATATATTAATTTCCGATATTTCGCTATCACAATGGATAGCTTCTTCAGGGATAATATAAGTTTTATAAGTCTTATATTATCCCTGAAGAAGCTATCCATTGTGATAGCGAAATATCGGAAATTAATATATATAAATAAAATAAAATATTTGTATATAAAATGCAATTGACCTTATTGCTTGAAAAAAGAAGAAACTATTAAATTAATAATAAATGAGAAAAGTCTTGATTTTAGTTTGAATTCAAAATACTCTGATTCGCTATTACCCGAAGAAATGTATAGTCAGTAATTTGAAAAAAAAAATTAATGGAAAAACTGGGAAAAAGTCTGGTTTTTGCATTGGTAAACCCGAGTTGTGCAAATTTTAATAATAATTGTTATTTTTATAAATCCAAAACTGTGAAAAAAAATATTTAAATAGTCGAGAGCAACTTCTTTCTATACACCGAAAAAAGTCATAATCATTTGTTATCATCATTTGTTAACACAATTATAACTTATTCAATAATATTATACAACTGTAATTATTAATATGATTGCCGTAACCATATTATAACTGTTTCTTTTACTTAACTACTGCAGTCATATATTTGTTTGTAGCTATCATGTATTTATATGGTTTTGTCAATTATTTGACACCAACATATTATGATGTAGTTCTACATATTGGAAATTATTTTCACAAGTTGATGCATAATCGCTACAACCATTTATATGATTGCAATAGCCGTGTCAGTAATAACTATAAGACAGTCTTATTAGTGTTTACTTCGGTCATAATATTTTTAACGCATTTACAACATAACGTTAAAAAATGTATTTATATATCCAATTTTTTCTCTGGCTGTATGTGTCTTTTCTCTGCTAGGAAAAAGTTTTTTTATTCTAAGATGATTCCTTCAGCTCTCTAACATAGCGTCTGTAGCGCAACATATTGTAGGGCATGTATGCTTAAAAATATATTGTTAGAGTTTATGATACTAATAAATATTAACTTAAATTAAAAACAATATTGTAAGTGCACTCTTGACCTGATTCATATTTCACATGCAAGCAACACTCAAAATTCTTACTATTGAATCAAAAAAAAAAAGAAGAAACTTTTAAGCTTTGCACTTGACATTAGGTCTTTTAACCCAATTTATATTGTAAAATTTTATACTCGTTGCCAAAGTACCGAAGAACAGCAACAATAGCAATAACCCTTAAAAGCCTCTTCTCAGCATATGTTACTTACGACAATCAAAAGGTATTTAACTTTAGTCACGGCACGTATGGCTTCTTCTAAATGTTCTATTTGTTGCTATTATTTGTTTGTTTTTTATTTTTTAAACAAACGTGGTTTTTTTGCTTAAAATGCATGCCTAGGAACAACGATACATGTTTTACCAATCACTGAAGAGGCAAAAAACCATAACAAAATATACAAGAAATACAAAATAAAAAAATGAAATTTTTTGAAATAAAAATGGGTCAAGGCTATATAACAAAAATCAACAAACGATAGGGAAATACCTCTACATACTTAACACAAGTATGTACATGCTTACTACTACAAACGACTGAACGTAGGTACGTGAAATAATACTTTAGCAAACTCTAAGATTCATTTACATACAAATATTTGTTGACGGAATTTTGAGTATGACTTTTGTGAAGTATTAAAATTATTATAAAAATACATACAAATGCTGTGACATAACAATGCGTGTGAGCTTACATAAAAATTCAAATAGGAAATTGTTGAGTTAGTTTTTTTTTTTTAACAAATATTCACCTTCAATTGTTTTTGGTATACATACATATTTCTTTTAATTAAATAAACTAAAATGTTTGTATATTTATTTCCAGATACTTATCGTGCTCGCAGCAAACGTGATACCGCTTTATTAGCTTACGATGCTGATATTGCTCAAAAGGAAATTTTACGCGAATTTGGTCCTAGAGCTTGCATCTTAGAGGAACCCTGTCGCATACATGCCTCACGTCCCGGACGTGCTTCACAAACTCATCTTAATTGGCAAGAAGTTTTCAGGTAGGTCATCAAACTCTCTTGTACCCAAATTTGTTGGTTAAAATAAATAAATAAAATATTTATTTTGTGCATTTCAATGAGTTTATGGCTCATTTGTTATTGAACAAGTGGATTTGTTTTGTTTATACACTCAAAAAATTGTGTTGTTCACCATTGTATTCTGAAAGCTTTTATTTGCATTAATGGCCACTAAAACTATTTTAATTTTTAAATACAATTTTAATATTTCTTATTATTGTTTATTTGACCTTTTTTTTATTAAGATTTTGGTAATTATTTAAGCTTTAGGTCTTTTTTATAAAAATTTATTTTTACTACCCAAAGAGTAGCGAAATATTGAATTAAAATATAAATTTTTATAAAAACGACCTAAAGCTTAATGCCTTTATGCATACAAAATTGAAGTTTACTTCAAATGTACTTTAAGAAAATTTTGTCTAAAATCAGACTTCAAACCTACTTTATTTTTTATGAATACGGCAGTAAATAATTACCAAAATCTTAATACAATTTTAATATTTTATTATTTAATTAACTTTAATTTGAGCTTAAACGTGACCGATGCAGACAACGTTTTTTATACAGAAAACAGCTTAAGAAGAGAAACTCATTAAGTTCTGCTTTAAATTTTTTACCTAAAAGTGTTTTACACAGGCAGACAAATAATTATATTTACTTTTGGAATATAATGAGTTTATCTTTAATGTTTTATTAAAAAAATTACGAATAGTTGATGTTCAAGACCTAGTTCAATTTGTTGAACAGTTTAGAAATATTAAATCAAAATTTGTATGCCCTTTTTAAAAGTAACGTCTCCGATTGCGATGATTTCACCGTTTACATGTGTAATGAGTTGAAATTTTCTATAGTTTTTCATTCTTTCTTAACATCATTTGCAATCAGAGTACTTGATTTTATTTACTTATTTCTTTTTTTGTTAAAATGTCATTGTCAAATGCATTTCATTTGTTATTATTGCTTTAGCTACATGATGACAATGCTGCTGTTGCTTTGCTGGCAACTTCAGCAGCATGTTGTTGAAATGTTTTTCAATCAATTTTTATTTGAAAAGTGCCAACTCATTTGTGCATAATTTAATGTCTTCTTCACTTGTTAAACTCTTAAGATAAAACATGAAAAACTTTGTCCATATATTAATTCCAAACCAAAAACAAAAAAAGTTCTAAAGACATTGAGAGCTGTAGAGTTGGGTTAAGTACGTTGTTGGTTTGTTTGTTAAATTTGTTGGAAAAGATTTGTAGTTAGTTTGTTTTGCTAAAAGTAAAAGAAAATTGAAAAATATACATTAATGAGAGTAGTTTTTTAAGAGCTGCCAAATAAAGGAAAATTAAATAATTTGAAACCAACAAGAAAACTTTATTATAAAGTTTAAAATAGCAGCAAGTTACTGTGTTTTACTCAAGGCTGTATTCGTTATGTGATTTTGTAAGTTTTAGTAGTATTATTTTTTCCAACTAAATTTCATCAAATATATAAGAAACTGAAGGGTATCAGGTTTTTGAAACCTTCTTATGAACGAAATTGTTTTTTCATTTAAATTTTTATCTTGTAAACAATTAAAGAGTTTCTAACTTAAATCCCATGATACAACAATTGTTAAATACTCTCTATTTTTTATATTAAATAATGCAATTTACTTTTATTTGCTCAACTGTCAGTTACAAATAATTTACAACAGCATTCCTTCAACTGATTTCCCTTAACTTTATTTTTCAAATTTACACATGGTCTTTATAATTCCTGATTAACGTTTATTGTTCGACAAAAAAGAAAAAAAATCCTCAAAACTTTTTACGACTGTTCGCAGCAGTCATATTATTTAATTCACAATTGTGAAAGAAAAAAACATTTTTATTTTCCATAATTTTACGATTTCAAATGACAATATACATAAATTATAGCGAAAGAAGAAAAATCAATAAAAAAAAAGTTATAGTTTAGCTAAGATTTTTAACAACTTTTTTTCGGTTTTGCTTTTGTTCTAAAGACACTGACCTTACGCAATCTAATGAATATTGAGGTACTAAAGAAAACAAAGAAAGTTTAAGAGAACCATAAATGTAATGAAAACATTGGCGTAACAAGTTTTAAAGTATACATTTAGGAAAATTAAATTTTTAAGAGCTTAAAGGGGAGAAACGTGCTAAATTAAATGATATATTTAGAGTATACTTTTAGGGCAATTATAGCTGTGGATACTAGTTAGAATTTCTTTAAATACAAAAGCTGTTTCATGTACAATTTACATTTCAAATTAAATATTTTAAAGAATTTATAATATTTTAACATCTAACGGCAATTTAAAGAAAAATCTTTTTTCTTTTCCTTTCTTTGTCTGTATATATTTCTATAAATACAAAAACTTTTATTAAATTACAATTTGCTTATGTTATCAGGGACTTAATGTTGACCAAATTTGTAATCATATTTTGTTATTATTAAATTTAATACAATTCCTTCGACCCTCTCCAGCTAACAGTCCTTTTATAATTACTTTTGTTGTTTGCGAAAAACCTTTGTTTATACAAAACTAACTATTGCCGGACATTTGTCGCATGCAAATAAAGGAATTACTGGCAACTACTTGCTATTTCCCATATAGCTACTCATTCCTTACACTCCTTAGTATTCAAAACAAAAAATCATGGCAAAATTTTTGAAACTTAATAACTAAAATAAACTCTTACTCTCTTAAACTCAAAACTCATTTTACATAGACATTGCAAATCTAAGGGGAAACTTTGAAATTTTGTATGAATGTACTTGACATATGTAAACTTTTCTACTCTATTGTTTTGTTGTTGTTACAATAAATTCGACATTATTGTTGCCTTTCTTATTGTTGTTGGATGTGCTTGTATGGAGAGTGTGAAATGTTCTCATTTTTTTTTCTGTAAAACAACAAAAATTTATGCAAATATTATCATCGTATTAGAAACTTTACTTAAAGTGTTTGTTTTTTTTTTTTGATGTTTTTTGTTGTTAAAGTACCAGCTTATTTTAACAATGTGTTGATAATGTTGCTTTTTATACATATCTAGGTTTATATGTATGTATATTAGTGTGGTCCAGTTTAAATATAATGTTCTCAAACATTTGGGTTTTAAGTTTTAGCTTTCTAGTCGAATATTTATACTCATGACTTTAAAAATCCTCAAAAGTGTGAAATCTACAGCGCAAATTCGGTCGATCTTACAGGCCACTGCAAACGAGCAAAACGAGTCATTAGGCTACTGGTAAATACAGTTATGTGTGTAGTTGCATTCATACAGTCCTGTTGCAGCCACACAATCTCGTTACTCAAAATGTCCTACATAAATATTATACTCTGAGCGCGAGGAGTTTGGCCTCTATGATAACTCTATTAGGTATAACCATTTTGAACGTCCTTCAAAATCTGATAAAACTTAATGTTTGTTTTTTTAGTTAGCTCACCAAGGTTTAACCTAAATTGAGCAAAAATTAAAGACAATGCTATCTTAAAATATAGCAAGCTTTTTGGGGCCAACTTAATATTTATATAATTGTATGCGTAAAAGGGCAGCCTTTCATGTTTAAGTTTTAAAATTTGGTTCATCACTACGTTTGATGTAATTTTATTAAAAAGTGTAAAACACTTTACAAAATTAGCAATTTTAAAATATTCTAAATTAAATGAAATTTGAATGAAAAATATTTGTAATTGAAACTAAACTAAGATTCAAAACTAACTCTTGAAATGGTGTTAAGAAACCAAGATTCTTACGATGGGACTCTAGAAATTAAATTACTTGATATTATTTTGTCTTTCATGACTGTAGTGCAATTTAAATTCGTTTATTATTTTGTTTAAAGTGTCTCACTTTTCTAAAGTCATAGTTTTCCTTGTTGTTTATGTAAAAATTTTTGAAATCAATGTAAAGTTTTTTTTGTTAGTTTTGTAAGCATGCATGATTTTGAATGGATTTCAAATTAAGTTTATTTTGTGTTTATTTTTTTTTTTGTTTGTTCCTTAAGTGTCAAAATGCATTAGTAAAAATTTTGATATGGAAATAATGAAATAAATACCTTTTGGGTGTTTGAGAGCAGCAAAGGAAAACAAGGAAACAATGAATGAATTAAATGTGAAAATTAGTTTTCTGTTTGAGAAATTTAAAAACGACATGATAAAAATAAATTTTAAACCAGAATACAATTAAACAAATTTAAAATTTTATTTAAATCTATAGAAATGTTGTTGTTGTGTTTCTACCTTTTTTAAAGCTTAGTTTATAAATTTAATTGTTGGCTTGTCTCCTTTAAGGCATTATTATTTCCTTAATATGACAGCATATCTTAGGGTGCGTGCTTGTTTTTTTTTTTTTATTATTATTATTATTTTAATCCTCTATAATCAGTTTTTTTTTTGCAATTTTTTTTTCTTTTAATTTCCCTACTAATCTTTGTTAATAATTTCTCAACTTTCATTTGCACTTGATTTATTAAAAACAATATTACTATTGTAATTTTCTTTTCTTTCTGAGTTTTCTCATAGTATATTTTCTACATTGAAGTGGTCTTTGTTTAAGTACCTACTGCACAACAATATTTGATTGTTGTGTGTGTTTGTTTTTTCTTATTAGTGAAATGAGTAACGTAAAGTAAAGTAAAGTAAAAAGATGCATAAATATATTTATTTGTATCTATGTATATACATACTGTTGTACATAACATTCGACTACTTTTACTACTACTTATGAGATATTATTGTTTTTAATCCGCTTTTATATTACAGTTTATATTTATACAGTTTTTTTCTTTATTTTATATACAATGCAATTTTTACTACTTACTTTGTCTTTGTTTTTTTATACATTAAAACATTGGCTTTATTTTAATATACAAACTTAAATATACTACTACTTGTATTTTTATACATTTGTATGATTTTATTCTGTAACATTCTGTTGTATTTTCTTGTTTTTTTTTTCTTGCATACAGTAACTACAAAGTGCAATCAACCGGTATGAAACAATGGTATTTGCTGTCTTTATTCATTGGTGATGCTGTGCGTGATGTACCCCTGTGCCATTTGTTGGCTAAGAGAATGCCATGTCCAGGCTCTGGTCCCCTACCTCCACCCCAGCCACGTTAAATATGTACGTAGTTTAACAGTTTACAGTAAAGTAGTAACGTAAAGTAGTCCACCTCTACTGACTACCTCTTAGTAATGTATACTTCATTCTTTTTTGTAACCAGTGCAAAATTTTACCCTTTTTTTATTTATATTTAATGGTGTTTCCTTCCTTTTTTTTTCTTCTTATTTGTTTTAACCATTTCAATTTTCATATCTTTTTTTTTTTTGTAGCGTTGAGAAGAAAAAAAGTATTGCAGTAAAAAAAATCTTATAAGAATGACATGCAACTCTTACTACTTGCAAACAAAGACTGGCTGACTGACATTAAATTTAAAGATTTTTTTATATTGTAATGATGAGCATTAGGGCTTAAACTTGAAAATTACAAAATGAGTGTTTGTGTGTGAGAAAAGTTAACAAAAGTTGCCAGGTATTAGCGGATTTATACCTGCAAAGAAAATCGCAAATCTTACAATGGCTTTAAAAACGTTTAATTTCCGAAAGTTCTGAATATTTATTGCTAACATATTAAATCTAAAGTGCACTATAGGTATTTTGTAAAAGAACAATAGTACGTACAGAAATTTAAGTAAACAAAAAATATTTGGTTTTTTTGTTAAAAGAAAACGCCATTACAAAATACTGTCTTTTCTCTTCAATATTGCATTGGATTCGTTTCGAGAAAACAACCACACTAAATTTATTTTTTTGTGGAAAAAGAAAATGCAAGTACTAATTAAAAATTTTTGCCTTTTTGGCCTAAAATTACATTTTTCAATAAAAAAAAAAAACGCACTGTAATCTAATAATAGACACATTTCAACATTTTAACACATTAATTTGCAAAATAATCACACTCAGAATTAAAAATATAACAGCTTTTTTATTTGTTAAACTTTTTTGCACAATTTCTGGAATTCCCAAGAAACAAACTTATTATTGGCAACACTTTTGTAAACATACAGTGAGTAAAAAGGATGTATGAGTCCGATAACCACAAGTGTTGTAACATTTTTGTTTTTTCCCTGTTTATATAAATATTCTTCATCTACTACTGTTTTCTGTGCATGTTTGTGCATGTTATTGTGGTTGTTGATGGTCATGCGAGCATGTATTGTGGACAGTAATGTAAAGTGGAATGTAAATAATTATGTTGCATAAATTAAACAAATGTTATTGGCATGTGGTGCTACAACACAATAAAAACATCAAACATCAAAACCAAAGAGAATGAGTTAAATTATTTTATTATATTGTATTTTTTTTTTAATTTAAAGATATTAATGAATTTTTCCCTTTAAAGTAATTTATAGTTTTTTTTCTTGTTGTTTTACGTATCAACTGAGGCATCATTAAATTTTATTTTTATTTGTAAAGTGTTTTTCGTTGCTTTTTTCAACCAACAATGAATGACCACTTTTTCATTGTTCTAAAGTCATTGTGGATGTTGTTTTTTCTGCTGTCATTTTATATTGTTTGAGTCTGGTTGCCCGAGTGTGGGATTTTTTGTTAATACAGTTACAAACGATTTCATTTTGTCAGCAATCAAACTGACAAAACCCAAAAAAAAACAAAGAACTGGGAATTTTTTCATTAAATTGAAAAAAATTTAAACCAAGCAAACAAAAAAAAAACAATTGTTGCAAATCTTTGGGTATAAATTCCAACAAATTGTTGACAATATGTATTAAATGAAATGCAAGCAACATGTTAAGCGCCTTACTGCAGAAAAAAGTAAAAAATATTGGTATTACTGTTACTAATACATGCAACAAAACAAACAGCTACACATACCAGCCAGCTAACAGACACATTACAAAAGTGTTACTCTTCATGTATGTACATCAAAAAAGTGTCCATGTTTTGGTTCTTTTTTGCAGAGAGAACATCATTTACACCGTTACAGCACTCACACCTACAGTCCCTTACACTCATTTATGGTTGCTTGCTGCCACTACATTTACTCTGTGTGTGCATCATCACATCATGCCAAATTTACTGTGTATGCAACACAATTTAATTTTGTACTTTTATCATGGGATTTTCTTTTTACTTGTTTGTTTCTTTATTATTTGTTTGCCATGTACTGTTTCCTTTTTATTTTTTGTTGCTGGTTGCTATTGCATTCCTGTAGATTTAATACCCACCATCATGGCTTAACTTGTTGATTTTTGCTTTAAATGGTTTTTGTCCGTACTGTATTTTTTCTTTTTCCACATTTTTGTTAAAATTACTGCAATATTTTTTTGATCTTCTCATATTGAATTGTTGCTATCAGTTCATGCATTTTTTAAATTACGTTTTTTTTGTTTGTTTTATTTTATTTTTTTTAGTCATTTTGTAGCAATTATTTATTTGTAAATGTATGTATGTATTTTTATTTGTAGTTAGTAAGTAATTGTTGTTATTATAATAAATGTTTTTTAAAAAATGTATATAATAGTAAACAAAATAAAAAAAAAAATATGTTGTTTAATTTGTATTTTGCACTAAAGTAGACTTTAGTTTTCAATAAATGTTATTGTAGTAAAGTTGAGTAGATTTCGAGCACAAATTAAGGCTGTAGTATAAAATATATAGAGCATGTTGTTATAGTAATGATTTTTATTATTATTATTTGGTAATTTTATATTGAAAAAATGTAGGAAAAGATTGCAATTATAAAAAAACCTTTTTTACAAATTTGTTATAAAAAATTCAACTTAAATATTATATCAACAAAAATATTTAATTTTATTTAAGCCATAATGTTGAATCAACGTAATTTTCTAAATCGTATTCTGACAATTTTGCCTTTAAAAAGTTTAGTTTTCTAGTGGTACAAAATAGTTTTTGATTCTATATATATATATATATATATATATATATATATATAAAGATTATATCTTCCCAACTGCATTAATGAGTTACATGTTTATATTTCATAAATAAATTCGTAGTGTTTCATAAAATATTCAACATTTAAAACCTTTGACATCTTCAAAAATATGCTTATTATTATGTTATTGAACTGTTAATTTGTAAAAGATTGAAGAAATATTTACTCCTTTATTAATGTTTGATTCACCACACAACTTGCTTTGATTCGAGTACGTTAAACTCTGCATCTGACAACCTTCATTGCATTAAGTCTGCAAATAAATCAAACAAACCTTATAGCATATTTTTAGGAGCTATTTATAAAAACATTCGTTTATTTAAAAAAGTAAATAATTTTGTTCAAGTGTGTGTTAATAAGTATGAGGAAGTGTATATGTAATTAAATAATTTAATTTGTGCTATAAACATTAATATATTTACATCGGCGTTTTAAATTAAACTTAAGCTAAATAAATATGTAGTAAATTTGCTTATTTTCACATAATTACTATAAATAAACTTTTCTACCATCTGGCGTTATATAATAATCCGTTACACCTTGTGAATTTGTCACATAAATATTTTTATCATCTGATTTCCTGGTGGTGGTTACAGTCGCATAAGGACGTCTGGTAGTATATAAAGAAGAATGATATCGATTAAAATTCGTTTGACTATTTTGCGAAAAGGAAGAGGATTGAGGTTTATAGAAATTATTGCTGCCGCCACTTAAAGACGATGATGGTGACAAAGAGGAGGAAGTAGAAGGATATCTTTGTGGCTTATAAAATGCATTTTGCTTTAAACGGTTATAATTGTATTGGTTACTAGAGTAATCTTTGTTAGAGTTAATGGAATTGGAAGCAGTGTAATCGGTATCAGGTGGCGGGGGTGTGGGCAAAAAGTGATTGCTATTGCTGTTCGAAATGGCGGGTGAAGATGCAACATAAATATTATTGTTGACAGCCGCATTAGAAGTAAAACTATTTTGTGACTGCAAATAATTTATATGTGTATTATAGACACTTGCTGAGGTGGTGGCAGGAAATTCGGTGTAGCGTAAAGGTCTTTGACTATTTGATACAGTAAATTTATCGTCTGGTTGATATTCAACTTCAGAATCTAGTTGCTGCTGTTGTGGTTGTTGTTGTAGATAATCATGTAAGTAGGAAGCAGCATAATAGGGATGATTTAATATCTTGCCCTCTCTTTCGGGGAAAACCAATTTTGTTTTCTGGTCTTTAGGTTTATGCAAATAATAGGAATGTAGGGATTGTGACTGTTTATCATTATCCTCACTTTCATTATTATCATCTATGAATTTAACTTTTTCCGATTCTTTTATAAAATCATCATAAGAATTTTCCACATAATTGCTGAACTCATGACCATAGTTTTGTTCTTGGTAGGGTAAGTCTTCATCTTCATGTAAAATTTTACCTTGCCTTAAACCTTCTTGTCGAGGGGCATCTATATATTTTCTGTCATCGCTATTGGTGGGAAATTTCAACTTTCTTTCTCTACTGAAATCATTAAATTTTTTAATAACATTCTTTAGTGCTTCATCCTTGTCAATTTCATCTGAAGTTTCTCTCATTTCCGGAAAGAACTTAATATGTTTTCTACTCCTTACAGTTTTGTGTACGACTCTACCTTGAGTATCATCTAAATAGTCTTGCTCATCATCCTCGAAACCAACACCTTGTTGAGTATCTTCATTGTCCTCTACATCATGGAAATCTTCATCTACCTCGCCTTCATTATTTTGATGGCTGTCCTCATTAACATCATAATCTTCATCTTTAAATTTCAATACATCTCCGTGATATTCTTTGCTTTCATCCTCAAACTTTATCATTGTATCTCTGTGCTGTTCCCCACTTTCATCTTCAAATTTAATTTTGTCGTCCAGGGCTCTTTTTGTTCTTCGTTTAAATCTCCTTTGATACTCCACGGTAGCACCACCCATATAATCAGACAATAGTTGGGTAAAGAAATTTCCTATGCCACTGGTGATATCCGTTGAAGGCGCCTGAGGTTTAGGTTTTGGTCTGGGTGTGGTAGTGGTTGCTTGTGGCGTTCCAGTTAAAGCAGCTAAAATACTAAACAAGGATGTTGCACCTTGCTGTGATGAATCATGATTTACAGTTTGTTGCTGCTCTTCCGGTTCGCTGAAGAATTTGAAGAAGCCACCACGATGATTGTTAAGATAATAAATTATTTCGTACTGTTGCATTGGGAGATTGAGAAAAATTATAATTTGTTTAAGTTGTTGGAATTTATAAGAAAGTTACTTGCCTCATTTTTGGGACATTGCACATAGGTTTGATGACAACTCTTCTCTCCACCACTTAAGCCCAATAGAGCAGCTCTTCCATAGATAAGAGCGGGTGAGGCTGTAGGAAAGCCAGCTAGAAAACTAAAGAAAACACTTTGTTTTAATTCATTCTGGTCGACATATTATATATTCTTTTTTTTTTATAGTTGCGCTAACTAATTAATACTTTTTCTCTCTATTAGATATTCGAAAATTTATTCTATATAGCCAAAATTCAGTAATTTTGTTAAATTTTAAAAGATCTAAGACTTTAGGAGATAGTTTCTTTTGTTTAATTAAACTTAATTTAAGTTTCAGTTTTGAATTTATTTTCTTATATCTTATAGCATTTAGAAAATTCAATTAGTTTCAATACAAGTTAAATTGTTTTAAGAATCTCATAATGTTCCAGTAAAACATTTGAAGAATTTTCATTTGCACTTTAAGGTAACTTTAATTGTTGTCCAGTTTTAATTGTATGTTAGTAATTAAACTAAAAGATGTTGCAATGTGAACTCTTAACAAAGTCTATATAAAGAAAATATATGTCTGTGGTAACTTATGGATACATCTAACTAAATGGGCATAGATAGTTGTGTGTACTTACTTGGTAATGGCGGGTGAAGTAATGAATGTGGGCAGTTGACCACGTTGTGTTTGGGCAGCAATCATTTGGCATAAAACTTTTGGCACACATTGCAAATCGTCATTGCGTGCTATATTCTCTAACGCCTTAATGAGTTGGGAGTTGACGGGTCTTCTGTTGTAAGATGAAGATGGCGAATATGATGATGAGGATTGTTGCGAGGTTGCAGCACCAGTAAGAGCACCTATAAGACTGCCTAATGGACCATTAGTGTTAGAAGCACCGCCACCCACACCACTTAAAAGTAGTGAAGTAAATTGTGGTGCATATTGGGCCAATGCTGCCAAACCACTTTGCTGTTGTTGCTGAGCAGGTGGTGGCAGGGGTCTGTATGGGCCCTGATAGGGATATTGTGAAGGCGGTGGTCGGGGATAGGGATAATTAAAGTGCTGTGTTGGAGGCGACGAAGTTTGTGCTTGGGGTGGTAATTCACCTATTTGATAGTCATAGTAATTATTATAAGCAGGCCGGTCAGGCGGAGGTCGTGGCGACTCATATTGAGGATAACTAGATTGTGGTGGTTTATAAGAAGGGGGACCAGATACATATTGGTGTTGGTACTGCTGCTGCTGTTGTTGTTGGTAAGGAGGTGCAGAAGATTGAGGTCTAGTATCATATTCATAAGAAGGTTTTTGTTGTGGTGGCCTGTTTTCATATTGTAGTTGTGGCTGTTGTTGCTGCAAATACGAGGATGGTGGCACTTCTGTACGATAATAGTCGCTTGTTTGTTGTGTATTCAACAAATATTTATCATTGCTGTTTACATAATTAGGCAACGAAGATTGTGATGATTGTAAATATTGTTGCTGCGGCCGTTGTTGGTTAAATATTGTTGACTGTGTGGGTGCATGGGGCCTATAGTACTGCCTAGGTGGAGCAGTAGGTGGATGAGGTGTAGCCCTTATCACAGGCCTAGATGTAGTGGGCTGATACGGCACTGGTGTGGGCAAAAAATTAGAAGTCTGCTGTTGAAAATAACTTGGCGGCGGATAGTCATGTGAATCGTAAGAAATTTTATTTGCCTTCAATGTTTGAGTATCCTCGCTTTTCTTGTCAATCACCGAATTTGGATGATTATAGCTAGGCTTCTCATCATACACTAAACCAGGACGTTTAAGATACACATCCTTATCAGCCGACAAGCTCATGTAAGGCCTAAAGGGATTGGTTTGTGGCTGCTGCTCTTGCTGATGTGTGCCTACTACCACGCTTGATTGAACTAAATATTCCTGATTATCATCATGTTGTTGATGATGAGGATGATGATGGGAATCTTGTTGCTTGTAAGCATTACTGTTGTAATTGTTATGATTGTAGTTTGTAGGTATCGTTGTATCCTTTACATTGGTCTCAGTTGGTGTATAATGATAATTCTCATTTGTATATGGATCCCTGTAGATATAAATAGGCTTGTCTGTTAGATATTGTGGTATTTGTTGTTTTTGTTGCTCATTAGGAAATGAAAATTTCTGTTCTCTAACATTTCCATATGTTGCTGCTGCCGTTTCTATCGTATAACGTCTATTATCATTTTGTATTTCTTGTTTTTGTGCAATATTGTTATTATCATTATTGTTATTATTATTATTGATGTTTTTGTTGTTATTGTTGCTGTAAATGGCTATATTACTGGTAGTAGTATGCTGGGGTTCTATATAGGAGGGCTTAAATTGTTGTGGTACGGCAGCATCTGCTGGTGTAAAATCGATTATGGGTGATGGCCGAAAATTCAAAATCGTTGATTGTTTTATATCAGTTATTGGGCTAAAATAGAAAAACAAAATTTAAAGTTTTAATATTTTTAATTAATTAAGTTTAAATGAAAGAAGAAATTTAAAAAATTTAATCGTTTTAAAAATATATTGGTCTTTATTTTATGGGATGACTTCAAGTTACCTTTTTTAATTTTATACGTTAAAATTTACTCTACTATTTGATGCAAAAACTAGTACGTATGTAGTATGTTGGAATAGTGGTCGGTACATGGGTTATAATAATACTTTTAGACACTGGACCCATTAAGGTCAAGAAACTTTAAGGGCAGTAAGTTTATAAAAATCATTTCAATATATTTCAAAAGTTTTCTATACTTTCAGTTAATATTCTTGTTTATTTCTTTAAAATGATTTTCTTTTAAATTTTTTTTTAACAAATATTAATACAGTATTAATACATTTGTCTTGACATTGTTCTTATTATGCTCATTTTTATTACTCTTCCATGCACTTACCTTTGATAATTGGAATTTTCAATTGTTGTTTGTTGCTGCTGTTGTAGTTCTTGCTGTTGCTGCTGCAGCAACATATTGTTACCCTCATTACGTATGCCAGCCACGTACGCGAAAAATGATATAATTAGTATTGCAATTTGTTGTCGCTTACATTTTCTTGCTGCTGCTGTTGTTGTTGTTGTTGTTGCCAACAAACGAAACATTTTGACATTTGTATGATGACAATGATTACCGGGGCAACTATAGCGCAAAGAGCGGGAAAAAATCAGAAAAAATGGAATAAAATGATTTTGTAGAAAACAAAAAAATATGGATGAAAGCAAAAAAAAAAAAAAAACAAACAATAGAAAATTATATTAAAATAAGAACTCAAACCAAACAGAAATGGGTACGAAATATAACAGACAATCAAAAATGAGGGCAAAAAAGCGGTAATAAACACAACATGTCAAACATGAAGCGAGAGTTGAGTGAGAAGTGTTTGAGATTGGTTAGTACCTCAAAGATTACAAAAAATCGTTTAAAAATTTATAAGTATTATCGGAATGTCTTGCCAAATTTTGTTTGTACTGTATAATAAGAACAAATTATCTGACAGCTTTCATATATCAAATTTTCATATGTGTGTAAGAAATTTAAAAGTTGTGATACTGTTTATTAGATGGCTTCATTCATTTATTAACAGCAACAAGATTTTTTAAATATGTACATCGAAAAACAACCCTCGTAACAATTTGCTTTAACTTTATAATAAGTATAAAAATTTCCAATTCTTGGTAGCAGTTCATATGTACTTGTGAAAAAAAGGAATATTATTTCAGCAAATGTCACACGTTTAATAAGACGACAAAGAATATATTTTTTGAAACTCCGTTCTTTATTTTTTTTTTAGTATTTTGACGCGTCAGCATAGCAATTCATAAATGTAAGCTACTCTAGCATATAATTTCAAATATTATCCTTAAGTAACACAAAGATACAAAGTACAACAGATCATCACGTTAAATATTATTTTCTCAACAAAAGCAGGGAACAGGAATAAAAATTGTTTGAATTTCCAACCAAACAATCCTGGGGGATACACAATAAATATGTATATGTAGATATGTAGATATGTATGTATATATTCTTTGCATTGTGCAAATAACTAAGAATAATTTTGAAAATCTTTTTACTTATGGCAGCCTGGAAAATTTATAACAAGTGATTATGCAAAGTCACATTTGCAAAATTCATATAAATTATGGTATAATAGCAGACAGAAACAGTATAAAAATTGAAGCATAAAATTCTTAACTTAATCATGTTTAAACACCCAAACCTTATAAACTACTAACAGGAATACAAGTACAAGTACACAGTTATTAAAACAACAGAAATTTGAAAATATACTCGTATACTCGTAGAGGAATTTCAGTTTAAGCACACTGAAAAAATTTTGTTTATTTATATAAAAATGCAGTAAGTTTTGTTTGTTTCTGCAAGTGCATTTCTCCTTTAAATGTTTATGAATAAAATTTAAAAGTCTTTTTAGTTTAAGCTGCTGCACAACATTTTAAATGAACTTTTTGTTTTAATTTTACTTATTTCCACCTTAGAGCAGACTTTAATTAAAACAAACACGTTTTGTTGCACAAATTACCAAATTAGGAAAATGTTCTTCCTTTTTACTCTATTTAGAGCAATAAGTAAATTTTACCCTTTTATTTGTTTTGCTATTTAGAAATAAGGAAAACTTTAAAATCATACGATACGCAGTGCAGCTAATTTTCATTTTTAGTTTGATACATAAAATTCAAATGCATTTTCTGCAAATGTTAAAAATTTTGTTACAGTTAAACATACAAACCCTGCTTAAATTGTACTTGTTGTACTTATTGATTGTAAGAGCAGCAGGTGTTAGAGTCACAAAAGATCTACTCATACTGTTGGTGCTAACTATATTTGTTAACGTAAAGGAGTTGGTGTCTGTCTGCTTGTATCCCACCTTTCAACCTTTTTGACAACACTTGTAGATTAGCTCTGGCTCAGTTGTACGAGTATTTTGAGCAGTTTTAGTGCTGCACCGCACACATCTTGGGTGCCATTTCGTTTTGTAATGTTGTTATAAATTTACAAGGATATTTTATTGTCAAATTTTATTATTGAAAGGGAAGGATAACTAACTTTTTTTATAACAATGAACTGCTCTACTTACTTTATTTGCAAGTAGATATAAGTTGAACTCAAGGTTCTATAAAACTGGTTGACATAAAGATTACATGGATTATATTAGCATATTATGCACGTTATCTCTCCATTGCTATTTTGATCCTGACTTTTGTTTTTTATTTATTTTATTAACTGCTATTCCATATTAAAGTTCATAGGATGATTCCTCATAACTAAAATTGTTGTACCATGATGATGCATTGATGCCAAACACTATCTGTATGATGGAGGAATTGAGATGTCAACTTATGATCATCAATCATAAGTTTAATTTTTATTTAATGTTTTATATATGTATAAGCAGTATTCATAAATAAATTAAATTTACATAAAATTCCTAACAAATCCTAAATCGTCGTAATTATAAAATTTTGAAACTCAACTTAATCCTACCAGTGTAATCGTATCAATATTAACAAAACACAATAAATTTCAACTCTTTGTCTTTGTCTTGAAAGTCTTCTATAGGCTAAACTATAGTTTTGAAGACTGGAACTATCATTTAAGTTTTCTTCAGACGACAAAATCTCAATATGTCTGAAAAAATTTAATTTTTTAGGTTAGGTCTCTTTCTCTTAAATACTTGTCTTTTCTTTATTTTGTTTTTTTTATCCTTTATTTTTTTCCTCTCAACATTGCACACTGAAAAAAAGGAAACGGAAATGTCATTTGAACATGTCATAACAAGCTTACTGGAAAATGTCGACATAATATGTGCGTACGTGTTTTGCATTTTAAAAACATTTGCCTTGTTACAACATGTCTTGCCTTGTCTTTTTCTCTTTTTAAGGGTACTGCTTTTACAAGAGTCCTTTTTTGAAAGGAACAAGTGCTTTTGGCTAGTTCAGGTTGGTGTTTTTGCAAGTAGTTGTCTCAAAACCAAAGTGACACTGTATTGGTTGGATACAGTAAATTTAACACTTTACAAGAAGAGTTGTTTTTTTTTTTTTTTCAGGAGTTTAAGGTTTCTGGGCATTTAATTTAGTTTAACTTAAACGTGACTAATTGCATGCAATTTCTTTAAATTTTTGTTTGTAGTAATTAATTCTTTAATTTTCTGGTTAGTTAAAACAATACACAACATTTTCACAATTTATTATTGTGTCATATAATCTTTCGTGTTGAAAAATTGTTTGACTTTCTTTTGATTTTAGCTAATAAGACACTTATTTTTTTGTTGTTTTTAGTGTTTACTTTTTAAAATATTTCTTATGTTTTTTTAAGGTTTAATTCAATTTTTTTATAGTATTATTATTTGTTTAATTTAATTGCTTTTCTTGTCACTAAAGTTGCCTTTATTATTGCCTCTTTGCTTTTATTTTATTATTAAACACTTACACTTTTTCACTTTTGCTTTTCAAACCGTAACGTTGAATAACAAATTTAAATTTTTGTGCGCTTGCGCGTATTTGTGGCCGTTTTGTTTCGAGTTTATTGCACGTTTGTCAGCTCGAGTCTAGACTTGTAGAGACTTGTGTTGTTCGTAGTTCCGGCCGTTGTGCTTCAAAGCCATTGATAATTCAATGAGTGAAACGTTAATTGTGTTTTAAATTTTTTTTTTGTAAAAGAGAGGAAGAGTATTTTATAGCTGGTTTGTTTGTTTGTTTTTAAATAATAAAACTCAATAATAATAAATAAATAATTAACTCAAAACCTAATTTTGTAATATCATATGGGTTTTTTTAGAAATACCAGCATCTATTACATATTTATTTATATATTTATGTTATTTTGGTTAAGTAGTTTTGGTTATAACTTATGTTCAACAAAAATTTCAGAATATTTTGAAGTTAGCTTGAAGTTAAATTAATCGAAAATTATGAAAACTTAAAATCAAGCATATTCTGGTGATGTTTGTTTTTTTCGAATAAAACTTAATTGCGCCTTGTTTTAACTTCCTAGAATTATTTTTAAACAAATAAACAAATTTCTGTAACACATTCATATAAATTATTTAAATTTGATCTATATTTAAAAATATTTTAAACAAGCAAGATTCTATTAAATATTTTTTATTTTGAATTTTTCAACTGTGACTACCAATTATCATTTTTAAATTATCGTTCATAATACATCATTTCCGCTATTTAAACTAAACAAAATCAGAATTATGTCAACTATTTGCAAGTTATGTATAAATACTTTGTTTTAGTTTTAAGCAATTAACTCCTATTCACAAATATTTGACATAAATCAATACCTCTGTTTAAATATTTGCAGCTCCAAGTCCCAATTGCAACATCTTACACACATTTTACACATAAAACTAAAGTAGTTTTCTTTGTTTTTGTTTTCATTTCAGTTTATTAACATAATTTGTTAACAACTCAACTTCCAACTTGACGAATATGAATATGAACATCATCATGGCCTTAAGTTTCCATAAAAAGAAACAAAGATTTGTCAAAATAAACCTCAATTTCTAGACAAGCTGTAGCTGCAGCTCCATTCAAAGAGAGACTCACCTTTAGATGGCTCAAATGGAAACAGAAAACAAAAAAATAAGTAAAAAGCCAGAAGAGGTGGAAAAAAGCCATGAACCGCAAAATCAGCAAAATTATATTTGTAGCCAGAGAAAGTTTTGTGCTTTTGTAATACAACTACATGCAGCGACACATTTGAGTTTAATGCTTCAAGGTCAGAGGTTCTCAATTGAATGTAAGTGAGATTTATAAATTGATTATATTTACAAAAAATATTCCAGCTGAGCTAAATCAAACAGAAAATCTGTGTAAAATGTAATTGGCTTGTGCTGCAAGACACAATATTATTCAAATATGGAGGCTTTCACAAAGGGTGTAAATTTGATAGTTAATTATACATGTTCGCTTGCTCTGTTGTCCATATTTTAGTTGAAATGAATTTTCCAAAGGTCCCAGATGTCGGACTCATATCTTGAATCAACATATCTAATATATGTTTATTTGAGAATTTTGTTATTGGAAATAATCATAATCAATTTCGAATTTCTAAGTTGAAAGAAAAATAAATAATTTAGTTTGATTTCATTTGGGAATCTCTGTTTGGAACCGTAATCAGCACACAAAAAACTATGACGTCGACAAATGTTATGTTATATTTTATTTGTTGCTGTTTTTGTTTTCTTTTTTGATTATTTTTTGTTTGCACTAGTAGATGCGATAAATATTAAGTAATATGTAGTATAAAAGTATAAACTGGATTTGGCATCTGCTTACTCACACTTCCTCTCCAAACAACCCAACATCCAGCACGTTGTTTTGTTTATACTGTTGTTTTTTTTTTTTTTTAATTTACTCCAAAGAGATGTTTAGGGGGGTTTCTACCTCAGGAGTCTTTTAACAATCATTAAACGGAAAAAGTTTACGTTTGTTTTGCTTTCTTTCTTCTCTCACATTGTGTTAACAATTAAAGTCTTCTGTAGAGAAAAGCCGGTATATTTATGTTGGTTGGGTTAGTTAAATTGTATGAGTTAACTTTATTTTATTTTAATATTTTAATTCAATACATTTCATTTGGTGTTAGCGGTCAATGAAAGTAATATTAACTTGGTCAGGTTTTGTTTAAAAACAATTTTTTTTTGCTGACTGACGACGACCAGCGCTACTCAATACAATTTCAATGAGTTTTTAATATGTAAATTTATGAATATTTTTTTTTTTTGTTTGTTTGTTTATTTGGTTTTTGCATTTATTTACAAATTCGTTTTAATAATGTATGGGTTATTTTCAGTGTGTGTTGTTGGATTTGTCAGTAAGAGCCACCAATGTGTGTCATTGACTGTTAAAAGTGTAATTATTATTAGTTGAGTTGTAGAGTGTGGGTTTTTTAAGCGCAGATTGTTTGGCTTTATTCAAAAATGACAATGTGCAGAGATGTTGTGATGTTGTAATTTTGAATATGAAAAAAAAAACTTCATACGTTAATGATTTAAGATAATGAAATATTTACAACCTTGAATAAAGGTGTGAAATTTTAAAAATATATAGGTATATATATACCTATAGGTAGTTTAGTTAAAAGGATATTAATTGTTGTGCATTAAACTTAGAGTTGTGATGAAAACGAATTTTATTTTGATTTCGAGCTTGTACTACAATGAACCGATTTTATTGATTTGTAATACTGAAATGCTTAGGAAAATTATAGAAATATTTGTGTGACTTTCAGTAATTTCGGTATCTTATTTTGAACGCGATTGATTTAAAAAAAAATTGATTGATTGATTCGACTGATTAAAATTCAAAATTGAAAACTGTGATTATGAATATTATAAAATGTTTGCATAGTCATCATAATGTCTCAAAATCAATGATATTATTACCCGACAATTATGACAATCAAAGAATTTAGACCAAGACATAACTGTAGAAAAACAAGTAAATATTGAAATAAAATGTTTTTAAAATGGGTTGCGACAAATATTACTGATTGCATTGAACATATCATAATTGCTACAAACATATCTTTGCCCAGAGTGTAATAATTATGGCAAATTATTCATCAACAATCATGTCCTTAAATTGAATATATTATTTCATTATTTTTTACTACAATTTAATATATTACACTCCTCGTATTTCATTTACTTTACATCCCTTTATTGCGTAGTCGTAAGTACACACACTTATTCTAAGCAACATTTAATATTTGTGCAACAAAACATAAAATTATTTATTAAAAGCCTGTTGGCATGTAAAGTAATGACAAATTTCACCTTTTTTTTTTTGTCACTCCAACTCTGGTAATATTTAGTCACAGACATCTTTTGCATTATAGCTGAACAATATTTTAATATCCTTTAACAGGACATCATCTGTAATGTACATACTACACACATAAAAAACTAATATGTCTTTTGCACACACACACACACACACACACACACACACACACAGAAAACAAGCAGATAATGAATTATGATGATGATACGAATAGCTCGCATGCGTTCGTAACTCATTGTACCTAGTTGTAAGTTTTTCTAATATAAATTATATTTGCCAGAATTGCCACTAGTAGTATGTGAATTAACAAACCACTTATGAAGATACTCAGTCGTAGCATATGAGGTCCTTTTTAGTTGTTTCGTTGTGCCACATTCCCACAGATGATGCATTTCATTTGTCCTTATTTAGAATGGGTGTGTGTGTTTTTCGGGCATAAGTATTTATTTATGTGAGTTTGTGCTTTTAACTTCCGGTTTCCGTTTCAGCCAAATAAAATTGTATCCCCACATAAAGCATATAAGAAGTAGAGAAAGGAGCATAATAGACAATGTTAAACCATGTTTTAGTATAGACGTGCTTAAACTATGTTTGTCAGACATAAACTATCTTTATTATTAACATCAACTACACATCATGCTTATCTTCGTCATGTTAAAACGACTATACTCGTTTTGGTTTATTTTTTTAAGAGAATAATGGCTACCACAATAAGGACAACAACAACAGTTTTGACCATTAAAAGCCAGAAAACAAATTACTCATATCGTCGTCAAAATGTCTTTCCGCATTTACTCACAGGATACATTCTCTACATGTGTATGAATATTTGCCTCTGCTGTGTGTGTTATCATTATTTTAATAAATCGTTTTGTTGTCTCCACACATTCCACATACCAGAATTGACAGGACATTCATTTATCTATTCATTTTCATACAAATGCCTGGCTCAACAGTATTTTTATTAGATTGTCAATAAAGCATGTTTTCTATATGACCACCACCAGCTACCAACTCATCATTATTTCCATTATCAAATACTTTTCTTTGTGACTTTTGTTTCCTCTTTAACAACAAAAAAAAAAAAATAGAGAGACTCTCTGTCGTATTCATGTCTTCCTGGAGGCTATTACGTGTGATTGTCTATGGAGTCTAGGAAAATGTACAAATTTTTTGGCATAACAAATTATGTTTTTCTTTATTTAGTTTTGTTTATTTATTATTCATTTTTTGTGTATGTGTGTGACGATTACAATCTGAGAGATTTATAATGAAATGACTTTTTCGGGTTGATGTTTATGTGAAAGGATAATGAAATAGTTTTTCATTAGCTTTTTGAAACGTACATATTTAATAATGCTTAAAATATTAAAACTTTGTCAAAGTGATTTAGGATTTGAATTTGTGAATTAAATGAGAAAATTAAAATTTGACTTTTTTTTCCAAAGTCGATTTTTAGTATAAAATATATACAAATCAAACTGACTCTAAATCATTTATAAGTGACAATAATGGAAAGAAGCTCACTTATATTTTACATCAAAAGTAAAAATTTTCATAAAAAATAGAAAGAAATTTAAATTCCCTTATAAAATGGAAAAATATTGATGCCTTTAAAAGTAAAATTTTTTACAATGCGCCCACTTTCAGTGAAATAAAGTAATGAATTGAAGGAACAAATTGTTAGAAAAAGAGAATTTCAGAAGTCAGTATTATGGTACAGACGACGAATTTCGCCCAACACGACGAACTAGTTGATGACAATTCGATGTGTAAATTCGTCGTATGAAGCACAATAACGACGAAAAATAATAAATAATTTTTAATTATTTAATGTTTTTGTTTTGGTATAGCAGTTGATAGATAGTGTAACCATATTTAAAAAAAATATATAAAAAAAATAAACATTAACAAAAACACAGGTAAAAAAAATTTATAGTTAACTATTTTGTATATTTATTTTAAATTATATTAAGTAAAAAATAAAACAATAATTAAGGTAAAAACATTATGTATTTACAAAAACATTAAAAACTAAGGCCCCTATTAAAAGGTATTTGTTCTAAAGTTCAGGCGGCCAAAAAATGGGAGGGCAGTACACAGGAGCTTAATTCTATTCATCAGACGAATCATCAAACCATAATTCCGTGGTGGTCATTTTAAATTTATTTTATTTTTCTTTAAGAATTTGTATACAAATATAGCGCCAGCTGATAGAAATGTACTATTGTGAATAACCCAAAAAGAGTGATTTTCACAATAGTGTTTTTTCATCGAATGTCCACCATAATACCAAATGAAAATTCGTTCGATAAGCATTTTCGACAACAGTCGGAAATCGAATTTTGCTCATAATAGGCACCTAAAACGAAACATAGAAAAATAGAAATAGACCCTATTTCCGAGTTCGCCGCATATGACGAATTAAGACGACGTCGTTATTGTGTGTATTATATCATATACACAAATATTCTTTATTTTAGAGAAGAATATTCGCTACCAGTTGTGTTCCTACTATTATTATTTGAAATTTATACATCTATTGTCTCGCCCACTTTCAAAGAGGTAATCTCACGGGATGCTCATTGTCGCTCCAAGCATTAATTATTAATTTAATTATATTATATTTTAATATAATTCTATCAATGTAAAGATAGCATTGCCATGCCCCAAAATAACGTACCTTTTGCCATATTAGCCTAATATGTACTTAGGTAATTAAATATGTTAAATTAATAAACATTTTTGTTTTAACTTTCATGTCAGCTTTTTTACAAAGGAAAATCCAATAAATTTACATATGTATGTATGTATACTACGAATTTGCTGAAATTTTTTTAAACAAATTTCAAGACAATTTTAATAATTAATTTTACTATCTGATTCGCAGTGTTGACAGCAATACTTTAAAAACTGACTATTACCACTCGTTGCATCCATCGTACAGAGTTGTAATATTTGTTTACAAAAAAAAACTAAGTGTAATTTTATTGTTTTGTTTTCATTCTTTCTCATTTGTTCTTCTCATTTGTTTGTTTGTTGAAGCAATGATTTCGTCACATACAACTACTCTCTTTGCCACTCTTTACTAAAGCACCGTTAGGAATTTTATTAATAACTGAGTAAGTAATAATTATGCATGTTCATTGTTGTTTTTTGAAATAAAAATTCAGTGTGGACAAAAAATTCATTGTGAAAAGTGCAATTATTATTAAACAGTTTGTGATTTAATTTTACGAGTATGTATACATACATACTTATGTATGTAAATAGCAATTGGAATTTAAAAAATGTATTAAGAAATTTATTAAAATATTGTTATTTTAACATTTATACTCAAACATAAAAACTTTACTATTATAAGCTAATAATTGATTAAAAACATGCAAAAGTAACCTCAAGAAATGATTGAACAACAATTAAGTAATTTTCGACATGCTACTTGCTACATATTGTTTGAAAGGGGAGACTGAAAAAAAACATAGTAAATAGTAATAATATTGTTTAAATCTCAACATCTTGAAAACCTTAGGGAATCCTTAAGTAGGCCATTATAACACACGCAAAAGTAATTTTGCACACGTAAGGAAACTAGACCTTTTTTTTTTTGAAGCAAAAGGATATGTAACAGGATATTTAACCCCTGCCTATAGTTACAGTTATAGCTGTTTCAAATACATATGTACGTTTTTGTAAACCCAGGGGGAGTTGTCTAGCAATTATGTGGTTGTAGACAATAGTTTGTCGATATTTTTTGTGGTTATGATTAAACTGTCGAAATTGTAATTTAGTGTTGAAATTGTAGCATGAACACGCGTTTAAACAAAGTAAAAGGAAATCTTTTGACACTCGTTATAAGGGAATCTACTTCTTTTGGGAAATGTAATGCTCAATTATTTTGACCCAGGCATTTAATATTTTCAAAACATATTTAATAACTATAATTTCTTTTAATATAACAATTTTGGTTTATTATAAAAAGTGTGTGCATTTCTATTTAATAAGGATTTGTTATACACGTCCTTGTTATTCTTTCTTCATTTTGCTGGCTTTGCCACAAGCTTAACTAATCTCTACTCGTACAAGGGTGGTGGTGGCATTCAATGTGTCAATCATGTTGGTGATTTTTTCTGCGTTTTAACGAAATGAACATTTTGATCTTGTTTCAGCTTTACCAAAGTATGTAAAGTATGCAGATTTCCTTTTACTTTTGACATACTTAATTGTATGATAAGCGTTTAAACTGGAAAAAATCTGGGTGTTGTTTGGTATTTATTGTCATTTATTAAATATGGGAAAATACAAAGAAAAAGCTAAATCAGGATATCATGTCAAAAGTGATTGTGGGATTTATGTGCTAATGATATGGTATTTAATAGTCAACAAGGTTCTATTCTTGTTAGAAACTTGTAATAGAAAACATGAGAAAATTATGCACTTAAAGAGAATTTAGAAAATAAATTGTAAATGTTTGCAACAGCATATTAATGCTAATAATGTCTACTATTGTGCAGTACAAGCGTAGAATAACCTCTTCAAATTATGTTATATGAACAATGAAATAGAGCTGGGTCTTGACGTTCTTTTCTTTAAAGTTTGTAATTTAATATGGTCTTGAGATTATATTTTATTTTGATACAAATTGTTATTATATTTTCATAAAACATAAAATATTTTAAAAGATTTTAATGACTTGGCGCAATAAAAAATATATATAAATTATCGAAAAAGAAAATTAACAGTATTTTAAGTTAATGCTGTCAATTTTATTATGAGTCTAGTTTTGACAGATCTTTAAAAGTTTTTATTTTGCCAATCTTTGTTCAAAATTCCACAGATTTGAGATTTCCAAAGGCGGACAAACTAATTAAGCATTAACTACTAGGAATAACTTTTTTTAGATTCTATAATTCCTCCATTTAATGTTTTAATTCCAAATTTAAACAAAAATGTTGCTCATTCCTGCATTCAGGGTTAATATTTATTAATACTTAATAACTTAAATATGTTTAAAATAAACTTCTAGAAATGTTTGTTTACCTTAAATCCAACCCTATTTTTTTTTAATTTTTCAAATATTTCAACTACATTTTAATAAGCAATAATACACACGTAGAACAACACTTTAAAGAACACCCCCTACTGTTTTGACAGCTAAGCTACAATTTTGCGTTGACACATGTCTCTGTCGGCATTGAAATCAAACGCACACACGCCTCGGCCTGCTACTCTACGTCTTTATACTCGTGTTATCAGCAAAATGCTGAAAAGCGTGTTAAAAAGCCTCACGGGCATTTTTAACGCCATTTATGGTAACAGAAAAAAATCTAAATGCTACTTTAGACCAACCAGCCGCGCCATTGAAATACTATCTGCAGCAACAAAGGATTGCTGCTGTGACACTTTATTGTTGGTTATTTTCCGAGATCTTAAAATAAGAGTCACGTGACTCAAACTAGAAATTACATGTTATCAATTTTTTCTATAGTTTCTTTAAAAAAAATAATAATCATAATTGACAATTGAAAATGTGACATGGTGTAAGAAATGTGTACTTTATTTTAATCCCATAATTAGATTTGTGTTCCCTCCCCCTAAATGAAATTTAATGGCCAATTTTAAGTTTTAATACATAATTTCTATGCTATTTGTTTTCTATATAAAATTCACTAAGAATTTTCAAATATTTAATTATAATTTAATTGCAAATTAATTAGAACATATAATGTATTAGTTATTGTTTATGTAGGTGTATGTGTATAGTCTTTGTATCCTTGTTTTTATTAAATCATCCTGTGAGAGATTAAAAGGGGATAATGAGACACGACAGCAACAAAAACAAGCATATCCTATTCAAATTAATTAAAAGCTGTTTTAATAAATAAACAAAATTGAAAAGCAAAAAGAAACTAATTTAATACAGCTTTTACATATTTTAAAACATATGTAGATTTGCTCATACATTTACTAAGAACTGTTATATTACTAATGCCGTAAAATTATTGTCTAAAGTAATCGGTACAACAAGAATAATTCTAATAACTTCTTAATATATAGTTTTATTGTAAATAGAACTGTAAATTACATTATTATTTTGCAACAAAACATCTATAAGTGAGTTTGGAGTTTCATTGCCAGGCAAGTGTTAAAGTCTACATTTAATAAAAGGCAACTGTCTCGATTCGAATTCAAATATTTTTTAATCCAAATCTACCAGGAGGGTTATTTTGGAATTCTTTTCGAAAAACAACTCATTCGAATTTATATACCTGATACATTGCATTTCGAAAACGTTGTTTACTTTGAGTTCAAAAATCGTGCATTTTGCAAAATATCAAAAGAACAAAATGAGTAATAATGAAAACTATATTTACATTTCAATCAATAATTATTTCAATTTAATACCGATACTCTTTGTCAAATGCCAGCAGATATAAATTAACTTGCAATCTGTTGACAAATATAAAAGCACAAGAAATGCATAATGCTATCAGAAGCTTTTTATTTAGACACTTGTGCTTAAGGCTGGCATATGAATTTATACTGTATTCAACATCTAAAATTCTTAAATTGATTTACTTACTTTAGCATTAAAAAACTAATTTACTAAAATATGCTTTCACATTTCTTTCTTGCAGATTATCTTAACTTCTACTACTTCAACATAAAAGTTGTCGGTCTTCATTAATAGCGATTGTCTAAACAGCTAAAACTGGACTCTACCTACCCAGACTATACTATCAAATAGGATTCTTTAGAGGAAATAATTTAAATTTCGAGTTTTTAATATAAAAAACATTTGTAAATTAGTTCTTAAGAGTTATCTAGTTCCTTCTTTAATTATTTATTTTTTAAATTTAAAATAATAGATAATAAATAATATTTTATTTAAAAACAAACACTGTTCATAGTTTTATTTTCAGAATTTTTACTTGCGCCTGACTACCGGCAACACACTTTTTCATACAATTTTCATTTACAAAAATTTTTTTTTTTATTTTTCCAATTTTCCCGAAATTTATGTTTTTTTGCATTTTTCTCCTTAAATAGCGCTCAAATCTGGCTGAAAACCCCTATTAATCTGTTTTGCCACCTGCTGAATCCGAAAATGATGTCCATTTTTTGATACGATAAATTTTTTAAATTTTGGTAAAATAATTTTTTTGTAATTGTACCACTGTTCAGTTTTATTTCCAGTATTTTTACTTGCGCCTGGCTACCGGGAACACATTTCTTCATTCAATTTTTATTTACAAAATTTTTTTTTATTTTACCAATTTTCGCAAAATTTATGTTTTTTGCATTTTTCTCCTTAAATAGCGCTCAAATCGGGCTGAAAACCCCTATTAATCTGTTTTGCCACCTGCTGAATCCGAAAATGAGGTCCATTTTTTGATACGATAAATTTTTTAAATTTTGGTAAAATAATTTTTAGTAATTGTACCACTGTTCATAGTTTTATTTTCAGCATTTTTACTTGCGCCTGGCTACCGGCAACACATTTTTTCATTCAATTTTTATTTAGAAAATTTTTTTTTTTATTTTACCAATTTTCGCAAAATTTATGTTTTTTGCATTTTTCTCCTTAAATAGCGCTCAAATCGGGCTGAAAACCCCTATTAATCTGTTTTGCCACCTGCTGAATCCGAAAATGATGTCCATTTTTTGATACGATAAATTTTTTAAATTTTGGTAAAATAATTTTTAGTAATTGTACCACTGTTCATAGTTTTATTTTCAGCATTTTTACTTGCGCCTGGCTACCGGCAACATATTTTTTCATTCAATTTTTATTTACAAAATTTTTTTTTTTATTTTACCAATTTTCGCAAAATTTATGTTTTTTGCATTTTTCTCCTTAAATAGCGCTCAAATCGGGCTGAAAACCCCTATTAATCTGTTTTGCCACCTGCTGAATCCGAAAATGAGGTCCATTTTTTGATACGATAAATTTTTTAAATTTTGGTAAAATAATTTTTAGTAATTGTACCACTGTTCATAGTTTTATTTTCAGCATTTTTACTTGCGCCTGGCTACCGGCAACACATTTTTTCATTCAATTTTTATTTACAAAATTTTTTTTTTTATTTTACCAATTTTCGCAAAATTTATGTTTTTTGCATTTTTCTCCTTAAATAGCGCTCAAATCGGGCTGAAAACCCCTATTAATCTGTTTTGCCACCTGCTGAATCCGAAAATGAGGTCCATTTTTTGATACGATAAATTTTTTAAATTTTGGTAAAATAATTTTTAGTAATTGTACCACTGTTCATAGTTTTATTTTCAGCATTTTTACTTGCGCCTGGCTACCGGCAACACATTTTTTCATTCAATTTTTATTTACAAAATTTTTTTTTTTATTTTACCAATTTTCGCAAAATTTATGTTTTTTGCATTTTTCTCCTTAAATAGCGCTCAAATCGGGCTGAAAACCCCTATTAATCTGTTTTGCCACCTGCTGAATCCGAAAATGAGGTCCATTTTTTGATACGATAAATTTTTTAAATTTTGGTAAAATAATTTTTAGTAATTGTACCACTGTTCATAGTTTTATTTTTAGCATTTTTATTTGCGCTTGATTACCGGCAACACATTTTTTCATTCAATTTTTATTTACAAAAATTTTGTTTATTTTACCAATTTTCCCAAAATTTATGTTTTTTGCATTTTTCTCCTTAAATAGCGCTCAAATCGGGCTGAAAACCCCTATTAATCTGTTTTGCCACCTGCTGAATCCGAAAATGAGGTCCATTTTTTGATGCGATAAATTTTTTAAATTTTGGTAAAATAATTATTTAGTAATTGTACCACTGTTACTTTTTAAGATGGTTTGTGTCTCTGCTAATTTATTTGCGCCTGAATGCCGGCAATTTTTTTATATGTTATATTTTATTTTTTATCGTTGTTATGTGTCGAAATCGAGAAATAAATGTTTTTGAGCTATTTTTTTTTTTGTTAAGCAGAGTTTTATGGGACGTCTTTGTATTTTACATATTTAAAACTTACTTCCTTCCCTTCTTTTAAATTTCTGTAGATTTCTTTCTTGAATGAAACATTATATTTAGCTATTTTTTATGTTTTATTAAATATTAGAAATGTACTAAAGCTTGTTTTTGGAATGATTACTTTTTATTTTTGGCATGTAAAAGTGTTTTAGTATAACGATTATTACAACACTAATAATTTCCTGCACATGTTTTAAATAGAATTTAATTAAATGTTTCATTTACACACAAAGAAATATAGATACACCTATAGCATATCAATTTTAAATACTCGTATGTATGTCCCACACTCTCTCTTCAAACTCTTACTGCCGAAAAATGATTTCGTTACTTATGTTTGTATGATGTTAGTAGAATATTCTTATTTGGACAAGTAAATTACTTGTTTACATTTTGTAGAGTAAAGTAATGTTTTATGTTCTAAAATGCTTTAAGCACAAAAATGCATTAAAAATTTATCAAAAAAGATGACTCAAGTCAAATGATATTATAAAATGAAAGTAGATATGATAAGATATGTATAAATACTTTTTTTTTTGGAGAACAGAAAGAGGTTTGAAAATGTACATATCTCGTACATACATTCATCACTAAAATATGCAAAGGGGTTTTCGAAAAGTAAACATTTATACTTTGCCAAAAATAGTTTTTATAAGAATTAAATAAATAACAAACTATAAGTATATTATTACTGCCGTATTAATAAAAAATGAAGTAGGTTTGAAGTGTGCTTTTAGAGAAAATTTTCATACAAAATTTTCTTAAAGTACATTTGAAGTCTACTTTAATTTTTTCTGAATAAGACTGTTAGATTATAAATGGAAATTTTGTTCAACTATTACAAGCCTGTTTTTAAAAATTTTTTTATATGCCTCAAAATAACACGATGTTATGTTAAACATTTTACTTGTTGCTTTAATTTGTGTATAAATTTAATGTTTCCAAAAAAACCTCAAACGATTTGCAGATAATTATCATAAATTATACAGTCACATATTGTAAAACATAATGGGTTTTCTTTACAATTAACAACTCATCTCCTTTGCCCTCTCGCTAGCAGTTTCCATCTGTGTATATGTGTATTTATAGTGAACCGCCAAGACATAATTGTTAAACTCATGCCAAAAACCGCGAGAAAAGTAATTATCATAAACTTAAACTAATTGTAAATAACAAAAGCGAAAAATAAAGATAATGCTGCCTACTTTTGGAAACAATAAGGCAAATATATAAAACACTAAAGTATACATTTATATTGTCATATAAAAAAAAACTAAAAGTCTGCTTTAGGGGGGTGGAAAAGAAAAAACAGCTTATAATAATAAATAGTTATTTAGGGTGTGATTTATTTGGTTTTTATAAAACTTTAGCCGTTTATGGTAAAACCACAACTGTTTATAATTATTACTGTTGCCATGTTAATAAATCCTTAATTTTATATATATATTTTTTTTGTATTGGGTTTAAAATATGTCTACAGTTGCCGATAATGATGGTTTTTGTCAAGGTATTTTGCACTGAATTTGTTTCTACATAAAATGTAGTTAAAATTATAAGCAGATTAAAAAAATTAAAAAAAAACTCACCTGTTATTATATGTTGCTATTTAGAAAAAATTCGCAAATTGTTTTATAAATTTTCAGATTTATTGTATGAACATTTATGAGATCATAATAATGATATATAAAATACATATTTTATTTATTTTTTTATATTTTAAGGTTTTCATTTTTTTTTCATTTAAAGTAATATTAATATTTTATGTTGCTTGGCGAATTACATACAAGAGAATGTTTATACAATAAAGGAATTTACAGTTTTTTTTGTTAAATTACTAAAGCCTACAATAGGGCTTGTCTTGGCAACTCCTTACACATGGCTTTAGTTAATTAATTTTAAGTATTTTATAACTAAACTGTAAATATCATTTTAATATTTCAGATTTTATGTTTTGCTTGATATAATTTTAAAAATTATTTAAAAATGAGAAAAATATAATATTACAAAAATAAAACAAAACATTACTTAAAAATAATATGCATAAATTTGCTATTTATATATAAACAATTATTTATTAAAAAAAAATTAAATTAAATAAACTAATTTATTAAAAAAAAAAAATAGAAAAAAAATTTATCAAATTTAAATTGGCAGCAAATTATGGAAAAAATATGTATGGTTTTAAACAATTTATCGTATATACAACTTATTATAATTAATATATATGTATGTATAAAAAAATCTATGTATTTAAAAAATGAAAAACATATAAATGACTTTATGTTTGTGAAAAAAATTTTGAGTAATTTTTTTTTTTTTTGTTGTTGTTGTGGAATTACTTATTAAGTTTTTTAAATACTACTAAGCAGCTGTAATTTTTTTGTTTGTAATTAAAAGCTTAAAAAACATTTTATTTATATACATATATTTTTATTTGTTATTGAAATAAAAATATTTCTATAAATAAAACTTCGTTTTTAAGCGAACAAAATTCATACCGAGATCATTGTGAAAACTACCAAGCAAAAAATATGAACTTTACTTCTTTTGGGTGTTTAAACAATTTAAAGCTATATATTAATTGTTTTCTTTTAAACTGCTTTAAATTGTTTTGTTTTTATAAATAAAGTTCATAATTTTCGAAATTTACAATTTTATGTTTATGTTAAAAATAATGGAAATGTTTTTTTCTTATTAAAAAAAAAAAAAAATATGAATAAAATGGTAAATTTAAAAGTAAAGTAGAGAGAGACATTGTACTATGTGTAAGTGGAAAAATGTTTTACAGAAAATATTGAAGATTTCTAAAGAAAATATTATTAAAATGAGTACAAAAATCTTGTTATTTATTGTAAATATAAAATACAACACCTAATAGCAGGCAGCACTATATATATATATATATAGAGAGAGAGAGAGAGCACCAAAAAGAGTGAGGATATGTACAAATAACGGTGCTTTTGCCAAGGAAAACAAAGTAAAAGTTTTGCGTTTTTTAATGAAATTGACGATAAATTTGCTGTTATTGTTGTAATATTGCAGAACAAAATGAGTGTGTATGAAAAAAGGATTTGTTGTTGTTGCCTTAATATTAAAGCTCAAACTGAGAATATTTTGTTTTCTTCTGTGAGGCGTTTCTTACAATAATGCCCTTATTCATAAAACTTACAACAGGTTTATAAGAGGTTTATAAAACAAATTTTGTATGGAAATTTACTTTATAAACCTGGTGTAAGCTTTTATGAATAAGGGGGGGGTAAGTCTTTAAACTAAGAATTTTGCTAAAAAATTTATTTTAATTTTGTATTCAATAATGATGCATGCAACATTTTGACAGTTGCTTTTAATAATATTTTCTTTTGTTATGTTAGATTGTTGTGTGCTAAAGGCAAGTTTTAAAGTTGTTTGTTTTTTGTATATTGGCTTTTCTGTTTAAACGCTTAACAACTAAATATTTGAACTATTTACAAAATAATAAACTTTGTTGAATGCTTAAATACTAAAAAAAAAAAAAAAATAAGAAATGCCTATGCAAAAAATTACTAAATTTAGTTTGATTTTTATGAAAAATTAGAAACAGAAAATTTACAAAATTACAACTAAACAAAACTGTCTAATGACAAGATATTGTGCAAAAACTATAATATATTTTAATTAAGAGCTTATATTTTAAACTACTTACGCTTGGCGTTTCTTTCTTTTCTTTATAATGTAACTTTAAGAATATTTCATTTATATTTATTTATAATTTTTTTTAAAACTAAACATATTTATTTTTTTATTTTAATAAAAAAAAAAAACAAACAAATTTGTTCATGAGATCATTTTGTATTTGGGAATTGTTTATTTTATATATTCTTTTCTTTTTATTTATATTACTTTTTATTGTTTTTTTTTTCTTAATTTTCTTTAAATTTAAGCAAATGTTTAAAACGGTAAAATAGAATTTAGTTAAATATTTAACAAAATTTTTTTTATTGTGAAAAAAAAACTGTAGCAAAATAACAAAACAAAACTTTGGTTAAGGAGATCTTTTTACTTTAATTTTTTTTTTTAATTAGTTATAAAATGTACTAATTTTAATTTTTATTTTCATTTTATTAAACAAATGACTGACTCAGCAGCTGGGAGTTTTAAATGAGATCTGTTTTTGCTAAAACATTTGCTTAAATTCTTCAAAAACACAAAAAAATGAGACCAATTTGAAAACTTTATTTATGTTTCAAACTTAACTAGGCTTAAGCTGGCTGTGTTAATTAAAATTTAATATGCTTGCTGTTTTTTTACAACAAATAAAAAATAAACAATTGTGGCTATAAAAATTAATTAACGTAAAATAAAATCATAAAAATTATAAAAAAAAATTTAAAAACAAAATCACAAAACTGGCTTTTTAGTAAAAAAAAAAATATATAAAAAAATTAAAACTACTTTAAAACTACTAAGAAATTCTGGTAAAATGAAATGGTAATTATATAAAAAATAATGTAATTAATATTACGAAAGAAGACATGGATTTTTTAAAAAAAACTTTCTTTAAGTTTTAATAAGTATTTAAAATATTAATTAAGTATTAAGCTAAGGTTTGTTTTAATAATATAACAAAAAAAAAATACATATAAATGGACAAAATTTAAGCACCTTTAACCAAAATCATAAGACAACGAACAAATCAACAAAAAAAGGACAAATTTAAATGAATTCTAAAGAGCCGGCACCTTTTGTTCTATCTTAAGGTAAACTAATACATGCGTTTTAAAAATGTTTTATACAGCCCAATGTAATTTACCCTAAATATAGTAAATTAACCAACCAGATTCATTATTCACGAGGTTCACTGAATCCTAAACTTTCCCACTCATAGTAGTTAGGGTTATCATATGTATTTAGGATGTCTTGAACTTTTATAAAAATGTGAAAATGTCTTTGAAGCAAATTAGCTTATACTACAGTTTTCAATTTAGATTTAGTATTTCTTTGAGGTCTAAGATGATGAATTTATTCCGTTTTTTGCTTCTATAGCAAAAGCAAAACAAAAATTTTTTCGGAATGAAACCACTTTTAATTTGCTATGTGGAATTGTAATTTGAAGCATTTCTAGATTTCATACTGAAAAAATTGTTCATTTTACTTTTTCTATAGAAGCAAAATATGGAATTGATTTCACTTCCGAACAAAATTAAATTCTGTGACATTTGGTGATACTGTGGTTTATTAGTACCAATTTACAAGAGGCAATTTTTTTTGTAAAAATTGATGCAATTTTTTCCTTGAAATTTCTTCGTTGTTCACACAGCACAATTTTATTGCTTAAGTCGCTTGTATTTTTATTTGAGAGTACATTTGTATACACATATACATATAATACGAATAAGAGGGTAACACGAATTGCTAGTACAATCAAGTGTGTACTCGTTTTATCTTCCCCTCAGCAAGATGTCTAAAAGCTTATCTTAAGGAATTGCTTCGTGTAAATTGATAAGTCCCAATTTGAATATTTTTTAATTTATTGCACTATCTTTCTATTAAAGGACAACTTAATGTCAAAAACTCTTTAAAATTTTTTCAGATTTCAAATAAAATCTGTATTTGTGAAATGTGAAACTAAGGATATCTTTGACCTCTTTGTACAAGAAACTCTTGTAAGATTTTATATAAAAACTGTTTTAAATGTGAAACTATGATATTGTTTTAAAACTTTGTAATCTTTTTAGAATTTAAATAAATTAGTTTTAAAGTGAAACTAAGGAGCATTTGTCTTTTAAAGTTATGTTATGCATTCCTTCAAATAGACCCTAAGAAAAATTCTTGTAAGTTTTTATACAAAAACTGTTTTCTATTTTAATTTATGCTATTTTTTAAACACTTCTTTTTGAGTTTTAACTTGGATTCTCCCAATTAGGTATTTTAGACTTTTTAATAACACACTCATCGCAGTATGTTGCAACGAATTTTCTTCTGTAGTTAGTAATTTAAGTGGTATTTTATTTTTAAGATATTTGATTGTCGAGAAGTTTAATTATGTCTACCGATTTGGTCCACAAAAACAACTTGAGCTTGAGAAATGTTTGTAAAACATTGAAAATAAGCAATATTGGATTGATTAAATTTAATTTCTTGTTTTTTCTTTAAATTCGTCTTGTAAAAGTCGATATCGTTCAGTCCCTGGTGGCTATGGTGGCCAATCACTGAATAAAATGAATCTTAAATCACATGTTATAGTTTCAAAAACCTTAATTATAGGAAATCGTTGCCGTACTAAAAATTTCAATATATTTAATTGTTTTTCTGTTGAATTCAAAACAAATCATGAAAATTTGTTTAAAACTTGAAATAGGCCAATTTTAAATTTAAACACTTTTTGCTTCAAATTTTACAATTGTATATTAAATATTTTTAATAAATTTTAAACAAACTTAATTATTTTTAAATGATTTTAAATATGTATAAATTTTCAAAACTTTTTCAATATTTAAAAACAACTTATAAACAATTCTCGGCAACGTAGGGAAATTAATAATTGAAATTAAGATTGAATCAAAAGTGAATTAAATTGTAAGAAATTAAAGAAAAATTGAATATTAATAAAAGATTTTTTTTTAAAAATTTAAAGAAATTTAAAAAATAATTGTTTTATTTAAAGAAGAGACGAATATAATTCAATTCAATTTCAAAAATGAAAAATTTTGTCAATACCACTCTTATTGTTTACTAATACTCGTTTATTTTAAAACATAAATGTTAAGGTTTATTGTTTGATCATTCATGGTGTTTGTTTTATGTATACATACATACATATTTATAGTATGTAGGTATATTGCTATTTAAATACTTGTTGTAAAAATTATGAATGTTAATTTTGTTATATTTCAAGTAAAAATACTGTATAAAAAGGCAGTTGATGTTGATAAGTGATTTTTGTTTTTCATTTTTTTTTTTAAGCAAATTATAAAAAACATGTTTAAGCTCTTGTTTTTATGTTTAATATTTATCAAAAAATTTGTATATTTATAACAAAAATATGTTTGTTGTTGTGTGTGTTTTTTTTTTAATTTTTAATTTTATTAAAATAGTTTATCATTTTTGTTTTTGTTTCTGTTAAAAGATCTTATCAAAAAAGTTGTGTTTAGACCAAAAATCAGTACCATTTTTATTTGTATATACATACATATGTACGTATGTATGTAAACAAATGTACATATACAAATGTATGTTCATGTGTATATTTATTTAGTATATTTTCTAATATTATATAAAAATTATGTTGTTTATATTATAATATTTTTGTGGTTTGCTGCCAGTCTAAATTGTATGTGTTTGTTGTTTTTGTTTTCTTTTGTATTTTTCAAAAATATTTGTTTAATCTTTGCTTTTAAAGAAGTTTTTCTATTATTTGTTTGTTTAAGTAAATACTAATTTGACTGTAGAAAAACTTCTTGTTGTTAATGTTGCTTACCCCCATTTGTTTTAATGTTGTAAATCCCGTTTTTTTGTTTGTGTTACCTCTGAGTTGGTTGTAAATGCGTCCGCCGACTTTTTCCTTTGTGATCCTTTATGTGGCTTTGTTTGACTCAAACAATGAACTAGTTATTTTTGTGAAAATAAATTCGTTGTTTCGTTTTTGTATTGTAAATAAGTTTTTTTTTTCGTTAAAAAAAATTTAATAATTCCATATTTATTTTTTTCAAAATATTGTGCAGGCTCATCGGGCTACAAGGAAACCACAGCCCATGGCAAAAACGAAGACTGTGACAACAGCAGGCCAAGTAAAGCTTTGTTCCTGGAAGGAGACAGAAAATTATAAAACGAATTAGTAACAAAACAAAAATTAAATAACATGTAAAGTTTTAGTTAGTTTAAAATATCTTAAGACACAAATTTGTAACTTTTGAAAAAAAAGTACTTTAGTATTATTAACTTTTTATAATAAATTGGAGTACTTTTTTAAAAAAAGTACTTTGGTATAGATACTTTGGAAATATTCGAAGTAAGTAATAGTAATTAAAAAAAATTAGTTAAAAAATATCTTAGGAAACATATGTGGTACTTTTTGAAAAAAGTACTTTGGTACTTTTTCTAAAATGTAATTTTCAAAAAATTGAACTATAACAATATTTCCAAAAATAAATGTGTGCACTTTTTTAAAAAGGTCCTTTACTAGTTTGGGCACTTGGCTGAATTTCATTAAAGTTCAGCAATTTACAAAATTTATTTCTAAACAAATTCTAACACATGTAAGATATAAATGGAAAATAAAACATCGATTAACCATGACACTTAAATCATTCAAACATACTCATACAAATTATGCAAATATCCACCGAGAAAAAGTTTGTGTAATAAATTCTAATAAATGTCCTGAAAATCCCTAATAATTATAACAATTTCTAAACACATTTCCAAACATTAATACTTAAATATTTAGTCAAGTGTAACGACAGCTAAATTTTATTACTTTTTCTAAATATATAAAACTGCAAATACTTGTCAAATTCAATAATTTATAGCGCAAAAAACAAGTGTTTTGTAAAGCCAACCGGAAAAACTAAAGCAAGTTTATTAAATATAATTATCTAACTATTGTTAGAGATTTTTGGCACATTAAACAAAAAAAAAAGACTTAATAGAAAAGCCCCTATCTTTAGAAGAATGTGTGTGTAGTCAACAGCATAAAAATAATTTATTTCATTGTCCTTAACGAAAAAAATAAAATATCAACCCCCAAATTGAGGTCAATATTTGTGGTCAATGTTATGAACTCGTTGTTCATCTGGGTTTTCAAGTAGAGCAGCATGTTTGCTCTATTTTATCTAACAGAAACTTTAATTGTTGTGTTATTACAACTAAACTGGGTCACCACCTTGCTTCAGTTTTGCCAGCAACAATGGCTACAAAATTACAACAATTTATCCTGTCTTTTAACTACGGGGTTGTTGTGATTAAATGTTGCAGAGATGTTAGAAATAATGTTAACGCGTGGTGCGTGTTTATTATACTCTGGGGTATAGTAACCAGGATATTTATATACTTGGTACTTTAGTTTATTTAGAGATTGGGTTTCAACTTATTTATTTGTTTAAATACAATATAATTATAGTTATTATTGATTATTAGAAATAGAAACAATCAAGGGTAATTTTTAATGACGACAATAATGATTTTAATAAATATTATAAATTGGGACTTAAAACGGACTTTAGTACCAATAGTTGAATTGCAAAGCCATTATAGCAATAAAAAGCAAGAAATATTGTTAAAAACTACCAAAATAAATAAAAATAGAAAAGTACCAAAAAAAGTACTTTTTGAAAGAATTTACAAAATTCTAAAATTTGTGTACACTAGTAAATTATATATTTTCGGCATTTATTCTATGGTGCACATAAAAGTACTAAGAAGGATATGCTTGCTTAAATTTGCTTTATAAAATTCTTTGTGATTTAGTTGACTTTAACTTAATTATCTACCTTTCTCGATATTTATCAGTTTTCATACTCCAGCTTTGAAACAATTAACTTGTCGTCTTAAGCTAGCTAATTTTGTCGTCATCTTGGTTGTTGTTTTAAATTTATTCAATTACAGTCCCATTTTTAATTAATTTAATCGCGCCATTTACAAAAAAAAAAAATAATAAAAATAATTTTCATACAAAATTGCGTTGTAAATTAATTGTTTAATGTGAATAAAAACATACACACATAAACACATAAATTATTGCAAAGTTTTGTAACAACCTTTAAATTACAAAAACAAAATATAATAAAAAACTAAAAACAACAGTGTCTTGGCTTCTTCTACTAGAATAGTTAATCCTTTGTTCTCCAAAGCTCAACTCGTTGCACAGCACGAGTAAAGATACAAAATAAAATATATGTTGGTATATGTATGAAAACAACACACAAATGAAACTCACATTATAAAATATCGAAGTACGAGCGATTCCACTGACAATGTACAACGAAACCCAAAAATAAAGCAACAAAATTTGTTTTATACTTTACAGCTCCTCAAGTGACACATGTGTGTAAGAGGCAACAATGAAAAAAAGGCTTGTAAAAAAATTATAAATAAATACAAAAAAAAAAAAAAAAATTTAACAAAAATATTTGCAAAGGAAAAATTTAACCAAGCGTGTATGGTGGGTATAAAGTACATGACAGGGTGCGGTTTTCATAGTTAAACTAAGCAGACTTTTTTCTATATATTTACTACAACTTTATAATCTTTGGCTTTTTTTTCTGCTAAACCAATAAACTAGAGGTGTTGAAATAAAGATCGACTGGCAAAAGCCTTACTTCAAATTGAAAGATAGCTAAATTGGCTTGTAAAGATTAAGCTTGAACTAAAGCTTTTAAAATAAACTAAAACATTTGTTTTCCTAAATAAAGATTATTTCATAAATTCAAGTATAGCAAACAGCTAAAGTTTGACCTGTAAATGCTCAAAGAATTTATAGAGTGTTAAAGAAAATTTTGAAATCACCTAATTTCTAGCATATTTTGATGATGATCTTTTTAAGATTTATTAAAAGTTTAAGTTCAACTAAGAATTTTAAAATTTTAACAATGAACCGGATGAATTTAAAAAAAAAGTCTACTTGAGAATAAGAGTGTTTATTTTTTTAAAGAAACTATTGAAGAACACTTTTATATATTAAGTTTGACCTATATTTGATCATCAAATTTCCTCAAAACTTTTAGAGATTTAATAAAAGCTGCTCATTAAAGTCTTTAAAAAAAACAAAATTAGATTTAGCTTAATTCAGCTACATATCTACTTTGACTTAAAAAAAAAAGTTTGAAAGCTTTTTAAGAAGATAGATTGCAATTGTAAAGCTTGACTTTATGTTTTATAAAGCTAAACTCTTAATAAAATTAAATAAAAGTTGTTCATTAAAGTTAAGGCTGTAGTTTTTAAGGTTTTAAGCTTAAACTTTATTTAAATTAGAATTAGGTTAAAAAGAATATGCATCATAATGAATATTTTTATAGAAAAAATACAGAAAAAGCTCTTCCTGAATATGAAAGTTCTAGTTGTTGTTAGGAATTTGAATTTGCAATTTTATTCAAATACATTTTAATTAATGTTTAAAAAGCTAAAAATAGATTTCGCTTTTAAATTGGAAATTTAATGTAAATTTGAAAGCTAGTTTTTTAATCGTTTTATCTGAATAAAGATTTTAGGGAAATTAGCTTTTTATTTACACAATTAAATTAATTAGAGTCGTTTTAAACTTTCTCTACTAAACTAGTCTGCAGTAACACAACCTCTTCCAACAACTAAGTATTCAGGCAGTTTATGAAGTAGCGTGACCAGGGCAAAACTAAGAAAGGAGTATTTTACTAGTTTTGTTTCATAAATATATTCGTATTATAAAATACGAATTCATACATATATAGAACCGTATGTATGGCAATTTTTAATTTTATTATACTTCTAGCACTGCGCAATTAATTTTTATCGCAAATTTGCATTTTTATTTATAGTTTTAGGTTGTAGTCAGTTTTATTTTGTAAATGTACGTACGTATGTAATGTATGTAAGTGAGTGTAAGTAGTTGTAGTATTTCAGACCATCCATCGTTTTTATTAAATAAAAAACTATACATACATATATGTATCTACATACGAGTTTGTATTTTTTTTTTTTTACATTTTTTGTTCAATTTTGACTTTTGAACGCATTGTAAGATGAGTTGTATTTAAGTGTCGTTAGGTTGGATTTTATGACTTTGACTTGATTGTTGCTATTGCAATTGCTGTTGCAGTTGTTGTAGGTTGTTAACCATACTTTGCACTGGCAATTTGTCACTTGCTTGAAGCGTGTTATTGCTCTACACATTGACGGCAATGATTTGTTTTCTCCTAATTCTGCTGTTGGTTTTTTTTTTTTTTATTATTTCAATTTCAAATCGAACAACACGTTTAGTTGTATATTCGGTTTTTTTTATTTTTTTTTTTTTTGTTCAATTTACTGTTTGTTTTTGAAAACTTAACAGATGTTGCTTCAAGTAAATGAATTGTAGAAAAATTTCCTTGCTGCTGCTGTTTAATTTGTTCATTATTTTTATAGTCTCTCTCATGTGTGTTTGAGCAAATGTGTAACATTTGTAATGATTCTGACGTTGTTTTATGAGCTTGAAATATGAGTTAATGACCTTTTCGTCAAGACTATTAATGTATTTCTCAGATTTATGTACACAAACTAATAGTAGGCAGCTAACTAACAAACACAGTAGAAAAGTTTATGAGTGAAGAAAGTGTAAAATCTGGTTTTCTTTCATCACCTTGGGCAATTTATAAATATAAATTAGGTACTTTAAGCAAACTCACCTTTTTTTCTGGTTTGGTTTTTGGCACATCCTTTTTCTTTTTACGTGGCGGAATTCGTCCATTGAACTCCTGCAGCCTTTCTCGGCCGGCTGTAAAATTATCATAGCGATCATCGTGCTCATCCCAACTGGTCTCATGTTCACTTTGATATTCTCGCTCATCTTCACCCGTTGAGGTTAAACGTGATCTGCAATTAAATAGTTTAACATATGACAACTATTAATTATTAAACAAAATTAACTGAAACAAAAAAAAAAAGCAAATAAACTCAAAACAACAAAAAGACATTAATAAAATAATATTTATGATTGAGAAATATGGCACAAATACATAAATACAAAATTAAGTATATTTTTTTTTTTGTATTTAGTTGCTGATGATGGAAAGAGTAGGAAGCTTATCTTAATTTCATTTCATATATTACAATAACAAGGCCCTATTGTTTGTTAATGCTGGATGTCGTCGTCGTTGCTGATGTTTTTGTGGCTGTTGTGGTAATTAAAAGTCTGTTTTTATAGACAAGTCATGGGAGAATTAGTATTTTGAACAGACAAAAAAAAAACTTCTAGTTTAAAAGTTTAAATATAATTACAAAGGAGCAATGGACTTTGGAACCAAATAAGGCTGTCTGGTCTGGTCTGTTATTGTTGTTGTTATTAGTTATTGAACGATCAGTCTTATTAAGATAAGTTGAAGTAAAAGCAAAAGCATAACTTACCTTCTGGCCGAGTCGGAGAGTGAACGATGCAAACTTCGGTGCGACATACCACTTGTGGAAGTGCCCGTTGAGATGGTAGCCGTGGCAGTGTTGGGCGTGGGAGGCGGTGTATACTGATAATAGCCACCGCCTGGTCCGCTATGATGGTAGGCAAAATGACCATGATGGCCATAGAGTTGATGCTGGCTGTGATGATGACTGTTTGGTACTGGTGGAGCTGACTGAGGTGCTTGTGTAGTTTGAGTTTGTGCATTGCCACTTGTTGAGGCCGGCGCTGTTTGATGGAAGAAATTCACTTCATCGCCGGCGGCAAAACTGACACTTGTGCGTGGTATTCTGGGTGTACTGCGACTGCGTGGAAAGAATACTTCTCCTCCTGTATAGGAAGGACTATGTACTGAACACGAGGGGCTGGGTGGTGTGGGATATTGGAAAACGGGAGCACCTGGAATTTGAAATAAAACGAAATAAGATTATTAATTTAAATTTAAGAGAAAAAGATTTAATTATTTGACTGGCATTCTCCTTAAGACCGCAAAAAGCCTTAAACATTTTAAAGTTTCTTATAGAATTTTATGTGATTTTTCAGATCAGATGATATTGAAAGCTGTTTGTTTGAAAGATTATGAAGCTTTTATCAAAATCTGTAATTTTTTATAGCTTTTTTTAAATAAATTTAAAAATCGTTTAAATTATATTCAAATTCGATTGCATATATACAAATTTTTCTCTTTAAAATTAATTTGTTTATTAAGCTTAACATTTCATTATGGTATATACAAGAAGCTTTGTACGACTTTATATTCTGAGTTGATGCCTTGTTTTTGTAAACTTCTTAATAATGTTAAAACTTTATTTATAATCACACTTGAAAAAAACATAAAGCTTATGGGCAGTATCATTAATGTTTAGTAAACTTTAAAGCTTTAAAGTTATTTAAAGACAAGCTTTAAAATATTAACTCAATTCTATTGTATTTCATTTAAATCTATAGGTATATAGAGATGTTTGTTGTCAACAATATTCTTCAATAGAAAGCTGCTTTATAGAAATAAAAGTTTTGATGCTGCTGTTAAGCGTATTTATACTGAAACCTGATTGGTTTTTAGACATTTTCATGTAAAGGTATGATTTTGTAATTTATTTTTTAAAGCTTTTTAAATCGGCCAGCTTTTAAAGTTTATTTTGATTTGATTGTATTTTTAGTTTTTTATTCTCTTTGGCCATAAATATCATTTTAATGCTTTAGTTTTTTTTTTCCTTTCTTTAACGACTTACAGTTGTTTTTATGACTTTTAAACATTTTGCGCGAAAATCTATAAAAAAAAAGTAAGGCTGTCTCTGTGCCATCATAAAATATCTTTTACCTTTATATGACAAACACCATTTAAATCAGTCATAAAACATGCAGGTTTCGTCATAAACAATTTTGCATAATATTTATAACGCTCAACTCAACTGCTCAAACTTCCCACAATTTTTTAAAAAAAAGTTTTATGAGGGCAAAATAAAGAAAACATTATTTTGTCAAGGAAAATTAAAAACAAACTCTAGTGATGACAAATGTGAAAATGTATCTAAAGGAAATTTAAAAAAAATAAAACAAAAAAGTCTAGACTATAATTTATATGCAAGTAGTCATTTAATTTAAAATTATTTGTTAAAATTTTTCTAAATAGATTGATTTATGTAAAAATATTTAATTACAAGTGTTAATGATAACAAACAAATTACAAGTTGGAACGATTTAATTTAAAATTAATTTGTTAGATTTTGTTTGTAAAATTAAAAAAAAATTGCATAAATAAGCAAATCTTGTAATAGTTGTCTAGAATTTTATGTTAATTTTTATTTAATTGTTTGTTTATCAGTGTAATTTGTTAAGGTTTTGTTTTATGTGTTTTTTTTTTGTTTATTTATTATTTGTGTTTTTGTTGTTGTTGTTGTTGCCAAGTAAATATAAATTATGTACACCTTTTTGGCATGGATCATTTAATATGAACAAGATTCGCACACATGAATGTTTTACTCAAACTCAAGTGATGTGCATAATTTATTTTGTTTCATAAAAAAATCACTCCACCATTTGCTGTGCAGTTTTATTACTATTGGCTTAATGACCGACCGCATTCATTTGCATGGCAGTATTTAATAATCAGGTGCAGTGTGTGTAGCACACTTTCAGGGTCAAGATGTGTGTAAAGTGGTTGCTTGGTTACTTTGCTGATCACTTGATCACTTGGCCACTTGGCTTGGTTATAGTAAAAATTACGCTTGAAATGTACTTTTCAACAATTGCCGGTAAGTTTTAATGCACATAAATGCAATTGTCTGTCAGTTTACTTAAATGAAGACGAGGACACAAAAAATCTTTGTTGTGTTTTTTATATATATCTATATTTATTTGTTTATATTTTATTGTACCGGTTTTTTGTTGCCATTAATAACATTTACATAAAAATTAATATATTTACTATACAATGAAATTTGTATGGAATATAAATAGTACAACTACAATCTCCATATGTGACTGTCGTCTGTCTTTTCCCTCTTACATATGCGCTTGCATTGTATGTATGTAGGCGTTTGACAGGCGCCATAATTATATGCAATGTATAAAGAATATAATTGCTTTATTAAATATGTAAAGTGTATGTCAACATTTCAGAGATTTTTATTATTTAGAGTATTAAAATTGATTACTACAAATGCTTTATAATTGTGTAATAATAAAAGTATATAATTTGATATTTTTTGTTGAATTTTTAATGAATTGAATTTATAATACTAGATTAATTGAAACTTTAATCTGGGTAGTAATATTATATGCAAATTTTGTGCTTGTAAAATTAAATTAATTTAGGCAAGTGTAAAGTAGAGATAATTGTGTTGGAATTGAAAAAGGTAATTATTTAAAAATTTAAAAATAAAATGGTCCTTCGAAACGTAAACAGTAAACATTAAAGTTAATTTTTAAACTTTTACAAACATTTATATTTCAAATGACTACAAAAATTAACTCAAAAGTAAACCAATCAGAAAAGTTTTTTCTTTGGATTCTTAACAGAAAAAAGTTGGTCCTACGAACCATAAATAGTTAGTTTTAAAAATTAAGCAAATAACTTAATTTTTAATAATGAAATACAATGCTTAAAGACAGAAAACCTCTGCCAGAACACAGAAGACTTATTTAACTAAAACATCTTTCAAACCAATGGGTCCTTCAAACCTTACATAAAAAATTTTGCAGAAAACTTCACAAATGATGGTGAAATATTATTATAATGAGAAAAATTGTCTGAATTAATACGAATCCAAATAGAAAGAATATAATGTTATAAAAAAGTTTTTGTTTAAAAAATATTTATTAAAATACTTTTTTAAAAGCTTCTAAATCTAAACCCCTACGGCAGGCAAATGTACTCCCTAAAGTAGACTACAATAACATCAACAATTCCTTTCAACTCATATAATTTGTTGTAAATAAAAATTTCCATCACGTTTTTTATCTACACAATTATATTAGAATGTATTCAATAATTGCTAGTCAAGGTTTCTAAAACAACAAATAAGATTAATGCAATTTAAAACAAACTAAATAAATAATAATAATAAGAACTTGTACAATAAATTTAACAACAAATGTTTAACAATTTAAAAAAAAACAAAAATTCGTTGAAATTTGTTCAAAATTCAACATTATCACAAGAATTGATTGATTATTGTCAGCTGCGACAAATGACAGAAGAATTATTGGTTTTGGAATTGTTACATAAAAATACAAATAAAAACTAAATAAAACTTGTACATACATATGTAGTTGTAAAAATTACATTACAAACAACAACAAATATTCAAGTACAAGTTGTATGTACATATTTACATATTTCAGCCAAACGTTTACTATAAATTACAACTCGTGTCTGCTAATACATACTATAGATTACACAAATTGTGCTAGACATTATGTCTCAGTTTGAATTGAATTTTTGCTATTTGTTTATAAATAAATATATATTTAATATTTGTATGTGTTTATGTATATGTATAAAATAATCTATTGTGGTTTGTTTTATGTTAGATTAACAACTTTTTATAAATACATTTTTAATTTTTATTTATAATTTATAAAAATCACGTGTATCATGTCTTAGTTGCTGTAGTTTCTTCTTTTTAGTAGTGGTATCAAAAATAGCTGAATTGTCATAAACATTTTAACACCATAATTTAATTTTTTCTGTAATTAATTTATCATTATTCTAACTTGTATACGAGTATTTTGTTTATAAAAAAAAGAAAACACACGTTTGATTATCTAGCATGTATGTAGTAGATACAGATAGCTTCAGTTAAGGAACATATGTTTAAGATGTTTCGTTTATGAATAAATATGTGTACAACAGCACATGAGTATATAATTTATAATGAATAATTTAAATATTATGCAAATTGAGTTTTTTGTTTAATAACAATGATTGCATTTTACCTACATATGTATACAATATTCTATAGAGCTTTTAAATGCCTGCATAAAATGCAACAAAACAAAACAAGACTTTATTTCAAGACTAGTTTTGTTTTATATTTTTTCTTTTAATTTAATTTTTTTTTGCTGCAATTGTTTATAAACGAAATATGGCAAATGCAGAATGTAGAAAAAAATGTATAAATAAAATTTATTTATTTATTAGAAGAAAAAAAAAATATATATATTTAAACTTAACGATGCTGCTGGTTTTTTCAAGGTTAAAATTGTTTTGAAGTAAAGCGCGCGCTTTTTTCTAAACCAATACAACTCGTTGCATTTGTGACTTAACCCTTTAACAGGGGAGAGAGACAAATTTTGTTATTGGTAAAGAATAACTATTTGTCGTTTAACGCCTTTAGACTCTCTTAATCTTAAACGTATTCACACGAATCAGCCAAAAAGCAATAGTAATCAAACTGAGTGTAGAAAGGGCCGCATCTATTTAGTGTTAAAACTCTTGACCCTGGTTTGTTTTATATTGAAAAACTTGTTGCACTCCTAAAGGGTTAAACGCATAACTAACACGTGAATTATTATAGTAAAACCTCATTGTTGCATTTGTAAATATATACAAGCAAACAGCAATGGGTCCTAATGTACAGCTGCACAGAAATCTTAAACAAAAATTAACAGACTTTAAAAACCACTGCAAACAAATTGGCCAGAGAAATACTTGGAAAAAAAAGATGAAATGAATACTCGTAGTACATCAAGCGTCATCAAACTTGTTTCAAATATAATTTCAGTAATGTTAGTTAATTCATCTTATGGCAGCAGAAACAACAACAATTGTCTTTTAAAATTTGATGTTGTTGTATTGTTGTGGTTTTGTGTTTTTTGCTGTTGCTGGCAATACATGTAGTTAAACCACTCCTTTTGTAAATCGTGTTTTACGCTTCAACAGCTAATGCCTGCTGCTTATTTAATTTAACAAAATGAAAAATACATTTATTTAGTTTGTAGTTAGTTTTGTTTTGTTCTTGTTAGCTGCAATTGCAATAGTATAAATCTAAACTCCCCTTTGCCTCCCTCCAAGCCATTAGTTTTGTTAAATACTTGTAGCCTAAGGTCTTTAGTTAAGGAATATTATTGTACATTTTTTGCAAATTAAAATTTATAATCATTAACAAAATGTTTTGTTAAAAGATCTTGTTTTTTGTAGTTGCAGCAGACTGTCATATGCTGAAATGCTTGTAAGAAGTGGCCTGTTAAACAACCAATAAAAGCTTTAAGCACTAGTTGAGATCAAGGATTGTGGGTCAAAGTAAAATAATTTACGTTTATAATAATTACACAATTAGCAAAAAAAAAAAATATATATGCTTAAAACAGCAGCAGTAGCTTTAAGGGTCATATTGTTGTTGTCAACAATAACTAATTGGAAGTAATAATATTAAATTCAAAAAGATCATTTTTTTATAACAAATTTTTATATGATGAATCGTTTATGTTTTGTTGAGCCTCTGCTGTAAGTAAATCTTGTATGAAATCATCACTTAAACTTAATAACCATATTTGTTACGTGACACAACAAAAATTTTGTTAAAACCACAACCGCTATTTTATAATGAATTCCAAATTAAATAACATTTCGTTAATTACCTTATATGAACAAAAACGGTTCATTGTGAAATATGTTTTATTTTTTATTTTTTTTTGTTCAATAAAAAATAAACACTTGGTGACAAATAACAAATTACATTAAAAAACGGTTACTTTTAATTTCTGTTAAATCATTGTCGATCCGTGGGTGGGCAGGCCTTACATTGGCTACATGATTAAAATCAATCATCTCATATGCAACATCCCGTCACACATCCTGCCATATTCGTATGCAACAAGTTCAACAACTTTTTAAAGCCATAAGAGGATAAAAATGGTTGTTTAAACAAAAAAACAAATGCATTGAAATTATTGTTTGTTTTGTGTGAGATTTTTGCAATGAAATTTAAGAAGATTTAACCGAAATATTTGTAAAAAAAAACTAACAAAAACATCATAAAACACTTAAATTTTACAGATATTTAAAAGCGTTAAGTAATATTTTGTTTATAAATTTGCTCAATTTATGCCAAAACTTTATTGATTGAATCACTTTCAGTGTCTACAATTACTAAAAAATATCTCTCTTTTTAAGATTTACAAAATGCAAGTATCCAGAATTTAGTTTTCAAATGAATTAGTTTTTAATTGAAGCCTAAAAATTTGCAAAGATTTGTCATATTTGTGTTTCGATTGAGTGGGATTTATATATGCTTGATTTAATTCCACTAAAGGCATAATTATTAAAAATCTAAGCCATTACAAAATTGGTGAGGGAGGAAGTTTTTTTAGATTTAAAAGATTAATTGCTAATATTTTGAGGATTAAGAAATCTAAACATGTTTGTTATCAATTAAAAAATTACATAAATTCATTGAATTTATTGTCATGAACAAAAACTTTCATACTAAATATAAAATTAGCGGATTATCTTAATATATTATTTAGTTTGTAAATAAAAAAAGATTAAAAATACGAGCCTCAAATTTAGTTTATTCAAAAACTGGCGTAAACAGGACAATATTTACAAAATTTAAAAATAAAGATCAAAACTATTTTTTTTAAATAATTTAAGTTTTGGTTTTATATAATTTTAACTTTCGATGACATCTTAAAATATTCCAACTTTAAACTTCAGCTAAATTATCACTTCTAAAATTGTCAATAGTATTGTATTTCCAATTAGATAGTTAGTATTGAATTGAGATAATTATGTCTTAAATTAAAAAAAAATATTTGCAACAAATCATATTGCAAAGAACATAGCAGCAATATGACAACATAATGCTGCCTACTTTAAGGCATACACAAGACAACGTTTACAAATTTTAAAAAAATCAATAAAAAAAACTTTTTTCTATAATTTAGTCAATACTAAACTATTATCCATTTAAATCTAATTAAAACTTAATAGGCTACAGATAAACTGTGAAAATGTCAAGCAGACATCTTAAGTGCAATAACCCCACCCACTTGGTGATTTCTAAATATATAACAGACCTTATAAATTGTATATAGCATTAGATTATCTTATTAGCTAATAAGAAAATAACAAACAGTATTAAAATGAAACACAAACATTTCCCCCAAACCATATTCGTGTGAATGAACACAGTCTATTTATATAATTACAATGCTGCCTACTTTAAGGAGCTGGCACAATACAATTGCTAAAATAGAAAATTTTAATTGGAAAAACGAATTCTATACCATTTTGGTAAGAGGAAATATTGTGTGTTATGTTTCATGATATTTTAACAATGAGAAAATTAAGTTTCAAACTAAAATATTTCCTTATAAATTTCATTTCAGCTAATGTCCTTTTATGTATTGTTAAGCTAAGAAAATAATATTTTGGAAAAACCACATTTTTATTCTACATCCGCATGTTTTTTGTTAAAATTATGTTATATTTTTGCGACTTGTTTCTATGTAAAGCTTATTTAATAGAGGATTTTAGTTTTAATTAAACCACCTAATAAAGTATTAACTACAACAAAAAATACTAAATATTTGACCATAAACCGATCAACACAATGAATTACTTACAACAAATTTTTGAATCATTGTTTGTAGCTAATTACCCACAAAAAATAGTTTGTGTTAATTAAGATTTTTAAGCAAAAAAAAAAGAATAAACAAACAATTAAAATCTATTGTGCTTTTAATACAATTTAATATACATATATACATATGTATATTCTTTGTACACTTTGTCATGTTAAACTTGTCATGTTTTTAATGTTTATTTTTTGTTAGAGTTTTTTTTAACACCAATTTTGGCCAAAACCACCTTTTTAACTCATTAAGATTCAACACTTTTTTTATGCAACAATCATTTGTCATGTGTCTAAAATACTTGATGGACATCTCATTGATTGTTGAGAATTTATTATTGATTTTTATTTAGAATAAACTTCAATTTATTTGAAAAGAGGTGTTGCTTTCATTGTAATTGAACTAGAATACATATTTCCTATACTTTATTATAGAACATTTTTTGTATAAAAAAAAAACTGATAATATTTTTTTTTCGTGATTTATAACAACCCTGACATTTAAATAGCAAACTTATTCTATTTGTAATTTTCTTATCAATAGTTTGAAATTTTCTGAATGAAATTGTAAGTGGTGCGTCGTTTGTTGTTTTTCATAGAGGCTGGATTTCTATTCATTGCATTTAAAAAATACTTTATTTAGCTCAGCTAATTACACAACAACAATTAACATTTTGCGATAATTAACTGTCAGATGTGTGTGGTAATGCGCGCTCGAGGAAAATAAAATGCACAACACACTTATTTCTGTGTTTTCAACTTATGCCGGCTTGGCAATGAATAGAAACACTCATGGTGGCATAAATAAAATAAAATAAATGTAATATATGTACATATGTATGTATTTCTATAATTATAGAAATTAAAATGATTCTACTTAATACACATGTAAAATCTACATTAAATTTTTTTAAAACAATAGAAATTTTTAAATATTTTGTAATACAGATTTTAGCTTGAAATTAAAGCATTTAGTTTTGAAATTATAATTCAGTTAACCCTTTGTTAGTTGGACAATTTTCAGTTTTTTTTCAAAAGTCTGGGGAATTTTAATTTAATTTTAAAGCTACAAAAAATTATGAATAAAATTTTTAAATTTTATTTTACAAATTTTTTTTTTTTGATTACAAAAGTCATTTAAAGTGTATAAAAGTGGCTCAATACACTATTGTAAAAATACCTGAATCAGAGTTCTGGGCAAGTGGTCCAAGTATTATTTAGGCTCCTCGAAAACTAAAACAATATCCCTGCTTTTCAATCATTATTCTTCCTTTTTTCCAAATAAATCTCTTCTTTGTTCCATTGTCTATCATATTTTTGTTAAATAATCAAACACATGACACATAATTTCCGTTTTAATTTTTCCAAGTGTAAAAGTTTTGTGTATTTCGATTTCTATATCAGTAGTTTCTGTTTTACGTTTTTCATTTTCAACAAAACGTGCAGTTTTCTTTAGGAGTCATATTTATATACTATTGTTTTGTGTTTTTATTTAATTATTTTAATTGCGTTGATTTTTATTATTTCCACTATTGTTTCTTTAGTTTAAACCAAACCAAAAGTGTGAAGATGTGGATGATGATTAATAATTGCTTGTAAAACGTTTTTTTATATTGTAGTAATTTAATATTATCAGTAGCATTGAGAGATTTATTGGTTTACTAACTATTTAATTTAGATAATTTTGATATGTCGAGTAAAACAAATATGATAATGATTTATACAACTCACACGAAAAAACATATGTAGGTATATGAGTAATACTTAAACAAAGTAGTAGCAATAGAAAATAATTTCACCAGCAATTTATGAAACAATTAAGGGGTTAAAAAATAAAAAGCACCTCTGTATTAAACCTTGTAATAAATTTATATATACATAGTTAATGAAAATGCAAAATAAGTGTATATTGTCAATAAACTTTAAAACTTATATAATATCATAAAAGTAGGCAGTGATTTGATATTGATTGTTAAGCCCTAAAATATGCTACAATTTACTTTTTAATTAGTAAGTTAAGGAACATTTGAGTTTGGTATCAAAATATCAATTATTTCTAAAGCATATTAAAAATGTTTTCAAAGTTTTATGAACCGTATTTCAATTGAAATAAAATGTCATAAAAATCTTTTAAATTCATTAAAATAAATTCATATTAAAAAAAACATGCATGAAATATGCATCAGTTCTTTAAGTTTCATTGTTTAACCCCTAAAAGTAGGCAACATTTTTAACAAGAAAACATATATACTTCATTGCAGGCTTCCTTTAACTGCCTACATTAAGGAAATTATATTTAAAACTAAAGCTAAAAGAAGTACATCTAACATACATATCAGAACAATTTTCTTAAAAAGAGTCTAGGACTGTTTTTTTTTTATTGTTAAAGCAACTTCCTTATATTTTATGGTTTTTTCTACAGACCACTTGAAATCCTAGAGAAAACTTGTGTGAACTAATAAAGACAAAACTTAAGCACGTACCAAAAGAAACATCAAATAATAGCACAAATCTAACAAACAACAATACATACAGATAGTATATGTATGTAAAATGTAAAAATCTTTAAAAAAAATAACAGGATCAAAGCATGTTTGTTTTAAACATTTAATCATACTTTGAAAATAAGTCAGTCATGGCTTTGACAAGGAAAATTCGTCAAAAACAAAAAATAAAAAAAAAATAAAGAAAATCGTACAAAAAATAGACGCATTACGGATGACTAGTTAGTCAAAGTAACAACAAACAAAACAGCTTAAACTGCTGCAATATGTATAAAGTATAATGGCAAAAAGGAAAATTTTAATAATTTTAGTGCAAAAAGCAAAATAAAAAATTTAAAACAAGAATATCTAAACAAAGTCAATGGCATTGAATAGTGGCAAAGTAATTTTACAAAAAAAAAAAAAAACGGAAAAACAGCAGCAAAGCACGTGAGCATTAACAACAAAAGCTAAAGAATATAAAACTAAAAGAAAATAATAATAATAAAACAGAAAAACAGACGAGCCCTCTTTGTAAAGCAGCTGTTTCTAGGCGGCCATATTTGCCGCCATTTTTTATTTTTGCCACATTTCCTTTTAAAGGATTTTTTTTAAACTGAAATGGGAACGCGCCCTGTTTTAGGCTACATTATTTAAACAACGAAGTTGCTGAGCAAAACAAAACAAGCAAAACATATAAACATTCGAGTATAATTAAAAGAAAGAAAACGTTAGCACAAAACAGAATGCACAACGAAATAAATATTGTGCAGACATTTGTGCAGAAAACAGCTGACTATGAAAAGGAAAATTTCAGATAAAAGTAATAAAAATAAACCAAAATAAATTGTATGTATTTGAAAAATGTGGTAAGTAACAAATAAATATGGAAAAAACAAAAATATATGGTAGGTATATACTCGTATAACAGAAATATGTAGAAAAAAAAACTGTAAATAAACCATTACCAAAGCAGCCAGCAAAGTCAAGAGCATTGCCTTTAGTAAGTTTTCTATGTATAAGTGTAAATTTAACAAAAATCTGTGTATGTGTGTATGTATGCGAGAATATTTGAATGTATAAGTAAGAGATGATTGTAACGCCTGACAACAACAAGCAGGCGTTTAAATTTTAACACATTAAAGCCACAATAGGCTTTTTTAGTTAAACGTTAACATGATTTAACAGTATTTATACCGGAAAAGGATGTAAACAGCAGCAGCAGCAGCAACAACAACAACAACAATAAAGAAAAAAGGGGTTATTCTACTGTTTAAAACTCTTTCTCTTTGTCACAAACTCACATGTATAGGTATGTACGAGTATGTATGTAAAAGAAAATGACAAAGAAAAAAGTGGCAAATACATGTGAGAAAGTGTCTAATGTATTAGTGTTTAAAGGAATTATGACGTTGTCCTCTTCCATGTTGTTGGTGTTGTTGTTAAGTTCTAATGAGTGTAAATTTAAACATATCTATGAGTTTGCGGAAAATGTTTTGAAGAAATCTGGTTTTCTTTTTGGTTTGTACGAGAGAAGAGTTTAGAGAAAAAAAAATATAAAATTTACTCAAAGTATAACGGTGTTTACATGTTGTGTCTAAGTTTAAGTATGTATGTAGTTGTTTATGTTTATGTTTTTTTTTTGTTAGTGTTTTCTTGTGGTAAAATGAGAAGTGATGAGGATGATGATGATGATGATGCAGATTATTGCATGTCAGTGTTGTTGATTTGAAAAGATGAGTCATCAAGTTTTTGCAAAGATTTTAAAGGTTTTAGGATTAAAACATATTTAACATTTTTTAAACATTTTGCTGCAGAATTCAGAGAGCTCAAAACTCACTAAATATACAGTGATTTAATTAAATATTTAAAATATTTACAAATTTATTTTTTAAATTTTAATTAAAATAATTGTATGTATTGTTTGATACTAAACAATTCAAATAAAAACTCAATTAATATGTTCTATTTCAAAACAATACCCCAACATAAAATGCTTATTGGCATAAATTAAACAACATAGATGTGACCAGCAAAATGTACATAAGCACCACTACAAACCTTACTAGCCAACTAATAATGGTCAGTGAGTTTAAATACATACATATATACATATGTACCTATATCAACAAACACATAAAACTAGTTTAAGCCAAAGGATACTAAACAAAATACACACTAAGTACCAGAAAAAAATAAACCTGATTTTCGAGCTTGAACCAAAAGACAAACTAACAAGATTTTTTTTAAAGCCAAAATGTGAACAACTCGAAACAAGTTAACACACTAACAAAAAAAAAAAACATATTTTAAACCAAACACTACAACACGTATAAGCACGCGAGCGAGCTTTACAAAGTTTTTTTTTTTAAATTTGTTTTCAAACCAGCAAGCTGTAACAGGGAAAACAAATCATATATATTTTTTGTACAACAAATGAAAAAACAAAGTGGGCGTGTAAGGCCTATTAAAATGCAATAAGATACATATTATAAACAACATAAAGTTTAATATGAAACCAAAAGCCACCTAAAACTGAAAACGGTTAAAAAAAAGAAACCCATATAAACAATATTTAAACATAAGCACGCGACAAACACACTTTGTTTAAATTGTAACAACTTAACTTTACTTAACTTATACGATTAAAGTTTCCCAAAGTAAACATACATACACATGTATGTATGTATGTATATATAAACACATATTGTTTTCAAAGTTTGCTAGTTTTGTTAACTTGGATTTTTTATTTAAAATTTATCATCAGCTTTAGACAAAACCATTTAACAAAGTTTTAAATCAATTGGAAGCCTAACAAACAACTGACCCTAGATATCGGCAAATTGCCAGAATTTATGATTAATAGCTAAATGGTTAAAAGAGTTCAAGTAACTCACTGTCTTTTTTTTATGAAAATCAAAATAGTTAATCACAAATTTGTATGGAAAACTACTTTTTACAACACCGATTTTGCTGATTTAAAAAACCAAATTCTCATGACTCTAACTGATATATTGATAACGTGTCTAGGGGCTATTGAAAATATATTACAACCTACGCAAGGCAGGCGGACTTATCAAATCCATTTCGATATCTATATCTATAAATATATATATTTTATGGGATCGCAGATCCGAAATCACAAACTAACTCCTTTCAAAGGTAGAATAAAAACATTTCAAAAAAGTGCTTTATAAAAAGTCTGTTTGTGATAAAGTACATTTTGAAAAAAGTATTGCCAATTCAAAAATATGCACGGAAAACATTTTAAAATGTTTGTATGAAAAACACTCAAAAACAATATGAAAATAGAGTGATTTTCATAACAAAATTTTAAATAAATTGTCTGTCCATGTTTCTAAATATGACCCGAAATAAGCTATATAAAATACATATTTTAAAAAGTGCTTTTTCATTATCAAAATCATTTAAAAACTGAGTGATGTTCATACAAATGTATAAAATAAACTTTCTGTCCGTGTTTCTTAAAGAGGCCCTAAGAAATTTATAGAAAATTAATTATTTACTTTTTACTTTTTTATAAAGTACTAATTTACAGAAGTTCTTTTTTAAAAAGTACTAATTAAAGAAGTATGTTTTTGAAGTATATACTGAGAAATTACTTTTCTAATAAGTACCACATACTTTCAAATAAGTACTCTTTAGAAACAGTACTTTTGAAAAAAAAATAATAATTCAAAACGTACGTTTAATAAATGTACTGTCTAAAAAGGAGGTACATATAAATTGTTTTCGAATTTAAAAAAAATCTTTTAAATGAAAACGTACATTATAAAGGTTAAAAAATCCCTGAAAAAGTACTCTAACATTTAAAAAGTTTATATTAAATAGTAATTAAGTAAGCTAAGAAATCGTTCTAAAAAGTACTATTTTAAAAGTTTAGTTTAGTAATTAAAAGTTTAAGAAAAATCCCATATTGAAAAAGTACTTTTTAAAAAAGTATCTTTTGAAAAAACTTGTGTTTTAAGAAAGTAGTATTTTTTTAAATGAAATTTGAGAAAATATTATTGGGAAAAGTTAAATTTTGTTAAAATATTTCCAAATCTGTTAAAGAACGAAAAAAAACACAAAATTCTAAAAATCACGTTCTTGATTTTATTATAATATTTTGTTTCTATTATAAACTTTGCCTATTTTACAATTTATTACCATTTATTAAATACCTATATAGTACTTAATACTTTATTTGCATTTTCAATTAAATCATAAAACCAATTCTTATTTTATTTACCATAAAAATTATAAAATCAAAAGCAATTGTTAAATAAATGTGTTATTTATAACATGAACGGCCAAAGACACCTTTAATTTTATGACTCATTGAAGTTTTACGACTAAGTACACATGCCGTTAAGACAATTTGACACTATGTACCTATGAAAAAAGTACTTTTTTTTAGAAACTCAACAATAAAACTTACCTACAAAAACTATAATTTGTGTTTAGTTTAGCAATTTTTTTATGACCATCCTTGTCGTTTTGTAGGTAATTTAAGACATAAATGCTGATGAAAATTACACAAACAAAAAAAAAAAAAAAAAAAAAAGATTTTAATTGAAGTATTCTTAAGTTTTCTACAGTTAAAAAAAGTGCTTTGTAGTTGAAATTTGATATCAATTTAATTGTTACAGTACGTGAATTTTTATTTACAATTTTATGGCTGTTAAAATTACTATTGGCTTAATATTATTGTAAGTTCACAAAAGGAAAATTACAAAACAATATTAAAAAACTCTAAACCAGGTGTGAATTATATCTTAAACTTATAGTTTTTTGTTTTTGTGAAATTGTCAAAAACGTATTTAAAACTTTATGAGGCACTCAAAATTTAAGTAATTGAAGTCTAGTTATTACGATATAAATATATATTTATTTATTTATTTATTTGCAATTTTGGTAAAGTGGAGCCTTAAGATTCTTTTCAAGAATTATGGCAATAAAATATGCAAAGTATTTTTTTTACAAAATTATCAGAAAATGTTGGCAAAAATGTTTTGTAATATTCAAAAATGTTGGTAGATTTATTTCAATATTAAAGATTTTCTATGGCCTATAAAACAATCTTTATAATAATAATACAATTTATAACATGTAAGTAAAAATTTGAAAAGTCAGTTTTTGTTATCATTAAGATTATCCACAGTGTCGACTGGGTACAAAAATCTTTAAGGCCGATTTTTGTGACCAAAAAGGCAAAATTTCTAAAAGTATTGAAAGTACAAATGTGAAAACTTTTAATATTAAAGAATAATATATTTTTAACAGATAATTTAAATTAAAAACTATTTTAATAATTTAAATTTGAAAATTAGAAAAAATGTTTTTTTAAATTTCAAAAATTGCTTAAAAAATTTAAATTATTAAATATTGAAAATTAAAATAAATTTTTTTTAAACATACAATTATATCTATGAAAAAATACTAAATAAATAAATCTTTCAAGTTTTAAAACTAAAAAAATTATGTTTTATTATCTAATTTCAATTTTTTTTCAAGGAGTTCGAAAAGAAAAATTAATAGTAGGTACATATACATTTTTTAAAATTTTGAAAAAATCTCAAATTTTTTTTAATTGCCAATTTTCAGCTACAATGAAAATACTATTCCAAATATATTTTCAGTAATGTTTCCATATTTCTCTTCATTTAGCTGTGTCTATTCTAAACATTTTACACATTTAAAATTGAATACCAGTTATTCGCATTGACAAGAAACTGCATGTCGTTACATGCATTTATGCACAATCGATCATGATTTATGAATTTCACCACAAGTGGTGTTTATTGCTACTACTAAATGTACAAAAGTGTTTAGATTTTTTTTTTGCATTATACCTAATGATTTACTCGTCTGTCTTTTACATTTAAATAAATTGGAAAATTTTAGTAAATTTGGTGAACATTATAAAATTATAGGTACATGTGTACATACATATGTAATGAATTAAGCAAGAATGTTAAGAGAATACATAGGTATCTCTTTTGGTTGGGTTTGTTCTATAAAAACTCAGAGAATTAAATACTTCAAATATGATCATAAAGAGGATTTATGACAAATTCCTAGTGGTTCATTAGGAATTGGGTTCAAAACAATAGTGACTAGATTTGATATGAACATATTTTTCTGAGATTATATAGATTTTTGAAAAAAAAACAAAACATTTTTGATTTCTTAAAAAATTAAAAATTTTATCAGAATATTAAAAATTTTAAATAAAAATATTTTTATGGAGATCAAAAAAATTCAATTTTCTAAAAATAAAAACAATATTTCAAAAAAGTTCAACGAAATTTCGTTTGAACTTAAATTTTTTATTTTCAAAGTCTACATACATAAATAGTTAGGGAACCACTGACTTCAAATGCTTGTATAAATTAACTTTAAAAAATTAATTATTTAAATTTTCTTTGTTTAATTTAAATAAAATCTAAAAAAGAACTTTTGGGAATCCCTGCAAATTTCTTGAATTTCTAGTCAAAATAATTTTTTTTTTTTTCGTTTTGGTCATATAAAACTCACCTGAATTGACTGAACAACGATACAAGACCTCATATATGGCCATAAATAAATCACCCGGCAGCAAAGGACTCTGCATGGGTGTTTGTGTAGCCGACGAGGTGGTATTGGGGGAGGATTGCAAAGAGCTAGCTGCACTGCTAGCGCCATCGGATGAAGTGGTGCCGCCGGATGATACGGTATCATCGGCACCACCCTCTGGCAAATAAAAGGGCACAGCCATTGTTATGACAATATTGTAAAATTATAAAAATAATGATGAAAATGTTGTTGTTATGATTGTTGACAATGAAAAACAAAAAGAAAACAATTTAACTGTTTTTATTTGTTAATTTGTTTGATTTTGTTACAGTTTAGTTAAAAGTTTCTTATTATTGTATTAGTTACAAAAAAAAACTTTGTTATTGATTTTTCTTTATTTTATTTAAAACACTTTTTGTAAAACTTTTGTTTTTTTTTAATTTTTCTATGAAAGTTAAATTTCTTTTAGAAAAAAATTATATTTCTTTAATAATTGTTTATATTTTTGAATAGCACTAATATTCTTTTGCACAAAAAGTCGTGTTTAGTAGTAGATTTTTTAGCACTCTTTTGTTTTGTTAGTTAGTTTTTTACTTTTTGCATAATTTAATTTATACAAATGTCAAAAATTATTTTTTTTTTTTTTAAATAAAAAAAATCTTTAAGAACTGTTATTTTTTTGTTGTTATGTTTGTTTGGTTGTAAGAAAACTTAACTAAAAGCACTTAAAACGTCGTCGAACGTATAGAAAATTACAACAACACACGTCTTACTCGCTTCGTAGTTCGAAATCAACTGCTGGCACATAAGATAGGTGCCTCACACCATAGCCGTTGCTGGAGCACTACTAAAACACAATCATGCACTCAGGCACTGTAGAAAAATTATTAAAAAGCCAACAACAAAAACGTATAAAATACACACAACACAACCAGAACAGGCTACAGAATGAGAATGGAAACTGGGAAGAATAAAAAATATGTAAAAAAAAATAATAATAATACAAGAAGAAGAAAAAAGTCGCGCGTATAGGCATGCATTAGCAATGCAACAACAAAATCATGCACGCAACAAACATACAAACATGCATTGGGCATTTAAACATTGAACAGCAACACCAACACCAACAACAAAATACACACTTCCCAGCTCACAAACATACTCTTGCATTAACAAAAATAACAAAAACAACAAGAAGAAAACACATACATACCCACTCTCCCATACATTCTCACAAACACACATAGATACACTGGATATTAAAGTAAATCAAGAAATATAAGGAATCAGTAATATAAACAACAACAACAACATAAGAAAAATTACTCTCCTCCATTAGTAGGGCCCTCTATTAAAGCCTTTATTAACAATAACAATGACAATCTAAGAATACCGAGATTTTGTTGTTTTCTATTTGTTTCTTTTAATTTTTTTTTGGAGAGCAATCAACTTGAATACTCTTGTTTGTTTGTACACACAGGCCTATAAGAAAATCATTAATACTCGTTCTTTTTTTACCAGCTTTTTATTTTCCATTTGTATTTCTCCCATCAAAAAGACAACAAAGAGCACTCACTCACTACTCACTCGGCTACTCTAATAGCAACAATAAAACAAACGAAGAACATAAGATACAAAAAGACTTGTTCTATACGAGGACAGTAAAATCAAAGCACGCCTTGATACTTCTAATTTCTAAAGACATTTAACAGAGAAATATGGTGTTATTGAGATTAAAATTAGCAATGCGTTTTATGTAAGCAATCATCATTTAGGCCAATCCCGGTACATACAATGAATTTCACTTTTTTCAAAAACCAAAGCCATAGAAATTCAAAAAAATCATTAAATGGAGGCTTTGAAATAGAAGATAAGTAGAGCCCTTCAAATAAATTTCTAAAAATTATAGTTGAGCCCAATTTAATTCTACAAAGCACATTATTCCCTGGAATCAGAAGTAGTGAAGAGTAATTACATTAGAATTTTACTCATTACTTTGTAGTGTTAGTTTTAGCTGAGAATACATACTTCCAAGAGGCGGTTTTATTGAAGCAAGAGTTATGTAATTATAAAACGATACTTACAATTTTTATTTGTACAATTCATGATCGATTATCGCATGATCTAGAAGAGCAAATATTGTTTATAAGAAACTTAAATCGAGTCGAAAAGTGATCGATACTTGCAAAATTTAATAGAGCACTTAGTATTTACTTTCAGATGGACCAGTTGGACCAATATTTTTTGTCATAACAAATATCGAAACAAACTTAAATACATTTGTATGTATATTACCCTCCCTACTATATATTGGTATAGTTTATAAACAAATCAGGGAACTTGTTCCTGAAACACGTAGTTTTTTACGTAATACACGTTCTTCAGTCAGGGCTCATCCATTTGTGGTCGACTGGACAGTGGATCACAACACACTACAGGGAAAATTCGTTCTCTAGTCGTACTGTCCGTATCTGGAACAAACTACCAGCACAAGTATTCCCTGCCACTTTCAATATGGGAAAATTCAAGTCAAATGTTCACAAACACTACTCCCTCTATCATCCCGCCCATGGCCTATTTTCCTAGTTCCAACACAATGCATTGCATAAGTAGGGGTCGTCCCCTGAATGCTGGTCCAAGAAAAAAATCTTCAGAACTCAGAACCGCAGTTATTTCAATATATGTATATGTATTTATACATATTAACCGATATGATAGAAATTCTCCGTCTTAACTCTCTTATTTTTTGCATGACAAACTTGCTTCTAAACTTCCAAAGCGCTCTCTCTTATCTTACCTACTGATTGACCAAATGCAAAACCAAATATGTATCTTAGAATTTGTAATATCTTTTCAGTTGGCCGGCATATGTATTTTGAATTTTGTATTTTATTCTTATGTATCTTGTCTTCTTGTAAATATACACTAGGAGTATTTCAAATCAGCCATAAGCGAGCCTCTATAATGTTTTCTTGTGCTCTTTGCCTTTTACTGGATTTTTTTCTTGAGGTTTTTTTTTATAGATTTTTTTTCTCGTCGTTTATGCTCAGTTCTACTGTCAATCCAACGGATTCATATACATTATACAGAGCGGAGCAGCAGGTATAAACTTTGTAAATGTGTGTAGCTAACGAATGCCAAAGCAAAACAAAACACAAGATTGCAGGTTTTTTCGCTTGTTTTGTTTTGATATTTAATTTTTACCATGATGAGGTTCAGAATGTTGTTGTTGTCGTTGGGTTAGGCAGTCAGCCAGCTAACGAACGAATATGTTTATCATAACATAAATTTAGAGAAGAATATAAACAAAACCAGTAAAAACCCGCATCTGTGTTGGTAGTAGTGATTTGTATAGAATATAAATACAAATGAAAAGAGAAGCAAAACTTTAAATTTAATAAAATAATTAAGAGAGTGTGTTAAGTAAAATGGATACAAATAATATTTAGTTTTTAATTTTTGTTATAAATAAAAACGATTTAAAAAATAGTAGTAGTTTTGGTAGTAGCTGGCAAAAAAGTAGTAGACATATTGAGAAAAAAGGTTTATTTAATGCTCAATCAATAAATAATTGTTGAAATTTACGTCATGTGTATTTTGAACCTATAATATAAAATTTGTGATGCATATTTTTTTTAGAAAATTTAAGAATTCTTTATTTCATAAATTATAATTTATGATTTATCAATTGACTTTTATACTAGAAAATTATGTGACTTATTTTATATTTGATATTATTTTGTAATAGGCTGCACCAAGTGAAATTTTGGTGCAGCATCCAAGTATACCAATGGGCTTAAGATCACTTTCTTATCCGACCTACATCATGCTCGTCTGTCTGTAAACCTTGTGCATCTCAGTTTTTATGATAATTCGTTAAAATTTTATAATTATCACGAAGACAAAGTATTTGGTTAAAGTCGGTTTAAATGGCACCCATGTTAATGTCCAGACTTCAATCAAATTATAATGTCCATTATAGTGCACGTTGATCATCATATAAAAGTAGTATGAAGAGTCTTAGAACTACATATCTGCTAAATTCTATCCATAACTGATCTTAGAATGATCGCAGATTATTTGTAAAAACCAATGATCTGGCACATAGCAAGAACGCGACATTATAACATCTGTGGAAATGACCATATAATTATAATTACCAAATACTGGGGATCAGTCTGTAACTAAACAAAGATCGGATATTTATAAAAAAAATCACATTAATGCCCCATAATATACAGGTCGCATAATCGGGGGATTTTTGTATAAAAAAAAAAAAAATTAACAGACAGAATAACTTTAGGAAACGTACATTTTAAGTATTTGAAAATTAATTTAATTTAACATGTTTTAAACGTTCAGTCAACTTATTAAATTTTTAAAGTATGTAAGTCTTATTTACTGTTTACATAATTTTTGTATTTTTGTGCTGTTTATTGTGAAAACATTATTTAATCTCTAATAACATCAAACAAAATCACTTCACAAATCCATTTTTACAAAAAAAGATTTTTTGAAGTTCTTTTTTTTTTGTGTTCGCAAAAAAATTTCCTGGGAAAACTTCAAGGAAATTTTTATATAAAATCATCAAGCGACAGCAGTTGAACATTGCAACAACAGCTAACATGTATGAGTATGTGTGAATTAACTACAACAACAATAATAAAGCAACATTTGCCCAAGTAACAACAACATCCATCCCTCTTGCATTCAGCAGATGATAAACATGCACATGAGTAGCAAAAAAGAAAATCGTCTTCTGTTTTGTTGTTTAGCGCATTTGTAAATGTTTATTTAAAATTGTGTAATGCTCTATTAACTGTTGACCTCAAAGCTGCCGGCATTTAGCTGGGGATCACACATTTATAAAACAACATTATAACAAGAATGGTCAAGTATTGAAAGCAGAGTTAACAAGAAAATCAAAATGAAAGGAAACACAAAATTTACCGCCTAAATGCAATACTAAGTAAATATAAAGATGATAAAAAAAAACCATAAAAGAAATGTAGTAGTTTAAAAAATTAACCCAATTATAGAAATTACTTATTTATAGACTAACTTAGTACCCATTGTGGTGCTAAATAGTACCATTTAAAGCTATTAATAGGAGTACTCTGGTCGTAATTAATTTGCTGCCTTTTTGTTATCTGCTGCAGTTTTTCTGAATATGATACATTTTAGTATTTTTTGTTATTTGATATTGTTTCAAAAAGGCATTCTTCATTCGTCGTTCTCTAAACTTTAAAACATTACAAATAAAATAAACTCCCCTTTGTGCAGTAGGCCCAGGCCATTAGGAGTCTGATGCAGTTGTTCTTGTTGATGATCATGAATTGTTATGGTTTATCTTAAAGTTGTGGCTCCATATGTTGTGGTGTTTATAACAACACAGTTGGCAACACTTTGTCGTAACATTGATTTGAGTTTTTTCTAAAACTTTTCTTTATATTTTTTCCCCGTATAATATTGTGTAGAAAATCCCCTCTTTTTTAGGTTTATGTGTATTTTTGTTGCTTCATAAAAATCTAGGAAAAAATAGCAAAACAAAAGAACTTCTCCCACTTGTATTGTGTTGGTACTAAACTGTATGAAAAAAACCTTGTTTTCATTTCAATTTTTTTGCCGGTTGTTGTTTTGTTTTTGTATGTTAGCTTTAGTATATACATACATACATAGTAGAAATTTATAACTATGGAGGAGCCTATGTGGCAGTTGATGACGATGCCTAGGATGCTGATGTTGCTGCTACTGCTAATATTGCTGTACTGTGGGAACAGCAGCAGCGAACTTGCAAACAGCTACTGTTGTTTGCCTTTGCTTATGTTTTTTTTTTTAATATTATATTTTGTCTATTTGTTGTTGCTGCTGTTTGCTGTTTGTGTTTTTTTTTTTCTTTCTATTATTTCAGTTCAGTTTATGCTGAGGCTGATGATGTTGGTGCTGTTACTGCCACATTTTGCCAATATTTTTCTGCCTTACTGCAACAAAAATCACTTGATAGGTCAGCGACCTAGTTGAAGCTGTATAATTGTTAAATGCGCGTATATTCTATACTCATACTCCACCTCATCTGCTATACGTTTACATACAGTTGTATGTAATAAATTTTTATACATATAAATTTCTTTTGTAATGCTGATGTTACTACTATAGAGTATGTAATACATAGAATCACATTTATTTAGGGGCATGCAACATAATTCTAAAATTCTTTTAAAACTGCAACTGCATACTCCGATGTTGCAGTTGATAGTTTACTGGCTCCATTCAATCTTAGTGGGTTTCGCCTACCAAAACTGCTTTTCAGTGTTCGTGGTTTGAGTTGTACTAACTCAGCACGCACGCAATCCGGAAACTACTGGGGCCAAATTACCGCATTCGATATCGAATAAAATTGATCGTAATTTTCTTAGTTGAGATTATGGCATTCGATATCGAGCAAGAAATTTAGTACATTTTATCATAATTTCGATATCGAAATCATTTTTCGATACGATAGTTCATTCGATCACGAGTGCGGTAATTTGGCCCCTGGCCAGCCAGTCTCACAAACTTTACCTAAAATTGGTATTTCTCTTCGTTTGAAACTTAAAATAGTTAAATAATTTTAATTTGTGCGTTTACAGCTTGGAAAGCACTTTGAAATTAAGTTTGAGATCTGTTTCAATTTGCTAAAACATATCGATTACAATAAGTTTAATAAAATTGTTAACCACAGTTGTCGAAACATGTTTACTTGGGTTCCGTGACCTGTCAATTTTCTACTAAGAGAAATTTGATTCAAATGTTTTAAACGTATTCCCTTGACATAGTTCTTTCAAATATACAAAACAGAACAAACGCTTTGGAGAAAGTCAGTGACCTGCTATAGAGTGTCATATAATTTTTTTTTCCAACAAACTGCTCTTTTTAAGTTTCCCGTCATATTTTTACCATCTTCCGAGATTGTTTCCTTTTTCAAATCAATATTTGTTTGTTTTAGCACGATTTTAACCACAATTTCCCCCCATTTATAAATGTCTTCGAGTGTAGTGTAGTTTTTTTTCGGTTTGCTACTAAAGTTGAGGCTGCTACTGTCGTTTTTTCTTCTTAAGCCTTTTTCTTGGGCGCTGTTGTTTCTTGTTTATATTAAGGGAATACACTTGGAGTAATTTCAATAATGTTTTTCACTCAAAACAAGGGAAATAATTATTATCAAACTTCTTAAGTATAAATATTTTAAATAAATATGTGATTTATAAAAATCTGTTGTGAGCAAATTTTCATTTAATTTGACAAAAGCTTAATTTTATTGTAACAATACAATTTTGGGAAATTAATTAATTGCGACAAACAATTAACTGCATTATCTGTTTTTATTAATAGACATATTAGTAGAACATTAATTAATTGTTTGAGACAAGCAAAATATGATTGAAGTAAACAAATTTAGAGATGTTCATTTAAAGTTTAGTTAACACAAATATTGAAGTTGGTTATACCTATGTGACTGCAAATTAGGTTTTAATCACCGCAATTGAAAACTTTTAATGTCATTGCTACTTTTCTTTCTGTGTTTTTTGTCATCGTGTAACTTTTACTGCTTTGTTCTTCATTTTTATTTTCTGTGTTCTGTGCTGTGCTCTTGCTCTTGCTTTTGCTCTCGTCTGAATGTGTGTTTGTTTGTTTATTTTGTCTGATTGTATTCGTATTTTATACGTTTGTATGTTTATCTGTAAGTTTTGTGCAACGAATGTATGATGTTGCACTTTAAAAACATAAATTATGAAATAAAGACTCTTTACACTACATGGTTGGTTTCTTAAGGGCAACTTATGTATACAAAGTCATAGGCGAAAGTGTGTTTTTTATTGTTGTAGTTGTTGCTGCTGCTGTTCTTGTACTACGAGTTCAGTTCAGTTTGTTTTATGGTTTTATGATACAATTTTATACAACAGCAGCAACATCAGCAACAACATCTACAGAAAAACGAAAATACGTTTAAATGCGAGTATGTTTCCAAAGATTTATGAAAGAGCAAAAGCTCAACAATTTCAAAAGTCAGGGTGCTAAAGATTTTTAAGGTAAAGGAACTACAATTAAAGAAAGTAGGAAATTGCGAAGAATTGTACAAAGGCAGCAGTGATGATGATGTTGAGTTTGTTAAAAAGAGGATACATTTTCAAATCCTGTCACAGGATACTATTGCTTTGAATGTGAAAGTGTTAGATTTAGATTTTTTAATACGTTTGTGTTGCCGCAGAAACCTTAAATGCTAGCGAGTGTTAAATGTTTTATGGAAGAGCTACAATTACAATACAGATCATAACAAAAACTAGATACAGTAACATGTCTCGTACACATGTACATAGTATGATCATAATTTAATTAACAATTTTGTTTTATAAAATAGGTAGGTATAAATATTCTTTTTAATGCAGAAAATCACACAATCATTTTATAATTTTTTAAACATTTTTATCGAAAATTAGTCTTTCTTAGAGAATAGACACAATAAAGACAAAGTAGCGTTTCTAATCATTTTTAAAGATCGATGTTGAAATTAACCGCCAGGCCCACGATGTCGAACGATAACGTTCCCTTAGATAAGACTTAAGACACAACCTTTTTATTGTATCTATTTTTTACTCAATCAAGTTTGTTTATTCCACAATCAAGTTTGTGTCTTAAGTCTTGTCTAAGCGAACGTTATCGTTCGACATCGTGGGCCAAGGGGTAAGTTACAATTAAAATGAAACCATATTCACTATAGATAAATTCTCTAGTTAAACAAACTAACTATTGAAATTTAAACTAATAAATTATATTTACCTACTAGGTATTTAACTCTAAAGTATTATTATCATATGGGTACCATTATCCCAAGAACATTTACATAGATTTTGTTTAAATTTTCTATACATTAATCCTCTATTTAAATAAACAAACTATAGAAATTTAAACTAATAAATTATATTTACTATTTAACTCTAGAGTTTTATTATCATTTGGCTAGCAATACCCCAAGACCCTCTAAATTAAGTTTAAATGTCTTTCCGAAGTTTTGTTTTGATTACTAATCCAACGAATGGTAAGAGCAAAACAAAAACTAATACCTTAATCAAAACAGTCTGACAAACACAATAAATAAACAAAACACCAACCAAAACAACTGTTTTAAAGAAGAAAAAAAAAAGAAATTCATATTTAATGCAATCAAAATAAAACTTTTATTAAATATCGTGTTTTATTTTGCTGCTGCTGTTGTTAATAATTCTAAAACATTAAGACAACTGGTGGAGAAGGTGTGGCACTCATGCACTTTTTGTTGAACGTGGTACCTATACGTTAACAACAACAAAATAAATAATAAAAGAAACGTAAAAACCTACTAAGGAAAAGTATAAAATCAAAATTTAAAAATATAATAACTGAGAGTGGAAACCACATATGTATGTATGTATATGTAGGTACATAAAAAAGAGAGAGGAATATAAAAACCATAATACATAATAAACACTTCTTTAGAGTATAAAAGTAAGCAAGAGGGCAAACTGAAAAGTATTTTCAAAGTAAATTTTGTATATCGCTTTCTAGAACGAAAACTTAATCGTCTTCAAACCAAATTTGTCTTCTTGTTCATTCGAACTAATGGACCAACGATGCACTAACTTTCTCTCATTCTATGCGAATAATGAATTAATCCACAAGTTCATCCCCAATTCTGTACGAAATTACAAAGACATAAATGTAATCAAACTAAATTCGGTTTCTCTATTTTAAACTCTTTCTCATTCGAACGAAAGTTTTCCGCACAAAGAAATCTAAATGCCATCGTCTTCATGTGAGATCGTGATGTGATTCTATACGAACGATGACGCAAAAAGTATTGAAAGAAATTTAGGGTCCTCTATTTTCAACTTTTTCTGAGTCAAAAGAAAGCTGTGGCTTGTCCCATGATGTTATAGACTGAGCTTCTCTTAAGCTAGATAGTCACAAGGAAGGATATTCCATATAATAACAGCGTCATGTACAAAGATATCTTAGACTGTGCTTTTGTAGAGTTGAACGGCCTCAACTTCTGTATTAGTTGTTACATCTATAAGACACGCATTATCCGTAATTTATTTTCTTTGGATGCCCTGAATTACAAAGTAACTCGATTGAAACCACCATTTGCAATTGAGACGACCTAATTACGTTGCAGTTGGAAGCAATGATCGGTGAATGGATGTTCACGTAGTACTCAGAAGTCAAAGTCCGAGATTTAATTCTCGGATTATTCTCGGTTGCATAATTTGGAAGATGGTGCATGTATCGGCCTCTTGATTAAAACCAAGATACCCAGTACATATCACGTCCTGTCGGCGCACATAGTTTTTTTTTTTTTTTTTTTTTTTTTTTTTTTTTTTTTTTTTTTTTTTTGTTTGATTTCTGTGGAAGAAATATATGATGTATTTATATCAAAGTTTGTAGCCGAGATATTTCTTGTCGTTATTCTTATTTTAAATGAAGTCAAAATTACCATAAAATTTACTTGGTTCAGTCTGAATGACTCTTGGGCCTTAGACAGGCTAGCATCTATTCTTTGCTTGGAATGGAGAGGAGTGTTTTTATTTCAAACGTTTCCTCAGAAAATAGCATTGGTCTTAAGAGGTTTGTCTTCTTTATATGTTTTTTTTATTCACTTTTCCCACGAGAATTTACAGTCAAGAATCATGCCAAAGTGGTTTAAATGCTGCTAAAAAGTACCAATTATGTTTTCAACGAGCTGTTGTTTGCAGATTCCATGAGTTCACTAATAGTTAACAGACATTTTTTACAGACAGACATTTACACAACTCATTAGTTATTGAAAGTACTTTTAAGCCTAACCTCATATGTGTATAGAAGTGTAATCCCTCTTAATGATGTATTAAATTTTAACTGGCTCTGTAGTGTTCCCTCCATTCTCTAACCATTTTCAATCGAAAGCCAACATTAAAACATTATGCACCTTTCAAAACGGTATTGGTCTACTCCTTTGAATACGAATTTCTTTATAAACAATACTGTTTTTATTTCTCGCTTAAATATTCTTCATTATAATTTACTTAACAGAACAACAATAAAAAATCATAAATTTTCTTTGTTTTTTTTTCTCACTGATTTTACCTCAAATACTGTAATGAAATCGTACTGTAAACCTGTGCTTTGGCCTGTTCAGTAAGAAAGACCAGTACAGGTTAAAGTAAGCATTTAAGTGTACTCGCACAATACTTGTACAATGTGAACACTGAGAATGTGTACAGAGGGAGTGATATAAAGTGATTTCTATTTCAATAAATTAGTTGTTAATTTATGTGTAATTAGATTTTATGAGACATTTCAATTTAAATGATAAAAAACCGTTTTTTTTCTTTACTATACATACATACATATGTATATCTATGTATGTATGTAGTTTGCTTGTTTAAATGAATGTTTGGATATGTGTGTGTAGGGGTTTATGGAATATTATTAAAACAGAAATTTAATAGTTAATAAAGTGTGATTTAATGGCTGAGTAAAATCGACATAAATTCATTTGCTGATTTGACACTAATAAAAAGTGTTTATAAATCAAATGACCAAAAAATTTTAAATGCTGAAAAACAGTTAATATTTTAATAGTTTAGTAAAGAAGGATGTGTAGGCGGTGTATTTAAATTGTTTTTACTTAACATTATTTAACAAATTCTTTTTTAAATGCTTTTCAGTTGAATAACTCAAGAATGAACTGTGATTAAACAAACAACACCATTTTATTTCAACAAATTTTATATGTTTAAACAATCATAAGCATAAGATAACATCTGATAAGTTATTCTTTGCATTACCTTGCACCAACAAATTCTCTAGTATAGATTACACTACAACTTTGTATACAAAAAGAGCAGTTTGAGTAGAAAACATGAGAATATGTACATGTATGTATGTACGTAGGCAGGTCTCTAGTGGTTAACAGATTGTTAATAGAAGTACATACATATATCTGCAGCAGGAATGTTTATCAATGTAGGGGAACTATTTAAAGTCGCTTTAATCTATTCAAAAACTATAATTATTTTAAACTTTATATAAGAAACATATATAATTCATAAAAGTCAGTTACAATTTTTACAATTTATATGCGCTCCATATATAAAACAACTTTATGACAATTATAAATTTGCACTCATGCAAATTAAAAAAAAAAATTGTAGACAACTTTAACTTAAAATCAATTTTTATTGATTCCCACGTTAATTTCATAACTTCGACAGCAAAAATTATTGCACATAGTCTTAACAAAAAAAAAACTTAACCACTTTAATAAACCAATAATCATACACAATTTACACCAACTTTTAAATTTAAATGATTATTTAAAGCAAGTTTAAACATGTTTCAAAACCAACCCTTTTTTGCGCACAATTAACCCTTTTTTCGTGACCTGTTTTTTTCCTCTTTTTTGTTCGCAATTTATTTATTTTACTAACTCTTCACTCTAATTATTTGCTTTAATAATTGATGTTGCCCCATTTAAACAACAAAAATAAAACAAAAGAATTGCAATTGAGTAAATTTGAGAAAAAAATAAACTCTTTATAAATCATGTGTGTTGTCCCGTCTGGTCTGAAACATGAATGTTTATGCAGCTCCTTTCTGCATTTTAAACAGGTTCTAGAAGAGTTTAACATAAAAAGAAATGAACAGGAACGAACATGCTCAATATATTGTTTTATTCGTTTAGGTACAATTTCATAACATTTTGAAATAAAAACAAAATTATGTATTGCTGTTGTTGTTGTTACATTATCTTTAAACAAGAGTTTGTATTAACTTTGAACGTTGTTGTACAACAATACAATAATCAACAAGTATAATAGTGTTAGGGTTCAGTCGGCAGGTATGAATTTTAGGAGGCCTACATGTAGAAATTGTGGTAATACAATAAAGATTTTAGAAAGGAAATTATGTTAAGGCCGTAATTACTGATAACATATTTTAAAGAAATCACTTGAGGACTTGAGGGCAATCACACATTGAGTTCGGTGTTGCGTTACCAATAATCAAATGACACGAAAACTTAATGAGTTTTTTGACTGAAATCGAAATTCATTAAAATGTTCACAATTATGTCCACATACTACATAAGTCATAAGGTTTAAATTATAATAGCGCAATTCACAATCTTGTGCAAATGGTATTGCATCATTGCATTTGCAAAAATGTTTAGGGAATTTTTGCTCTTGCTGTGTATTTTGTTAGTGTAGAGCAAAAATATGCACAAGATTGTAAATTGCGCTAATATACCGAATTATTATTGCAACTGAGCATAACGTGTTGACTGAATTATTATGAAAAATACTTTTTTTCTGACGACCTCTAAGTTCAAATAGCAGATACAGAATTATGAGTTGTATTGACCTACAAGTAATTCGTTCTGGCTTTTATTCTCGTGTGCACGAGTATGTATCTTTCACAAAAAGACTAAAATAAATTCTTAAGTTTTTAAAATTTATTTAACAAACATTTTGAAATTGGAATTATAAAATTGGTGTCAAAATGCAATCTTTTTGGAGGGTAGATGAGAATAGCAAAACGTTTTAATAGTTAGACAAGAAAATCAGAAATTTTAAGAATCTTCAAAAGCTGAAAATATTCTTATTTTCCTTTACATGCTGCCTGGAACACATAATGGTCTGGGAACTTTCAATGACTCGTACATTTTTCAACCGATCTTTTAGTTAAGTCTTTGTATTCTAAGCTAGTTTCTCTCTGATCGATTTAGAAAGTTCTTTATTTATTAACATTAATTTTGACTATTAAATATACAAAGTTTCAGTGTGATTTTAAACTTGAAATGTTTCTTTCTTACTTTGTAGACAAAGCTTTACTTTGTGCGACTTTTCAAAGATTTAAAAATGACATGACCTTGTAATTTGAAGTTCTTTTTCGTTGATTATCATAATTCAAAGTTAATGTCTTCTGAATCATTATTGACTTTCACTTTTTATATTATAATCTTGTTTCAGCTGTAAAAACTCATTTATTGCAATATAAATCCTTAAATATTTGACTTGATTTTAAATTATTCTTTGTTGTGTACCTACAACTTTAAATTTGTCTGTAAAGCAAATCTTAAGAAAAATACAAAAACTCCTTTAATTTTATGACGTTTCCAAAAAGAAACACCACAAACTACTCAAGAAATGTGATGTATTCATTTAAACAAACATGCATAATTGTGCATGTGTGTATGTATATGAATATAAATGCATATGAACGCGTTTGTATACTATATATGTATGTATAAAATCTGTGTATGTTTGTACTACATATATGTAAAGTCATAAATAAATTAAAATCATTAAAAACTATAGTCGTACTACATACGTATAAAATTTATTTGTTTAAATGGATATGCAAGTATAAAAATCATACAAATAAACCTACAAACAAACATTCATAATAATAAAAGAACATTTTTACTTCCCTGTTGACATTTCTGGGTCAGCGACCCAAACAACACTTTATTATTGGTCTCAGCAAAGTGTGAGTGAGTGCAGAGCTCACTAAATACTTGTATTGCAAACTAACTTACATAAATACATACGAGTACGTAGCAATATCAACAGCAACAGCAACAGCAGCAACACATGCACATATGTATGCAACAATAAGCACTTCATTGCTCTTATTTGAATGTATGCAATTTCAATATTAAACCACATTTATGCTTAAAAAAAAACAGCAAAGAACAAGCGCACACAGCCGAAAAAAGTTTTCGTAGAACAATACTTATGATGACGGACGGACCGACGCTACACATTAAATAACCAACCACCAGCAGCCGCCACAGCAGTAACAACTTCAACAACAATCTATTTTATTCAATGCATGTGGATACAAATGTTTGATTTATATTTTTTTCTTTTTCATTTTACAACTGCCCGGTTGTAACTCAAAAATTATAGATGTTTTGCAAAGAAAAAAAAAAATAGTTATATTAAAAGAACCATAATGTGTAAGGACAGACAGACGGTCGAAATGAACAGACAATTGAAAAAGAGTAGACAGAAACCACAACGAGAGCAACAACAACAACAACAAAAGCAGCAGCAGCAACAAATTGGAGTAAATTGTTTATTACACAATAATAATAATAAAAATTTAGAATATTTATAAAAAGAATTACACTGATAAAAATAAACAAAGAGACGACTATAGCTGCAGTTTGGAAAAAATCGTCAAGAGAAATATTTTATTATAAAGAAAAAACAAATCACTAGTGCTGTGACTAGCCACTTCAACCAGAGACTGTAGTAGAATGTGTCAATTAATTTTATGCTAGAATACTAATCTTGGTAAGCCTTGGAACAACGACACCTGCCATAAGCTTTCTAAAATTTATAAACAATAGGATTTAACAAGTTTTATGTTTCACTTTTCTAAGATAAATGTTTGCCATTCTGGGATAATGAAACTTTAATAAAACTCCAGTTTCAAACTTTTTAACATTTTGTTAAACAAAATGTTAGACATTAAAAAATAAAAGAGAAAAATAATTAGATTAATGTCTCTTATAATTTCGCCGCACCTGCGGCTTGCAATTTAAGTATTTTCGGAGAACCTCTAATTTTGGCATTAACTTTATTAATATATATTAATATATTAATATATTATTTTATTTTTTAAATATAGGAAACATAGATACTGATTATTTGATGATAATCCTTTCATGACTGGAATCAAAATCAATTTTATTAAATAAACTAGACAAACTTCGTATCAGAACTTTGAAATATATTAGAAAGCAAAATAAGGCACATGTATTTGTATTCGACTTGATTGGTTACTAGGAATCGTCCCTTGGACTAACCATTAGGGGTCAGTTAGCTTCGTTCTAGGACACGAAAATATTAAAATACAGAAGAACGGTATTGGTAAGAACGTTTGTAAGTATGTATATACATATGTATGTAAGTAGTCAATGAGTTGTTTACGGAAATTTTTAATCCATGCTCAATGTGGTTGATTACTATGAACCGTCATATGAACTGATTACTAGGGTGTCAATTAGCTTCTTCTGTATAATACATTTAGGAAGCTTTCTACTTGTAACCAGTAGGAGTATTATTTTACTACTTTGGGCCATCTACCAGATTGTCAATTTGCAATCAATGGAAGATGAATTGATATTCCACAAGTACCTACATATATGCCCAAGTTAAGCAACTAGTCAACCTAGTAAATGGTAGCTAAAATCACTAGTTTGTAGAACTACAAGGTAGTGCGTTTAATTCTAAGAAACTAGAATTACTTCAGCTAGAAGTTCATTCGTTAATATACACACATTCACTTCTCACCGTGTATGCCATATTATTTTAAATAACTTAAATATTTATTGTACGTTAGTCCTACTTTTTACTAGTTAAAATTTGCAAAAAAAAAAAAAATATGAAAAAAACTTAACTAAGTGCGGAGTATAAACAAACTTAAATTAACATTAAATTAAAGCGCACGCTGTCACAATCATTAAATCAAGTGTGCTGTGCAACCAAAAATATATACATATATACTATATATATATGTATATAGAAACTATTATAAACTGTACAAATGTGCGAATTTATAAAAATAAAAATATAAATAAAGAAAATCTGTAGATACGTTGCAAATATATATGTGTATAAAATGCCATTTAGTTGCAATTTGATTACGATTTATCTAAAGGCACACGGCACGAGGCTACGAGAATTACAAACTAAGTACGTGGTCGCAAATTATTTACTCAGCTATTAAACTGTTTAATAGTTTAAGGGGTTTGGAGAAGAGCAACAAAGGAAGGTAAAGAATTGGAGCAAATAGAAAGTCCAATTAAGGGAAAATATTTAGATTAAAACATATAGAACAATTTTGAGATGAAAAACTGAAAAGTAATAAGAAAATCCATTAGAATTCGAATTTTGAAATTTAAATACTTAAAGTATGTTAAGTAATCAGCCTTATTATAAGATAAAATTAAATTTGTTTCTTTAATCTATTACGAAACAGTCGTTGTCGCAAAAAGAAAACGACACTTACAATAAGGCTGAATATGTCGAAACAAATTATTAAATTAAAAGTTTTTGAAAATCTTAAAAAATGTTGAAATTAAAATTGCTTTTCTTTTGTTGTGTTTATTTAATCATATTTTTCTATTTCTATATTTATTTATTTCGCAATGCTATCAACCTTTGACAATAGCATAAAACTGCTTTCATATACATACATAAATACATACATACATACATATGTACATGTACCTATACATAAATTATTTTATGAAATTGACAATGGCATGAAAGAAATACGTGAGTTTCTTTAAATGCCACAGATAAAACGCTGACATCGCTTCATTACCACCAAACCCTCTCAAAAGAAAAAGAAAAACTCAACAATATTTTGAAATGTTCAACACAAAACTTCGAAAAAAAAAATACAAAATAACAGCCAGAACCACAATAACAAAAGCATTCAAATAAAACTTCACTTTTTGATTGTGTACTCGTATACGAAACTCGGGTGTTTCTTTTTTTTACGTATTTTGGACACTTAACAAGCTCAAGACAAGATAGATGAGCTGACAATGAGCCTTAAGCGTGGTCGTTGTCAGAGCAAAAAACAAAATCAAGAAAAAACGATTACGATTTTTTTTGTTTTAATTTAAAAACATAACAGCATAAAAAATCATAAAAAGCAGAGTGAGTTTATGGAAAAAAAAACTCATATACATACAAACATTTATTCCTATATAAAGGTGTAAGACAGGTAGCAACTGCTTGCTTAAAAGTTCACATTTTACCATCACAACTTAACTTAATTGGTAAACTGCGTGTATTTACAACAAGCTAAAGATACGGTCATACTTGACAAATATTTGCCGAAAAAGACGTAACCACTAAATGAAAAATTTTTTTAGAACTCGTTTATTTAAAAAAAAAAACTTAGTTTATTTAGGACAGGACAGAACAAATATTTAGTCATATTTTATTTGATGTTGTTTGATCTTACAAAACTCTTGTAAGAGTAAACAACGTCAAACAAATTTGTGCTAAAACAAGTGGTTACTCTTTTTTGAGTAAATATTTGCCTTGTGTGACCATGCCTTAAGTTAAATAGTTGGTTAGTTAACTCTAAAGCAGCAAGATTTTTAAGGTATTAAATTATTATATATATAATTATATAAATATTAATGATTATTATTTCCTTCACCATGCGTGGGTAAGGTTATATATAAGTTTGTCATTTAGTTTGAAATTTCTACAATATTAATTTGTGGCCCCATAAATCATGAATATTCTAGATCTTATATATAGGAATTTTATTTAACTATGTCTGTTAGTTGAAATCAACTTTTCGAAGTTCTCAGATATCTTAAGGACCCAAAATTTTTATGAATGTTACAGCTATACGCTTAAGAATTTTGCTATCGAAAATCAACAAAATTGGTTGTTGAATGACTGTGATCTAAGCAAGAACCTCAACATTACAAATAATAAGTTCTGTACATGGACTACATGCATATCAAATGAAATGTATTACAAAGGCCTTACCAGTGCAATGGCTTTTTTTTTTTACAAAAATAACATTTGTTCAATAAAAACAATGTATGTATGTATGTATATATATCTTTTAAAAGTTTTCTCTTTAGGTGAAGTTAAAAGGTATTAAAGTGATTAATGTAGTCGAGTTTTGCCATTTGTTAGTTAACTTACATGTGAGAAAGTCACCAGACCTACAATAATTATCTGTTTATAGAGAACTTTTTGTATAATAAATAATTTGCTTTGAAAAACTGCATAGTTTTTCATTTTTCTAATATAAAAGTTGTATTAAAGGATAGAAAATGTTTGTGAGTTTTGTTGAGGCTGGGTTTTAATGACTATATGTGGTTTGAATACACTTCATATACATTCTAAAACACAGCGATTGTTTTGATGTTTTGCAATTAATTGCTAACTACTACACTTACAATAAATGTAATAAAACTACAGCAGAGGTAGTGGCTATAAAGGCGACAGGGCTCACTAAACGGCGAAATCCATTAACAAATGGTAGAGATATGAGTAAGATAATATTTTCTATGGATTAATGAAGTAATCTCTACAAAATGAAGCGTATAACAGTTTTTTTTTTTATAGAAAATTCTGTGTTCTATAGAAATACTAAGAGAGTTCTATAGAAATACTAAGAGTATTTCTATAGAACAATCTAGGTTTTCTATAGAAAATTATGTGGATAACAGCTTTTTTATAGAAAATTCTTTGTATAACAGTTTCTTCTATAGAACATTCTATGTATAATGGTTTTTTTTTATAGAAAATTATGTGTATAATAGGTTTTTTATACAAAATTCTTAGTGTAACAGTTTTTTTCTATTAAAAATTATGTGTATAACGGGTTTTGATAGAAAATTCTCTGTATAACAGTTTTCTCTATAGAACATTCTATGTATAACGGGGTTTTTATAGAAAATTATGTGCTTAATGAGTTTTTTATACTCTATAACAGTTTTTTTCTATAGAAAATTCGATGTATAACAGGGTTTTCTATAGAAAATTCTTTGAATAACAGTTTTTTCTATAGAACAAAATTCTTAATAGAACAGTTTTTTTCTATAGAACATTCTATGTATAACGGTTTTTTATAGAAAATTATGAGTATAATTGTTTTTTTTTTATAGAAAATTGTTAGTTTGTTTATAGACAATTCTTTGTACAGGGCCCAAAATCATTAAGTATTTACACCTGCACTCATTAATTTTCCCCTCTCCTACAAAACCTTTTATAGAATTTTGTAATTATGACTATCAAGTCATTTTTTTATATTGCGAAGCAACAGCAAATCAATAAAATTCAAGTGGCTGTTTAAAAAAAAGAAGAAAGGTATTATTTGAAAAAAAAAATATATATAAAAATAAACCCATTCAATCTAACAATTAATTAATCCTGTATAAATATGAGGAGATTTTTAATTATGCATATACACTTTCATAAATATAAAAAAAACTGCATTTTATCTGGCATTTTTTCTCTCTTATACTGCAGCATAAAAAAAAACAAAACAAAAAAATAATTAAACCCTTCTTTTTTAATAAACAGAAAATTTTATAGATTCTAATAATACTCGTACTTCAAACTACCCCGGGCTTATTCTTTTTTATTATTTTGATTTAAGATTTTTATTTTTTACTAGTTTCTATAGACTTCCCCCCATTTAGGAATAATATAAACTGCAAATAAATTATTGCATACATGCAAGCAGCAGCAACAACAGCAAAATATTGCTTTGGAGAAAAGTGTGTGGGTTTGCTTGCTACTCTGTCTTCCTCTGCTATGCATCTTCTGTTGGAATCTTTACATATCATTTATATTCCTTGTAAATGGTTGCTTTTATTGTTGTTGTACCCCTCTTTTTATGTAAAATTATCATTTGTGTTTGTTGTGGCATGCAACACGCGCCACAAATTGTTAAAATCTAGATTTAAATCGTATGTTTAGAGAGCAGCATCAACAACAGCAGCAAAAAAATAAAAATAAATACTTAGATGATGTTTTAACAAAATGCATTTTCTTAGATTAAAATTTTAGTTTAGTGTATCGTACTCGTAGATTAATGCAACAACCAACAGTAACATCACAAAAACAGGCAAACAACACAATAACAACATTACATAAATGTTTTATGTTGATTTATAATTAGTCAAGTGCAGTTTAAATGCGGCAGTTAAAGATTTTATTTAAATCTGGAAATGGATCATGAAATTAAAATTTTATTTTTATAAACCGCTTTTAATATAAATAATTTAGATTTATAACAATAATAAAAAAGGGGTTCTGGAAATAAAGAAAACTAGTAAATCTCTATGGATCTTATAAGAAAGATTCGAAGCCAACATTTATTTCACTCTTTTATACCGAAATGTAATAATTCACACACAAGTTCTGTATTTTACGGGTTTGCTTTACGGAGTCTCCATAGAAAATCTGCTGTATAACTGTTTTTCTATAGAAAACTTGTGTATAATTTATAATTAATTTTCCACAGCTAGTTTCGTTTTTAATTCCATTCTTGTTTTCAGTTTTAGAATTTTCATTCTTTATGTCTTAGATATTTGATATGTTTGTTTGTTCGTTTTTAGACATTTTCCTCAGCACGGAAATGGGTTTGATAAACATGTTTAATCATGCACCATATAAGGCAGAAGCGAATACAATTCAAAATATTTTTAAGGTTAATTAAATTATGAACATGTTGCAGACACAAAAGGGCAACAAGTGTTTGTTCTGAGACACACACATTAGTTGCACTTGCATTACAAAGATTTTGGTTAAACTGACCACAAAAACCAATTAATATGCATCGAGCATTTCGGGTTAAATAAAGGTTTGTTCTTACTTCCTTTTTTGGCCCTAGGCCACAAAAGACATGATTGAAAAAAGATGTAAAGAAAACTCGACATAAAAAAGAATTTGGGGAACAAACACAAAATTTCAAAAAGAAACAGTTTTTAACTAAGCAAGGTTTCTGCTGAGAATAAATAAATTTAAGTAGCTTTATAAATGGAATAACTAAGATTTAAGTTTCTATTGCAAACAATATTCAAATGTACAGCTGAACAATTACATATATTCAGACATGTGATGGAAATCGAAATCGAAAACGAATCAGTTTTGGAAATACATTTTAGTAGCTTTTAGTAGTAGTAGTAGTCTTTATATTTTATGTGATAAAAGTTTTTCAATACAGAAATGTTACGAAAAAATTGACTTCTATGCCATGACTGATTAATTATCATTTGACGAGTTTTCACTTAATGACTGAAATCCCTTAAGAACATCACCCTATTTAGTCATTCTTTTACTGACTACTCTGAAATCGTTTTAAAATCCCCACTTCTAAACATGTCAAAACAATATTTATGTTAATCTGGTGAAGAAATAAAAGTCTTTTTGAAAACTGGAAGAACGTAGACGATCTTGAAATTACAAAAAAAACAGAAATAGTGGACAATAGTAAATGCTTAACATGATCTGAACGTATTAAACATTGTCTAGAATTAATGATATGGCCAGTGTCTGTACAACAGCAACAAAAAGAACAACAATACAAAAAAATAACAACATATTCAAGTTGAGATTATATTAACAAAACAATCAACATTATCATTATGATAATTATGATGATGATGGTGATCATCATCATCATGATCGTCATCTTATAATTTATAACAAACCAAAACAGCCAACATACTCACATACTAAATACATTTTTACGTACTATACATGCAACAAGCAACATGTTACCAAAAGGAACTTGTTTCTTGGCCATTTGTTATTGTTGTTGGTGGCTTTTGTGGAACAAAAAATATAAAGAAGAAAAAAAGACAATTACAACAGCCTGTGATTTGGTTCGTTTTTTAGTGTGTTTTTTGGTTTTATTTTTTTTTTTTTTGTTTTGTGGCAAAAAGGGAAGTGCTACTGTCTTACACCAAAATACACCAAAAAAAAATAATAATAATAAAAACTAAAAGAAACCAGTGCGTTGTGTAGTTTTGAGTGTGTGTTTGTAGGTTTACATACATACATACATAGCTTTGTGATTCGTATTTGATTCTGTTGGTAGTGTCGTTTTTTTGGGATTGTTTTTTTTCGTGAATGTATGTTACAATCTTGACGTAAATAAATGTGTATATCAGTTCGTCACATACAAAGTATTTATTGTAGTTGTTGGTTGAATGGTTGTTGGTAAACCTATAATTTTTTAACACCAATATGTATAAACCACGTTTTTTTATATATATATTTGTAGCCCTATAAACGGTAGTGTTGGCTATAATTTTCTTTTGTCTCTGACAGAAAATTTTGCGTATAAAAGTTATTGCTAGAGAAAAGTTTGTTGATAACAGTTTTTTTCTATTGGAAATTTTGTACTTAACAGTTATTTCTAGAGAAAATTTTGCGTATAACAGTTTTTCCTATTGAAAATTTGTGCATAACAGTTATTTCTAGAGACAATTTTGTGTATAACAGTTTATTCTGTAGACAATTTTGTGTATAACAGTTTTTTTTTCTATATAAATTTTTATGTGTAAATTTTTTTCCTAAAGAAATTTTTGTATCTAACAGTTATTTGTATGGAAAATGTTCTGCGTAACAGTTTCTTCTGTAGAAAATTTTCTGTATAACAGTTTTCAGTAAAACACTTTATTTTATAACAGAATTTTTTGTTTGATAATTGGTTTTTATAACAGTATTTTCTGTAAACAATATTCTATATAACAACATTTGCTAGCTGACTTTGACAAAATGTCTCAAAAGTAGGATTTATTTGTAGTCACTGTCCAGCACTTCTCATTATATCTTTAGTGCTGTGTTTATTAGTAGAGTTGTTTGTATGTGCCACATACATATGTATGTCTGTCTGCATTCACATGTATGTCTGTATATGATTTTGTTCACAGAGAGTGTGTGTGTGTGTGTTTTTATTATAGGTTTTCTGTGTTTAAGGTGCCTTTTAGAGCTAAGGAACAGCATGATTCTGTCTTTTTTTGTTGTGTTTTTAACTGCAGATGCAGGTGTGCATCCAACGTGAGTAATATATTTTTTTTTGTTTCGTTATTGTTGTTGTTGCTGTTCTTGGCTCTTGTGTGTTGTGTTGTTGTAGCAGTATATGTGTTTGAAAAAAATCTTATCCCCATGCTATCTATGAAATATACCATCCATCCAAGCACCAACAACAACAACTACTAACTAACCAATATCTTTAGAAAAAAACTGCGTTGTAATAAATTTACGTTTTTCTTAAATTGTGTGTTTCACTTAAATGAATAAAAAAAAATCCAAACCTGTTTTCAGTTTTGTATTTTTTTCTTATAAAGTTTTTTTTTCAGAATATTGTTCTTTTTTTTTATAGTTATTTGAGTTTGAATTTTATTTTTTTAATTTTCATTAGTTTGTTGCATGTTGAAGTTTGTTTTCATTTTGTTTAATTTGATCACCTTTTTTAGTTTTGTGTTTTTTTTTTCAAAGTTTTATAATTGAAATGAAATTTTATAGTTGTTATTTTCATGAGAATTGTTACATAATTGCATTCAGCTACTGGTTGGAGAGTAACTTTCTTCATATATATTTTTTTGGATATTTTTTCAATGCAATTATTTGATAAATTTGTTAGAATTGTTAGTATGTACTAAATCCTAACTACGTAAAAGTAAGAGAAAGGGAAGGTTAGCCAATATTACATACATACTATATACATATGTATATATGTATGTACATATATTAACAATTTGTCTGTGGTGGACACAGACCGAACATGACATACTAATAAAATGAATTCTAGTGTTGCATGCAACTATTTTTTTGGATTGTGTTTTTGATGCACAATCTAACATTTGATAATATTAACGAGTTTCGAGTTTATTAATGCTTAAACGTTTAATAAAAGTGCCCACCACTAGCTGAAATGTTTCGTGCAAATATATTCTATGTACATTTTTCGAATGTTTTGTAGATTTTTTGCTATGTTCAAGATGTTTTCTTTCCGGGAGGGCTAAAGCCAAAAGCAAAAGCTGAACACTATCACGGATAATTGTAGTCATTTCTGTGACTATAATTACAAATTGTAGTTAATCGATCTTGCTCTGAATATATATAATGCCTGTTACACATTTCATTAAAATCAGACGTCTTCATAGATCGGTTTCAGGAACTCCACTTGGCATAACTTCTCTTTTAAATTGAAAATTTTTTTGTAAGTTTACTATTAATCCATTTTGTATGTACAAAATCACTTAAAATATCATTACATATTACAAACACTTGATGTCATTTCACGTTTTCCCTTCCCTTGCAGCATAATTGAGGAAGTATCTTCCAAAAAATTTAGAACGGATATCATAACCATGACAACACCAAAAAAAAAAAAAAGAAACTTAAATAATTTCTTAAACAACCCAAAACCAATCACATTTAACACCACAACATTGACTAATGACAATCTCCCTCAACTTCAAGAATAAAAAAAAAAAATAAAAAAATAAAAAAAAACAAAAGAAAAACAAAAACTCGTAAAAAGAGACGACAAATCAACATTTTATAACAACTTGTTAATAATCATACAATTTTCCTAACGAATCGAGGCTTAAACAAGCAGAGTCTGTGTGTATATGTTACTGTAAATTAAAAATAATGACAACCTAAAGGATTTTTCGTCTACAAGTAATTTGATCATGTCAAGTGTGGAAAAGGAAATAAAAACGAAGATGAAACAAATCTTTATCATACAACAACCAGCTAGTCAGCAAACATAAAATCTAAGAACTATTAACAATTATACTCTTATTTTTTTTTTTTTTTCTTCATTTTTGTTTTTTTTTCTAGTGGATTTTCTAGTGGTTGTTTAAGATTTTAATCTTGTTATCTACACGAACGTGCATTTGATTCTGGCAGTTAGTTTTTTTGTTGCTTTCTTATTTGTTAGTTATATTTTTGTTGTTTTTTCATTTTGCTTTAGATTTTATATATGCATTAAGATGCATATTAAATTTGTTGGTGTAGCAAAAAAAAAAAAAACACACTCACACCAAAAACAATATTGAACAGAAAACTAAAGAAGGGTTCGTTCTTCTTCCTGTGTTGTCCAGTTTGGAAACCAGTTTTGGTAATGTTGGAGTTGTAAGTCGAGCTAGCTGGCTGTGGCTATTTTATTATTATTTTTGTCTGTTTCCAGCTTATGGTGCAAAATTGGATCTATGGGCGCATGTGCGACGCCACACTTTGTATATGGCAAAAAAAAAAGAAACTTCTATAACTTGTAAATGATCGTTGTGGCAAATACAAAACAAAATCAGCATTCATCCAATACAGTTGTGGTTAGCTACAGACATACAAAGTGTAGTACTTGCTCATCGTATCTGCCATAGAACTCTTGAAATAAAAACAAAACGTAACAAACGAAAAAAGCATAAAAATCAAATATCGAAGCAGGTGTTAGAAAAATGACCAAGATACAGTTTGGTAGTAATAATATATTTATACGCTCTTAGTTGTCCATTTATTTGTTTGTTGTTCTCGATGTTGCTTCTTTTTTTTTTTGTTTCTGTTGCAGTTTTTTGTTGTAAGAGTAGCAAATAGATGTTGTTATTATTTGAAATTATTTGCAAAAAGGGGCATTTTAATGTTTTGTACAACTAGAGATAAAGACAATTTAATGCAGGCATGGAAATCATGATTGTTACTAATTTCTTACTATTCAACATCATCGAAACATTATAAAATTTCCGAAGAAAGAGTTTTAATATGTTAAAAAATATTTTTGCTCATTTAATTTATTGTAGTCGGCTCTATTGGTCTAAACGAACGTATTTCAAATAATGTGTATGTTTTTGAAAAGCTTTTTGGGTGAAAATTTTTGTTTGCCAAAAAAAAGATTTTTTGGTGAAAATATTTTAATGTGTAAAACTATTGTTTCTTTTATTTACTTTTTTATGAAAAATCAGCATTTTGTGCAAAAAGCTTTCTTTGAAATTTATATTCGATTTATCTTTTTTTTTGCAAAAAGCTTTATTGGTGAAAAAGCTTATTTTATAAAATAGCTTTAAAAAAGTTTTTAGTGTGAAAAAGCTTCGTCGTGTTATTTTTATGAAAAAACCCTTTTTGGAAAAAGAATTTTTTTTTTTTTGTTTTTTAAACTGTTTTTATTGAAAACTGTTATTTCCAGAAAACAAATTTTTTTGAAAATGTATTTTGTTTAAATAACACAATTACAAAGTTGTTGCGATGAGCTTTTGCTAAGTATACTCAATGAAAAATAGAGCTTATCGAGCACTTCCAAAAAAGCATTTCTTAAATGCCTTAGTAATCTAATAATAAGTTAAATTAAAAAGTAGATACTATCTCACTATAAGGTTATTACCATCTCTGTTTTTGTCAATATATAACTTATAATTCTTTTTTCAAGAATTATTTTTTCCTTTTATTTTGTTTATGACTGTTAATATACCAAGTAAATATGATCGCTTTATATTTCTATGCAGCAGTAAATTTGTTGGTTCTTTGGAAGGAGCTGCTTGCTGTGTGTAGAAGCTACCAATATTATGTATTTCAAATTCTGTATTTCTAAAGAAATGCTATTAGAAACAGTAACAAAACTAGCATGTGCCAAAGCAGCATATAAAAACTACAAAATTATAATTTACTACTTTAAACAAATGAACGAATTTCTACAAAAAATAAAAAAAATACAAGAAAAATAATAAAAACGGACCAGTTTTCTTAGTTAAAAATTTGTTATGTCTATTTCTAAGGAAATCTTATGCCACGCTTCAAACCAATAATAAAACAAAAACAGAACTAATAATTTGAAATATCAGTTTTTAGCCATTGAGCCATTTACTTACATCACATGGGCCACTAACATGCAACACTTTAACTGCCAATTTACTGTATGGGGCAGCAGCAGTAGCAGCAACAGGCACAGCAAAGTAGTGACAGTGCCAGCAGCACTCTAGGAGTACCAGGGCAAATATCAATGTGATTTATAACAAAGTTGTTGATTACATATTCAGTTGATTGTCTTGTGTTGCTGGAGCTTTTGTTGTTATTACAACAAAATTGCTAACAATACATCTTCGTTATTGTTGAATGTAGGTTTAAGAGCATTTTATAATAAACACAATAAAAACGCCCGTAACTGTAAAAGGAACAAATTGAGAGGAATAATAGTAAGATACACGAATTATTATTTTTTACAGGGAAATTAACAGACAAATAATTAAGTTATTATGCTCTAATATTAATATTTCTAGGAATGCCAATAAATTTTAAAACAATAAGAACTGATAGAAAGTGATATCTAAAGTAGGAACAAAATTGTTAGTTTTTAATAGGTAGGTATATACAAACATAGTTTCATTTAGTTTGTAATGTAAGGATAAGGATTTAGAAATTTATAAGACATGTAAACATGTAATTTATAAATATTTATGATCCATAAAGTTCGGGAAGTTTATTCTGTTCGCATGTTAGTGTAAATCAAATCTCAGAAGGCCCCAAATATCAGACGAATAGTAATTATATATTAGTTTAACAAATATATGTTAGAAATTGTTGGTATTAAAAATCATCAAAACCAGTCCACTAATTACTGAGATATGATTAAAAAACCACTAATACCACGATTTTTATATATATGTTTATATAGCGGATACTAAGTTTCGTACATATACTTTATATATATCAAATGATAGGTATTTCAAAGGGCTCTCCAATGCAAGTGCTGGTTTTTTACAAAATAGTTTTTTTTTATACAAAATTTGGTTAAAAACAATCGATTTGATTTTCACCAAAAAAAATCGTTTTTTTTTGTGATTGAAACTCCTAATAAACATGTCAATAGGACAAAAAGTCAATAAATAATAACTGGACATTGTGAAAAAGAGGCTAAATCGACAGGAGCACATAATTATGTAATAATATACACATTTTTACTCGTCACATTTTTATACAGTTAAAAAGTTTTTAAAATTTTATTTACACAAATTGCAACTTAACGGCACCCATAGATATTTATTTGTAGACGCTTTTGTTCATCTCTTAATCATTATTATTTAATTTGGACTCTGTTGGCTGTATTTAAGTGTGATTTAATCATTAAAAAAAGCTTTATGTTTTTTAAAGTCAACCACTTACTTAAATGTTTCCACTTAAAATGTAAAAATTTTAAATTACTGCAGAAAAATAACTTTATCGAGATATAAAGTTGTAAAAAAAAAGACTATTATTAAATTTAAACCGAACAACACAAAAAAATCAACAACAAAAATCCATAGACATGGCAACAGAAAGACACCTGTGTAATAGATGACGCTAAACATCAAGACAAACGACGATGATGATTAAAGAAGATGTGTACAAAACTCCTTCAAATTAGAATGATTAAAGAAATCATTACGAGACGATTAAATATATGAAGAAAAAAAAAACCCAGCAAGCCCAGCTCAAGCCATATCTGTATGAAATTACAAGTAAATATAACAAAAGACACGTGGTCAAGTCAAGCAGTATAAATACACATTTCGTGTAATCAGAAGTCGTACAAAACACTTGAGCTTCTCTGTTATTCGAATGACGAATGACAAAACACTTCTTTCTGCTTGTTTACGACTACTTCTGACAAGAAGTTTTGAAAATTGAAGTGCACGTTCAAACAGATGATGAAGATGATGCTGTAAAGTTACATACATACATATATGTATGAAAAACTGTATAAGATCCAGCAAAAGAAAATGAGTGAGCAGGCGCGTGCTTCTAAAGTAAAGCCTACAATCAAAGGTTTTAACACGGTCAAATAAGGTAAATAACCGAAGGCAGCAAAAACTACAAGAGCTCTATAATATTTACTACCAAAATAGCTACATATGTACAAGAAATTGTAGAAGTTTTCATTGTAAATGTAAGTTAAAATTACAAATTAACCCTTTAAATTCTTTGACATGTAAGAATTGATAAACAACTTCAAGTTTTGGTCTGACTTAGCTCTCTATAATTACACAGTACAACACATGATTTCGGGACTCAATTCTGATAATTGTTTGTGAAAGTAGCCTCAGAAAGAAGAACTTCTGCATCATTCGTTTGGTCATGTTACATAAAATAATAATTTAAAAATTTTTTATTTTTTTTAAATTTTTTTCAGCTTACTTTGACTAGTGGTTCTCGAGAGCCTAAAACGTGAGAAATTCCCTATACGATGCTACTAACTTCAAATTAGTTTTTAAATTATTATTTGATGTAACATGACCAAACGAATGATGCAAATGTTCTTCTTTTTGGGACTGCTTTCATAAACAATTATCAGAATTGAGTCCCGAATCAATCACCTGCAAAATGTTGTACAGTGTTATGCAAAAGCTGCAATGAATTGTTATCAGAGAAGCATCATTTCTTCGATGCCATAGAAAAATATACATATGAACAATCGAACAATATTGGGCTGTTGTCAAAAAAAAAGTTAAAGCGAAGTTGTTCTTGACCAAAAAAATTATTATCTATTGGATTCTAAAAGAGTTTAATATCAGAGTATAACTAGTTTTGCAAATAAACATTTACTGCCGTATTTATAAAAAATTAAAGTAGACTTCAGGTGTACTTTAAGAAAATTTTGTATGAAAATTTTGTCTTAAAGCACACTTCAAGCCTACTTTATGTTTTATAAATACGGCAGTCAATGTATATTTTATATGGTTTAATTCTTTCTCCCTTTCATAATGGGTTAACAGTTTTATTAGTTTAGTGGAAATAAAATAAGTGTTAAAAATAATCACGTTGCCTGTGCGCTTTGGTTGTTTCTGAACCGAACAATAAGTTTGTTGAAAAATGCTTTTTGTGAAAAAAAGGCGTTAAAAATTTTTAAACATTAAAAGCATACTTTTATACTTTATGCAGTTGTTGTTATTATTGCTATTAATATTTAAGCTAAAAAAAACAAGAACTTCTTAATGAACTTTCTTTTTTTTTTTTTTTGATAATTTTTCTTAAAAAACACCAAAAAGCATCGGCTGGCTGGTTGCCTGCCTATTGTCTGTCTGTCTTGCCGACCGTCCCCCGGTAAGTAATACGGTAGCTACTTGTGTAAGTTGATTTTCCTTTATATGAAGTTGTTTTTGTTGTTGCAGCAATAAATAGAAGTTTTTTTTTTTGGTTGTAGTTGTTGTAATTTAAAAGCAGTGCACTGCCACTAAGACAATCTTTTTTTTAGCATCTTGTATGCTGTGTGTAGTTGTTGATTTTTTATAGTTTTGACCGTTAATGTTAGTTAACGCATCTTCTGGATGATGATGATGATGGTTGATTTTTAGTTTCCTCATCATGTTTTTTTTTCTTCTTTTTTCTTAAGGTGTCTTTGGTGTTGGCCTTCTATGTATAGGTAGGTATGTTTGTTTATATAGAAAATAATTTTTTTTTTAAACTTATTTTTTTGTTTGCTTTTGAGTTTTTCGGGCTTGCATCAGCAGTTTTTTAGTTGTTGTTTGTGGTAAATTGCAGTTTGTTGTTCGTAGAAGTTGAAACGACTCATAAAGATTCTAAAAAGCCTAAACATTAAGTGGAAATGAATTGTTAAGATAGTTAAATGCTAAAAACGCAGCAGAGGCAACGAGTAAATAAATACTATTTTACTGCTTATAATCTGATGACATGTAACGGTTAACCGGGGGCCCCCACTTACATAAAATACAAGCAACCGTAATTAATGTTGGATAAACATTTGAAAATCGTAAAAATTTTGAATTTATGGCAAAAATACTTTTGGAAATCTTTTTGGCAAAGGCAATAAAATCAATTACAAAAAACTAGGGAAAAGTAAGAAAAAAAAAAAAAATGCAAACTAAAATTCGGTTTAAAGATGAAGGTCCATACCAAGCGTTTAAGCGTTTCACGCGTTCTAAGCAACTGTCAAAAAAGTAGAATCAATATTTTAGGTTACACACTTAAAAGCGTAGAAAGCGTTGACACTTGAAACGCGACAAGGTCGTTTACTTTCTAATTTTGAAAGCGTCGCAAGCGTCGAACAGCTGACATTAAAAAATACAAAGCAAATTTAATTTAAAGGTGATGTCACTAAAAAAAAATGACAGTTGAAATAACATTTCTTATATGAAATTGACAAACAAACCGATAAAAAAAAACTTTATATAAAAACAAAATTAGCTGGGCTTACGGCATCACCTCCGAAAGTACATACATATGTATGTATATATAAACCAGAAATGATTGACGCAAAAAATCTTCACTTGACGCTTAAAACGCTTAGAAAGCTATAAACACGTTGACGCTAAAACGCGAATTGTGGACCTCCAGCTTAAGCAATTCCAAGATGCAACAAAATGGAATAACTCTTTTTCTAAAGGTCACACATGATGCTTGTCTTTCTTCAGACAAATCAGTTTTGATAAGCAATTGTTTATTATATGCAAACATTTGTAACAGTGAACAACGTCAAACAAATTTGTAATTTAGTTTCCTCTGATTAACCACCAGTTTCTTCTTGTCTTTCCATAACCCTACTAATAAATCTCCCATAGTAATTTTTTACTTAAGTCTGGTTGTTGAATAATTTCGTTAAATAATTGAAAAATTACTTGGCATTGTTAAAGTTTTTCTGTAAGTTTTTTTTTTTTTTTTTTTTAATAATTTATATGGTCAATTTCATGTACAACCATGGCTGTGGACACGTGCCATAACTGTAGATTATTTCTGATTCGTGTAGAGCAAAATAAACTTAAACTTAAACTGGTTCGTTTAGGTAGCCATAATTGAAAAATTGTTTTCAACACTTAACGAAAAAGTAAGTGAAGAAATAAACATGACTTTAATTGAGTTCTATAAACAAGATCATTTAGTTTGTTTAAGATCAAAACTCTTTTTTTTTTTTTTTTTTTGTTTTTTGTTACGTTTTGTTACGTTTTGTTTCCAATAAAAGCTCTCAGTGGGTTGTAATTGTAAATTGTTTGGAAAAATTAGACATACTTTAAATGAATGTAGATGGTTATAAAAAGAAGTATGAGATTTTAAATGGAGGAGTTGAAAAGGCTTTTAAGACAATATTTAATTTATAATAATTAAGCACAATTTTGTTTAAAGCCATTTATTTAAATTCGTAATTAATTTGGAATTTATGAAATGTTTTTAACAACTTTCTAAATTATTTAACAGAATTTTTTGAAAAGGTTTTTAGGTCTTTCATAGTATGCTGGACTATGAGTCTGAGAGTTTGGGTTACGTTTCCCACCAAACACTCTACAGTTTTTTATTTCTATGAGAAGTTAAACCAATTTTTCCTATTTCCTTAAAAACCCAAAATTCTACTTATTTTAAAAACTCTAGAAAATTTAAAAAATATCGATTCACTGTTCTGCCCCTTAACATATAAATCTGATAAAGTATTTATTGTAATCCCATTGTAATGATTGATGTCTGTTTTTTTTCCCAAGTGTTAATGAGCATCGTCGTCAGCTTTTTGCCATAAATTATATTTAAAAAACATCAAGCATCACAACATTAAAGGCTTATAAATTCATAACTCACAAAAAACTAAATAAACAAGATCTTTCAAACTGCGCGATAATACAACAGTCATTCTTTAGCTCAGGTATTGAAATGTAATTTGCATTTTTTAAACAATTTTTTTTCTTTTTTTTTAAAGAAAGAAGAATCTTTAACCCCTTAAGGGTTTGATAAACCAACATTAAAAGAAGAGCAAGAGGAAGAACGAGGCAAATAACAATATGACACTAAGCATGCCTAGAGTGAACGAGTGAAGAACACACGTTATAGTAGAAAGCAAAAAAAAAAAAAATTTCAAACTGAACTAAAGCAAAGAAAACGATTTATGAGTTTTTGATTGCAAAATAGATGATAATCCAAATGTTGATTTAAATAGAATAGAATAAACGACCAACAACTTCCAAGAGAAGTGTCAGCATTAACTTTGGAACCAGCTAAAGCAGAAAAACAGATTCTAACCCCTGAAGGTATTTTTTTAGATATTAGAAAATTTTGCCGAGTGTCAATGTGTTTTTTATTATTTAAAAAAAAAAATGTCATTTGAAATGTTAGTGTTCATTCGAGTGCCAGAGCGTTTAGATTTGTTAGATCTTTTAAATTAAGCACGTGAGTTTTTTTTTGTGCAGTTGCTGCTGCTGCTGCTTTTTGTAGGTATATTTTTTTTATTATTATTGATCGCGATGCCATGATTATGTAGATTTCTTTTCAAAAACTCATTTACTAGTATTTTTTAGTATTTTTTTCTGGAAACTTTTGCAATCATGGTGGTTTATTTCCTTTATACCCTATTTAACATGTAGTGTTGTAAGATATTTTAATTTCATATACTGGTTGGTGACATTTCAAACCAAAGAAATAACTGGGAATTTGGTGGCGAAAAATACCTGGTTAGACTGTGGAAATATAAAATAATCAGGGTTCTGCTACATTCGATTAATGATTGAGAAAAGTGAAAAGCATATGTATATTAAACTCACTGTTAAATCACACCGACACAAAGTAATCTAATTGATGTTGCTTGCAAGTAGTCATTTCAAAATACATTTTAACCTTCTCCTGTACTTCAAAAATAAAACACACATTAGTGGGTCAAATATGCCCAATACAAAAAATTCTAAAATTCCTCTAACCCCAATGAAACAAGGACGAAACCAGTTCCGAGTTAGATCTGTTTTCTTGTAGATATCTTTCGAATAAGGCTGAAACAGAACTCCTTCCTATTGTAGCGCGCAAAACAAGTCGTTGTAACTTAATTTCTTTACCTTTCTTCTTTGTAATAAATATAATGCTATACAGAAGATAGAACAAACAAACAAAAAAAAAAAAAAAAACGCAATACAAATATCAAGAATTTTGTATTCATAAGTTGACACTTCGTTTGCATAAAACACATTAACTGTCTGCGCATGTGCAGAATTGCAAGAACTACAATGGAGACAAGCTGAAAACTAAAAGCTAAAAATCCGCAGCCAGCAGAACAACAACGACAAGAATAAACCAGTTAAATGATCATTTAACATATGAGCCTCTTCAATGATTAGACAAGAAATATTAACACAAAATTACGCACCCATTTTTTCCCCCAGCGATGCTATTTTCAATCAGATAGTAAAAAACACTTTGTCACGTTTTTGTTTTAAAACCATGAAAACGTAGCAGCAGAAAATCACAATTTATTCAATTAAATTTTTGTCAAGAATTAGGGGATTAAATAGAGGCGTATGAATTTAATTATTTAAACCCTATTTAAAAACATTTTATACTCTTAGTCATCATCATTGTCTTGTGCAACGGTTGTCATGGCATGATCATGGCAAACCCGCCATTTTTAACACCATTTTTTGTTGCTGTTGCTGTTGTTAATGTTAATGCTTGCTGCTCAAATTAATCATTATTCATTTATTAGTTTCAAATTGTTAACAACTACTTTTATTTTAGCTTTGTAGCTTAACGTGCATTTATTTGCTGATTGAGGAAAATGTGAAAAAAAAGCTTTAAAATTATGACTCATTTATACTACCTACATACATACATACACACATACAAATATAGGCGGCTAAAACGACTGACCCTCTATTTGAATAACCAAAATATCTAGGTTTTGTTGTTGTAGAAGTTTATATGATCTTGAAAAAGTTACTACTTGTACCTGCTTCGCACGTTTATTTTTTCTTCTCTGTTTGTATTTAATTGTTTTTTTTTCTTTTCTGTTTAGCTTTAAATGGTTGCGAATTGTAGAAAACCTACAGCTACAGTATTCTGTAGATATGTATTTTCTAACTGGCTCCAGCCAATTCCAATAAACAACATCACATCCCAAAGACCCAAAAACGAAAAAGAGCAAACATGTTGTTGCATGAGTCATCCCTAAGAAAACCTTTCAAAGTCCGAGTTTGTATGGAGCGAAAGAAAACTGATTTGTTAACATGCACCTAGCGTGCACTGCAAGAAAAATATGGGTTGATTTAATAATTTTTAACAAGATTTAGGAAATAAGTTTTGTCGATTTCTTTAACATCAACATTTCCAGTAGAATAGAGAAGTTTCTAGCAAATATGTGCTACTCAAACCTCTATGTAGATCCGAAGCTCCAGATCCAAATTGTAGCATGAAAATAAAAGTTTCTCATTTCATTATCAAATCAAGAATGTTTAGCATGAAATACTTATAAAATCCACGATCAGTGGCTTACAAGGACCAACTACATATTTCTTATAAGACGCAAGATATCGTTTCTTCTCCCATAATTTCTCTCCGTGTACAATATTTCAACTAACCTAGTAAGTGAGTCTTAGTTATTTAATAAAGAAAACTGAAAATAACAACAGGTAGTCTTTTAAAATGCAAACATGGTAGATGAACAAAAATCTTGGCCATTTTTTTGTTGTTATTGTTTCGCGTTCTACTGCTTCATTGTCTTATTCAAAGACACTCTCACACAGACCCTGAAAATCTTTTAAAACATTTTAATGGCAAACACTGATCACTGATCGCTCTGATCTTTTTAAATAAAATCAACACAAACAACTACAACAAACATTTATCTTTAATGTGTGATATTGACTTGCTGTTACTCTTGGCTTGATTTGTAGGTCTGTAAACTTTTTTTTGCTAAAGTTTTCTTCTTCGTTTATAATTTCAAAGTGTGTAGTACAAAAAAAAAAAAAAACTTCAACGAAGAAGACCTTTTGATGGGACATGAGCTGAATATTAAATACTTGAAAAAATAAGAATTAATATAAAGTTTTTTTTTTGTTTAAAAAGCGAAAAAAGGGAAAAAGATAACCACAGATATTGATTGTATTGCCACAAAAGAAAGACAAGTTAATCGTATTTAAGAGATTAGTTAAGTGGGATTATAAAAATTTTAAATAGAAATGTTAATGTTATAGAAACTTTGAAAAGATTTGAAAAAGAAAGTTAAGCTATTTCATTAAGTACTAAGAAGCATAACTGAGCATAAAAAGGACTTACTAAGAAGCGAAAAAGAAGTAACTGCTGAAAATCGCATCTTAATGGTTTGAAATAAGACTAATAGTCATTGATCAATTTCGTTAAAAAAATCAAATCTATTCGAAAATATGTTTTGGAAAAATTATCGAAAGATTTCTTTAGAAATTATTTAGAGTCGCCTCGAAAGTAATTCTTTAGAAATTAATTCGAATCGATTCGAAAATATTTCTTTAGAAAAAATTACAAATCGTTTCGAAAATATTTCTTTTAAACAAATTTCGAAAACATTTCTTTAGCAATAATATATAAATTATGGTTTTGATGGTCCTTCGAAGATTAATTTTGGCAATTTTAATAACTTTGCAATTGTATTTAACATGTATTGAGTAGAGAATTGTATTAAAAAATAAACTTTCTGTTAACATGAGCACGCTCCAAATATTGAATCTAAGAAATATGACTTAACTGCAGCAAATATTAGATGATGAAAAACATTTGCGCCTTCATTTGCTGATAAAGGCAAAGTTTTTCAAAGATCAAGCACCTAAATTCTTGAAAGATAAGTTTTATTTCCAAAATGCATTTGAAGAAATAATTTATAAATATATTAACAAACAGTATAATTAAACAACTCACAAGAGAAATAACAAAATAATTCAAATGCTAAATAGCAAAAATTACAATAATGTCTTTCTATTGGTGGCTATATTTATAATACCAGTACTTGGGGTACCAGGCGATACTACAGGTCAGTATCTTGTGTCCAAACAAAACTTTTAAATATTCTGTAATACTTAATTCATATAACCAAAACAGTTGTCAATAAATATTTTTTGGAAAAACAAAAGTTTTTACTTGAAATTGTGCACAACCTGCAAGAACCTTTGCAAAATGAGGACTGGTTACATATGGGAAAAACTTTGGCCATGGATAAAGCTTTTTATTTAGTAAGTTTAATTTTTGATATTTTAAAATTCATTAGAGCTTTTGAAATCTTACATACGAGTACAATTTTAGAATTTTAATCCCTTAATGGAGAAATTTGCTAAAAAAGCCAACACAAGTACTTTGCTTTCTTTAAATGATGTATTCTACTTAACGGATAAAAACCATTTGGAGGAATTAAAAGGTTTATATTATTTTCTTTATAATGCCCAAAACTTTGAGACTTTAAGACAAAACATTTGCTGGGCCAGATCACATGTGCAACCACAAATGTTTGTTTTCGCTTTGACACAAACTCTTATGAAAAGAGAGGATTTCAGAGATTTAAATCTACCCAAAATTTATGAAATATGGCCACAACATTTCTTTGCTGATAAATACACCAGAAACTTGCAGCACTTTAATTATGTACAGTGGAGCCGTGCAGAAATGTATGCAGAAAATAGTTTTAAAACAAGCAACAAAAGCTCATGTAAAATTGGTCAGTGGTGGTGTGAGCAGAATTTACTGTATAAAATCTATCAGGAAAAAGAACGCATGGTATTGCCGAAAAACATTTATGGTGACTTCCGTAATTCTAGCAAATGGATGCTGGCCCTGGAAGACGTGTCCTTGTATTGGTTGCCTGTAGATTTTAGCAGGGAAGTGGCTGAAATAAGAGATATACCCAAAAGATCAAACACATATTTGCAAGAGGACAAGGCTTGGAATGCCTACTGGTACTACACAAATATGGGTCTTTGGCTTAATGAACGTGGACAAAATGATTTATACAGCAAATCTCTAAGAGATTGGTGGTTTTGGAATTTACAACAAATTGTAGTGAGGTACAAAATGGAACAAACATCATACGAAATAAATTCTGATTTAGATCCATATTTAATAAATTTTCAAAACATAAAATATCAAGCTATTACTAATAAAAATTCTCCGGAAATTTGGAGCTTTTTAAATGATTTATTTAGCAAAACTGAAAAAGCTTTATATGAACAAACCTATGAACTGCAAAATGCTACCAGACTACAATTAAACAATCCCGAACATTTGGAATATTTTCTTAATGATAACTTTGCCATAGACAAAATATTGAAGGCTTTAATGTCTCTAAACAATAAAGCAAGTAAACTGACGGTTATGCAATATTATGAAACCATGTTGAGATCCCACGAATTCTATCAATATGCTGAAATAATCAACAATTTTTACAAATCTCTGAAAACAAACTTTGAGCCTTATAAACCACAGCATTTGCAAAGTGCAGGCGTTATTCTTAATGCTGTTGAGATCACAGAATTAAAAACATATTTTGAAATTGTCGATACAGATGTGACAAATCTACTGAGGTCAGCCAATAGTTATTTTGAAGGCAAATTATTATGGTTTAAAACCCTAATGGCCAGACAACAGAATCTCCAGCATCAACCGTTTAAATTCTTATTTAATATTACATCAGATAAGCCGCAAGCGGTGCTAGTGAGAACGTTTTTGGCTCGTGACTGTTCAGCGACAGAAGTGCCTTGTTCCCCAACCACTGAAATGTTTCAATTGGATACATTTGTCAGTACATTAGCAGCTGGTTACAATATCATTGAACGTGAGTCAAAAGATTTCTATGGTTTTATGCTGCCCTCCCTCACCTATACGGAACTGTATCATTTCACCCAGTTAGCCTTGAATGAGGAATATCAGTTTCCCTTTAATATAACTTTGGGAAACTGTAGATTCCCTCATCATTTGAAGCTGCCTAGGGGCAGGGAAAACAAAGGTTTACCGGTCAAATTTATTTTTATAGTCTCGGCCTATAATTATCGTTTCCATAAGGGTTTCAATTTGGATTGTGATTTTAGCAGTGGCATATTGGCTTTTGATGACTTGTCGGCAGGATTTCCTTTTGATCGTGAAGTTCCGGAGAGTATATTTATGCATGATAATGTGTTGGTTAAGAATATGAGAATCTATCATGATGAGAATTTGCAATTTAAATGAATCAAAATCGATTAATGTTAAAATAAGTAAATTATCACTTAAAGTTGATAAAATAAAATTTTAAATGTTTTTAAAAGATTATGTTTTCATTAAGATGTTTATTGCAGAAAACTTTCCTATAATATTTTATAAAATCATTTTCTTTTTTGGAAAATAGTAACTTATAAATTATTTAAATCAGATAATTAGTTGTCTCCGTATCTTTCAATCATAAAATTTCTAGTAAAAGTTTTTACATTGTCTACGAAACGCTTTGTCGAAAATTTGTCTATTTAATATTTTATAGAATCTTTTATAAGTAAATTTCTTATATTAATATAATATCTTAATTAATAGAATTTATTTTATTGAATTTAATCGAAATTACGACGTTAATGGTCCCTCGGTGATTAAGTTTGCGAGCTTCATTTGCACATGGCCTGAATTTAGCATGTTTTAAACATTAAAGCTAAAAGTCTTCTACTGTGTCTACTCTTCTCACAGCAAATATGAGATATGAGCCTTAATTTGGTGATAATTTCTCGTATATCAATAAAATATATAATACAGAAAATTAACTTAATTCTTATTATATAGATATATACTCGTACATATGTAATATGTAACAACCAACAGTTGAAATCAAATAATTTCTACAAATAATTTTCTTTAAATCTTATTATCAAATCGTTTAAAAAAAATTTCCACAACAATTGTTTAAGAAATATTTCGTCGAAAAAAATTTTTATTAAATAAAGGGTGCTTTTTTTTAGATAAAAACAAAAAAAGTTAGCAGCACTTTTTTAACTGGCGGTCATTTGGTCTGCTGTTAAGTGATTTATGTTTAATTTGGTTTGACTTTTCAGCATGAATAGACAACACTTCCAAATTTATGCAAATGGGCCCAAAACAATATTACCGTTGATCACAATTTTAATAAGTGAATTTTGTTTAGCGATGAAGCTCACTTTTGGTTGAGGGGATACGTTAATAAAGAAATCTGCTGTATTTGGAGTGATGATAATTCTCAAGTGTATGTATGTTGAGACACCGTCCGTAACTGTTTAGTGTGCTTCATATGCTGGTGGAATAATTGGTCCGTACTTATCTAAAACCGAAGCTAGCCAGAACGTTACAGTCAATGGTCACCGCTATAGAGCGGTGATTACTGAAGTTTTCGTTTAGAAATTGAACAATCATGATGTGCAGGTGTTGTGATTTCAATCAAACGACTCAACATGTCAGACAGCACGTGTCACAATTGATTTATTGAAGGAGACATTTTCTAACTGCAAACTATTACGTTTCGGAACCGTGAATTGGCTTCCAAGACCGTGAGATTTATCGCCGCTTGACTATTTTCTTTGGGAATATGTGAAGGCGCTAGTCTACGCCGATATGTCTGAAATGATGGACCACTTCGAGGACTACATTCGCCGTGTTATTGACACAAATGTTGGAAAATGCCTTTATAGATTGAACCTCCAGATTAGACTACGTTCGAGCCATTATAATCCCAGAAGATTTTATTTCGAATAAAATAAATTTTATGTCAATTAAAAAAAACATTTGTGTTTTATTCAATTTCAAAGTTGTATACATCTAAAAAAAAACACCCTTTACTCTGACCAAATATGTTATATTAAATATTTTATTAAATATTCATCATTATCACTATTTAAATTTTCCGTTAACAAATTTTCTAGCAAATCTTCCATCAACGAATTCTCTATGACATTTTAAAATTTCATGTGAAATATTTCGTAGAAAAATTGTGACATTTCATCGGATAATTAATTGTCTATGAAAATTTTAATAGAAAAAATAATTTATCGGAAAAATCGTTATGAAGTATTTAATGGAGAAATCGTCCTACGATTGCTATTAAAATTGGAGTATATAAATGACAACAATAACTTGGGTTTGTGGGAAAACTGGATTCTATAAATACTTTACAATTTTGGAAAACATTTAAGAATACAAATGCGATTTTGAATAAAAACCTATAATTTAAAAAAACTACAATTGTGATTTAAATTATATAGAAACCTACTTTTAAATTGTACAAATTATACATCAACAACTTTACTTTAAGAATTCCCAATTTACACGAAGCAATTCTTATTGAAAAGATTGATACAATTTTTTTCTTGAAATTTTAATCGCTCGTATTTTTATTTGAGAGTATACACATATGTATGCATGTAATACGAATAAGAGAGTAACACGAATTGCTAGTACAATCAAGTGTATACTCGTCTTATCTTTCCCCTCACCACCATGTCTAAAAGATAAAAAATAATCGTGTAAATTCGGACTAATCATTTGAAATACCGCTTCTACATTTTAGCATAGAAATAGCAACAATTGTGGCTAAAATTTCAATAGAAGGTTAACAAGAAAAATGTATTAATCATCTCTGAATTTATTATTAAATATCTTGTATATTTTCTGCAGTTTCATGCACTCCATTTTGAATAAAATTCAACCGCATTGGCTGACATTGATATTGAATTATTTTTAAATTGAAATGTACATTTGCTTGTTGTCTCAAGCAAGAAAATTTATTAAAAAAAAAACTGCGTTTTAATTATGAAGAAAAGTGTCAAGTATAAAAAAAGAAAACCTTTTCAATAAAAAAAAAAATTCTTTTGTTCCACAATTAGAAATTAAAAAATACGGCGCAGTAGAAAACCTATTAACCAACTATAAATTATAAACAGTGTGGTTTATAATAAAACTTAACAAATTGTCGCAATAGATGAATGTTTAATAGTGCGCTAACAGTGGCACAACAAAATGATAAATACCAGCAACAGGTTTTTTCATATTTTAAACTAATATTATAAAAATATTTATATATAAGAAATACCTACATACATATTTGTTTTAAAATATTCAACAAGGTTTGAAATTTTTAATAAAACAATTTTGTTTATTTTATTAAGGTTCTACTGTGTTTACAAGTGTTTTTTTAAATGCTTTAAATAGCATACATACATAGATATATTTTCTTTATTTGAAACAACCTTAGACTACTAGATGACCACATCATCATAATTGTCTTGAAAACTAATTTATATGTATGTATGTATGTATGTAATTTTTTATTGTTAATATTGTAGTTTCCCTTAATATGTGGAAGATACTCGTACAGAAATCGGTTATGATATTTTTATGTTTCACAACGCAACCTTTTCGCACTAAAACCTATTTTTATACCTGCTGCCACTTGTGTTTATTTTAAGTTTTTATATTTTATCTTGTGTTTTATGTACATACGTACATATGTATGTATGTATATTGGAAAGGAGGCTATCATTTTTGTAGCCATCACTATCCTCATCAATAAGATTTATAATGGCAACCATTTAAATGATTTTCTTTTTTCTGGTTTCTTTAGAAACTACATATGTACATAGTATGTATGTACTCGTATGTAGTATGTACGTAGCAAAAGTTTTAAATTTCTTAGAAATGAAAGCCAAAGATTTTAAAATTGTACCAGAAAAAAAATTAAACAAAGTGACGTTTTCAAAATGAAAACATTCAATTTGTTGCTGGTTTTTTTTATTAAGGGCTGTTTTTGGGTTTAAATATGAAAGATTTTCTTTACCTAAAGGCAAGAAGGAACTGAAGAAGTATCAAGACCTTCTTAATTCCAAAAGTGCTGATGAAACACTTTATTTTGTATTTTTTTTTTTATTTTACTTTGGGTTTTCTACGTTTGTTTTTTTTTTCACTTTTTGTTTAGAAAATTTTATGAATATTATCAATTTTTTATTTTATTTTATTTTTTGTTTTGGCTCCAATTTTTCTATACACACTTGTCTGTCTGTTTGTTTGTCTGTCTGACAGTCTTGTGTTTATGTTTATTTATGTATAAATGTTGTTGTTGTTGTTGTTGCTGTTGCTGTTTTACTGGTATAGGGGTTATCAATGTATTTGGCTTTCAGGTTGTAGTTGGTGGTGTTGTCTTACGTTTAGATTTTTGTTGGTGTCGTAGCTGCTGCAACAACAACAGCAGTGTAGTGTAGTAGTTGTTGTTGTTGTTGCTTTATTATATTGTGATTTGATTTTAAAATCATGCAGGTGTTTATAATATTGTTTCCAATAATCATATAGACATTTATACTGTTGTTCACTGACACAATACACACTTACTTACTCGTACTACTCGTACTCAAACACACATAAATTCATTTTATTTATACAACGTCATTATAAATTAAAACTGAAAAATATCTATGTATGTATGTAGTATAAAAAACAATACAAGAACTAGTTTTTTTTATATTTTTTAAATTTAACGTATTATTTTAGTTATTTTTTTTCCTTACAAAACAGATATTGAAAATTATCAATAAGCAATTATTGTGAGCAGCAAGCAAATCTAGGGCAAGTGACTCCATATTATTAAGTAAGAAATGCACCAAAAATTTAAAGAAATTTTCAAGGTTTTTGCTGGGAAAAGATCTTAAATTATACTTTATAAAGTAAGGAGTTTGTTCAGACTAAGAAATTTAATTAAATTTTAATTACAGTTGTAGTTCTATATGTAGGGTGCTTTTTTTTGGATGTGTAGAACTTTAAGTGTGCAACACTTTTTTACCTTGGTTTGGCCTGAATAGAATGATGCCTAAACAACTCTTCCTGATGGTGCAAATTTGTTTTTGAAAATCATGATTCTGTTTGAAATACACACGACGAGTTTTTCTAAAATTTGTGAACGTATATCGGCAATAACGCGGTGTTCAATCCTTTCGGGCTTAGCGGCCTATATAATACAGTTCTGCTTACAATCGTAGTTCCATATATGTATAAATAACCCTTTAAAATCCAACTACCAAATCATGTAATTATTGATGACATTTTGCTATATTGTAGTTTTTGAAATATTAAAGGAATTCAATCAGATCTTTTCAAGAAAGAACTCGAAACAGGACATGCTGTACAAGTTCTCTGAATATCAAATGCAATAAATTCGATTAACAAAGGCATCGGGGTTATAAAGTGCTTCATGGCATATTATGATTTTGGTCGAGCTTTGTCCGCCAAACTTTCATCATTTTTGAAATATGTATTGCTCAACAATGCAACTGTTTTTTTTTTTATTGTTTTTTATTTTTATTTTTTATTTTTATTGGTTGTCAACACGTTACTGAATTATGGCGCAAGTTTTTGTACATCCTTTAAATATTTACTAATTACGAAAACGTGAAATTGTTGATAATATTTCCATAATTATTAATAAAATTTAATGACATATTCTCAAGAAATAAGACGAATAACTCTTTTGTAATGTCGTAGTATCGAGTACCAGTTAATTTTCCAGCAAGTCAGTTTTGACGTTTAGCAAAGATCTCCACAAATCGAATGAATTGATTGATGATCAAACTGTTTACTAATAGTTTGCTAACAAATTCATTTCATTTGTTGTGATCTTGGGCGTTATTTACAAATTCAATTGTGGTCATCATTTGCACTAAGATAAAAATTAGCACATACAGTTGGGTTTAAAACTTTGAATTAATAGATCACAAAAGACTCCTCGAATGTGCATCACAAGAAGCTTATGACGCTTGTAAAATGCATGTTTGACTGGCTCAAAATCTTTATGAAATGCAGCAAATGCCGTAGAATTTATAAACAATCTTGAAATATAAATATTGGTCCTCGTATAATAAGTAATAATCAAGGAACTATTGCAATTAGTCACTAATTTAATCGGTTGTTGACTTTTATGTTTGCTTCTGTAGCAATTCATTTATTAAACAATTAAGTTCTGTTTGGAGCTGCTACGGCTTTCGGACAATTCTCTTTGCTGTCATAACCTACATTTCATTTCTTTCAAAATCCTAATGAAATCATTAAATTGACTTCTTGATAACATGCTGGTTTTATTTGATAAACATACACCAAAACAACAATATGTATATTAGACACAAAAACGAATTTTCCTTTAAAGTAAAACTTTATACGTATATTAACATACGGCTATAAAAATCTGCATGCCAAGGTTGTCAACTTCTGGTAAATGTTAGGAAAACAAAACATGATATGGCTGGCAGACTGACCAACAATTCAACATAAATTGCCACAAACCGTTTGTAGAAGTGTGTGTAGATGGCGCTCTATGGTGCAATGTTTACAAGCTATTTATACAATAACATCTACTGCAATGGAAGCAAATAAACAAATAGACAAACAAACTAATGCAAAAACGAGCCCATGATATACCAATTAATAAATGAATAAAAACTCTTTCATAGCGCGCTGTGTTTTTGTACTTCTCATATGTGGTGTAAACATACATTTAAATGTTTGAAAATATGTATGAAACATTTTTACTAATCTTACAATTGTTGTTATTGTTGATAGACAATGTAAATCGGTAGTTATAGCCGCCAGCACTCACAGATACTTCTTGTACACACACTTACTCGTTTAAGATGTATTTAAGTGAAACTCCAAGCAAGGCATGTGCAATGCAGCCAAAAAATGAGGAGCTCTCGAAAATGATGTTAGTCAATAATCGTAAAACTTTGAAAACAGAAAAGTAGCAGGTAATTAATTAATACATCTTAAAACCTTTTACAGACTTTGTGTGACTTCGAAAATCGAGAGGGAATCTAGTTTCAAAAATTTCTTTAGTTCCAATTATGGTTTTCATACATATTAAGTTTAAGAGTTTAAACAAGAGTAATTTGTCTCAACTGTCTGATGCTTTTCATATTGTGTGTTTGTAAATTTTAGTTTTTAAACATATTTTACCAATATTTTTTCTCCGAGTGTCTAACGATACGTGAATACTTGCATGTAAGTTTGTTAGCTTGCAGTAATTATTAACAATTCATTAATACGTTTAACGTATTATTATTTAATTTTTTTTTTAATGACCGAATTTTTTGCACAAGAAAAATAAAATGAAAAATATTTTTCCATTAAAACACACACAAATGGTTGACTTGGTGTAATTGCAATGGAAATGATTTGATTTGAAAAGCCAATAAAAATGACTTAAATAAAAATAAAAACCATTTTATTACTTTATGAATATTGTATTGAAAAAGTGTCATTTTCATGAGACTTAACGACGTCAACACTTAACAGCCGGCACTCTTACACAAACCCTAGCCGATGACTGTGAATTTTAAAGCATTGCTGCCTGCAGCTGTTTAAATTTCAGATTTTAGAACTTAAAGCTTTAATAAATAAATCTCAACCATATATGGTCGTTACAAAATATATTTTTAAATAATTTGATTCTTTGTGATTTTTTAATTAAACTAATTACACAAACACAGCAGGTATTTTATTTGAAAATATTTTTGTTTGTTATAATATTTTATTTGAAAATTTTGTACTACAATTTTCCATTTTCAATTACTTTGTTCATGTTTATATGCATTTGTATGTATTTACTTACAGTTGTCTGATTTATGTGAGTGTTTTATTTTTAGTTTTTGTAATTTTTCCAAATGCAATTGCACTTGATTTTTCACAGCCTAGAAATTTTTAATAATTTTTTTTGTGCTGTATTTTTTATTGCTGGCGCAAAATTTACACAAATCCATCATCGTATTTAAAATCATAAATGCTTTAATGCCTCCGTATAGCAGCAATTGCTTTAGTGTTAGTAATTTTTAGCTGCTCAAATGTTTACAAGTGCACAAATACACATAAATATGAAATAATATTTAGTAATAATACTTCCCTAAATAGAATAGAATGTGAATTTATTTGTATGATGCTGTGTAAGTAGTTGCTTTTAATGTATAAATGAACACAGTGTTATGAGTGATGTTGAGTTTCAGTTAAATAAAAAAATGGTTACATGTTTAAGGAATCTTAATTTTAACAGACTCAGCCAAAAATCTTCAGAATTTAGGTTTTGGTATTTTGTTGTTGTATATTTTCATGTTTTATGATGCAAATTTTGAAAGTTTGCTTAAAACTACTTGTGAAAGATACTTAACTAAAAACGACAATCACGTCACAGCAACAACTACAACAAAAATATCGTTAATTAATAAACATAAACTGGGTCAAAATCATTCATGTGAAATATTTAAAAATTCACTTTAATATACGAGTATATAAATCTTGTATCTATTGTACATTTTTCGAAAATTTACTACCACTTCTTTACACCAACTTTACTATAAATACCTGGTAAATTTACTATCCCTAAGTAACTATACCTAGTAAATTTACACTAATTTTGCAACACCTAGTAAATTTACACTAAAGTTGCTATACCTATTAAAATTAAACTAAATTTACTATACCTAGTCAATTTACACTAAAGTTAGTATACCTAGTAAATTTACACTAACGTTGCTATACCTATTAAAATTAAACTAAAATTACTATACCTAGTAAAATTACACTAAATTTACTATCCCTAGTAAATTTACACTGAATTTACTATACCTATTAAAATTAAACTAAAATTACTAGTAACTTTACACTGAATTTACTATAGCTAAATTTTTGTGTAAATAGTGAATAGTGAATTTAGTATAATTTTACTAGGGATAGTGAATTTACTATCGCTAAATTTTTGTGTAAATTTACTATCCCTAGTAAGTTAACACTAAATTTAAAATAGGAAATTTACACTATATCATTTGAAATTTACTATCTCTATCCCTGTAGTTTTCTGGCATTTATTTTAAATTTAATCGCTAAATTTTTGTGTAAATTTACTATCTCTAGTAAGTTAAAACTAAATTTAAAATAGGAAATTTACAGTATATCATTTGAAATTTACTATCTCTTGTATATTGTCCCTGTAGTTTTTCATTTATTTATTTTAAATTTAATTTATTTACTCAAAATTACTCGAATCTAATTATAATTGGCGTTACACTGTTACAACGTTTTTCACATTAGCATTTAAAAAAAAAACTCATAAAAGAATTTTCAAATGCAAACTTTTTTTTATGATTATTTTTTGCAACTCGTTTATTTTATGTTATTGCAATTGTTAGTTTAAATGCAAAAGCAAAAAAAAAAAGATAAATTGAAAAACGAAATGAATTTGAAAATTGCATATTTTTTCATATTAGAAAGTCTCCCCTTTTTTTCAAATAAATAGAATGTGTGTTGACAGCATTTTTGTTGCACTCTGATGCCAATTATAGAGTATAGAACAGTGGTCGGCACAACAGAACAAGCCATGAATGAATATCAGATTGTGTTTACTCTGCACTTTTTTAATTTTAATGACATTCGTTCATATATGTGATATATACATTTGAATAGTCAATCGTGATAGACCCTTGCTGGTTATGAATGCCGACCACTGATATATATATATGTGTAAATATATATATATATATAGAGAGAGAGAGAAATAGATTTTGTTAACTGCATGCACTGTTGCTGCTGCTGTTGCAAGTTAAAGCCCTAATAGTTAAACAAATGTTGAGGGATTTTCATGTATGGCTTTTTAATTTTGTATACAAAATATAAATGCAGCAATTGTTTGTTTTTAGCGTGCAAACGTTTTATTTTCTCGTTATTTTAGGCGGTTTTTTTTCTGTGTTGGCTGTGAGCCAATAGGCCCCCTGGGTATTATGTATTCGTAAAAGTATAGAATCTAGTAAGTAATTGCTGATTGTCAGTGCTTAATAAAATATTGTTATGCAGCTCAAGTTGGTTGTTAAAGTTTTAAAAATTATTATGATGGCTTTTCTTTTATCTAAATAAAATAAATTTTAATTAAAAATATAAAAATGTTATACATTTATGGCTTTATTACTAGAGACTTTTACCACGTTATAAATAACGCAACTATTTTTTTTTTTTTGAAGAAAACTTTAACACCTTCTGCTGCCATAAAATCTATAAGTTTTCTTAAGAATTGTGTGGTTAATAAGCTGGCCATTTATGCATAATTAATGAAAAAAAAAACTTTTTTTAAAAAGAGCCGAAAACGAGCAATGGCTATAAATACAGGCAATAAAATGTTTAAGTTTGATAGAGGTAAGTTCACAAAAAAAGTAGATAAAAATCTGCCATTAAAAAATAAAATTATCCTTTTATGCACAACACATTGACAATGAGTGATCAACAGACTGATGATTATAAGCAAACTTCAGTGCAACAACACAAAGAAATCAAAAATTCGTAAAATAATGTAAAGGGAAAAGCAAAACAAAAACTACGATATATTTGTTTTAATATTGGCAAAGACTGTAAATAACAATCGTTCATTAAATATTAAAAATCATTTCAGCAAAAATATAAAACAAGAAAAAACCGAACAATATTTTGTAGTATAAACTTGTCGGCAAAAAGCTCCTTGTGAAAAAATACTCAACGCAACAACACACAAAGATATACAACTTATAAATTTACAACAATCACACAAACAGATCTTAAAAGGTGATAAAGCATGGTTAAGCTTTGTGTTTTATGTTTGTATTATTGTTATTTTCAGTACGAGTATTTGTGTTTGCCCCACTGAAGTTTTATCTGTTGCACAAACTCATACTGGTATAATATTGATTAAACACATACTTAACCAAGTTTTTATATGTCCAGAGTTGATTAAAGCTACCCAGTGGCCGGTCAGTCATTCCCTCTTTTAGTCATTCACTACCAGTTAATTGCTTAAAGTTCTTTTTTTTCTTTCTTTAACTTCACTCCATCTTTCAGTCTGTCCCTGTGTGACTGACTGGCTGACTGACGATTAAGTCTTTTTAGCCACAACTGTGCTGGCATTGTGTTGATTTTCAACATAATCAAAAATCGTTATTAAACAAAAAAGGAGCCAAGATTTTTATAGCCTGCTGTCGTTTTTATCTCTTTTCATTAGGTAGTTGCAAATTTTTCTTGTTTTCTGATACAAACTTTTAAGTTCGTTTAAAACAATTTATAAAAGCTGCTTAACAAATTCAACAAGCACTTCACAGCAACATCAACATCAACAGCAGCAACAAAAATATAGTTAATTAATTAACATAGAGTGGGTTAAAATGTACTAATTTGGTTATAAAAAACATTTCCAAATGAAATATTTAAAAGTTTTACTAAAACAGTTTTAATAAAATTTTAGTGCATTAATCAAACATTTACTACCTATAGTAAATTTTCCGTAAATATACTAACCCTAGTAGATTTGCTTTGAATTTTCTACCCCTAGTAAATATGACATACAGTTTCTATCTCTAGTATATATGACTCAAATTTACTGTACCTGCTAAATTTACTATTTGCTAATTTCCTAGGTATAGTAAATAGGTATAGTAAATTTACTATGTACAAGGTACCTATTCCTAGTAAATTTACTAGGTAAATTATATATTTCCTAGAAAATTTACTATGTACTACACCTAGTAAATTTACTATATATAGTAGTAAACATTTACCAGAGATAGTAAATTTGAGTCATATATACTAGGGATAGAAAAATGTATGCCATATTTACTAGGGGTAGCAAATTTAAAGCAAATCTAAGAGGGTTAGTATATTTAGGGAACATTTACTATATTTCCTATCCTTGGTAAATTTACGCTATATTTACTATACATTGTAAATTTACTATCCCAGGAATTTTACACTAAATTTACTATCCCGAGAATTTTCTACTAAATTTACTATCCCTGGTAAATTTACACTAAATTTACTATCCTTAGTAAATTTACACTAAATTTCTCATAAATTTAATATTTTCAATAAATTTCATAAATATTCACTTGATATAAACTGGCACAAATTCTATCTGAAAGTTATTTATTTCAATTTTGCATTGCATGTATATTCAATTTACCTCCAAATTGGCTTTAATTTGTTTAAGAAGGATAACATCACTTACATATACATATCTTATACACATACAGATCTCTAGATGGCTCTAATTTACCAGCCAACCAGTTGTTTACCATGGTTAAATCATATTTTAACTTTGAATAATAAAAATCTATATTAATCTAACATAATACATCTTAAACACTAACTAGACATGGCCAAATACAAGCCAGTTAAAGAAACAGTAGGCCACAACCAGCAGTACAAAAGAAACCCATAATTTGGAAAGTCTTTTATTTATAACAGTAGCCAGTCGGTCGGTCGTACTTTGCTATACTACTTTTATAGTATATGATCACATACGTGAACATAGCCAGATGTTACTTTTTTCATGAGTATTTTTTTTTTATTAATAAACAATTTCCTGGTTAAATATTTTTTTTAAAGAATTGCAAACTGAGAAAATGAAAATTGATCTGAATTGATAACAAAGAAGAAAAAATGGGAGGTATAAAGGATTTCTAAGGAAAATTAATAAAACAACTGAAAGATGACTATTAAATAAAAGCGGTAATTATATTTACTCATATGCACAGTAATTGTATGATTAATTTAATTTTTTTATGAGTTTGTTTCATTTAGTTTTTTGTTTTTGCAATAATACCTGCAGGTTCCAAATCATTAAGTTGTAGTCAGCCAGCCGCATTGCTTAAAAAACTCCCATTAATTTTAACACTTTTTTCAGGCTATTTTTAGTTTTTGCCACTTTTAGCCATTAATTTTAATATGATTAACTTTTTTTGTGTGTGGTATTTTGCATTAAAAATAAGTTTATTACATGAATATTGCAAATGAATTTTGTTGGTTTTTTCTTTTCATTGGAAATTATTAACAATATCGCATTTTAATAATGTGGAAGTGGAAAAACAATCTCTTCATCGTCATCATCATGTCAGTTTATTTCTCATTGTCAGTTGTAAGTTGCATTAGTAGGATGGCAATTAATTGCTATCTTTTGTTGTTGCAACAGCAACAACAATAGCAATCAGAACAAAATAAACATTATAATCCGTTACGCATCAAATGATTTTACATTAATACGCTTTTTAGATTTTAAACAGTGTTAAAAGTAAATTTACAAAAAAAAAAGAAGAAATAAAAATAAAAGAATCGTTTCAAAAAAAAAAAAAAAAAAAACAATATTTTTATTGTAGCTGTGTCTGGGCTTTAGTTAATGTGGTGGCGGGCCCGGTATTCTCTTCTGTAGTTGCGATTTGTATGGTTAATAATTATTTTATTTTTAAGCCTGTTTTGTAAATTCAAACCACAAAGACGAGGAATCATCAGAATAGTCAGGCCGCCTTGCAAATTAAAACCTATTGCCGGTTGAAAGACAAAAGGAATTTGCAGCATTTTCACAATAACAAATATTTTGCAATCCATTAAAATTATGATGTTGTAAAGTTTTAAATACATAAATTTGGGAATATTTTCTAATATTTCCTAAGGAATGTTTTTTTAATATTTCTAAATCGTTTCAGAAATTTCTCTAAAGTAAAGGAAACATAAAGAAACTTTCCAGAAATACAAGTATTTTAAATATCTAAAAATTGGAGTTAAGGACTTTTTCACAGCTACTGGCATTTATTAGACCTTTAAGCATTAAAAAATTGTTAAATTCTAAGTAAACTAAAAGGTGTTCAAAAGAATAAATTCTTTGAATAAAAACAACAATTACTTTGGGCCTTAAAATAGTAAGGTGTCATTATAAAGCTTACAACTCTTTCAAATATCTGTTGTAAAGCTCAAAGAAGTGAATGAACACTTTAACTGAATTTGAATTTCTTTGTAACAAAGGAACCAAAATGTGTTTCATGATTATTGTTGTTGTTTTTTTTTTATTGTTAAAGTTACAAATTGATGACTAATAACAAATACAAGCTAAATAGTCAACAAAGGTACACAAATTGTTTGCACAAAAAAAAAAAAATAGAACTAAAACAGATACAAATGGAATGCTATTTATTGCATACGAAACAAATTCCTGTAAAATTTATGGAATAATAAAAAAACATTTTTAAAATATTTTCACATTTTTTAAAAAAAATTTAAATTTATACACACGAAAACTGTTGTGCGTCAATCACAATCTTAACCTAAGTCACCGAAATTTGTGGTGGGCATGAATTTTCAAAAAGAACAACAACAAAAAAACACCTAAAAATATTTGTGACCACATATTGAGCTTAAATGATGTCAAACGAAATTTTGACGACAAAAGAACACAAATAAATAAAAAACATAAAAATGTCCCTGAAATGTTTAAGAAAAATGTTGCATCATGTTAAATTTAAATTTTGTATGACGTATTTTTCTTAGCATTATTTCATAAAATAATTAATACATAAAATGTTAAAACTAACAATATCAAAAACATATAATTGCGCAAAAATATATACGAGTAACAAATGTTTATTTATTTAGTGAAAACTTATGAGTGAGAAAAACTACCTCCTCTTAGAATGTGACACAGTTATCAAACATTTTGCTTTATTTATTTTTTTTTTCTCATTTAAATTGTAGTGTAATTTAGTGATGCTTAATTAGTGATACAAAAAAAAAACGCCAAAAAGTTAAATTTAACATTTTAAAGACTAAAGTATTCAGATAGTACTGACTGAATTTTAAACCAGCAAGTTCACGAAACAACAATGTTTTCTGCATTGAGGAAATAGTTTAATTTTCGAATTAACAATACTATAAGGCATGTGATGGAAATCGAAATCAAAAACGAATGAGTTTATCACATAAAATATAAAGATATTGGGCTACTAAAGAGAATCTTAAAACAAAATTTTAAAAATTAGATTATAAATGCTGGCTAATTGGCAGAAATTCTTCACTAAAGTTGGACTGCAAACTATTGTTGTACAATGCAATTCTAAAGCCAATCTGGTGCTATGGAATTCAATTATGGGGTACTGCCTCAGCATCAAACATTGAAAAAATTCAAAGGGGTCAAAATAAAATTCTACGTATAATTACTGCAGCTCCATGGTATGTTAAAAATTCTCGAATTCACAAAGATCTATGCGTGCCATTAGTAAAAGTTGAATTTACAAAACACGCGTCAAAGTATGTCAGCAAACTTGAACACCACCCAAACCCACTTGCACGAAACATCCTTAACTTTAGTGGCCATAATCGGTTGAGAAGGAGGGATACCCGCTTTAACTCAAGCGCAAAATAGATGACTGGATCAGTTGATGTGAAATTTTTTTAGTATCAGAAAATTTTTGTCTAGAACTGGCTGGGCTTATTATTTTCTTTTTAGTATTAAGATTTGAATACTTATTGTCATTTCATTATATGAAGATTCAATAAATAAATAAAGGCTAAAAAAAAAAAAAAAAAAAAAAGATTATAAATGCTTTAATATGTATTTCCAAAACTGATTCGTTTTCGATTTCGATTTCCATCACACGCCTTGGAATTTTCTTGCAGAACTATGATTTTTATAACGTAAGTGCACGCTTAAAATCGCTAAATACGCCACCCTCTTCTGTATCATTTACTGTATCACGTATGTATATATGTACATACATGTATATGTACATATGTACGTTGTATGATTTTTTTTTATGATGGAGCATAAATATTGCGTAAATTTAAAAATTTTTAAATAATACTTGTCTTAATAATTTTTTCGCTGATTCTTGGTTTGTTTGTCCAAAGTGTGAACCAGTCAAATGTGTGTCAAAATGTTTATTTATTATTATAGTGTTTATTTAATTTGTGTGTTTGTTGTTGCCCACAAAAATTTAAATACATAAAAAAATCAAACAAAAAAAAATCTCTTCTTGATTTCTCAAGAGTTGACATATATGTATTAAAAAAACAACAATATATTTGTGTTTAAATTATCAAGCATTTGTAATTTTTTTTCTTATATTTAAAAAATAAATAATGTGTCATGTTTTGTGAGTGGCTCGACACTTGTCTTTGATTTAAAAATTAATTTACGAAATGAAATAATATTAAGAACACAATACTTTTTAATGGCATTTTAGGGAAATGAACATATACACTGTAAAATATTATTATTATTATTATTCTTTACTATTGTTTATTGTCTTACATAAAGAACAAGACCAGATTTTAATCGATGTTTTAAGGGAGAAAAGAATATATGAACAAGTGAAAATGTTAGGAATATTTAATAAATTCTTTTCTGGGAGGTGTGACATAAATAATGACAAAGAAAAACATTTTTTTCCCATGTTTTCAAGAACAAATGATCTGTTAAGAGCTGCAAGATATTCTTAAAAATACTTTGTTTAAAAGGTTCCATAATAGGGCTTTAGAAAATTTTTAAAACTTTTCTAAAGACAATAAAAAGGAAAATTAAACAACAAAAATTCATTATTAGAAAGTTTTAAAATTGTTTAAAAACTGACAAGACTTTAGTATAACACATTGTCTTTAGAATAACATGTAGTCCTTGGTATAACACGTAGTCTTTAGTATTTAATGTAGTCCCCAGTATAAGACGTAGTCTGTAGTACAAGACGCAGTCTTTAGTATAAGACGTAGTCTTCAGTTTAAGCCGTAGTGTTTAGAATAAGACGTAATCTTTGGTATAACACGTAGTCTTTATTATAAGACGTAGTATTTAGTATAAGAAGTAGTTTTAGAATAAGACGTAGTCTGTAGTACAAGACGCAGTCTTTACTATAAGATGTAGTCTTCAGTTTAAGCCCTAGTCTTTAGTTTAAGCCCTAGTCTTTAGTTTAAGACGTAGTGTTTAGTATAACACGTAATCTGTAGTATATGACGTAGTCTTTATTTAAGACGTATTTTTTTGTATAAGACATAGTCTTTAGTAAAAGATGTTTAGTCTATGACGTATTCTTATAAGACGTTATCTTTTGTATAAGCCGTAGTCTTTAGTGTAATACGTATTCTTATAAGACGTAGTCTTAGGTTTAAAACGTAGTCTTTAGTATAAGGCGTAGTCTTTAGTATAAGACGTAGTATTTAGAACAAGTCTTATTCTTTAGTATAACATGTAGTCTTCAGTATAAGACGTAGTCTTAAGTATAACACGTAGTCTTTAGTATAAGACTTAGTTTTTAGTACATGTCGTATTCTTTAGTATAACATGTAGTCTTTAGTATAAGACGTAAATTCAGCACTCCCATATTCTAAGAGCTCTCCAACAAATCAATTGACTGTCGGATTAATATAAATTTAGTACATTAGAAATCATGTTTGTATCATTCTTTGCTTTAAAGTTCATAGGATTCTTTATAAAGTAAAACGAAAAAGGATTAAGATGAAAATAACACACCTCTTTATAATCTAACTAGCTTACCTGAATCAAGGATAAAGCTTTGCATCAATAGAACAAGAGTCTGAGAATTAGTCATGAAGCTGTTTTTATATCAATATTAATGCGCCTGTTAGTTTTTACACAGTTGCAGTATTAAATATTTTAGTTGTTACTTTAATCAAACCATTGAAAGCATGCTTTAACATGTTTTAATACCGAACAAAAAAAAAAAATCAATTTACAAAATTTACACAAATCTCAAAACTTTGATAAACGGGAAACGCTAATCAACCTTAAGGCTAAACTTTGTATGAGTAGTTAAATGTTGGGTGTGTTTTCGCAAAAAAAAAAAAAAATCAATAAAAATTGATTTAAATTTTATAACAATTTAGTTAGAAGTGGTTATAAATAAATTATATAATCCAGTAAAATAAGGTGAAATAAACTAAAATTAAATTTAGAATAGTATAGAAAGGCATATCGTCGTGGTGAATGCAATAGGCTGTATGTCACAAAATCATAATTTCTGAAAAAAATTAAAACATACTGAACATTCGTCATATTGCAATAGCGCGCAAAAGCTCTCTTCTAATTGCCTGAACGGCATAAGATAAATTGCAGCTATAGGAGTCCCAATTTTGGTTACAACACTACAATAAAACCAAATAAAAATTTTTTTTGACATACAGCCTTTTGCATTCACCACGACGATATGCTAATATTTAAGTGTAGAGCTGTAATACTGGCTGACGAACATAAAACTGTTTTCTATTATCAGTTTAGATCCAGAAGTTCAACAAATGGAGAAAGAATAATTAAAAGGTTGTCTTGTCATTCTATTCCTGCTTTTACTTTCTTTCGAAGATCCTGCCATTTTGATTTTCCTAACAATTTGTTATATTTTCCAACCTACAATTGGAAAATAATTACTATATTTCTCTAATGGCTGGGTTTTAACTAAAAATTACACTCTGCTTCATCTCCAAAGACAATTAGTTGTTGTCTAGTGTAGAGGTTCTTTTGCATTTTGTTAACAAAACAGAAAAAAAAACTGTGAGTTGCTTTACAGTAATGTTATTTAAAAAATAGATTAAACTTATCTTTTGTTTTATTTATTTTAAGTTTTTTTTTTTTTTTTTGTATTCATTAATATTTTTTAGTAGCTACTGCTCTTACGTGAAAAACAAACAAACACAGTAAAAACTGAAACCTCATAAATGAATCGTTTGTTTGGACATTAAAAAAAAATACATATTTTAATAATTTATTACTTAAGTGAGGCTTACAACAACATTAATAATAAACAAAAAGTATTCTATCTACTATCTATAGGTTTGTTGTTTTGTCTGTATGTGTCATGTTTTCAGAGTTTGTGATTTTTTTCCAAAGATTTTTTTGTTTGTTACTGATTTTAAGTGTATTAAAAAAGATATTTTTCCAAGTTTTTATGGGCACTAAGAGTAAAAATTAACTGATACAAAAACTAGGCTGGCTGACTGACTCTACAATTTGAAAAACTCTAATAACAACAACTACAAATATGTATGTATGTATGTATGTAGTGGAAGTAATAATTGCGTAAAGCAGGTGGCTGTTATGATGATTAGTTATTGCCTTTCAGCTATTTGGTGATTAGTTGTTAGTTTTTCTGTTTGTTTCTGTTGCTTTTTTTCCTTCTGTTTGTCTTTCTTTTTAACCAATATTGTTTTTGTTATAGTTGATTTCTATCTTGTTGTAAATTTTTTTTTTGTTCTTTGCTGCGTTACATTTGTAAGTCTGTCAGTCAGCTATAGTGTTTTTTGCTCCTTGTAGTAGACGTTGTTTTTTTACGATCAAGTGTCAAATTAAGTGTGCACATGATTAATTTTTATTATAGTCAGTCAGTCTGTATTATTGGTTTCTGCAGTTGTAAAATTGTAAGTTTTTTCTGTTGTTGTTTCGTATTTTTTTTTATTTGTATTGATGTTGGCAACTGATTAACCATGACGTGTAATTTAAGTCAACTTTATAATAGAAGTTCATGTGTTCGTAAAACTAATAAAAATATAATTAATGCTTGTACAAAGTATTTGCTTTGATTTTTTTTTTTTAACGAATTCTAATTATCGTATAGAACTTTAACAAAAACTAAGATTAATTTTATTTAAAATGGTTAAAGTTAAAAATTTTTTAACAAAATTAAAATTATTTCTAATGAAAATAATTGTCGTCATTATAAATCTCCTTATTAATTTTGCAGTAATTGAAACTATTTACGATGCTGACTTAATTTTGCAGTAATTGAAACCATTTACGATGCTGATTTAATGACGAAATTTTGAGTGTAGAACAGACTATGATAACTACCTCTATGTTCTGGAGAAAAACATTTAAATATTTATTAACGGATCAAAAACGCCTTTGGCATCCAATCGGACGGAGGCCTCATGATTATGGAGACTGTCATAGGATATTGTGCAGGAAAGTTCACATATTTTACTGAATGTTAAACAGTCATTGTCGGTTGTAGCGTGACATTCACCAATCTTCAATCTGCAACTCCCTTACAATTACAATAAAGACTACGTCTTATACTAAAGACTGCATCTTATACTAAATACTACGACTTATACTAAAGCCTACATCTTATACTATGGACTACGTCTTATACTAAAGACTACGTCTTATACTAAAGACTGCGTCTTATACTGAAGACTACATCTTATACTAAATACTACAACTTATACTAAAGACTACGTCTTATACTGAATACGACGTTTTTTACTGAATACGACGTCTTAAACGGAAGACTACGTCTTATACTGTAGACGACGTTTTATACTGAATACTATATCCTATACTAAAGACTACATCTTATACTAAATACTACGACTTATACTAAAGACTACGTCTTATACTAAAGACTACAACTTATACTAAAGACTACGTCTTATACTGTAGACGACGTTTTATACTGAATACTACATCCTATATTAAAGACTACATCTTATACTAAATACTACGACTTATACTAAAGCCTACATCTTATACTATGGACTACGTCTTATACTAAAGACTACGTCTTATACTAAAGACTACGTCTTATACTAAAGACTACGTCTTATACTAAAGACTACGTCTTATACTAAAGACTACGTCTTATACTGAAGACTACATCTTATACTAAAGACTACAACTTATACTAAAGACTACGTCTTATACTAAAGACTACGTCTTATACTAAAGACTACGTCTTATACTAAATACTACGACTTATACTAAAGACTACGTCTTATACTAAAGACTACATCTTATACTATGGACTACGTCTTATACTAAAGACTACGTCCTGTACTGAAAACTACGTCCTAAACTGAACACTATAGTTTTACACCCAGAACTACGTCTGATACTAATTACAAGATGTTATACTGTAGAATACGAATTATACTAAAGTTTGCCTCTTGTAACAAACTTAAAAAATAGTTCCAAAATATTTCCTAAATTAAGTGTAAACGATAAAGGGCAGCTTATACGGATGAAACTATAAATTTTGGATACTATTGGCATATGTGTTTACAAAAAACAATTTGTTTACCAAATTTGGTAGATCAATTAATTTCTTTTGTAATTACACATAAAACGTAACGATTATAATAACTGCAATAATCTGTATTTATTTAACTTGGCAATGTAAATGAATATTCATTAAAAATCCATTAAATATTTATTATTTATATGGAGATATATGAAAAGGCCTTTTTAAGTGTTTTTAATATGACACCTTTTTGAAAAACCATCCAGACTGCAAACAGACAAGCGCACAATTTCTGCATCGATGACTGGCGGCGACCTGGCCCCTGCGGCTGGCCGGCCGTCTCTGTGGCGAGAGAAAAATTGACAATTATGGCAAAACAAGTACAACTTTTGTGCATTAACAATAAAAATATGTATCAACAATTTGTTTAACTGAGAAGAAGTATGTGTGTTTTGGTTAATTTATATTGTACGATTGGCAAATGAATCATTTATAAAAATTTAGAAATTTCATGATATTATAAACGGAACGGTGGATTTCACTTGAATTAAAACCAGAAGAAAATTACGATCATGATGATGAAAAAAACAGACAACAAAAAAATTAATAACATGGATAAAAATTAGGTCACCGGAGATAAATGTGTTACTGACACGTTTCAACGATTTATGAAACAAAGAACTTTGTGTTTTTCAAAAATATTTTACACACAAAATATAATTCAAACTACAGAAAACTGTATTTCATTTTACACATGACAACATGTCAATTTAATTAAACGTTAATACTTGTACTGAAAATGGGAGGTCCTGTTTCATTTCATAATCACTTTGTAACAATAAAACAACAGATCATCATCATCGTCATGATCATTAGTAAAATTATAATGATAACGATCGTTGAAGACAACACAAAGTAAGAGAAATTTTTTAAGTAATTGAAAAGAAAAATTAGTCATTTCATTTTCAATTCATTCAATAAAATTCTTATGGATCGTTGTGTTTGTTTTAGTTCAAGAACATTTTACACTTTCTTAATAAATTCACAATTAATGAAATTCTGGTAATCGTAACAAATTAAGAGACATTTTAAATACAGCTACAAATGAAATTAGTCAGTTTATTTTATATTAATTCGATCAAATTTTACCAAATTGTATAACAAATTAGTGATCTTAAATTTGTAAGAAATTCTAAAAACTCTCTAAAAGAACTTAACAATATTATAATTTTTAAGCCTAAAATGTGTTTTTCCATTTAAGTATATTTATTTGTTAACTAAATATTTATTACCACAATATTGCATAGCCGTATTTCTTATCTGTCTATTAAAAACTACCACAATGACTCTTGACTTTTTATTTTTATGGCTTATGAATATCAATGTTTGGTTGTAATTCCCTTAACTTGTTGTTTGCCAAGACGCCCAGCAGTCTGTTGCAAAAATACATTTTTTCTATATACGAGTAATAATTCTTAACAAAAATATCACATTTTCTGTGTAAACGACTGCGCAGAAAAAGATTATTTGCTACAAATGTTTTTCGTTTTTCAGCTGAAAAATTATGATGATGAAGAATATTTTTAGTCATTAATAAAAATAGACTGACTAGAAAACAATGAAACAAAAAATAAAACTGTGGGGAAAACTGCAATAATCAACAAAGATTCCATGAAGGTTTATAAATAAATATATGTAGATTGTTTTTAGCAATGAATATTTTGTATCTAGCAAAACAAATCCGCACACTAATCATAGGAGAAGTTTAAGTTTCATATGAGCAGAACACGTCGAGTGTTTATTTATACAGACATTGACAATTTAACAATTTATAGCTGCTAAAACAGCAACTAATGTTGTTGTTTTATTATTATCTCTTTATGTACATCTAGAATCTAGATTCTAGAAAGAATAAAAATGCAATAATTTGCTGTTGTTAAAAAAGTCAAACTGCTGTTGTTAATTGGGTGGGTAGTAACGAATATTAAGAGCGCTAAAGACCTCGATCTTAAAATAAAAACTACGTTTTACTCTGAAGACTACGTTTTACATTTAAAACTACGTTTTATACTGAAGACAGCATCTTATACTGAATACTACGTTATAAACTGAAGACTATGTCTTATAATGAATACTACGTTTTATACTGAATACTACGTTTTATACTGAAGACTGCATCTTATACTTTAGACTAAGCTTTATATTGAAGATTACGTTTTATTCTAAAGTTGTGATACTTAGTTTTAATCAGCTTAGTTAATTAAATAATTTAAAAAAAATTATTTAAAAGTAGTGAAAGTTTTTGTTTGATGGGTTTCATTAATCAGGATCTTTGAAGATCATTGCAGACTTAGTCATAATTTTCAAAATTATAGAAGATTTCCAACATGTAGCAAATTTACCAACCTATCACGCATTACCTGACCCAATGTGCATAATAATAGACGCAAAATAACATAACAAACTGCATAAATGAGTTAAATAATCTCTAGTTGTATCTTAAAGATCTTGAACATATAAAGAAACAAATGAATAAAACAAAAATGTAAAAAAAATAATAAATTGTATTTTTGCCGAGTAATTTATGCAAAATACAATAGCAACTAAAAAAAAAACTATTAAGCTACTTGTAAATATAAACGATAATAAATATTTGTAACTACGTTTTAAAGACTCAAACAAACAGACAAAACAAAATAGTCATATATGCTTTTATTGTACGTAGCTGTTCGATTTTTGATAAAGAAACTGTTTCGTTTTTTTTTTTTTTTTTTTGTGATATCCACCAAATTTAAAATTGTTATTATAACCCAGCGAAACAAAGGCTATAAATAAATGATAATGATAATCATACTGCTATTATTAGCTTCAAGTCATATAAACTTACGCAGTAAGGAAACCGTAACGTCAAGCTAATTTTAGGCATATAGAATTTCGTAAATAAAATTATTGGAAATCTGTGAAATATTGTTTCAACATTAAATATGATGCTTACGCTATTGATTGTTTGCTGTTTTAGCTGCTTTTATTACTATTCATTACATTAATTGTTTGCTGGGTGACTAATGTGCCTGTCTGTCGAAGCGTTTTATAAAACTCTCATTAACATAGATTAGAAATAAATTACTATTTAGTAATGGAAATTAAATAAATTTTATTTGAATACAATTGAATTTTAATCACCCCCTGTAATAGTTTTTGAATCGCAAACCAGAAAATAAAAATTACTGTGTGAAATAAAACTATTAGAAGCAGAGAAAATTAAGTGATGACGCTGAGTAAAGGACTATTTAATGATTAATGTAGCACAAACTTCCTTAAATTGAATTTTGTAAGAGTAACAGACATAGAGAGAGACTGGGCCTCAATTGCAGAAGTTGTCATAATGAATGGCTGGTCTTGGTGTCCATAGTGGAGACTAGAGTTGGTGAAATCTAAATCGAATGTTTGGTAGATATGACAATTTACTCATTAGGTAATTTGATAGGCACAACATGGAAACAACTCGAAAATCTGTTTTAAATGAACTTAAGTGGGTGGAAGTCTACAGAAACTAACATAAGTTCCTCTTATTTAAACATATTACGGTGCTGCATCAATATTTATAAAAATAATCATTACTGCTATTGATTTTTAGCAACATTGTTTATACGATAAGCAAAATTTAGAACGTTTAGAAATATATTTCAATTAATTTTTCCTTTTAATTTCAATTCTTACTGTAAACTATTTATCTAATGCCTATCTGTATTCCTGCATTAGATTGTCCCGCTATTATTGTTTCTATTTGTGTTATTGATCGTATTATTATGACTATGAAAAATTCTATATAATTTTGTGTGTATTTAGTGAACAATTGACTTTGTTTATTTATTTTTCTTTTTGTTTTCCTAAAAAATATAAAATATGTAGATAAGAACTATTTGATTTCATGAAGAATAAAAAACAAATTTCCATATTTTTATTTACAATTCCCATCATTATAATTTAAATTGCCTCCTATACTTGTCAATCGAAGTTGGCATTTCTGAAGAGATAAAGAAAAGAAGACAGAACACGATGGAAAAAAATTAACGATAAAACAAGATGGACAGTTAAATAAAAAGAAAAGTGTAATGTTTGTTTTAAAAAACAAAACCAATGCAACGTTACACTGAAGGCTTGTAAAGCGGACTTACATTGATTTGTGATCAGTAGAGTTAATTTGAAAATAAAGCCTATAGAGCAGTGGTTGGCTCAAAGAGAACATGTTTGTCAATAAGTTAGTTTGCTGGTTTTTTTTAAATGTAAAATGAAGTGCTTTTTTTTTTTGTTAAATAAACTAAACTGTCATAATTTGTTGAAAGGCCGTCATCAGCCGCTGGAGGTTATGAGTGCCGATCTCTGATATAAAATATGCCTGAGAGTACACTGAAGATAAATTTAATGTTCCCAGATATTTGTTCTTTAAAAGTTAATTGGCAAATTTCCTTATTTCTGTGTCGTTTTTTTTTGGGTTTCACTGTTTAACATATTTGTTCTTTTCATTTCATTTGGCTGGCTAATACTCGTAGTACTTACCTACTCCACGCTATGAGTATTATCCTAAAGTGTTGTTTTGAATAATAATTATAGCAAAACACCAACAACAACAACAGCCACAGCAAAGTTTTATTTACTTTTAAATAAATAAATACAACAAATAAATACATGAAAATGTACAACAACTTATGTTAAAATGTTCTTTATGTAACCCACAAGCCAGGCCTCAAGTTCAAGTAATTCCAATACAATACGAGTACTCGTACAATACAATAATTAACATTCACATAAATGTAAACTTGTCTGTCTGTCTGTCTGTCTGTCCTTACGTCTGTCTGCCTGCAAGTGTAATCGATATATTTATGAAGACAAAAACGTCAATCGTTTGTGCAGGCAGTCAAAGTTTAGTACATACGCAAATGTTTTCAATATCAGTTATTGGGTTTTGGAGGATTGATTGGTGGAAACTTATTACCGTACGAGTAAATATTGTAAATATTGTCTGTACTTAAACACGAATCGTACCAATATTTACGGTTATAAAACGTTCCTCAGTCTTCGTTGCCAACAGCGACATGACATTTTAAGCATATTAAATGACATTTATAAACAAAAATGGAGATAAATATGAGTAAATGTAAAGAAATCAAGAATATATTATTATGTATTAATAATAATAATAAACACTTAATGTTTATTGAATTTTATGATTGTTTGTAATTTGATTAAGAGGGTTTTGGTTTGGTTCTTGTTGCTGTCGTTTTTGAGACCCAAATATGGCTAAAGTTTTCTTACGGATCTTAAGTTTGTTTTGAAGTTGTGAATTTTCAGGGTGGGGTTTATAGGAAATATTGTTTTATTTAAATTTAATTAAATAAATAAATAATATGCGAATTACAAGTTACAAATAATAATTTAGTAAATTTATGGTAAAAGTAAATACATACAGCATGAAATACATTGTTTAAATAACTGATCGGAACCATAGCCATCAGAGACTGAACTCGATCGACGACTATTCAGATGTATAAAAAAAAAAGGAAAATAAATTTTAAACCTTGTTGGTGCTGCCTGGAATTTGAAGAATTGGGTTACTATCAGCTTTTTGATTACAAATAAGCCCTAAAAGGAAATTCTATGTTAAACTACAAGATCTACGATGCTAATTCTGATAATATTGAATATTTCTGAGAGAGTCTACGATCAGAAAAATGCCTCAGAAATATCTCATGATAGAACAAAGTCTGATATCATAGCACCGCGACATAAAGCACCATCGAAAGGTCGTTAAACTTTATTTTATTATTTTTTTTGGAAATATTATTTAACAAAGAAAAAACAATCAAATTTGAATGCAATCATTTTCAAATTTGTTATAACAAAATTGAGAATTTCTTAAAAAATACGTAATATCAACTTTAGAAATATGATCTCTGCCAGTATCTATCTGTCTTATATAAGTGCAGTAAAGCGTAAGTTTTGAAAAAAAAATCAAAAAACAAAATTGAAATCAATTTGGAAAAGAAAACTACCTTCTGATAACGATCAAATTCAATATGATCAGTGCAATTGTGGTAGTAAAAGATAATGCTGTTGGTGTTTAAAGGTAAATAAAGAGAACTAACTAAACAAAACATAAAAAACTAAAAATAATTTATTATAGTACAATAAAATCGTATGTTTGTAAGACTAAATTATATGAGTGGTTGGCTGTGTCCGTATTTATTATGCATCCAACGATCTTTATGTACATTCAACCATAAAAATATGGTTGGAACATAAACTGTGGCTGAACAACAGCTATAATGCAGCCAAAACCTTATTTAAGGTTTTAAAGTTTAAACAGAAAAAGACGGACGGGTTTTCCAATTTTTTTTTTTCCTGAACTGAAAAATCAACATAAAAGACTCGAAAACTAAACTGATCATTTGTGTTAAACAACAACAACAATGACAACAATAACAACAACAGTCATGTTGAAAAAAAAGAACTTAAAAGAAAACAAAAAAAAAATCATAATAAAAATAAGAAGTGAGAGAAAAGAAGAGATTGTTTGTAAGATGCTGTTTTAGTAACGTTATTGTTGTTTTTGTTGTTGTTTGCTACATAAAGTACAACTACAACAACAAAATTGTATATACATAGCAGAGTCATACGTACATTCACTGGGAAACCCACACACAGCTACTGACATCCCCAACACACAGATACAATGTTCATACTTTTATGCCATGATCATGGCCAGACAAACTGGCGACGCCTGTGAATTTTTCGTTGTCGTTGTTGCTGTTGTTGTTGTTGTTGTTAGCTCGTTTTTGTATTAAAAGTCTGTATATCTACTGAAGTTGTTGTAGAGTTACATACTTTATATATTCTTTTTGTATATACATACATACATACATACATACATACTATGTATGTATATAATGTGTTGTTGTTGCTGTTGTTTCTTCAATTATTATGATCATGAACAAATTCAACAACACAGCATACAAAAGAATATACGAGTATGTACATATGTATGTGTGTATAAATGTATGTATGTATGTATGTAGGTATACAAAATCATTTTTATTGGTTTAGGGAAAAAAGTACTTTTAGTGGGTTTTAAGAATTGATTATGAAATCACAGTCTAAAACAAAGCGATCCCTTATTAACCATGCGAACTAATTGAAAGTGTAAACGGTAATGTGCAGAACTTAAGGAGAAATCAGTGCAATACAAAATCCCTAAGAATATGTCGAATTCTCACTTAAATTTTGAATCAAATTCAGTAGACCAAAAGGGGTTTTGGTATGTATTGAAGGCTCTATAAATAACCAAGTAACTAAAACACCATTGCAGCAATGTTTTTATTAGTGATTAAAAGTGAGTTTTGAGCAGTGTGATCTCAGATAACAATCGTGATAAAGCATGTGTGTTACTTGGTCCAACAGATCTTAGCAAGTTTTTATAATTTCCACTAAGTCACCAACTTGCAACATAGGTACATATCTTTGCTATGATACGAGTAGATAAGTTATTAATCATTCAATTTCATTGCCAAACAATGCATTCCGGTAAGCAGATCTTGTATATGATGTAATACATACTTAAATTGAAGAATATTAAGGACATTTTGAAACAGGAATATAAAAAAGGAATGCCCCTTATGTTTAGCATCACCTATTGATCTAAGTGATCTCTAGTTGGTGCGGGTTTTGCACTTTTGGTATCTTTTTCAAAAATGAGGCTAGTTAAGCAGTAACTGTTACTGCTCGATATTCCGACATGATCAGAGAGTCCTTTGTGCCTAAATTGCACAGTTATTGCACAGTTATTGAAACAATTCATACTCTATCGTTTCGGTAAACAAACATTGGCTCTAGACCGGGTGATGGAATATCAATAGATTTATTTTTATTTCCAAAATAAATTGTTGGCTTTGACTTTAGGAATCAATTTTGACGTATATTTTTCACGACTTAAAGTTATTTGTTTCGTTTGATATGATAAATTCGAATCTGTTAATCTCGTTGGACCATTTCGAATTCACATTACCTTTCCCTCTTTGTTACTTCGGCATACATACTTTGATGAATATTGATTTTAACTTTAATATTAGAAAAACGGTTGCATTAGTGGTCGGTATAATGAGATTATGGAATATGGATTTTAATTTAACATTAATTAACAAACACAATTTCGCTCTGGCCCCGGTGGCTACGAGTGCCGTTCACTGCATTAGACTCTCCTATGTTTTAATTTGTTATCTCTGGAAACTACTAATGATATGTATGTTGTTTGGTACGGATAGGATCAGTTGTTTCGAAGTGCTTAAGATCTAATTTTCTATTACTCTGAAGTTGTAATTTCTTTTCGTTGATATACAAAATTTCATACAATTATTTGAATATGCTTTTTCCTTTATCCACAAATGACCATGATCTTTTATGTATGAAGCATTTAAGTGGATCCATGCATGCTTGGCATGAACAAGCAAAAGAAAAATACAACAAGTATGGAAAAGTGCTTTAATTAAGTCGAAATATGAACATACTCTACAAGGCCCAAAAATTATTGCTAAAGAGCAATTCTTAATTCTGTACTTAGAATATGATAACACTAAATGTAAATTGATTCTTGGACGTACAAGTTCCTTAATAGGGTTTTGCAAATTTTATGTTTTCTTTTTTAAAAAGATTTTTTTACAAACATCAGGAACAACTTAGTAATCCAACTAACTGCATGTTCAAAGTAGAGTGGCTGATCATAAAAACAAAATAAGAATTATTGAAGCGTATGCTCGATGGCATCTTTAAGGCACATTATTTCTTCTTTGCTGAAATAAAACAGAAAGAAAAAACATTTCCAAAGATGTTATTTTCAAAATTAAAGTGCAACCAAAAAAAAAAAAAAAAAGAAAAGAAAACAGGAACATTTAAAAAGGTCTGCTGGGCTGTTGAGCATGCGTACAAAACACACAAGTGCAACACACCAGAACACACGCTCGCTTTCCTACTACAACTTGTTGTTTTTATTGTTTTTCTTTAAGGAAACTCCTACCAAATATCGTAGCTTTTTTATTTACAATTTTGGATGCTGCTTACGAGTGCAGCCTTTTAAGGGTCGATTTTAGCAACCATAGAATTTGTGTTGTAGTTTAATACAGTTTTTATGCCATATTTGTTTGGGAGTTGAGATTTTGTTCCTATACTGCTTAAATATTTTAAATATTTTTTTTTCTTCAATTGCAGTTTTGTCTCAAAAACCATATGATACGATTGCTGTAACTACGGGTATTTGGTTGTAAAAATTCTTTATTTGTGAGTAATGCACTTGTTTAAATAGCCGGCTGAAATTATGTGGTCTGTTTTGTTTGGTGTAGTGTTGTGTTTTTAGCTTTTTCTTTCTCATTTTGGCATAATAATGTACATACTTACATACATACATATTTAAGACAAAAAAACAGTTTCTTATTTTTTTCTTTAACTGACTCATTTTTAATGAATGTTTAAAAGTAGGTAGTAAGTTTGAAAGTTTGTAAGTTTTTTTTTAATATTTTTTATCCGTTTTTGTACACAAATTTAAAATTTTGTTTATAGGTATTTGTGGTTTATAGATAGACCTGTTTATATCTTTATTTATTCATCGATTTTTAGAGTAGTTTTGTTTTTATTTGCGTTGTGAAATATTTATTCATATGAATCATAAAATTTTTCAAAACTTCATCATAGAAAATGGGATAAGGGCATAATATAGTTAGTTATAAGGCTATAAAACATATTAGCTGCAGTTGAACCTTTCGATACTGCACCTAGTACAGCAGAGTAACAAGTCCTCAGCTCTAGACCCATTCGTGATTAACTAAATTTGAACAATGGTTTCGTATTTAAGATTATAAAATTCGTTATCGTGCATGAAATCTAGCATATTTTAATATATAATTTCAATTTTGAAATTCTGATTCGATTACAAGTGAACTAAATTCGGCCCTTATATAATCTTTATACACTTTCAAATGTTAAAAAATCTCGCACTCTAATTGCTCTATTAGCAGTTTCATTGGAAATAACATTAAATAAATATTAAACAATTTGTATAAACAACACATCAGAAATATTAATTAATGTTAAAATAAATTTTTAAGTTATTGTTGTTGTTGTTGTTGTTGTTACATTTGTTTGTTGTCTGTTAAATGATTATGATTTTAAAGAAATGATGAATTGTTTTCTATTGAGAAAAATCTTACAAAAATAAACAAAACGAAAAATAAAACGAAGAAATCAACATATTCTAAAAGAATTAACAAACCAACAACAACTATAGCAGGTTTGAAATGACAACAACAACAACAACAACAACAAATTTCTTGTGGTACTAAAAAATAAGTTTTTTTTTTTTTAAAGCAAACTACAAAAAAATCTTAAGTGCACAATGTGTGTGTTCACACTGAGTAATATTTTGTTAAGGGCAGATAATTTAGTGAATAAGGGAATATATAACACGAAACCCTTCAACTATAGTAAATTAGTGAACATTTATTACAAGGAACCATTTTTTGATAATCCTAGAATCTTACAAATAGTTTAAAACAATTGGGAATTTTGGTGATTTTCATAAAAACTTTTAAGAATTATTAGAAAAACTGTAAATTGCTTTGGAAACTTAGGTAATATTTTACAACAGAGTTATATTAAATTTTTCGTCATTCTTTAAAACATTTTATAACAATTAGAGATTTTGGGGATTTTACAAAAACTTCTTAGGAATTATTGAAAATATTGCAAATGACTTAAAAAGTAATGTCCTCCATTACATTATGATCAACGATCATTCGCTGAATTTTGCTCGAATTATGGCTGCCAAAATTTGATCACTTTTCGAGTTATTGATAAACACTGAAAACACGTTGATCTTGCATGTACATAGTATCTACTCCATTTAAAGAAGAGTGGTCCCCTCTCTCTCTCTCTTTTTCCCCTCTCACCCTCTCACCAACAAACTCAAAAGTTGAGCAGCAAAAGTGGCAGTGTGTGACCCGGGACTTAGAAATCTTGTAGGCATTTAACATTTGGTGCCTTTCACCAAATGTTCCCAAGTGTTTGTAATGTCTTTGAAAAACTGTAAATTTTGTTGTTTTGTTTTTTTGTTTCTGAAGTTTTAATACGGTTTTATTATAATAAACAAAAACAAAAAAAACCTAAACGTACAACTACAACAAAACAAAATATATGTATGTATATATGGGCCAAACCAAGCTGGGGGTCATTTCAAAATACACCAACTACAAACTACATTTTAAGTTTTCTTCTACACAAATTGAGTAGTAGTAGATCATAGAAGCAGACACACATGCAACATTAAAATGTGTAAAATTATTTTCAAGTTTTTTTTTATGATTTTTTTAAGGTTTATTTTGAGTTTCAATTTGATTGACAGCTGCACTGTTGGAATGAATTTATCTAGAGTCTCGTTTTTTTCTTCTTTCGAAAAAAAAAGTTTCTAATGACATTCATTATTATTATTTTTTATTAAACAACGAGTATAAAACACACAGCCATACACACTTTCAAGACTTTATTTATTTACAATACCTACTATGAAAAGAGTAGGCCTCCTGACAAACTGTCTTTTTCCACATTTGTTTTTGTATAATTTTATTATTATTTTTGTGTATTTAGAAAAAATTTAGGTCGTTCATTATCTAAATGTAATAATAAAATAGAAAAAAAAAAAATATTATATTCTTCTCAAAACTATGGTTGGCAGCAGCAGTGTCAGTAATGTGTGGTAGCATTTCATAAGTACGAGTATGTACATGCATACATATGTATGCACGTATGTACATAGTGTGCAGTAGTAGTAGTATCTTTATGTCAAGTTTGTCAAGAGTCTTATTGTATGTAGGGCTGTAGTTGTTGTAGTTCTTTTCATCTTTGCATTAATTTAATTGTTGCAATTGTGCAGTGTAAATGTAATAGTGTTGTATGTACATCTTATAAGACGCATAAATATGAATTCGATGGTGCAATGTTAAGCTGTTCTCAATGGTAATAAACACGTTTCACTTTCTATACAGATCTTAAGCAAGATACAGAAATAGACAAACTTACATCCATACATAGTTTATTGTATACACTATTTGAATTCAAAGATTATGAAATAGTATTTCAAAATTAGGTCAGGAATAAAAGAACAATTAGCCAATATTTTCATGAAAAGAAAAGGGGGTGACAAGAATATTGTTGGAGTGACGAAGGAGTTTGGCAACTATATAAATATGTATCCGATATTTGTAAAGTAAAGTACAGACAAAAACTTAAAACCACTTAATAGCAATTGGAGATTTTGGGAATTTTACATAAAACTTTTTAGGAATTATTGAAAATATTGTAAATATCTTAAATACAAATAAGTAATTACATGTGGGTTCATTGATTTGGTTACCTGAGTTCCATTGTTGAACAATATTACTGGATTACTGAAGATTTTTGTCGCATTCGCGATCAGGTTGTCGAAAAACCAATGCATTTATAACGTGCCAGTATTTAGTGAAAATGAGACCGGTCAAGCAATTAATCTCTCTTGTTTGGTAGATTAGAATTGGTAACTTGATTGTCTAATTTAGTTGTAATCAAAAATTCTTTTTTAAGTTTTTATACTCTGATAATATGCACAAAGCCACATCCCAACTCTACAAAATAATTTAAAACGAAAGTTGCGCCAAAATATTTTTTTAAATTATTCAGTCAACAAAGAAAGATTGGGTTTAAAAAAAAAAATTCCATTGTTTAAGAATTTCCTTTTAAAATTGTGTTCGAACAAATTTCAAGATCGAAATCTTAAAAAATCATGTTTTGTTATTAGCAAACAATTGTCTTAACACAATTATTAATTCAACGGCAATCATCCGTTTCAATAAAAAAAACATCTACTCGTACAAGCAGGGATTAAAATCTGGTCATAATTATAAGCAGGTACACAAATCATCAATCAATAAAATGAAGCAGAAAATCATTAAAAAGAAACCTTTTTGCATTAAATAAAAGTAGAAGAAAAAGGAGAAGAACAAAAACATTTCAAGTGTCATTTTCAATTGGCATTAAAAATAATGAACAACAAATTGATAAGTATCGGATAACATGATGTTTTCAATATTCATTTATACACAATTTAATTGTTAGACATACTAGGCAATAAAAGAAATAAATTTAAAGTTAAATTAGGCTGAAACAAGGTTTTAAAAAACTGTTAAGTGAAAATCACAAACAACAGACAGATAAAATTCGCCCTTTAATAAAAACAACTGACCTACATTTTTAAACAATAATTTGTTGTTTCAAAAGTATGACAAATATCAATTAAATTTGTATAAATTCAGTTTCATTGTCAAATACTTTTGAGGGCAAACTGGCAAACATCATCAACAACAACCAGAGAAAAAAAAAACTTTGATTAATTAGCCACATTAATTAAGTGACCTCAATAAAAACGAAAGTCCTCTCAACGTTCAGAACATTTTGCTTAAATGAAACACAATGTTAACTGTTAATTTATAATACATTTAAAATATACAACCACCAAATTAACAAAAAAAAAACACTAAACGCAAAAAATCTTAATAAGTCTTAAATAACAAAAAAAAAAAAAAAAGCTTTAAGCCTCAACAACAAAAAGTGCCATAAATCAATTATCTTTCCTTGAACGTAAAAAGTTAAAAACAAAAAAAAAACAGAACCAGAAACAGAACACTCTGGCATTGCTGTGATAATCCTTTAAAATATGTGGGTCATATTGACACATATTTAAACAAACGGAAATTGCCAATGATCATATTACCCGCTTATTAAACTAAACAAAAAACATCAAGCGAACAGAACACAGAATTGAAATATTTTGGACCCAAAAAAGTCCTTAACACGACCACATGTTGCTTAAGTTGTCATGGCGCGTAAAATGGGTGGGTTCTGTATAAAAAACAAAACTATCTGCAATGACCTGGCTCAAAAAGACAAAACAGCCATTTAACAGTAACAAACAAAATATATACATATGTACATAAATATTCAAAAATTAATTTCAAAATGTAGGTTTCTGGTAGATACTTTGTCAGTTTGCTTTTCATTTGTAACGTTGAGGCTGATTTAAGCCAAACAAAGACTTTTACAGCCAGGTGTGATTACAAAGGTCGTTTTTATTTTTATATAATATATTTTATTTTGTGCGATTGTTCTTTTAATTAATCAAAAAGGTTTTTTAATACGCTAATCTTAAGATTTTTGAAAACATTTTAAGATTGAGATAAACATTCGCAAAGAAAACTGACATTAAGAATAATTAATAACTTTTAAAACTCATTTTAGGCGAAGTTGCAATTTAGGTTTACACTTAAAGGCATCTACAACATTAAATTATAAAACATAATTAAAACCTAAAGTGATTGGTTAGGATTAAGTGATTGTTTATTTAGTCATTTCACCAAAACTTTAGGAATTATTAATTTATTAAAATATCTTCTTCAAATAATTGATATATGTAAAAATTTTCTCCCTGTATACTCCCAGAACCCTAAAATTATTTTATAACAGCTTCCAAAGAAGATTGGAAAGTATGTGTATATGAAATCCTTAAAACATTACCATGCAATAATCTCCAATAATGGTTGAATACCAATCTATTTCTAATAATAATGTGTGCAATCACACATCTCCACTTTAATGCCAATACAATATTGTTCAAATTATTTTATTTAAAACACAACAAATACAAAAAAAAGGGCGTGTGAAAATTCTAACCTCTTTCTCCCTAGAAAAATCAGCTTAAAATCGGCAGAACAAAACCAAAAGTAAAAAAAAACAACAAGAAAAAATTGCGTTACAAAGTTTCCTTTGTTGTGAAATTTATAACGTGGGAATCAATCACGGGAGTTTTCCATACTAAATTGTACATCCTTCCCCCATTATGAGTTACACAGGCTGCTACGTGTGTTAAAAATAGATCGTTAATTTTACGTTAAACGATCGTGAACGCGTAATTACAGGTTTTTGTAACACTTGCATACAATAATCTATAATGATTTGTTATTGTTGTTTATTGTCTATTTTTCCTTCTACGCCAGAGACTAGTTTTGTAACTACAATGTAAATGCGTTTACGCAGTTTTATCCCCCCCTTAATGTTTTGAGAAAAAAAAAAAGAGTTAATACTCTGGCATAATACTGGTGTGTATCAAAACATTTGACAGCTGTTCTGCAGAAATTGTTGCCGTTGTTGGAAAGTGATTGAGCGAGCGAATGTAAGAAGTAGAGGGTTCTTTATAATATACGTGAGTCCTCGTATTTCTAATTTGATTTTATTTTTAGGGTTTAAATAGATTCTTCATGGCTTTTCTATAACAAATATTTTGTATTTTGTTTTCAAATTACCAGCACAATTACTATGATGATAATAATGCCTTGCAGTTTTAAAAGCTGAAGATTCTCATACATCCAGTTACTCTTATGTCCATTAATTACTTATATCAGTCAAAGTAATGCAGGTGGTATCAATTAGTAGCGTCTGCATTACCATTTACCTACAACATTGTTTAAGGGCAATATAGACTGAATTCCTGCTAGAAATGCCTATATGTAGCCATCAAGCACAAGCTATTGTACTAGCGAATGGTAATGCATTCAGTGACAATTAACCCCTTTGCTATGATACCACCGTATTAAATTCTACAGTTTCAAGCAGTACAAGTAGCCTGACATTTAACTACTGATGAACCTTAGTGGATACCAGTTTCATGGCCTGCTGGGTATGTTCAATGCACTACTATATAGACAATATGTCATCTTTTGGTTTTAATTTTTGTACTTGTCAGTCAGTAGTAGAAGTTATTGTAGCTACAGAAGAGTATTTCATCGATAACAAAAGGCCAGATTATTAGTATTTGAAAGTGCGAGTGTGTGTACGTAAATACGTACGTTTGCATGCGTGGGAACTTTTAAACAGAATTTATGTTAAAATCCACGAAGCCATTAACAACAATAAAAGAAACCAATTGCCAATTCTAAGGTTTCGTATTCTTATGGAGATTTTTATTTTCTTTTACTTTTTGTCTCCTTGTTAAAGTGTATCAATTTCAAGATAATGAAAATAATTTTAATCAATCATTTAAAAAAGACAAGTCTTTATTCAGTTTAAATATGTCTAGAAGGGGACAAAATAAGGAAATTCTATATGCAATTTAATAATAACACGGGGAAAAGAAACGCAAAATTGAACATATTTGAGCCTTAAAGAAAAAGAATGCTGGTGAATTAAAAATTCATTTTAACTTTATGGAATTGTTTTAACTTCGCGTATTAAAAAAGAAGCCTAATGAAGAAATATACTATATTTAAAAAACTGAATTTTTGATCTTAATTAAGCCTCAGGCAAACAAGACTGCTCCTTCTTGTTCGTGGGCGAATGTAAATCAAAATTGTTCAAAGCAATGATTTTTTTCTTCGCGAATTAAAAAAAAACTCGTTAAGAAATATAAAAATGCTACCACTTTTAAGGTGAAAGCCAAGTAGTAAATTAAAAAATAAACCTAGTGAAGGATATAAAAAACCTGCATTTTGGTAAGAAAATATTCTTAATTAATCCTGAAGGAATGAAACATGCAGGGGTTTTCACTCGCGAAGGAATATAATTCATAAAATTTCATAAACATATTTTTTTCTTCGCGAATTAAAAAAAAAATAAACCCCATGAAGGAATTTAAAACCATTGCAACATGGCAGTTCTATTTATGAATTTAGGCACATGCAGATCTGTCGAATTAATTAGAGCAAACAATTTTAATAAAATATGAAAAATTTCGTTAGAATAGAAACAACTATTTTAACTGGGTTTCTGATTTGGATGGTTAATTCAATTCATACCTTAGATAACGATAGATTTTATTTTAGAGTAAGAAATCCAGGTAGTCTACACGACTTTGAGAAATTCAAATTATACAAAACTAAAGAATTTAGGTTTAAAACCCAGAATACCTAAAAATATGCTAATTACATATCGATTTTCTTCGTAATCATAAAAATTTCTAAATTACTCGCTTCATTTGTTTAAAACAAAATCGCTTAAGAGAAATATGGAAGGAAGATGAAAGCTAATTTAAATAAAATGTTAACATGATCATAATATCGCTGTTAACAACTTGTAAAACAATGTGTTTCTCACACTCTCCCTTTAATAAGCCAAAGATATATTCCTTGTTGCTTCTAACGAAGGGAGTGTCTTAGAAAATGTTCTTTAAAAGAAAACCTCACCTTAACAGAAATCTTAAAGAAACCTCAACCAAGCGTTAAAAACTACTCCCTAGACCAAGATACTATATATCCAAAGCCTACTTTTTTACAAATGAAAAACCTCAATTGCTGCCGTTAAGAAATAATAACTAACTATGGTGATGATGACCCACCATTACATTTGATTATGATCAATTTCAAATTAAACAATTTAATTTTTGCACTTACATGCTCGGCCAGGCATGATCATGCACAAGAGGGGAAATAAAATTGTATACAATAAATGGAAACCCCTTTTTAATTTTGCTTTACTTAATTTATTAAGTTAGACGAGTAAATAATAATAATGTACAATATAAAAATGTAATAAACTTGTTAAAAATCTTGTAAGTTTTTTTTTTTTTTAATTTCTCACGCAAAATTTGTCGATCGCAGACGCGTCAGTCAGCCAGTCAGGCAGCGCGAGAGTCGCAGACAAAAAATTGTCTTGATGAAGATTTTTAATGCTTCATTGAGTTGCAATATTCTGTTTGGTTAAGGTCTGCTGATTTTTCATTATTGTATTTTAATGTGACTTCCATAAACTGACTGACTGACTGACTGACTGACTGACTTAATGCTCAATTCAGTTTGGTTCTTAAAGAAAGACTTAATTTGTTTCTTAATTTTAGTTGTTGTGGTGTGGTGGGAATTATGCCAATCATTTAGGGGCAATAAATAAGATTGTACAAAGAACAATTTCGACTTTTATAAGCCTATAAGGGTTAAAGTTGCTCATACTACATACTGCTTCTTAGCCCCTACTCGTACATTTACATATAATAATCTTGTCATAACTTTAAAACTTTAAAAACCATTTATTAGTTTAAACAAATTCAACCACAATTGTTCTCTTTAACTCTATTATTAAATATTAAGCAAACGTTTTTTTTAAACACTATAATTTACAAAGCTTTTAAATAATATTACAATATATCTTCTATCTTCTATGAATTTACAACTCCATAACATTTATAACACTAACCCAGCCAGCAAGTCATTCAAACCCCAAAACAGGCAAAAAGCTATTTGTCAGTTAAAATAACAAAATAAGAATCTTAAAAGTTGTAAATCTAAAGATACCAAAAAATAGATTTAAATGGATTTTTGTGTTGTACAAGTTTGTCTTAAGCTAATCATATGATTTGGTTTAGAAGAAAAAAAAAAAAAAAAACTGTAAATCTTGTAAGAAAGACATCGTTGTAGAGCTTTATGTCTGTATTTAAAAAAACTACCGAATCTATAATTGGAAGCAACCAAGTGGAACTAGATTTTTTTTTTTGCTGTTGTCTACTTAAAGACTTATTTTGTGATTGTTTTATAGGATTGTAGTTTTCATACATGATTCTTGCATTTGCCAGCACATTGAATTTATTATAGCACTGATTTTTTTTCTGTTGGTTTGTGCACTTTATTCTGTCTTGAATAGGCTTAAATATACTTGTGCATTGTAAATGAATTGGTGTTTAGTTTTCAATACTAATTTAATACTGTTCCTGTGCATATTGATAGACAATGTATTGAAAAAGTGTTATTAAGGATTATAAGTTGTAGTCATCATGATATTCGTATGCCCTACTTTTGTAATAGTAATACTTTACTAGTTAGGAGTTTCTTTAGCAAAGATATTGTTACTAAACAACTATCTGAAGAAAACCTTGTTGATGACTTTGAAATTTTATTAGTCTTTATTTCACTAACTACTGCATACCATCTGCATTACACAGAACTAGCCCTATAATGACCTTTTGAAACGTTATTTTTAAACATTAAATGCCAAAGATTGTTCTATTTTAGATGTTTTATATTAAATGAATCCCTTTATAAGGAAACCTAATATATTTAATAGAGTTCTTAATAAATATTAATATAAAAACCTAATCGTTATCAAACGGTTTCTTATCGACAGGTAATTTCAGAGTAAACCCGAAAAATTGAATTAGCTAAATTTCCGTTTGATCACTAAACAATTGTAGTTAGAGGGCGTTCACATGCTGTAGCTTTTACCTGCAACTTTTCTCCTGCAACTCAAGTTTATAGATGAAATACGTAGTAGCTGCCCCGTATTCTGCCCTACGATTTCATCTATAAAATCGAGTAGCAGGAGAAAAGTTGCAGATAAAAGTCACATCGTTTCAACTCTCTCTTACCAACATTTTTCTAAATATTCGATTTTAAACTAAACTGGAAGATTTCAACAACATCACATTGTATATGTATCATATAGACTACCAGACCATACAGTATATACCCGCCATAAATAGCGCCTTATGAGTGGCTCCCTAAAGCAAATACACTTGTTGTAGCGTAACAGTGTCATTTGCAGCTGTAGCTGCCGTCTAACAACAATGATTGCAACAACAACAACAACAACAGCAAATTGTACTTATTTTAACTATTTTATGCATTTGCTATTGCGCACTTTTTTTCTAAAGATTTTATTTTTCTGTTTTCTTTAATAAAGTAAAAATTAACCAGTCAGTCGATCACTCTGTTAGTAAGTCAGTCATACATTGTACATGTGAGGAGTGTACTGTACTGTACTGTACATTATATACTTACATACATACATATGTATGTACATATGTATGTAAGTAGAGAGTGGAAATAAGTACAAGTACAAGTGGAAGTATTCAAGCAACTAAGTAAATAAGTAAGTACTCACTCATACGTTTGTTTAGTTATGTGCCTTAGTAAGCATTTCAATTTCAATCTATAAAATGCAATAATAACTGAAGTAAGACATTATAAAATAGTTATGGATAAAAGATGATGGCGCTGATAATGATGATGATCATGATCATGACAACGATGACGACGACGGCGTTTATAACAACGATGATGATGATCTCTACTCAAACAATTGACATTGAAGTGCTAAAAGTTTATATGGATTTTCTAGGTTTGCTGTTAAGTTGGCAAGTTGTTGTTTGCATGACAATTGTTTTACGATTTACTTGAAAATCTTTGCGAACTGAAGACAAGTTTCAAAATTATTTTAATATTTTTAAAATATTTCCCTTTGTTATTTTTTTTTTGTTTTAGCAATTTTAAACTGATTTTGGTTTAGTAACTAAATATTTGTTTTTTTTTTCTTTTGTAATTATGTTTTATCATAAATATCCAATTATTTAACCTTGACTAAATTTATGTGACACTTGAAATTGGTTTGTGTCTCGAAATCTGTAACGTTAGTTTAGTTTTTGTCAAAAAAAGTGTCAATTGTTGAAAACCACTTGACTTTGTAAAATGTGCACTTGAAGTGTAAAATATATGTGTGTGTATGTGTGTGTGCGTTTTAAGTAAAATTACTATTTTTATAGCCACTTAACAGGCACCCTTAAGTATCTAATGGATTAGAGAAAAATACAACAAACTAAACATTTGTTTAACATGTGCTTTCTTAGAACAAAATTATACATATGTATGTAGTTACAGTGTGACAAAAATGCAAAACAACAGAATAGTTGACATAAATCAGTTGCTAAAATCGACTTCAAATTGTTCTATATTAAAGAAAATTGTTTCATTTATTTAGCTGTTTCAAATATTTAAATTATAACGTTTTTATTTAAACTTATTTTAAAACTGCCAGTTTTCGAACAATCTTGTTTTCCAAACTGAAAATCTGTTGCAAACAACAGCAACAAAAATGTATACCAATTGAATTGCAAGCAACACTCGCTCTATACTTAAAACTAAAACATAATTACATGTGCCTTACGTGCTCTTAAAGTGTGTCTAGGGGAAGGTTTTTATATTTCTTTTAAAAAATTATAAGAGAAGCATTGAAAACTAAAAGCCCCTCAAGTGTTGATTTGCTGATCATCATCAATTGTATAATAATTTTCTAGGGCAGACAAACCCTTGTTATTCTTTGTCATACACAAATATGAAGGTAGCACAACCTTTTCTATATCAGCCAGCACTCGATTTTGTCTTGCCTTGTCTTTTTATTTTTTTTTTTTATAATTTTTCAAAATTTAATAGACATGCAAACCCATTAAATCTATATTTTTTGTTCTTTACCAACAATCTTTACTGGCCCGTTTTCTTCTTATCTTTTAGTCTTAATGAAAATATCAGCAATATCCTTTTTTTATATCGTTCGTTCGTTCGTTGAAAAAAGAATCTTTAGAATCTACATTTGCCAGGAGTATAACGATAAGAATGTTGTTGTAAGTAAGCGTAAGTATCTGCTAAATAAGGGTTCATGTAATGACATGTTACACCTGTCAGACTCTATTAGATTTTCCTTAAATTTTGTAAACAATTTATAGTTTATTGTAAGTAAATGGTGAAACAAAAAGGAAAAACTACACACTTGTTTGTCAAGCCATTGTTTTTTTTTTTATTTTTTCTTTTTTCAATTTTCAGTTTAAAGGAGAACAAGTGCAGTATAAAAAGAATCACATTTTTTTTTTCTTTATAGAAATTCTTATATAGTAAGAGGGTGTTTCTGAAAATGAAGTACCAGAGTAATATGATATTTTTCTAAACGATCAGGTGTTTTAGTTGAAAATAGTGGTTTGGGGAAAGACTGCTAAGTATTTATCCAATGCAGTGAAAGGGTTTCGTTAAGGATGTTTTAGTAAATATTTAATTTTCGTTAAGGTTAATTAATCACCTCAATGACCTGATGTATTGAATATTGGTAAATATTTACTGTTTGCTATTTGCAAAAAGGCAACGTTTTAGAAGACAAACAATTTAAGGAATTTTCAAGATTTTGTTCTTATCTTAATCTTCTAACATTCAACTAAAAGTAATATTCTGGAAAGAAAAAAACATTGTGTGAAACATTAAGAAAATATTACTGAAAAAATCAAGTAAAACACGTCTTGAATTAATTAATTGAACATGCAAAATACTAAACAGAATCAGGAAAAAGCCTGAAGAATATTTACGTCACGAAAAACGGCAACAACCAACTTCGTTGCAAAAGATCTTAAGCTGGAGGTCCACACCAAGCTGGGCTTACGGCATCACCTCCGAAAGTACATATACACATGTATATAAAACACAAATGATTGACGCGAAAAATCTTCGCATGTAACTAGAAATTCTTGACCCTTAAAACGTGTAGAAAGCTTAAAACGCGTTGACGATTTAAAGATTTATGCCCGACAGCTCTTTTCTTTTCATCATTGTTTTTATGTATTATTAAATTAGCTGTTTTATTAAACCTCTTACCCATGTCATGCATGTGCTTCCTAATTGCTTATAAGGATTTTAAATACTTTTATCGTGAATAATTTTAGCACAAGACTGACTTAAACACTCTGCTATTACTAAATATTTTGTATAGAATCTGGTAGAAATATGTTCACAATTGACCCTAAGCCAAATGGAAGGTATCAGTAGGAATCATCCTGTTCATGAACTGATCCCTTTCTTATGCCATTATGTTAATGTTAAGATAAAGAACAGAGAGACTCCCTCAAAATCCACTTCCCTCAAGCACCACATCACTGACCTATAGGACTAATAAAAAACCAGTAAAACGAACTTGAAAAGTAACTTTAACGAAAAAGGGCCGTCGTCTGTCTTATCCTCTAAACAGAAACTAACACAAAACCAAACTACAAAGCAAACAAATATTAAAAAAAAGTCATGGTAGAATAGCAATAACAAAAAAACTTTCCTGGTTTCCCTTCTGAGATTGTTGTGATATTTTATGGCACAGATGTTTGATTTTTTCTTTTAAAACATTCAAAGTTGTTTGTGTTGTTGTTGGTGTTTGAAACTCTAACTACAACTGTGAGTCCCGCACAATAAATAACAACAACCAGCCTTAACTGTGTTGTTGTACGATGCCCTGTCAGTTAATATTTACCTTCGAGTTTATTTTCTTCACAAGTTTCTTACTCTTATTTCCTCCTGCTATCACACATTATCATGACGATGACGATGATGATGATGATGCCTCGTTTGCAGTTTAACCACGACTTGAAATACACATTTAATCCTAGAGAAAGAGCAACATGTGCATGTAACACATCGCAAGGAGTGTAAAGTGAGGAATAACTGGTAGAGGATCGTTTAGAATCTTAAAAACTCCTGGTTTTATAGAGAAACACGAACGTATGAGAAGTGGGCAAAAAAACAAAACGAAAAAAAAAAATATTAAATAAAGGAAAGTGAGCTAAATGTGAGTAGCTGCAAACGAAACTTTATACAAAATTGTATTTAGAGTAGAAGAAGTAGTCTTAGCTGTAGCTGTATCTCTGGCAATCAGAATCAGGCAGCCAGTCAGTCAGTTAGTTAGTAAGACAGACAGTCAAACAGTCAGGCTCTGAACATGTACCAAAGTAGTAAGTCTACACTTTGACAGTGTTTTTTTTTTTTCAGCAGAGAAACTACTACAACCACCAGTAAAAACCCAAACCAATGCAAAGCCAACAAACAACCCAATGAAGTTTAACAATAGAATGATTGCAATGAACTTCTAGAAGAGTGTTTTATTTTACTTTTTTTGTTTCTTATTTCTGTCTTACTATTTTGCTAAAAACAACAACATCTATGACTACTACTACAACAATAATAACTATTAAAGTCAATGAACTTATCCTTCACGACTTTCAGCAGAGAAAAAAAAATATAAAACAAGCTCATTATGACTATTGACTATTACTTCATAATGAAGTTTAATGAACAAAAAAAAAAAAAAATAAATTAACCAGGCATATAAAGCAAAAGAAACAAGAAACTTGGTTTTTGTGGTTTGAAATTGACAAAACAAAAAAAATAAATAAAAATACACACAAATATACACTGAAACTTTTAAAAGGATTTCAACTAAACCTGAGTCTTCACTTCAATAAGAATAAACTTTTAAACTGTAGTTATAGAAATTCTGGCTTCGCAACATTCAGACGCCCTAACTAATTTAGTTTCATATAAAAATTCAATCAATCTTTTCAAAATTGCCACCTTTACTTTTATTACAAGTTCTACCAGGCAGACTCTGACTGTAATTCTTATAGCAATATAGTCAGAAGTTTTTTTTACAAGGCGGACAGACTGTAATCCTTGTGTATGTACGGTCTTCTGGTTCTCACTACTCTGATGGTCGTGTCCAAGTAATGCCTTCAGTCTGCAATCTTTGAGCTCCAATTTCTTAAACTGAATTTGATCTATCCAAAGTTTGTATGTCAGTCACGTCTTTGCCGCTAGACGTTGATCTACATTAGAGTCCACTAGCAATTCAGTCTCACGAATCTTTCTCTGAAATTTTCATGCAACACGTGCGAAGAGGCACTCATATCGAACCAAACTTCCTTTTAAATAAACTTTAATACATTTTTATAATTAAGTTTGTTCAAGCTTACACCAAACTTTCTATTCTATTTCCAGGACATGTTTTTCTTCAGTGTATACTTAAAAATTTGTTTTATTTTCGTAAAAACATTAACAGGATGAGCGATCATTATGAAGTTTCGATATTTTTTTTTTTGGTTCGTTTAAGTCCTTCTTCTGCTGCTACTCCGTCTTTTAGGAAAATAATGAAGTTTTCTTATAGACGATCGTGATGTTTGCAACTGCATGCAACACTGTAAGCCATGCAAAAGTGTGCAACAAGAAATGAAGAAGAGCCCTTTAGAGAATATCACAACAAAAAAAAACTTGAGTTTTAAAGAGTGTGTGTTGTGTAAGTATTAAATAAAAAGTTGAAGAACCTTTAATATTGTATTTTTTATAACGATTTTAATTCTTTTGTTTTTGTTACGATCTTTTGCTAGGGCAATCCTGAAGATGGAGGGGTTGATTTTATTATTATATTTGTTCATCATCATCATCGTCATTATTGCCTTAGCCCTCTTGATGTTAGTGTGATCTTTTTAGTATGATTTGAACTCTTAACGTTTAGTGCATTTGTTTTTTTTTTCTTTTTTGGTTCGTTTTGATGGCTGCTGCATCAAGCAGTTGCGCTTCTTCATGTTGCATGCATAAAATATAAAATTTTAATGCTTGATGTAGAAGAAACAAACAAAACCCATGAGTTGTTTGTTGTTATTTGCTTTAGAACATGTTCATATATAAAATAAACAAAAGCAAGCAACAAGATCAGTAAGGAAAACTGCATCTTCATGAGGGCAATTAGTTGACAACTTAAGTCACTGATGGAACAAAAAAATTAAAAATAAAACAAAAGACAAAAAACGACTATCAAATTACATCATTGGTTTTTTGTTTGAGTTTTTTTCTTTTTCCATTTAGTTTCATTGCTTTTTATGCGAAAGTAGTATTTTTGTCTTGTTGCCTATTCTAGGGAATAGAAATGATTTTTTAATATTCTTTTTTTGTTTTTCATATTTTGGAATTATTATTGATCTAATGATGGGACGTGTATATGTATGTATTTTTCTTAAGTGGAAGAAGACGAACTTATAGATCGTTGCAAAAGTTTTGGACAATTTGTGTTGTGAAATGCACAGTCAATAGAATTTACGGGTAACTTGACTTAGTATCGGTAAATATGTGGATCTATGACTGATAGTTTTGTAACCAAAAATTCGGCTTGATTAAACTCTATCGTAGTCTGAGGGACATTCTCAAAATTGGTTGTCCCGAATTGAATCTAGTACCGAACTTTTATGCTTATCCGTCATCCGGTAGATACACATTCCTAATAAGTACTATTCTCTAGAGTTAAAGACATTCAACCATTGCATTTTTTTGAATTAAATGATTCATAAAATAAATCCTGACAGACACCATATTTTAAATCGAGTTTGTAGTAGAGTTTGGTAAATCTTATATTGAAGAGATTAACCCCCTTATTCAAAAACGATTATTAAACTTAACAAACGTTTATTAAGCAAATTTGTATATGCAAATCTGTCTTAATAAACGTTTGTTAAACTTAATAATCGTTTTTGAATAAGGCGGTAAATGTTAAGAGAAGTATTAGGAATAGTGTTAAATTATAATGTGACTACTACGTTCAAAGAAATCTTCTACGAAATCAAACAGTTAATAGAAATTTCCAGAACTATTTCATACCGGAATGGTAATTATCTTAGCGTTTAATAGAACTAGGAATCAGTCAGTCACTAACTGAAATATCTGAGGGACAAAAAGGGTTAATTCATAGACTGGAGGCTTTTCGGCTATTTTATATTTCTAAGAAAGTAATTTCTAAAAAATGCGGAACGAGTGAGAAGTACGAGAAGTAGTGATAAAGTTTTTGTTTTCATCAGGGCTGTGCTTTATCTGTGCAGTTAGTTCGTCATACGATTAGGCTCGTGTTCAGGGTGTTAATGGATACTTTTAATAGAGTTATTTAGCTGTTGATCTATCTTGCAAACTACGGTGAGTCGGCTAAAAGTAACAATTCGATCGAATCAATGTTTCAGTTCTATATAAACTGATGGCTAGTTATTTAGAGATAAATCTCCGACTTCCATTCGGTTTATTATGGCTTGTAGATTAAGAGTAACTAATGACTTCAAAACGATGAGATAAATGGTTCGGCTCTCGGTAGACTATGAACTAGTTATTGGCGAGAACATAAGTTTCCTTCATAATTTCGGAATAACAAGTTCAAAATATTGATTCTTTTTCGTAATCACATGTGTAAATAAACTGTATGTTACACCAAGTAAGCGGCACAAAAGTAATGTAATTTCAATAAAACCATTAATCTATCTAGTAAAAATATTTAATTGTTGAGTGCTGCAAACCAATGGATAAACATTTTTTTGACCACAGCACCTTATAGCGGAGCATATAGAAACTCACACAAAAAAAAAAAAAAAAAAAAAAAAAACAAACATAAACTTTGAAAGCCTTTTTTAAAACCCTCTTTAAAATATCAAATCATCTTAAAACATTAAATTCAAACTTCAACTTGAGATAAAAAAAAAAATAAAGATGAATACAAAACAGTTTTTTGTTGCTGTTCTTCAAATAATAAATACATTTTATGCCATGAAATACAGCTCTTGAAGTTGAAAAAAAAAATAACAATAATAAAATAAAAACAGTATAATATTTAACAAATAAACAACAACAAAAGTTGTCTGCTGCATTATAATCAACAATAACAAAAGCAGCAGCAACAGCAAAAACAAGAATATAAAACTCTATAACAAAAAAAAAAAAATATATACAAGATACAAGATACAATACGAGACTAAGGCTGACTACTACTTACTACGAGACTGCTACTCCATTCGCGCTTAGTGGCCTGGCCTGGCCGTAATCGTAAATGAACATAAAGCGGGCCCACAATCATAATTTGAAACAAGTAGCGTAAAGATTCGTTACATATGCATACAGCTACCGGTTTTTAGCTTTATTTTTTTTTGTTCTTACTTACATATTTACTCTATTGTTGTGTTTGCTGCTGTAGTTCTTAACAAACAAAACTACAACTACAACAAAAGAATAAAATAAAAATAAATTAAAACTAAACAAACGATATCATAAAAAGCCCAACAAACACAAAATATATTACGTAAAACCCTACGATCAGAAGTGTTTGTTGAAAAAGACCGACTAAATCTAACTCAAAAAAAAAAAAAAAAAAAAAGAACTTTTGTTGGCCTATAATTGAAAAGGAAAATTTAAGAAAACAAACCAAAATCATCAATTCTTAAATACGAGTGCATAGATTTAAATTATAAAATATACACTGATTTAACTAACATTTTGAAAATATGTACAAATGTAGTATTTTTGAATATTCTACTACTTTTTTAAAACAACTAAGTTTAACTGGATGACTTTTTTGTAACAAGCTCTTACCAGGTTGAAAAGAGCATTTAAAGAGTTTTCTCTTTTCTTTAAATAACAACACAAGAGTGTCTTTTATTTGCTTTTGTTGATTATTTTCTTGTACTCTTTAAGCGTGCAAGTTTTGGGGTCTGCTATTGTAGTGGTATTGGGTGCATTTGTTTTTTTGTGTGGGTCTGGTCTTTACCGCCAAATCCCAAACAGGTTTAATTTATTTAACAAGCTGTATTTCTAGAGTTGTAGAGTTGGTGTTGTTGTTCCTAACGCTTGTTGTTTGTTTTTTACGTTTTTGTTTTGTTCCTTATATTCGTTTTGGGGTACAGTATCCCGCCAAAAATTTCATCATATGGAGTTGTGACTTGTTACGATTGCTGTAAGAGTGTGTGTGTATGTTTGATCATACGAGTTTGACACCCTACTATGCAGCGCTGCCAACTTTGACGATTTATCGTCATTTTGACGATTTTTTAAGTCAAATTTATTAAAATGATGATTGACGATTTTTAATTTTTCCCGCGAACAAAAATGACGGTTTTTTAAAAGCAAAACATATGGTAATCTTTTTTCCTAAAATTCAAATTTTGTAAGTCCCCTTTGGCAATGTAGAAATTGAAAGACAGACAGACGAAGTTTGTTGGCGAGGGGTTGAAGAGGTAGAGTGTGTAGTACACGACTATCTGTACTGGATATTTTTTTGTAGAAGAGTTTTGGTTAATTTTGAAATTCAAAGTTTTAATAACGAAGACATATTTTTAAATAAAGATGAAGTGTGTCTTGCAATTTACGTTAAGGAAAACCAATCTAGTTTGAATATTGAATATAGTCAATATAATATATTTGTTGAATTCTGCGTCCAATTTTATATTGAATTGGTTTCATAAATTTTAAAACGTTTTGATTTTGGCGATAAACTTTTAGCAGGATTAAACTCCATTAAACCAAGCGTAGGTTTCAACAACAAAATGATTCCATTTTACAATTGGCCAAACTTTTTCCAAATTTATTAAATGGAAAAGAATATCAAGAACTTGATAATTAAGTTCGAGAATTACGTAATATGAAATTCACCGAACTAGAAACATTGGCGTTTTGGAAAAAGGTTTCTTATTTAAAGAGAGTCAATAATGCAAAGGCCTTCCCAATTTTAACACAGTTTGTTTCGAGTTTAATGGCACTACCACATTTGTCGGCCAACGCTGAAAGAATTTTTAATATTGTAAATTTAAATAAAACAAAAACCAGAAATGATTTGGATTCTTCAACATTACAAGGAATATTGTTTTCAAAAGATTATCTTAATTTAAATAATTCTCAGTGTTTTAATATAGCAATTAAAAATGACTTATTAAAAAATGTCACACAAAAATGTACCAGAGTAAAGTCACATAATACCAAAATTAAATTAATTATTTTTTTTTTATTAAATAATAACTTTATTTACATGTAAATAAAATAAAAATATTTAAAAAGTTAATAAAAAAATGTTTTTGGTATTTTTAACGTATTTTTTGTCCTGACAATTTCTTGACGATTTTTTTTAAAAAATTGACGATTTCTACAAACAAAAAAAAAGTTGGCAGCACTGCTACTACGATTGTGGTGAAATTAGAGACAAAGAAAAAAATTCGTATTTACATACATAATTGAGGGCCAAATTGAATTTAATGATTTGAAGAAATAAAATATTACTTGAAATCTTTTGATATTGATGATGGTTTTTAAAGACTCAAACTATCCAACAGCAAGAACTTGAACCTTGTTTTTGGTATTTTATGTGGCAGAATTTGTCTACTTTTTAGTACTTTGTTTTATAGACATAAACTCAGACCATGGATCTATGTATTATTAAGAAGCATTATCTAAAAATAATCTTTGTTATAGTGCCAGTGTCAAACATACTTGTTCAAACTTTAAGAGAAGTGTATTTCTTAAATAATAAACTGACAGGTAGATCGTGCATGTTGAGTTTAAAGGTAACTTGTTTTAGAACATAAAGTTGAGACTGGGAAATTGTTTACAATTCTTGTGAGAATCCTGCAGGATGAGAAAAACTTCTACAATATGTTTAACACAGGCGTTTTTAAATGTGTAGTTCTAAGCTATGTGATCTTAAAGTAAAGTCTTGCAGTTTTGGACTCCAATGGAGATACATTGATCATATAACTTGTTTAAAATTTCAATCCGTTTTTAAACCAAAAACCCAGCTTGATTAATTATACCTACCAATTATGTTAATTAACGCACAATTTCTTTAATTGAATGAAATTTTAAACACAATTTTAAAAGAAAAATTTTAAGGTCCACCAACTAAAAACTAACCTAAAAAAACTTTACAAACTAATTAAAACAATTTAAACTATCGATGATAATAAAAACGATTATCTATGACTTATTAATGACTAAGAATATACAAACTGTTCTATAATTGAATACAGGAAATTAATTTAAAGTTCAATAGACTCAACACACAAGTTGCTGCTATACATACATACATACATATTTGTTTATGAGTAATTTATAACTGCTCGAAAATCAAATAAATTAATTTGCATTTTTATATTTTTGTGTAACAAGTCAAACGAACAGCTAGATACAAGCAGAACAAATATATGAGTATGTGTAACGGATTGTTGTTGTTTATTCGATTTAAAGCGATCATAACTAATGGCTTAATTACGTTAATTTGTAACGAGTATTGATTTCAACAAATTGAAGTTGGAAAAATTGTTTAAAATCAAAGTATGTAATAATAATAATATAAAAACTAAATTAATAATCCATGTTTGTTCGTATGTATAATAATCAAAATGTGTGTGTGTTTGTTTAACATAGCCAAGGGGTTAAATACAAAATTCAAAAGCCAAAAGGGTTAACAAAATTAATTGGTAGTCACAGTAGCTTCAAACACACAGACACTGTCGCAAGCGGCAGACCAATAATACTGAATACAACTAAAAGCAGACAGACAGACAGCCAGTCAGTCAGTTTTACCCAGAGTCCACCAACTTTACTTTAAGATCACTGATAATCAAATACACAGATGGGGAGCATAAAAATCCATCGACAAATACATATGTACATACATACATATAATAAAATTCATAAAATATCAAATAAAATAAGAGATAAGACTGTTTGTATGTATGTTTTTTTATTAAACCAATTTTAAACATGTCTGAACATGTTCATTCTTTTTATTATTGAAAAATAGGGGACTTTATAATAAAAAAAGGTATATTGAAACTAAAAGGCGTATTTTCATTTCAAACTACATCAGAAAAAAATCAAATTCAAATGTCATTAAAGAAACCCCTCTGCTCAACAAAAAGTGAAACAGAAAATAAAAATAAAACAAACATTAAATGGCAAAACCCAAAAACTCAAACACTTGAAGATCAGAAAATGAACAAACAACGTACGAACAAGAGATCGGGCCAAACAGGCTAAAGAGTCAACATATACGAAGTCAGGCTGAAAAGATGTATAAAAGAAAAGCAGCTTGTTCTTATAATTGTGCAATTTCTAACATGAAAATGTGTTGGTTTTACATGATCGCTATATAAACATATGGCAAATAGGAAATAGTAACAATTACCAAATATGATCAATAACGAAGCAATTTGTATTAAAATTCATGGATCTTTTGCCGCAGCTTCTTGGGCATGTATAAATTAGATCGAATAGGAATAATTCCTTGGTTTTCTCTGGTATCGGTCTATTAGTAGAACCTCTCTTTTTCGCAATACTCCTTACTAGATGTGTTATTTTAATAAATCCTGTCATTTGAAAAGACTTTTCAGCCTACGCTCGTATCAGCTAACAAACCCACACTTAACTTCTGTTTAAAAAAAGAACACAGGTGTTCAACTTAAAGATCAGCTTCATAAAACAAAAAAAAAATACAACAAAAACAAAAATAAGAGTAATAATACCATGATCATCATTATCATGAGCTGATTTCGCTGCTGCTGCTGCTGCAACAGCCAACAATAACCATACATACTTACACACATGCATGTGTGTGTTCAAGTTTATAAGTATAGGGTTTTCTAATAGCTACTTGACAACTCTGAATTTAAATTGTGAACGCACTATTTCACTGATCATCTAATTGTTGCTTTCTTTTTTTTCAGTAAACTTAACATTTTCGTTATGGTAAAGTACACGAAGGAACAACGTTTGGAAATTATAAAAATGTACTACCGAAATTCGGAGTCGGTGACCGCAACTTTAAGAGCGTTAACTCCAATTTTCGGTCGTAATTATCGCCCTAGTAGACAAGCAATAACAAGTTTAGTGCAAAAATTTGAGTCTACATATTCATTGTGTGATGCTGTCGTGCCAGTGAGACAACGGCCTGGTCGAAGTTCCGAAAATATCGCTGCCGTTCAGGCGTCCGTAGCAAACGATTCAAATCAGTCGATTCCGCGGCGTTCTCAAGAACTGGGCATCCCCAAGACCACTTTATGGCGAATTTTGCGTAAGGATCTGGGTTTACACCCATACAAGATTAAGCTGACTCAAGAATTGAAGCCGATGGACCATTTGAGTCGACGTACGTTCTCCGATTGGGCTCTGCAGAAGATGCACCAAGATGATGAATTTCATCGCAAAATCATCTTCAGTGACGAAGCTCATTTTTGGCTCAATGGGTTCGTCAATAAGCAAAATATGCGTTATTGGTCTGCTGAAAATCCACATGTGCTTCACGAATCACCACTTCATCCACAAAAAATTACTGTTTGGTGCGCTTTGCATGCCGGCGGCGTCATTGGGCCATATTTTTTCGTCGACAATAACGATCGTCACGTTACTGTGAATGGCGATCGTTATCGCGCAATGATTAGCGATTATTTTTGGCCCGAATTGGAACACATGGACTTGGATGACATGTGGTTTCAACAAGACGGTGCCACAAGCCACACAGCACACGTTACAATCGATTTACTGAAGAGTAAGTTTGAGTTGTCAAGTCCTTATTGGAAAACCCTATAGTATGTGCGGAGAGTGCATGTGTTTTTATGAAAAATTAAAAATCGTCATGAAAAACACCAAAATGAAGTATGAAAAGATCCATAAAGAAAATCAAACAAAACGTAAAACAAGTATGATTGACATTTTGGTCCAAGCATAGTTTTCAAAAATACCCTACAATCGAAGCCTTAGTTAAAAGACATCGGAAGATTTGGTAACGATATAATGTAATAAATTTAAGATGCTGAGCATAATTTAGACTCATTGTTCTATTCAATGAACTATTTAAATCGCGGAACACATATGAATACAACTGATAATTTCTCGATGAAAAAAGATCACAAACACCTTTGTCACCTTATTTTATCACGGAACAATGATAGATAAAGTCATTGTTTACAGCTGGACATTTTGTAATAAAGTAGGATACGGTCCTTAGTTTTTTCATATAATTTTCAAAACTTTTAGAACTTTTTCCCGTTCAAAACTACTTTAATTTTTATTTAATTGCCAGATTTTAAAATTGAAATTAATTGCCAGAATAACTGTCTAAAAACGCCTGCAATAATTTTAAAGTTAATATTATATCTAAAGATTAACACCCTTATTCAAAAACGATTATTAAACGTTTATTAAGACAGATTTGCATATAAAAATTTGCTTAATAAACGTTTGTTAAATTTAATAATCGTTTTTGAATAAGGGGGTAAGTCATAGACACATAAAGCCGAAACTCATAATACATTTCCACTTATAATATCCACAAGACTTAGATTTTCCCAAGACAGTTTGGAACTTTTCAAATACATAGTAATTTAAAAAAAGTACTAAAAATACTACTTTTTTAAAAAAGTACTAAAAAATGCTAGTTCTTTAAAGGAGTACTAAAAAATACTACTTTTTTTAAAGTATTAAGACAGCTTTTATTTAAAAAAAAAGTACCCAGATTAAAAATACAACTTTTTCAAAAAATTTTAAATAACTATTTCAAATAATCGTAAGAAGAAAACTGTCTTTTCTGTTCTCCGATAGTCCTGGTCTTTAATTTAGGGCTATTTGGTGTCAAGGATCTGAAATGCCAAAAAGGAAATTGATGTTTTAAATACTGTGTAGACTGCACATAATTCGTATAGGTTGTTCAACTAAACCTTTAGTTCTTCGTTTGAATGCTTGTCTTTGGATTAATTTAATTTGTAGATTTCGAGCATTTGTTAATATGATATCAAGTGTAAACAAACAGTTTCATAGATATTCTACTCGATCTTAAAATATAAATATGAAGTATAAAATATTAAAAACTTTATGCTGGTTGTTAGTAATAAGCATATATTTTAATGATACTTGAATGATGCTGCCTCTGTTTGTGGCTTAAGCTTGAGGCATTAAATTAAAGATTTAAATAAAAATGTACACATGAGGTCCAAAATCAGAAAATGAAAAAGAAAAAAAGAAAAACACAAGAGTTTAAATGTCCAAACAAAAGCTGACAATATCCAGAAAACATAACTTCGAATTATGATGATCATAATAATGGTGATGATAGTGACGTGTTTCTTTTTTTATGCATTCTAGGTCTGTCTGCCACTTACAGTTTGTGGTGATAATGTGTTTGATGGAGTCAAGTAGAGAAAAAACAAAACCTCAGTCAAGCAACCAGCTAGAGCCCATCATTTGTTGGGCCCATTAGAGAGCAGCCGTTATTCTCTACTACTCATCATCACCATTAGCTTTTAGTTGTTAGATTTGTTCGTTTCGTAGCTGTTAAAGAAGCCAACAAACAATAAACATTTTGTTTTTATTCAAATTTTTCATTTGTTTATGGTTTGTTGTGTATTTTGTCGACTACTTTTTCTAAACATGTCATGAATGTACGTTTAATGTTTAATTGAAAATTTATGGCAACGTTAAAACATGGCTGGACGAACCGATGGGCAATCAAATACACTCACAATGCCATGATTTAGGTAAATGGGCTCATAAAAAGCTTTCAAAGCGATAGCGTATGAGTTTTGTCTAAGGACATAAGAAATATTAATGGTCAAGTTGTATTAAAATTACAAAAATTGTCATCAATAAAAATTTTAAAGTGACTTTTTTTCCACACAAAGGCATTTACAAATAAAAATCCAAAATAACTGGGATATTAAAGTTTGAGATGTTAACAGCATTTGAAATAGAAAATCATGTAGTAAATAAGATGGCAGTTATTAATTACAAATTTTCAATTACAATGTTATTTTTTCTAGAAAAATAACAATATTTCAGTACCGTCCAGTTTTCAAACACATCAATTCTATTCTTACAGTTTATAAACGCTTCTGGCAGAGCGAATGACCCTTATCTTTTCTGTATAATTAATATTATTATTTCATAACCCATCCCAGAATAATTCCCATCCCATATTTAACATTAGTTTACCTACATATGTTTAAACTTTTGTTGCTATTTGTTTTTTTTTATGAATAGTTTTGCATCTTCAAGGTTGCTGCTTTGGCTTATTGAAGTCAATTAAAACAATTGTTCAAAAGCAATTATTATTATCGCTTGCAATGGAAAAATAATATACGAAAATAAAAGCAGAAAAAAAATACAAAACTGTCATGATAAAACAATTATTGACAGAACAGAAGACTTTGCTTAGAAGTCGTGCTTGATTGTCTTGTAATGACACGCCCTCTGGCAACACTCGGACAATTGTAAAAATTTTTTTTTTTTTGTTTACAAAAATTACAATATAGAAATTAAGCTTTACAACACTATAACGTTAAACAACCATGTTGCTAAAGTTTTGCATATGCAACAGCTAGAACAACAACAGTATGAATTTAAATAGAAAACGTTAAACAAACAAACAAACAACATTTGGCAACACACCGAGAGCAACACAAACAAACATGATTAATGGCACTGTGGGCTCTGTCAAACATGAACAACAATAACAACAACATTAAACGAGCTAAGTGACCACCACCAACCCCAACCATCACCACTGGAGGTGGTTGGTTGGTTGGTGGCTAGCTGACTGACTGGGTTTAGGTCTCACCATATTAAACAATACTAGCCCAAGAAAAGAACAATTTCCAGAAATAAAACCTTAAAAAGAGACACTAAACATTGTAACAATCCGTGGATTGTATTTAAGCGGACAACAAATAAAGTAAACCAACAAAAAAAAAGAATAAAACAAAAAATGGGGGGAAAAATTATTGAACAAAAATTAAGTTAAATGTAAAATCAATTGTCATATCACGTGCGATGAAAAATTGTTATTCTACAATAGGAACAATGGTTATAACAACAACTACAACAATTGCTAAAAACAACTACAAAACAAAAAATCACTTTTTAATAAATTTTCAAACGTTATGTAGACTCATTTGCAGCCTTTTGTACAATATTATACGAAATCATATGTGAAGTTACAGTTAAGAATGTAAGATTTCGGACGTTTTGATAAAAAAATTTTAATTTCAAAGGTTTTCATCTGAAAGTTTTCAAAACCTTCTTAAATAACATAAAATAAAGTCTGACACAAAAAAAAATATTCCAGAACCTTTGAATGGAAGCACAAGTCTAGAAGCCTACTTACACTTCACACAATAACCTGTTGATGCTGCCCGCAAATGTTCTTCCGGTTCCTAATCCAGAGTTATGCGTTTCACATTGTATACAGGCCACATTATGCTGATAGGACATTTACTAGTGCTAATGTATCAGATGCTGAATATAAGACATTTAAAGCGGATGCTTCTCTGGACAGCTCACAGCAGTAACAGTTATAAGTTAGGCTACCACGAATTTTGCCTTGACGTAGAACTTGCCTGACACATTGAATGCGAATATCTTAACTTCAAAGACTCTAGCCTTACCTAAAATCGTGCACAGTTCTTGTTTACACTCTCAGACGAAGTTAAAATACGTGTTGCAAAAGATGCCAGTGCCACCACGAAAGTTGCCTTCGCGTAGAACTTGTCTGATTTCTAAATGCAAATATCTCGACAAGAATCCATATCATATGTCACAATTCATAGGTCATATCATTTTCTCATGTTCCCTACATTTCAATCTGGAAGGTACATCCTGTCAAAGTGACTTTGAGTGAGGAGCAAGAGAAGCACCTTGCATGTTCAAACATGCCAGACTTGCAACATATAGAGGCAGATAGCTTCACCTCAACACAGGTGAATATAGTAACTAACCATTTAATTATTTGTGGATTTTGTTGATAGACAAATACAAGCAAAGAGCAAAGTTATTGAGATATCTCTCGCGGAAACCATGGTGTATCTAAACTTAATTGATTAACTGTATATTCGGTTCAATTTTCCCGATTTTCAGTGGTCACGATTTCGATATACTTACTTCTACGATCAACTAATTACGGATGAATATTGTTGGAACTGCTTCAACTACTCTTGACATAGCGAAGTTTGTTAATGCGAAATATTCCAAAAAGTTTCAAATTAGCATTCTTAATTCCAGTTCTAGAATCTAAAATTGATTTTATTAATGAAAATGTGAGTGCACACTTTTATTAATTACTGTAAAAAATTTGATCGAAGTACATAAGTAAATATGTATGTATGCATGTATGTATGTGTAGGTATTTGTGCAGGCATTCATGTAGTTGAAATTTTAATATACAATGTTTGAAAATGTTTTTCAACAATGGATCTTAAAAACTTGACCAGCAGCAGCAGCAGCAGCAGCAACAACAAATGCCAAACACTATAGTGCATAATATCTATGTATACAACAAACCGAAAGACAGACGGACCCATGAAAAAAGGACGGACAAACAGAAACAACAAAAACAACAAAGAGCATGACTGTAAGTACTATTGGACTGATCATGGTGATTGTTTAACCAAATGGTGATCATATAAATGTAAAAAGGTTTGTATAGCGGACTGTGCAGCAAAGCAGTGGGCATTTAAACCATAAACTTGACAGACGGACATTTGAAAAGAACCTATATGTATAACATACAACAACAACTACAACTATTACAATAAAGCTAAGCAAAGCTAAAGCGCGTGCCTACACTTTAGGAGAGAACTCTTAATGTTCAACAAACATTTAAAGCAAAACAAAAAAATATATACATACGAGTATGTATGTATGTACGTATGTAACTGCTGTATGTTGTTTGTTGTAGCTGCATTTAAAACTTTCAAAAACCATTTGTCTTGGCAATAAAAGTACACAAGTAGTAAAAAAATACATAGAAAAGCGACATTGACAATGAGTATAGTACCAACAACAACGACAACAACTATTCAACAAACAAAAAAGCAAAGCTTTAGTCTATAATAGGGATTGTAAATAAAACTATAAGTATGAAATTGAAAAGAAAATCAACGAGGCTTCAAAATACAGTAGCTACCGAATGCGTAACATTAACAAGCAGCAGCAGCAACAACAACAACAACAATCTCAGCATCGGTAGCACTGGCTCAAAACAGCAGCATCTGCCACAAACACCAACCACTCAACCACCAACCAACATAATCAGCAGCCTCATCGTAGTCATCATCTCATCATAATCTGCAGCTGCATCATAAGTTGAAAAAAACACCAACACCAACAACAACATTTAAAAAAAAAAATTCAGACAAGACAAAATTAAACTTTAGATCTCCAGAGTGGGCTTTAAAGAATACAAGTACCAACCAACCAACCATCCATCCATTCATCCACCATCTATCTATGCAATGAAGCTGGCTGGCTGACTGCCTGCCATCATCCATCCGTCCGTTTGTTCGCTGGTATCATCCAATAAAAGGAGGTGGGTACTTGAACCTTTAAGAAAAAAAAAAGAACGACGTAAAACTGCCAGTTGTATGTTTAACAAACTGGTTTGAACCTGCTTTTAAGAAAAGAAGCTTTATATATTTTTTTTTTAATTTTATTTTCTGTTTGCTTGGCAAACTTTAACTAAACAGATACGCATCCCAAGTGTTTAAACAACAGCAAGAATAATACATATATAAAAAACAGCAAACAAATTTATTATTTTAGAGCTTCAGAAAATTAAAACAGTGTTTCTTAATTGTTGCTACAAAATAAAACATTGTTAGAGTAAACTTTGGAATACTAAAACTAATTTGATTTCAGAGTTTGCGGATCACTGCCTGAAAATATATGAAAACTTTAACGAAATCTGGTCGTACCACTTTTTATTACGACTTTAGCTTTAAAATCGAGTTTCCTCATTTTGCAGTGCTTTGCTAGCTGCAACGAAAAACGCTGCATGTTGCCTGCCTGGCTTAAAAATCAAATCAAGCAGCAGCAGCAACAATCTGCCACTCTTCCTCCCCTATAGACAAACTAAACCGTATTGTTTACTATTCTAAGCCTTTTTTTATAAACATTTATACAAACATACATGCATACATGTACATATTATTGACAGCTCCAGTCAAAGTGTCCATATTGTGTTATTTGTTGTTGCCATTGTTGCTGCTTTGTCTATATTTTGGCTTAAACATAACAACAAGAACTAACTATAAAACAAACCAGCGGGTGTTTGTGGGATTTCGCGCACGCGTATACAGTAGCAACTGTGCAACATGTTGAATGTTGTTGGTCTTGCTTTTCGCTTGAACTTTTCAAAAAGAAATTATGACTTGTGCTACTGTTTGCTTAAGTTAAAATAGTGTTTGGTAGTATTTGGCCGCACTTCATCGCCTTATCTGTATGTTTCAAGTATTTCTTTCTTTGATTCATTATTCATGGTTTAGATAAGCTTTCTAATCGTACATGATCGATTTAATCTTGTGCCACAGGGGGCTTTAATGAATTTTCTATACCTTTCTTTGGAAATTAGTTTTGGCCAGATTTTCTTTTCTTTGTAATTTGTTAAATTAGTTTTTCTATTGTATTTGTAGTCGGTCGATAAATTGAAAAACGGTAGCAGAACTAATAAAGAAAATAGCAATACATTCTTTTTTGGCTTTTCGTATAAATTATTTGGTATTAAAGCAAGGCAAACGAAATCAAATAAAGAAAAAACAATTAGTTTAGTTGTCCTGATGAAAATTTAATAGAACAATAAATGAAATAATTGAAGCATACTGATTTTAATTTTAGTTTTATTTTTTAAAAGTAAATTATTAATAAATAGAAAAAGAAAAAATATTTTGTTTTAAATGTGATTATGTATGCTTAGGTTTTTTCGCTGAGTGTATTTAACCCTAAGTTGCTTATAATATGGTCCATAAATTGCATTAAACAAATAAATATGGGTTATACTAATAACGTGAGAAAGTTAGTTTTATTAAAAAAATATAATTTAAACCAAATCATAAAAACCCATAAAAAACAATCTAATTTTAATATTAGTAAAAATAATTTTAAAACATAGAATTTAAACATTTTAAGCACTAGGGGTCAAATTTGTATTTTAATAAAAACTCACAAATATTTCAAATAGTTTGAATTTGAAACCGTTAACGTTGCCAGATTTCTCCAAAATCTTTAGTAGAATCGTGTCAAAAGAAAATATAAATTGGTATAAAATACTACATTACAAATTAGCTAGAACAAATGCTACTCGTATTGTAATGATGAATAAATCAGGAAGTTAAAGTTGGTTTAAATAAATTTTGCTCAATTTAACTGGTATTTCCTTCAAAAGATGCATAAAATTTGGCCCTAAATATACCTACTAAATCCTGAAAGTCATAAGGGGAATTAACTAACAAGCTGTTTTCAATATAGGCAGGCTCTTGTTAACTTCTATTCCCTACCTGCAGAAGAAACTTGTGGCAAAATTAAAAATAAAATAAAACGTAAAAAGGAAACAACAAGACCCTCGAGACATCAATTTTTTTGGTTTTGATTTTTTTTTTACTTTAACCACCACCATACTTATAAAATGAACAACTACAAGCCAAAACGATCAACACAACAACTGCTGATTGTTGGCTGTTGCTGGCATTAAGTAGCACAAGATCACCAAAAAGCCCACAGCAAACTTGCAACAGCAGCCAAATAGCAACAATAAGAATACAACAAACAAACAAATGCAAGAAAAAAGTCAAATGCATATTGGAAAGGGGAAACTGAACAACAAACATAAACACCACGCAACACCCAGACCAAATAAGCAACAACAACAAACCAAAGAAACCCAACAGAAAACCGAGAAACTAGCCGCAGCAGCAGCAACAGAAAATCCAACACAAAACTCATCTAAGAGTTGTAAAACCGGGAAAACTGGAAAATAGTATAACGCGCAAAACACTCATACTCTATGCAAGCTAGAAACAACAACAAAACCAATAAACTGTACAGGAGGAACGTGCTGCCAACAACGCCTGATGGTGCGAATGGAAGCACATGCTTGCTGCTGTGGCCCCAAGCTTAAGCAACAACACAACACAGCCCAACTAAATGTGGCAAGTGTGGTTTTGCAAAAGGTGGAGTTCTTAAGTATTGACAATAGTCTAGTTTCAACTAATAAATAATGCAACAAATGCAACATAAAAGGTATGTTTAAATCAAATCATGCAACATAAACAACAACAACTAAAAGAATTACCTAGAAAATCATCTTTTAAATATGCTCCTCTTGTCCATAATCATTACGGCAGTTTGGGGTATAGGAAAATTGCGCGCCAATTTATAACCAGCATGATGAGTAGGCAACAATCTGGAGAAGAAGGCAAACGACCAAACGATGGCCAAGTGCGAGTAGTAAATGCTCGTAAATACTACAACTAACCAAGCAGCCAAACGATCGACCAAACGACCAAACAAACAAATAATTAAAACGTATTTTGTTTTATTATTTATTTATTTATTTATTTATTCAAACACAATGACTTTTCTGCAGCGTTTGCAGAGTAGAGGAAGGAATTATGCAAAACACAATAAAGAAATACAAGATAAAGAAATATAGAGAATACACGCCAATGATGCCAACTATAAATGAACTAAAGTGTGGAATATTGGTTTTAAATCAGTTCCATTCAGAAGAACTAAAACACGATCATATTATTTACGATACTATGCTAAAAAAGTAGGCAGGTCAATCTATGGACAGCTTAGGGGTTTGACAGAAACTTTAGTTTTAGATTTACGTATATTTACCAAAAGTCTATAGTTCAAGTGGTTTTGATTTCATATATAATTGCAATACATAATAACTGGTATATGTATATCAGTGAAATTGCGAAAAACAATATAAACTGCTGTCCGATTTCTGATGAATTCACCCTGTTGTCTAAAACAGACCAAAATGGAACCAATAGGAGATCGCAAAATCTCAGACTGCCCAATATATCTTCAGACAGTAAAGTCACGAGAATATGAAAATAAGTCGCCTATTGATATCTAAATGGACTGATTTTCACTAGTCAAGGCTTTTAGCTCAAACTTAATACTATATTGTCTAATTGTATACTCAATTTCATTTATTACCTGGCCCAACTTAGACAGTTACTTGAAGTACCGCTTGCTTCTAGAGAAGACACAAAGTTTTAGGAAGGCAGAAATAGGTGATCGAAGAACGGCAAGTGCGATTTGAAGGGAACCTACAAATACTTTCCTATGTTTGTAAGAAATACATATGAAAGGATCATACTAAATATGAAACTTCACCTGTATGTAGGTATTTTTCTTAAGTTATGGTCACACATGGCAATTATTTACTCAAAAAACCACTTGTTTTAGCACAAATTTGTTTGACGTTGTTTACTTTTACAAGAAAAAAAATCAAATAAAAATAAGACTAAATATTTTTTGTGACTTATCAAAAATAAACAAAGTTTTTTTTTTTAATAAATAAACAAGCTCAAAAATATTTTATTTAGTGGTAACGTCTTTTTCGGGAAACATTTAGTCAAGGTACCTTTAAAAAACGTTAAACGAAGTAACGAAACGCGCTAGATTGACAACGCCGTAACGAAGAAATATGATTTAAAAAAAAACTTAAAAAAACACGTTTCTCAGTTGTTTTAGAACAATCTAAAACTGATTTTTAAACAATACAAAAGTTGTACTCGTTAAAAGTTTTTTGATAAACAGCTACTTAGTTAAAATAAAGCTTTTTAAGTGATAGAGCTTTATTGTTAACTCAGCTTTTATATAAGAAAGATTTTGATAAAATAATTAACAATGCCTTTTTATTTAAAAGCTTTTGTTAAGCTTTTTGTTTTAGCAATAATAAACTTTTTGTTGAAACTTTCTGATGTAAAGCTCTTGTAGTAGCTGTAGTGTACGATTTACCCATTATGAAGCAACTGAACAGATTTTTAATAACGAGAAACTTGGAAGGACAAACATATTATTTTCTTTTGTATTTAAATCAAATTATGCGAAATTTTATTATCACATAAAAAGCTTTTGAAAAAAGCTATATTTTAGATTTGCCCATATGATTCTTATAAGATTCAGTTTTAAGAGATTAATTTTTTGAAAATCTTTTCAGATTATATTTAAAAAAGAAACACTGGCAGTATGGTGAAGAGTACACCAAATTCGATTTGGCCTTATAGTATATGCAAGCTTGCTCTTACCAGCTTTTAAGACAGTGGTGCTTGCCATATAAACTCCAATGAAGCAGAAGTTTACAATTACATTAGAAGAACACCAACAACAACAGCAGCAGCAAAAACATAGAACACCATACAGCAAATCAAGAACTGGTTTGACCACATCAGCGTATACTTAATACTACGCGATACACAAACACCGAGTTCGTATTCCGTAGTATCGTACGATTACTATAGTCAGCAGTAGTATTCTGACGTTTGTTGTCTTTTTTCACTCTCTCACTCTCTGCTCAAAGAATCATATTTTCTTGTCTTACTATCAACTTGCAACATTTTGAGGAATAATCATATGAACAAAATAAAAAAAAACAACAACAATAATAATAATACAAAAAAAAACAAACAAAAATTATATAAATATAAACCTAAAATCAAGTTGTAACATGTTCAAAATGTAAACACAGCTGCAGCTGATTGCGTTTTTTTTTATTCTTGATTTTTTTTTTTTTTTTTGTTTAACATACGATTACACACTCGATCATATTTATGTGTGTTTGTGTGTACATACATATGTACATAGTTACTTGAAATACAACTACAACATCAAGAAACATATAAAATAAACCTCAACGACGACGTCAACTTAACTTGGCAGTTTACTTGACTATTCGTCGTACCCATCGGTCCGTCCGGACGTCTGTCTGCCTGTCCAACCTTTTTTAGTTGCTTCTAGAGCTGGTTGGAAAGAGACAAAACATAAACAAATCTACATGCAGATACTCCAACAACAACAATAACCAAACAGTAAAAAACCTAAGCTGGCTTTGTTGTTGCTTTTTTTAACCCAACCAACATACGCTTAAGCCACAAACAGTACTTCTTTTCTTACTACTAGTAAGTACAAGTAACTGGTAGGTGTGTGTGTATGTGTGCTCGACACCATACATCCATCCATCCAAATGTAACCTAAACTTATCGAAATGAAAAACAGGTCATTGCCTTAATGGTTCGACAAGTACTACTCACTCGTTGCCTTAGTTCTGGCTATGTTGCTGCATAGAGTTGTAGCTTGAGCATAAAAATATACAAATACTAATGCAACAAAATACACACCCATACATTTAGAGTTGCTATGTAGCAGCAGCAGCAGCACCAGTAGTAGAGTTGTAAGATTTTGTGTATAAATAAAAACTTTACGGACAACGACTGCATACATAAACAGTTTAAGGTTTCAGTACAGCAAAGCCTCTAATGACAAGGTTAAACTTTCCTCATATTAAAATTGCTGCAGATTGATACAAATATTTATGGTAAATTTTTTAGATTGCTTTTATACAGAACTAACATTGTGCAAAAGTTTAAAAAATTGTTTAACAAATTTTTTTGATTTTAAACATAATCGATCTTTTGACGCCACATTTGGAAATCTGAAAATCCAAGAGCAATTGTTAAGAGAACTTTGCATGCTAAACAAGTCTATGTATGGAGCACTGTAAGATCTGGAGGTGTGATTGAGCCTTTTTTTTCTATTCGGCTAGAAATGAGATCACGGTCGATTGATGTTAACTACTAAATTTTAGACTACGAGTATTATTGATGATAAGAACATGGACAGTCACCCAAAACAATGAATTTATTTAATTAAAACCAAATTTCCCCATCACAGTTCCCATCACATATCCAGAGCGGCTATGCTAAAGATAGAGTTTTATACAGAAACGTTTACAGCCTTAAAACTCGAAATCTATTAAGTAATTAACGAAATTCAGCCGCCAATTTGCGAAGACATGATTGAAAATTTGTAAATATAAAAGAATCTAAATCTAAATTTCTCGTAAAATACACACCCCCTTATTCAAAAACGATTATTAAATTTAACAAACGTTTATTAGGCAAATTTTTACATGCAAATCTGTCTTAATAAACGTTTGTTAAATTTAATAATCGTTTTTGAATAAGGGGGACAAACTTTAGTCTTTACAATACAATACAAAAACACGTTTAAAGATTTTCAAATAAATTCTTTTATGTTTTATTTTGTTTTGGAAAACAAAACTTTGTTTGGGAATTAATAAATATGTGCTTAAAAATAAAGTTTGTTTCTATCTTAAATAAATACGCTATTTCGTTATTTGAATATAAATTTAACAGAAATTTTCATAAATCCTAACAACCTGTTGCCGTTAAACGAGCTTCGGGTGTAGGAAAAATACAGGCCTGTTTTTTGTTTTTGTTTAATAGTATTCTGTAGTAAACGTAGTATTCCAACTTAATTTTTTATTGTGTATAATCAAAAAAATGGTATATTTTTGATACACTATTTAAACGAATCATGAGGCACCCTACATTTAACTCAAAATACTAAAATATTGGGAAAAAAGAAATTCTTAAAATAAAAACAATTTGTTTTCTTAATCGAATTATAGACAAAAATTCAAAATATAAAAGAGTATTTTGTTTATTATTTTAAACTACCAAACGATGGATTTTAATCTAGCATTTATTTTAAATTAGGCAAAGCAGACGGGGAATAGAACAGAGGTGCTACTAAAATTAACATTGTAATAGTCGAACAAAGAGATCAGCCCAAAAATAATGGCTGGGTGATGGATATATGGAGATATAAACATGGGTTTTGGATAATAATAATTTCATTATCTTATTCATTTTGAACAGTGGGTTTTGTTGCTTATTGGATAAATTTTATAAATTGACACCCATTGCTTTCAGCCACTGGTGACTAAGAGTTGCGGCCGTTGGTTTAGTGTAAACGCCGTAGAATATGATTTTAAACTAAGTTTACAACAACTATAACCTCATCATACAAACAACAAAAAGGCCCCACAATTAAAGTTCTATGGAAGCAAACGAATTATTACTACAAATTTGATTTTTTAGAATTATACATTGATAATTATATCTTGTTTACTACACTGAGCATACCTGCAATTTTATGTAGCGTTGTAGTATTAAAACGATAAAGATTTAAGCAAATAATAAATAAACAAATGAAACTGAAAAGATAAAGATAAGAAAGGGGAGTAGACACAGTCACTCATATAGTACGGGTTATTTGTTGCAGTAGTAGGACGTAATAGTAGTATTTGTAGTAACGAAACGAACCAAAAAAAAAAAAAAAAACAAGCTCCAATTCTTTTTCCTTTTCAAGATTGGGTTCTATGCTTATTTTTTGTTAATTTAATTTTTTGTTGATTTGATATACAAGTGGTATTTTTTTTCAATACACTGATAAAGTATGTTTAATACACTGGCCGTATGTTTAATAAGTGTAGATGTGATGATCAATTTGGTTACATGGTTGGATGGATGGCTGGCTGGCTTGTAAAGATTTAGCTGGCTGAAAATGTTCATTTGGTTGGATACAAACTATAGATAGATGGATGGATACATAACTATGCTTGATTAAATGCTTGTTGTTGTGGCAGTTGCATGGGACGGGTATTGAAAGTTTCAAGTCTGTTTGCTGTTTGTTCTTTATGCTCATTTTTAGATTGATGATTGCTTTGGGAGTTGTTAATGTATTTGCTGCTTCTGCTGCCATTGTTATGCGTATTGTATAGATTCAGTCACATTTAATTGATTGACATTTTCTTTATGCCTTAAGGCGATAAGAGAAAAACAAAAGTGTATTTTTCGTAATATGTTCATGCATACATTCAAAGGCACAACAGCAAGCGCACACAGATGCATAATTAAACATATACGATTTACTGTATAATGTGATGATCATGACTGCTCTTTATGAAATTCGTAAAAAAAAAGTTATTATTGGATTGTTTTTTTGAACATCAACATCAACAACAATATTAGATAATTATGTAAAATTGTATAAGTGTGTTGTAATTGATGTTGAATTGAGAGGGAATTGCATGAAATTATTTACAAATTGTAAACTACGATTTGAAAACTTCAAGGGATTTGTGAAGTGAGCTGTGGTAGGAAAAGTAGATATGAAAGGAATAAGGAAAAAAATTGAGTAAAATAAAATGTTGTATGTTGTATAGTTAAATGTAAGTTCATGCAACTAAACTTGTGTTTATGTAGTTTCGGTACTTGTCACATGCTGAGACAAGTACCAACAAGTTCTTTTGTTAAATTGTTAATACTATTTATTAATGATTGCAAGACCTAAATTAATCTAAAATTCTAAAATTGCTTTAATCAAATGCCAACAATATACCGACGATGATTCAATATATTAAAAATAAATGATAAAAAGTTCAACACTTATTTAATTTAGAGTTCAGTAATCGGTTTTGGTCTTTAATTAAATCCAACTTTAATTTGAGGTTGTAATATTTTTCAATTTTCAATATATTTTTTTTTGTTTGCATTAAAACACACCAGACTCTTTTCAAGTAGTACCAAAAAGTGATTTTATAAATTCAAGTTTAGTTCTTTTAAAAAACGTTTTTATTTTATGTTTGTATTTGGCAACCTGCACCAAAGCTTCCTCGTGAGCATTATCTTCCTTAGTGATCATAGATATTTGACATTTGGTGTTAATTCGGCTGGTCCGGCCTTTACATACAATATCTTACGCTTCAGGTTATCGTAATGAATCCATTTTTTTATCGCAAGTGTTGAAAAGGCAAGAAGCCGAACCAGCAATTCCCAATGGATTTTGAATAAAACGTAAATGCAAATAAAACACTTGATTAAAATGCAAATATGTTTTTATTCAAAACCCATTGGGAATTGCTGGTTCGGCCTCTTGCCTTTTCAACAGCAAGTAAGGATTCGATACAAAAATTATTTCCTTTTATAGCATTTTAGCAGCATTTCTTACATGCAAAGTCGTCTTCAATCAGCTTCAATTTTTGGTCTTTAAACATTTTTGGCGATCTTTGTCTTGCATGTCATAACCAGCACTTCTGAACGCATAAACTATCTTTTGCACAATAAAGACGGTGAAACACATTCACCATAAAAGCTACGGTGAGCAATCGATGTGCTTCAGCGGCACTTTTCAATAATTTTTTTTTACACTACAATGTTCAATAACTAAGTGAAAATGCATGACCCTTCAAAATGACATATAATTTACTATAGACGAAACCCGGGTTCCAAGGATACGCCATCTGTTCTGCATTTTTAAAGTAAATGTGTTTCTCGATTCCTTGCAACTTTTTGATTAAAAATACTAAAGTGTGACCAATTCTTTACTTAGTATTATGCCGTAATTCGGATTTCTGCCAGTACTCGGAATTAATACTTTATACTTGAAGTTGTGTATGTCCTACAAGCAAAACTAAATGTTTCTTATCTTCTACAACAAAATTATTTTATTTTTGACTCCTATAAAAAAAAAACTCTAGCAAAAACCCCCAACAATTTACTTGACAGCAACAACTGTGTTGTCAAATAACATTGAAACTAAAATGACACATTTGAAATATTGAAATCATATTCAAAACAAATCACTGATCCCTATTACACACACTGCAACTGTAAAAAAAACAAGTAATTTTAAAACCCCACAAAAATCTACAATTGTAATCCAGCCGAATAACTAAATAACAAACTAACGAAAAAAAAAAACTGTCAAATACAATTTTTAAACTAATGTCGCATGCCACACTTGAGTTATGAAGAGAAAATGAAAAAAAAAAACAATTTAAATAAAATAGCGGGAAGAATGTTATGCCGAATCTTATATACCCTTCACCTTTGTTGTGGATGCATAATTATATTATATACATACATAAATATTGTTACGTTTTTACCTTTTAAAAACGGTGGTTTATTTCCTTTAAATAAACCGGATTCTTTTTAATTGCAAAATAAAAGCGTCTAGTAGGAAGAAAAAAATATAACGAGTCTTTATTTATTTAAATGTACACAAACACAATTATTATTACTGTCTTTTTACACACTTTTATTACGGTTTAAGAACACACTTAAACACTTTGTTTGATCAGCGCAATCTGTTTATAAAATTATTTGTAACAATATTAATACACTTTGTGTGATCAATGCCATCTGTTGATGAGTTTATTAGTTTTTTTGATGAAATTTTCAGAGGTTGTCTCGGATTTTTGCTTATATCTCCGTTATTAATGGACGGATTTTGTGTGATTTTAAATAGCAAACTTCTCGAAAGCATGTCTGACAGAATTATTGAAGATTTGGATCCCGAAGATATCTGAGGACTTCAGAAAATTGATTTCAACAGACAGACAGAGAGACAGACAGATGGACATGGCTTAATAGACTCCGCTATCTATAAGGATCCAGAATATATACACTTTATAGGGTCGGAAAATTATATTGTGGAAATTACAAACGGAATGACAAACTTATATATACCCTTCTCATGAAGGTGAAGGGTATAAAAAAAACAATTTAAATAAAATAGCGGTAACAACAAGTACATGTACGTGTACGAGTCTATGAATATGTAAATTCTAATGCAACATACTCACTCGTATCAAAAACAACAACACCCAACCAGAATATAAATACAAAGTGTCAAAAAATCTTTAGATTTTGATTGACAGAAAAGAGCAAAATTTAAACTGACACTTCTACAACATAAAAACTATCTGCTCTATGTAATCGTACTTGTAGGAGCAGGCAACACATGTTATTTGGTTGGTTTTCGCTAGTGGTGTGTGGTGTTGTAGTGCGTGTATAGTTATGCCGAGGGCTTATGTTTTGGTGTAGAGGGTTTAATTTTTTTTTTTATCTGTTTTTATCAAATACTAAATAAGGAGCGAAAAAGCAGCATCTAATGTCATAGAGCATGCTATAAAAAGCAAAATGCAGGGGTATCAAATATATTTTTTTTCATTCACTAAAAACACAGAGAAAATTTATGTGAAGAAATTCATCCATCCATGTGTATTTCAAATATCAAAAGAGAAAATTAAACTTCCACGTGATGCCACATCTGGTTAACGAAATGTACTTACATTAACTTAAGAAAACTAAATTTCTAATTCCCAAATGCCTATTTGTCTTAAATGTTTAATATTTGAACATTTCCTTTGAAAATTTTCTTTCAGTGTGTTGTTCCTTTTATCATATTTTTGCATAAATGGAGTTTTTTCCGAGAATTTCTGTTCTCAACTTTAGTGTAATAATATTTTGTTTGTAAATGGAAATGGGGTTTTAAAATGAAAATACAAATATACGAGTATTTTCCCCATTCATAATGAAAACATACAAGACATAACATACATACACACATATGTATCTGTTGAATTTTTATTTAGGGGGATCTTTGAATAAAAACAAATAAACGCTACAACAAAATATCAAACTATGATGACAACATATGGTCTGGGTCTTGATTCCTTTAGCACTGAACAGAACAAAATGAGAAATCGCAAAACGACACAATCTTTAGTTTAGTTTTTAACCTTTAAAAATAGACCGATTTACAGAAGAATTGGGGGGAGACACGTGCTTGTGTCACGGGAAATCCCCTTCTAAAAATGTAAATAAACGCGCGAGTACATTTTTAAAGGCAAGAAGTACTTAGAAGTGTGTCTGCCTGTTTGCGCTGGGCGCTGGTTGTTTTGGTGAATTGATAAAAATAAATGAAAATGTTGGAAAATATTGGGGGAAAAATTATGTTGTTGTTTTTTGGTTCAGGAAAAAATTAGATCTCCTGCTGAGTTTTTCGTTATTTCAAAATGAAATAAAAATTCAAACCAAACTATCAGTAATAGTTTGTTGTTGTTCTTTATGTTGTTGATTGTCAGTTGTTGCTGTTGTAATAGAAGTGTTGTACAAAAAACACAAGTGTAAATTTTTGTGGATAAAACAACTATGTATTTGTTTATTTCACAAAACATTATAATTTAAAAACAAATATGTACAAATATGTATGTACTATATGAAAGCAATGAAGCTATTTTTTGGTTAGAGAAATGTCACGACTTTTAGGTGTACCCTACAGTGAGAATTTTGAACTAAATAATCAAGATGAAAAACATTTTCATTCACTTGAACAACAAAAAAATAACCCCTTGACCTTTAAGTCATACGTGTGGATGTCAGGGACACACTACACGAGGACACAGAAATATGCGGTTTAGTACTAAAGAATGTGAGATGTTTTATCAGGAAAGGTATTAAGATAGGCGTGTCTTTTAACTACACAACGATTTATTAGGGAGATTGAGTTGTGGCTGGGTATTGAATACAATGATATCGGTCAGAGCTTTGGAGATGAGAACGAGTAGCAGAATACTGAACATGATTTCACAGTCCCGCACTGAGAATGTAATAAAGAATATTTCATTTAAAACAATGACTCATTGGAGACTTGAGCAATAACAGGGATGCGAATACAATGATTTTTGCCTGAGCTGCAGTGATGAAAACCAGGCGTGGAATAACAAATACTAAAGAGCATTAAAGAGGAACTGAAAGACAGGATATTGATGTCAATTAAATCTAAGCTCTTTTTTTGGTAAGCCATTTTAATAATTTTCTTTAATAAAAATTATTTATTTATTTATTTATTTATTTCTTTCAAAAATTTATTTTTCCTTAAATCCAACATTTTAAGGAACTGAACATACCATCCAATTTCTGATACAACTTATATCACATAAAGGTATGACAAGACACGAAATTTGAAAACACTATGCCACATTTAATTGAGCAGCTAACGGATGTTTAGATATTTTACCATTGAAAATTTCATTTTTAAAAACAAACTTGACTGCATTACGAGGGACTTTCAAATTATAAATGTGTTGAAATCTTTAAGAAAATGTCTTTTTTATTGAACGCAAATTATGTATGTATATAAAATCATCTGCAGCCAACTCAAGTGAAGGCAATCTAGGGGGGGCTTTTTAAGTGAACTTAAAAAACATTTTAATAAAATATTTATATTTCTTAAGGTTTTAATTATTTAAAAAGACAAGTATATTTGAACTTTTTTGTTATCCTTGATTTTCAAGGTTAAAAATGTTTTTATTTTTTTTTTTTACAATTTAACTCCTTGTGAAAAATTGAATGCTTTAAAATGAAAACAACAATAACTACTCGTACATTAACAGCAGTTGTAAATAACATCATTAAAATCATTGGTGCAATTAAGCTTATTTTACAACAATTAATTGCCTTAATTAACTTTATTTGATTTCATGCGGCCGTAGGCCTTCTACTTCTACTTATTTATACAACAATAATCTTATAGATTAAAAATCAATTAAAATTGGCATCTTGAAAAATGAAAACAACTAAAACTTAACTCATAAAAAAATAATAACTTTTGCAACGACAGTGGTACGCTGGTGAATAAAATGCGTAAGAAAATACTTTTACTGAAATTAGCACAAATGAAAAGTTAAAAACAGACAAACTTAAAATGTGTTTGTGTGTCTGGAAAAAATGTATTTTTATGGGTCATTTTGGAAAAAGTATTTAGAATTTATATAGAAAATCAACTGTAAATAGAAATTTTCTGAACAAATTACAGAAAGTTTTAAATTTCCAAAAAAGAAAAATAAAATCTTGAAACTTATTTATGAATTTCACTGTATTATCGATATGCTTACAAATTATGGTTTAATGTTAATAATTATAAATCGATACATTGTATAAGAAAGCGTTTTTCTTTGTTACCACTGTGTGTGTTTGTGTATTAAAACTAGCAAAATCTTTTGAAGGCACACATTAATATTTCAGCTTAAATACAGCTGCTGTGTGTGTTTTTTTTTGTTACTTTAAGCTGGCTTTTGCTTTAAGTTTGTTGTTGCTAGAAGAAAAACCAATAATTTCTTTAAATAACTTCTTGTACATGCAACAAGAATTGCAACAATTAATAGTAATTTTATTGAAAATTAGATAATATGTGTCTAGCAGTCAGCCAAAGATTACGAAAAAAAGAAAACACATAACTACAAGTTGCATCTTGAGCTTTAAAACAAACGAGTTGCAACAACATGTCATAACATTACACAGACACAAAGCTAGCTAGCTAGTTAGTTAACTGGCTGGCTGGCTAGTGGCTGTTACAGACGACGACTATTCTTTTGTGGTCTTTGGCGCATGCGCTCCAACGATCCATAAAGATTAAATATATGAAATGCCATGTGGCTTTTCTTGTCCTCTGTAATGTTGTGTGTAGTTTTTGCCATATTGCGGTTGATTTATTTTTAAAATCTTAAGCATAAAAAAGCAGATGAATACGACATCAACGAAAAGAAAGACATGAAAAAGAAAATCTAGGAAAAAAACAACAGCCAGAGATATTAGTACTATGTAGAAAAATATAAACCGGGTACAGTTTTCCCGCGCAAAATTGTATACAAAACATTATCTACTAACGTTGCATTACACTACACACTCACTTGCTTCTTATTAAACTCGTTTAAGGAAAACTCTTGCTTTTGGGGACAAGGGCAATGTGAAGAGCTATGGTGTGTCATAAAGAGTAGATTTTCTTCTTGTAGTTCCTCATGTTGTTAAGTTGTTGTTGTTTTTTTTACATATTATCAGTTTAGGAGCTATTCTATGAGAAAGTATATTAAGTTTGTTGAGATTCTTGTTTAAAATACTAGACAGATATAATTTTCCTTTAAAATTTTATATTTTTACACAGATAGTTTGTATGAATTAAAAAAAAGCTCATACGTAGTGGAGTTTTGTTTTAAAATTAATAATAATCATACGTACTTTTGTTCTCAACCAGTCAAAATTAAAGTTTTTCATACGTACTGTGGTTTAGTCTTATAAATTCAGAAATTAGTAATAAGCAAAAATATTTCTTTAAGTGTTGGCATTTCTAGTAAAGTTTGTGTTTTTGTAAAAGTGAAGGGTTTCTGTAATTATAGCGTTTTAGTAATTATCAAAATTGATAATCTAGAAAGAATATCTAACAATATTTAGAGACACATATAAGTATGACAGGTCGACGCTACGACTCAGGACGTCGGTCGAGTTTACATACGAAATAATCCCAATTAATATTACCTTTTCACAGTCTCATTAGAAAATTTTGAAACAATTTTTTTTAAATTTTTAATTTAGAAATAAATCCAAAAGATCTTTGCAACATTTAGAGACTTAGGCGACTTAAGAAATGATCACCTCGAAATGATAGCCCTTTAATAATTGGCAAGAAATCTTTTTCGGTTAACAAAAAATGTGAGATAAATGGATGGTCAGTTTCGTTATTGAATCTCAGTCTTCACTGACGGAGTAAAAACGTATACCGGAACTGGTTACGGAATATACTCTAATATTTTTTATTACCCAATTCATGTGCGCTGTATTTCAGGTCGAGGTTTACGTTAAAAAACATAGCAGATATGATAATATTAATGTAGATTAACGCTCAGATGATAAAGTCGCGATGTCTTCCATCATAAGCTTAATCTCTAACTCTTCTAGGACGATTATTAGTCCAACGTATGGCTAGCGAGACATTTGAGCAAGAAACGGAGCGGCTATGAACGAAATAATATATCGACTTCCACCAGACACTCCTTTAGTCGGACCATTAAATGAGATCTGAAAATGTGTGTTTGAGAAGAAGACAGAAGAAGAGAGGTGGCCTGTAATTATCACTTGCATAAAATATCTAAACTTCTCTGGCTCTTATTTATGACACTATGGAAATTTTACATTTAATAGATTTTATGGCATTATAGGATGAGGAGGGAAAGTAGTCGGCATATTGACAATGACAATTGTCAACATTCACTCTACAATACTTCAGGTGAATAAAATAGCTACTTTCTAAAATTTATTGCAAAAAAGTTTTCTATGACTACACTCCAGATTACTTGGAGACAGTAAAGAGACAAGTGTCATCAAGCTACATTACCTGGGATGAAAGAATTGACTAATCTTTATATTACAAAGAATACGTAAGTACGTGTTAAAGTACCCAGAAATATATAAATTGGAGTCAGCCCATCCAAAAGCCAATAGAGACAATTACTGCATAAAGAGAGACGCGACATTGGCTAGTCAGAGAAGAACTGAGTACTTATGTTAATTATATTATGATCTTAGCTCACATCAAGTTCGTGTCAAATGTTTCCCAACATCATTCCACTTGTACACGTTTCCATTTAGTCGTTATCTAGAAAACTTCATCACAAAAGTGTTGCATAAAAATATCAGAATCGAAGAATTGCAGAATTGCAGAAAATAAAAAAATATATATAAACGGGCCTTTTTGTATTGTATGTATATATATTTAATATAATTGCATAAACATGTTAGAAATAGAGAGGGAAGTTCTTCTTCAATTTATGCACTATATTCTTTTTTTTTTTATTGCCACATAGATTTTTTTAAAGAGCCATGGAAAATATTCTAAAAATATATACATACATTTAATGGTTTAACTGACAGATGTTACATAAGGAATACAGAAGAGGATTAAAGGGTTATATAGAAAAAGGGGCCTTTACTTTCATGTTTGAAAAATTTTAAATAAAACTGGTCATTTTTTTTACAAATTTAAATAAATTAAAATATTTTATTTGAATTCTAATTATAAGCTTGATAAAACTAGACACCTGTTGGCAATTTTATTTAATAATGTCTATTTCTTGTCTTTTAATTTGTATGTAAAATTTATTACGTAAATTTATTTGATTTTTTTTTATTTGTTTTGCTGCTGCTTAATAAATGACTTGAGTTCTTTGAAAATCAAAAATCAAATTAACGTTTCATATTTTTCTGCAACTTTTCACAACATAAACACCTACGTCACGTTTAAAGTAGCAGCAGCAGCAGCAGTTAAAATACGTTTAACTTGCAACGTTTGCTGTGTTAATAGATTTGCCAACATTGATAAAGACTTAAAGCTGAGTGAAACTTCAAAAACCCAAACAAAATCATATGGAGCTCTAGCTTAGCAAGACAACACACACAATATGCCAACAATAAAAACAACAAAAATAACAACTACGAGCATTAGGCCAACAGGTTGTTGTGTTTCAGCCAGCCAAGAATAAATATTTTATGCGAAGGTGGTTTGTTTACAACACATTTGCTCACATACAAGCACCAGCACACACTCGTTCACTGACAGGTAAATCAGGTATAATTTAATGTGCAGATATACATACGAGTACAACAAGATTTTCAAACGAAAGATAAATAAGCCATTAGACTACTTTTTGTCAAAAACCAACAAAAGCCCAGCCAAAGACAATAGCTGGTTAGTTGTGGCAATAAAAGTAGTAGTTGGTAGTTGTACGAGGCCTTTACAATTAATCTTTTTTTTTTTTTAATTTGCTACAATTAAATTAATTATCCTGTTGTGTGTTTTCTGTTTTCTAGACCACACTTTTAATTCGTTTTTAAATTAATAAAACTCACTTTTGAATTATGAACAAACAAGCTTGTAAGTTACGTACCATTATCCTGCAATGAAAAAAAGAGAGAAAAAAACATGTGTAAGTATTTGTTTTTAATTGATTATGGAAATTAAAGAAATCGCCCGCTCAATCTTATGATTTGTTAGTGAGCGATTTACAACTAAATGCCGTCAAAACAAATTATCAACTTAAAAAGAGTGGGTTTCAATTTATGTTGATACAGTTTGTGTTAAAAATAAAAAAAAAATAAAAAATAAGAATCAAAGACCATGAGCATATACGATTCTTAATGTACAGCAATCTACCGACTCAATATAATTCTCATTTTGTTAAGATTTTTTTATATTAAAGTTATTTTTATGGTGCATAAACTTATCAACAAATCGCTTATATTTAACTAATTTTCAATTCAAAAAAGTCATATATCAAACATTTTCAAATAACACTTGGATCAATTACAAGAACTACATTATGTTAAATCAATTCAAATAATCATTTGATTTTGAAATTTGTAATTTTCCACAACCTAAAACGACAATAAAACTTCAATTGACCCAGATAGAATGAAAAAAAAAGAAAATTAAAAAATTTAATGATTTTATGGTTTGAAGGGAAGACACATTAATTTAAACATTAAAGTGTCATGATCTAATTGTTTTCAGAAAATGCATGTTAAGATAAAAACAAAAGTGTTGGTTGATATTAGAAAAACTGAGTACTAGAAAACTTTGTTGGGGATATTTTACATAATATACATATTTGAGTATATTTGAGTAATTACCCAGTAGAAAAGGTTCTTCTGGACAGACATACATAAGTTTATTTTATTCTTTCTGCATTAGAAAGTACATGGGGAGAAGGTAAAGATGTGCAAGAATTTGTATAGTTTATTTTCGCTTAAGGGGTTATTATGGTCTCAATGATGACCAGTGGCTGTCATGAACTGTATTACATATAATAATGAAGTAGGAAGAAACAACAAATAATCATTGTGCTGTATACCTGGTCATGGAGTCATCCTGGAAACGAATAGGACATTTGTTTCGGGCCAAAAAAAAATCTTTCTTTATCATCCCTAATGTATATTTTAGTTACTAATTCGTTTGAAAGTTTAAGTAGGAGTTTATTCGCCACTGGCCACTATACATTTGGGCTTAAAAGAAACGTTTTGTAAAATTCCACAAGCTCGTTAAGGCCGACCATAAGATACTTCAGGGATTGCTTAGTGAGTATTATGGTCTTAGATATTACCAGTTCGCTTTGGTTAATGGTTCCAGGGAACAACTTTGTCCTGAAGTAAATGGCTGCACAACAGATTCTTAGAACCTCTCTCTTTATAATCTAATTCTCATTATTTTTAACATCATTATTCGGTTAGATACTTATGTTTATCTTTTAAATGAATCATTTATTATTCATATTTGCAATTTGATACGTGTTTCCAGGACTAGAGCTGAATATTAGTTAAAACTGTATAAATATTAAATATTTTCTCAACTATTCAATTTATAATTTTGGCAAAGTTGTATATCTAATTTAAAGTTAAAGTTATTTAAAATAAACTTTTAAAAAATTAGAAAACGAAGCTATTAACAAGAAATAGTGAGTAGGTACTTTACAAAGAAATGTTTAAAATATTTATAAATTTTAATGGTTTAACATTTTGTCACACAGACTTAAATGTTATTTTAGTAATTTACAAAGAAGAGTGCGTTAAAGCTTTGTACAAGTCCAAAGCTTTTTAGTTGTTTGTGTCTGGAAAATTCTTTACGCACTTTTTCTATTTCTATTACAAGAATAAAGAGTTTTAATTATTTTCCTATTTTTACTGAAACGCTTAAAACAAACATATAAACCCATGTGCTTTGTTATTTGTATTTTTTTTTTAATAAACATTTTTTAAATAATCCTTTGATGACTTCTACTTGTATGCCACAGCATATAAAAGAAAACTTATATTATAGGCTTTTTAGATTTTCAACAACTTCCAAATTAACACTTTGAAAGCATTTAAAATTTCACACAAATAACACACAACACACATATTGACACAAAGGCAGCAAGAGTCACAAAGGGTGAAAAAGTAGAAAAGGCCAATGCAACCCCTTTGATCCTTTTATGAATAGTTAACAACGCGTAAATTTTCACGCTTTATTATTTGCTAAAAACAAAAAAGAAAGAATTATAACTTTTGATAAAAACTTATTTTAATATTTTTAATAAAAATATCAGTACAAATGATGAATTGGTAAGCAAAGCCATACACAGAAAGAAGTATTTGCTTAACTACCCTTGATAACAATTTTAATTACCCATTTATACTTTATGTTTGCCGAGTTTTAGCTTTCAAATAGATTCTATTATTTTATCTTTACCTTTTTTTCTTTTATCATTATATGCTTTATAACAACTAAATCACTTAATTTTAATGTTTTAACCAATTCAGGACTCTATACTGTAACATTCATATCTCACTAACAAAAATACTTACTAGAAGAATCATAAAGGCAAGTAAAGACCCTTTAAGGGGCACAGTCTAAAAACTCTGCCACATCTGTATTACTGTATGATTTGTATAAATTATTCCACCCAAATGGTCTTATAATGATTGTTAGTAATTTACTTATACATACAAGTTAAACTTATGAATAATGCATGAAATGGAATGTATAAATAAACATTTGTTGTTTATATAAAAACTATCCCTAAATGACCTGTCTCATTTCAAATGGCCAATGATACAGACAAAAGGACACTCACTCACTCTTACTTCATAACGTACAACTACAAACAGGAAATGCATTTAATCTTCAATGATTTGATCAAAATGAAAATAACAAGTCTAGTATTAGAGTAATTGAATTTTATGCTTTTACTTAGTTTTCATGATTTGACAAATATTTATTAATAGATAATTATAGAGTATAAATCCTAACAAGTGTGTGTTTTAATAAGTTTCTTAATTAATTAGTGGAAAAGTGTACAGAACAGAATACTAGAGAAAATAAGGATTTCAGTTTTATGGTGTGTCTTCCATTTATTGTATTCGCCTGAAAGTATGCCATACAACTTTTTTTTTTTTATGATTTGTCATGTTTACCACAATCAATCATAGAGGATGTGCTGTTCCTTTTAAAGTCATACAGTAATTTATTACAATTTATTATGACTTTGGAAGAGTGTTTGTTAATAAATAAAGAAAATTATTTGGGAATTTCTACAAATTTAGTCATTCTATTTTAATACTTAAATAACCGTAGAGATTATGTTGAATTTTCAACAAAAATTAAAAAACTTAAGCCATCAACAATAATGGAAATTATCTAGATCAAGAACTAAGCCTAGTTAATATTATTCGATGTTTCCATTTACTCAGAGCTTCTGGCTTTTTTATACAATCTGCCGTATTTATAAAAAATTAAAGTAGACTTCAAGTGTACTTTAAGAAAATTTTGTCTTAAAGCACAATTCAGCCTACTTTATTTTCTATAAATACGGCAGAATATGTTTAAAACTGACGGTGGTTTTTTTCTATAGAATATTTTCTATGTGAATAGTAACTATTTGTAGAAACTATTATTAATAATTAAACCGAATCCTAACTTTAAGGATATTGCGTGGCTCATATGATTTAATATATGTCTAATATTCCGCTCAGAAAATTTTCATCTATCTATGTATATAAAACAGGATGTGTGTATGTATGTAGCGTATGGAATATTCAGGCGGGTGACACTGTTTTTCGGTCTGGGGCGGAGGGGCGTGGAAAAATCCATTTCTTAGATTGCATTACGAATGACATGTACTTAGGCCGCGTTTTCACTATTTCATTTTTGTTGTCAAATTGCCCAAATTGTTGGCAATTTTTTAAAAACTGGTTGTCATGTGGCGTCATCTATGTTAGCAATCATGAAAATCATGATATGACCACCCGTTTTCATACAATTACCAACAATTTGTACAATTAGACAACAAAAATGACATAGTGAAAACCAAGCATTACATATATTTATTTTTTTTTGCTTTTTTATTTTATTTTTTTGAAAGCGTTTTTTAAAACGAGATATCAAACTCTTAAATCGGTTATGTAGTTCCGAAGATATTTACAAAAACCTATAATGATCCAATATCAAAATTTTAAAACTTTCGAAATGTTGCATTCAAAAATCCGAGTTTTTGGTTTATTTACAAAATATTTACAAAATCAGTCGATAACACAAGTTATATGTTAATATTCAGCCTTAATATGAGAGTCGTTTTCTGTTTACGACAACGACTGTTTCGTAATAGAATAGAGATAAAATTAAATTTGTTTCTTTAATCTATTACTAAACGGTCATAAGGCTGATTATAAAGGGTCCGCCAAATAACTTTTTTTTTTTGAAAATGCTATAAAAAAAACTACTGAATATTTTCTCAAATTTCTTTTTTCTTTCGTCCTTCCGTTTAATAATGAAAAATAATTTCATTCAAATGGCTGCCTCGGCTTCTGTATATCGATCGCAGGCCCACTTAGCGAAGCACAAACGCATTGGATGGTCAGTTGGCTTCAACTACTGAACCAATTGGACTTTGTATGGCGTCATATCAAAGTCTTTATGCAAAATTCGTCTCAATGATTTCTCCGAAATGTTCAATTGTTAAGAACGACGGTGAATTTATGTTGATGGCGCTTCACGCACACTTTCTACCACAGTAGCAATATTCTCGGGTGTACACACTGTTTTTGGCTTTTCACGCTTTGATTTATCGATGAGGATGCCACACAGAAAAAAATTATGTTTTTTTTTTTTCAATTAAACCTTTAATTGATTTTAAAATAATTTTCAATTAAAATTTTAATTGATTCAATTACTTTTTCCGATTTTTCTGATATTTTCAATTAAATCTCAAATTTTTTTTTAATCATTTTGTTTACAGGTCCGATTTCAATTAAATTTTTAATTGATGTCACAAATATTTTAATTGAAACTCATTTTTATTTTTTTCTGTGCAGTTTCTTTCACTTTTTTCACAAGATAACGAACATACGGAGCTGACGGTGCTTCTCTTCTTCCAAAACCCGTACGCAATTTTCGCACACATTCTGCGACATTATCATGATTTTCAAAGTAATGTCGCAATATTTCCCTGCGTTGTTCAAGCCATATTCGTTTAGCGGAAGGATAAAACTAATCACCCCTATCGTGAATAAAAATTCCCCATGAAATTTGTTCCCTTTTCACATTTTCCTATTAAAATTCAATGTTAAAAAAATAAAAGGGAACAAATTTCATGTGGAATTTTTATTCACGATAGGGGTGAATATGTCAAATCAGACATAACACATAGTACCATTCACGAAATAAGCACTAGTTGAAAAAAAAGAACGCTATTACCATCAATGCAGCACAAGGCCAATCATTGCCAATTGCTGGCTTAGTTTTGGAAAATTCATGTTTTTCACACGGCCAGTTGTAGATGGCTTGCTGCCGAGTTGGCACGCCAAAAAATTTATACGTTTTTACACCAAATAAAAAAAACAAAAAACATTGTCTATCCGCTGGCCTTAAGATGTAGTAGTAAATAAATATAATTTCCAATTTGCCTTGAATTCATGCGTTTCTTTTTTAATTAAGCCCATATCTGCACCATATGTAAGTTATTCTGTAAAAAAAAAACCTTATGATAGGTATTCCATGGATTTTTATTTAAAGGCCGTAAATTTCGTTAAATGCTCAATTTAAATCGTGTGGTAATGCAACACAACACCGGGTCAGTTAGTTATCAATAAGTAAAGTAAATATATTTAATTTAATTTTTTCCTCATCTATTCAAGGACATCAAGTTGATGAAACACTTTCAGCTAAAGCATAAACAAACTGCTTTGAAATCAATATTCGAATTGAAATGATTTAACTGTCGTTTAAATTTCATAAAAATCAATTTCAAATATCAACCAGCATTTCAAACGGTGTCGCTTTTTTTTGTAAAAGTTCTTGCCTTTTTGGCTTGGCATACGTACTTGCATAAAAGTATGATTTTTTGCACAATATTTATTTTGACACATTTCGATTTGTGGTCTACTCTCTGACAGTTACAATTTGTTCATATTAAACGTGCAAGTTTTTAGTAAAATTTATAAATTATTTATAAATTGTTGCAATTGTTGTTGTATAAATTAAACAGCCAACTGTTAGCAGCAGCAGCAGCAAGCAGTAGCCATTATTTTCATATAAATCATATTTTAAATGTTCAGTAGTTGAAAAACAAATTTTATTCTTTTCAATTCAATTCACTGCATTTTGATTGATAGAAGCTGTTATAATTTATTGCATTTGCGAAAACTACTTTACTACGTACTAACTTAGTTGCTTACTTACTACATATATCGCAGTATATGCATGTATGTATGTATGTATGTATGTGTGTGTATAATATTTATTTATTATAATTTTCTAATCAATATTCTTAACTCATATTGAACATTTGTGTGAGTATCAGTAAAATTAATTTTCCACTGTTTTGTCACAAAAGAATTGCCAACTGCAGTCAGTTTAAAGTTGGCTGGCTGTTTAACGATGAGAAGTTAGAACTTTTAATAATTGATTTAAACGTTTATTACAGACTACTGCTGTGCTTTTTTTCATAGATATAAACGTACTGGCATTTACCGCGACCAGTACTCATCATAAAGTGCTTGACACGTTCTTTGTGTTGAGTATAGCTTGCCAAGAACAAATCACAATTTAAGTGCAAAGAATATTATATTTTTGTACATGATTAATTAGTTCACCTTAAACAGGGAATTATGAAATCATTTTCAAAATACATACTTCAAATTTTAAACAAATTAAAATTTGTATTTATTATAGTTACACAAGAAAGTTTTAAGAATTAGCACTAAAATCAGTAATTTTAAAAGGAGAATAATTCAGATTCTTAAATTACACACTTGTAATCTGCAAGTGAAATTGCCATCACTTCTAATAATTACTTCCAATTACTTTCATAGAGGTTTTTAGAAAAAATTATTATGATTCAAGTTGAAAATATTATATAAAGGAAAGTGTTGAAAATATTTAGAAATTGGCCTGGTAATATTCTAGAAAGAAACCACGATTTAAGTTGACAACATTTAATTACAAAAAAAACCAAGATTTCAGGCTGCAAATAATACTTGAAATCTCTCAAATTGAAAAGGAAATTAATTATAAAAGGAGCTCAATTTTGGTTGCAAATATTATAAAAGATACCTTGATTCGAACCGGCTATAAAAACAAATACATTTCTGGGCTTAATAGTCTGAATGCATGATTCGTGAAGAGAGACATAAATGGACCTGATAAATATCGATAAAAAGTGAAACGTTTCGGCTTGACAACATTCCATAAAAAGGGCTATGATTCGGGTTGCAAATATTCTATCAAAAGCGGCAGCAAATCGGAAACAAAACAAATAATTTAAAATTTTCACGAAAAGGACTGAATGTGGAATTGGTTGAATTTTTGTTTTATTTTCAAGTAAAGTTAAAAAAAATAAGCAGCTGAAATTATTGTGAAACTAATTTCAAATTGGTTGTGTATAAATAATTAAGTAAGCACCAGTATAGAACAGAGTGTTAAAATTTTTAGATCTACTCGAAAAAGTTGTGAAATTTTCATGTGTGTGTGATTGAGCATCAGGGTTGAAACGAGTGAAATATTTGTTCTAGATATTTGAAATTAAAATCTATCTAAATAATTAACTAACATGTAAGACACAACCTAGAGAAATATTTTTACGAAACAGTTTTTTTTTAATTTTCGTGAATGAGCCTCAATGTTGAAACAAATTTAATTTGTATTCTAGCCAATTTAAATAGTTGTAACAATATTTGTAAGAAACTTTTCGAATTCCGTTTAATTTTACCATCCATGTGTACAAAGATTGATGATGCATTTCACTTGATCGATTTCATTATTAGTCATCATTAATTTGTGTTAGAAAAAATTATGTATACGATTATTTAATTTCTTTTTAAATTTTTCGAAAACCATTGTTGTTGTATGACAAAAGTAAAGAAAATAAAAAACAAAATTATAACAGAATTGTTAACCTAATTTTATTTTATTATATTCTTGAAATGAAAAATGAAAATACCAAAACCAAATACAAATACAAAAAAAAAAAAAAAAACTATTAACAAAACTTGACAATTAGCTGTAGAAATTATTAACTGTCATTTTGTAAGAACTCAGACAGAAAGACAGACAGACACCAGCAAAGAATCTAGCTAAAGGTGGTTCATTATTCTTTCTCTCTAGCGATCGCTTGTTTAAGTTCAATATAAATGTTTTATTTGTGTAAACAATTAGATGGAAACGTATCGATATCTAAAGTACATATGTACATAAGAAAATGTAGCTACATACTCGTACAAGTAAAATGTTTATTTTATAACTGTTCAAATTATCAATTTCGATGCCCTACAAGACTTTCATGACTTTAAAGTAGACAAGATATTGTACAATAATAAATAGTGGAACTAGAACAAAAGTCAACACATCACCTCAAACAGCCCAAGTGTGAGTCATAGGCGTGTGAAATTTATTATACCCGCAATCATAATAATGATGATGATGATGGTGATGATGATGATGATCTGTTTGATGATCTTAATATTTTATTGTAAATACATACATACATACATGTATGTATGTTTAGTGTCTGTGGATATTGTTATCAATTCTTTTTAATAACATTTTAAAAAGTAAGAAGAAAATAATAATAAAAATAAAAAAAAAACAAGTAAGAAAGTATAGTCGGTCAAGCCCGACCATATAATACCCTACACCCATTATATGTATAAAACAGTTTTTCAGAAATGGGCGTTATATGGAAGATATAACCTATTATGAACCGATCAGCCAAAAATTTAGTGTCATGATGTCAGTGAATATAAATATTATATGTGTTAAACTTTATCTCGATATACATAAAACTTTTAAAAGATTTATGGAGGTTACAATGAATTACGGAGAGGGTCTTATATGGGAGTTTCGACTATTTATGGACCGGCCATTATAAAATTGTACCCTATTATTTGTATATATATGCAATATATTTGCGTTCAATATTATTTGGATACCAACATTTTTGAGAGAGTTATGCTCTTTAAAGTAATTTTCTGGAGTGGGCTTTATATGGGAGCTACGAGTAATTATGGACCAATCTGCACAGAATTTGTAGATGTGATTTGGCTTCATTTACCACTAATGTTTGATGAAATTTGTGTGGATACTTATATAATTCAAACATTTGTGATCGGTAAACCCCAATTTCAGGAGGACATTTGTATGGGGGGCAGGTGAAATAATGGACCGATTTCCTCCAGTTTCAATCCCATCCATCCTTGGAGCGAAAAAATATCACGTACCAAATTTTATCAAAATATCTTCAAAATTTCGACCTGTACTCTGCGCACAAGCAGCCAGCCAGCCAGCCAGACGGACGGACGGACATCGTTAAATCGACTCAGAAAGTGATTCTGAGTCGATCGGTATACTTTAAGGTGGGTGTTGGACCAATATTTCTGGGCGTTACAAACATCAGCATAAATCCAATATACCCTCCCCACTATGGTGGTGTAGGGTATAAAAAACTACCTACTGCATGTATTGCATTCGAAATGAGCTAAAGTTAAAATAACTTACACACATTATTGTGTTTTTTTTTCAGACAATAATAATAAACAATAATGTTTTTAATGATTTGATGTAATGGTCATCCGGTACAAAAATGTACAAAAGTAATTAAATCACTTGTTTGGAGAAACCCATAAATAAGCAGCCACCAAAGATGTTTTTCGTTGGTTTGTTGGAAAAAAGAAATTCTTAAAATTACCATTAAATAGAATTTTTAAGTTTTTTTTTTTTTATTAATCTGATAACAGTAGTTTTACGTTTTATAATGGATTTATGTATATTTTGGAAAATGTGACAAGTTGACCAGTTTGATATCGTAAACTTTGAGCATCTCTCCAAAGGTTTCCACATAACTTTATGTAATAATGTTTAAGTTAAGAAACAAATCACAAGTTTACCACAGAATTTTATAAGAGTTTTAGAGTTTCTAGATAAATTGAAGCAATTACATACATCATATTCTTAATAACTTGCTAATGATGAGACAAAACGAGATCAAAAAAAAAAAAAAAACGTAAAGAATTTTAACAATTCAAACATATACTTGATATCTATTTCGTTTATAATCTAAGAAATCATTAAAATTACAGTGCAAACTGATGAAATTGCTTAAATGGTTTTCAATTTGTACAGGATCACACCATTCCTGACCATAATATGTTTGCTCTAAACTGTATTGATCTCAATTCGAAGCTTAACCAATAATTAGTGCAAGTTAGTAAAAAAAAACATGACAAGTTCCAAACTTCCTTAATTCCTTAAATAAAATTATCTAAAATTAGTAGAGTTTTCTTATTATTTTGGCTTGAGTTCATTTTTTTTAATTAATAACTCAAAGAATACCATTTTAAAGTTATATTTTTTTAGACAATGTTATTCTTTGAGTTATTAATTAAAAATGACCTCAAGCCAAAATAATAAGAAAACTTTTCTCTAATAATTAATATAAAGTTCAACCATTTTTCACTATGAAAAAAAACAGTAGTCTCTACAAATTAATTAACTAAAATTTTTAATAACGCTTAATTTTACTTTGTTTCATTAAAGATTTTTCTGTGCTTTACCTTTTTAATTATCTAGAAAATTCATTTGTTCAAAGGTGTAAAACCTTTTACATACTTCACAAAAATATATTTTACATTATTTTCAAATTTCAGTTGAAAATGTCATTTGCAAAAAATATTGTCAAGAGCTGCAAAGTACACAAAATATATGCATCACATGGAATTCAAGTTGAAAAAGTTAATTAACCCAAAATTACAGTGGGGCCAGCAACATATTAAGCTAAAACAAATAGGAGTAATTTATTTGACAAATATTGTGCAAAAAGCAATTGCGTTGGAGATGGTTTTGATCTAAAAAGAACCACATTATATATAGAAAAATAATCGTAAAGAAATGTAGTGATTCTGGTCAAGAATATTTATAACGAAGAGCCACGATTCGGTTTGAAAATGTTCTATTAAAAGAATTGGTTTAAAAATATTCGTAAAGAGCCAAGAAAATGTTCTATAACATAATGATCCACACTAGTCTAAAAAAAAAAACATGATAGAAAGAGTTGAAAATTCAGGTTGAAAATATTCTTTAAAAAAATACACGGTGTAGACTGCAATATTCTTAAAAAATTGTCATGATTCCAGTTAAAAATATTTTATAAAAAGTGACACGATTCGGGTTGAAAATATTCTTAAAAATAGCCATGATTTTAGTTCAAAATATTCTATAAAATTAACCAAGATTCAGGTTAAAAATATTTGTAAAGAGCCAAGATTCAAACTGAAAAAAGCCATGATAGAAAGAGTTAAAATTCAGGCTGAAAATAGCCTTAAAATAGCCATGATTTTAGTTCAAAATATTCTATAAAATTAACCAAGATTCAGGTTAAAAATATTCTGTGAATAGAGAAATGATTCGAGCGGCAAATATTTTAGAAAAAGAACCACTATTCAGGTAGAAAATATTCATTAAAGAGATGCATCATTTATTTCTAGACCCATTTTGTTACAGAAGTTCTTACGAAATTATTAAGCGATTTAACTGTTGATATCGAAGTGAATTTGAGCAAATGTTGAAACGAGTTTACGTTTGGTTTTGGTATTTTTTCAATTTCCTGTTAAAAATTACATTGCAAAACATATTGTCACACAGAAAAAAAAATCATGTTTTTTTCAATTAAACCTTTAATTGATTTTAAAATAATTTTCAATTAAAATTTTAATTGATTCAATTACTTTTTCTGATATTTTCAATTAAATCTTACATTTTTTTTAATTGATACTATCATTTTGTTTACAGGTCCAATTTCAATTAAATTTTTAATTGATTCCACAAATATTTTAATTGAAACTCATTTTTATTTTTTTCTGTGCACATACAATTCAAGTTGAAAAAGTTCTTTTAAACCAAAATTACAGTGGAACCAAGACGAAATTGAAAAAAGGTCTTTGAGATACGATTTATTTGAAATGTATATCAATGTACAGAACTCAGTATTCAAAATATTTAAAAATCCACGTAGTCATAGTTTCTTTGGCTGTGTTATTTAAGGCCTCAAGAAAGTTGATTTCAACTAACCTGCCACAATTATTTATATAAAAACATTTGGAAAGTTGTGTTTAATTTTTAAAATAGAAAATACAGTTTCCTTACAAAAAACTTTTGCCAAATTTCCACTGTTACCATTTGAAAATTATTTTTGCTGAAATGATTTTAAACATTTCGCAAACTCTTAAACATGCATGCATGCTTATAATATATTTGTTTAATTCAACGGAAATTAAAATGAAATTATTAAAACAAAAAGAATTAAAAAAAGAGAAAAGACGACAAAAAAATAAAACTACCTGAAACTCGCAACGTGGCAAAAAAAAATCACAGACGTCAAAATAATTGACCGCTGGGAAATGAACCCATAAAAAAGTAAAATAAAAAAAAACACACTCTTATGAAGGATAATCAGTGAAGAGAGAGTTTTCCTTATTAAAAATCATGTCAAAAGCAAAAAAATACAACAATATTACACAGCTAAATAGCTTAAAGGGTGGCAATTATACAGGAAAAAATGCGAAAAAAATCCGTGTTGCAAAAAAATGAGAAAATAAAATAAATAAGTACCTTCATAAAAACCAACAAAAAGAAGTTTGCAGCTTTGATGAAATACTGCCAAATAATTCTTTCACTTTTGCTTTTGTGTCCACTAAAGGTGGGTTTTTATTTTGACATTTATTAAACAGTGACTGCTACCCAAACTCTGCTTTCAAAGGTACATAACTGGCTTTTAGGGAGTTGTTTGCAACAAAAGTTGGACGTAGATGGTTATAAAAGCAGCTCATTATTTATATGGCGTGTAAAAATTCACGCCACGTTAGAACAAAAAACAAAAGCAAGGACTTTTAAACATTTGCTTTATGGCTGCTCTACGAGAGAGTAGGAGTCACTATTGATGGTTGGGGTGGGCAAAGTAGAAAATATAAATTCCTAGTAATATTTGGTTGACGGATAATACGAATAATAAAACAAAAACAACAAATATATACATATATAAAATATAAATACAAATACAAAAAACGCTAAAGACTCATTAATATTTTTTTTTTATTAAGGTCTTGTTTTACTTTTTTGTTTTTGCTTGTGTTTGGTGCCTGTATAAATGTTTTGGTGTCGCAGGATTTTTAATGTTGATTAAAACTCAGCCAGGACAATGAACAATAAACAAGTGTCTGGCTCAGAACAATAAAAAATACAACACTTACAGACACACACACACTCTCACTCCCGCTGCCATTTGTTTTGTTATTGTGAAATTAAAATTGTTAATATGTAGTTGGCTTAGATGGAGACTTAAAAACAAGTCTTTAAAGATACAAATCAAAAGTTTCACAATATGTTTGCCCTAATTGAAAATTATTGAAATTTAACCAAATGTAATTTGTAGATTTTAAAACAATTTGTATTTTTAATGCCTCTTTTAAATATTGTTCAATATTTACATTTTCTAAAAATCTAAACTTTTATGAAGATTAAAATTCCTAAATTGTTAAATGAAAAACAAAATTTATGACCTTTAACTTTAAAAGCCATAAATTTTGTAAGATTTTTGTCTGCTGGCTTTTCCACGTATGAACACTTGATGAATTACCAAGAAATTATTGTTAAATTTTATAACCAATTTAAGACAATTGATAAAAATCTTAACAAATTTAAGCTTTTTTTTGTTACAGACGTTACATTTTTTACTTAAACAAATAAATCAAGTGGTCATCTTTTACAGCTAAATGAAGCTGTGGTTTTTGGTTCAACACAAGAAGCTACCAAAACCTTAAAAGAAATAAATATGTACATTTCTTAAGGTTTTCGTTTTAAGCATAAAAACCATAAATGAATGCCAACACGTACAACATATTTTGGTTTGTTAATTGACTACAATAAGAAAAATTACACAATTAAAAGATAAAATGAACAAGACAATTTCTTTTTTTTTTTAAACAAATTCTTTAGAAATAATTTATAGTCATCTTGAAGATTTTATTAACGAAATTTTTCAAAATTCTTATAAAGGAATAAATGGAAGAATGAAAAAAAGCTAATAAATTTTGAGTTTGTTGTAAAACAGATTTGTAAAGCACCTTTTCTTTTCTTTGATGCATTTCTTTACTGAAGCTATTGTAAGTGTTTTAGAGAAACAAGACTTAATAAATTCTTCCCCCTTTTTTTGTGGCCATAAAGCAAAGAAATGTAGATCAAGTGTTAGAGATATTTCGTGTTATGAAATATTTATATGATTTTAAAAACTCATTAAAAATGATTATTTATTTTTCTTGAGTATGTTTGTTTAGATTGTTATGAAAATGAAAAATGTTTTATTTCTGTTAAAATGACACTATTCTTTCCATGGAATTATAGGAGTAATAATGTTTTTTACTCATTTTATGAGTATGTGATCATTTTTTGGTTTAATACTCATTATGGGTCGATGGATTGAGTGTTAGAGACAATCATTTTAGTTTTTGTTTGTTTTAATGTTTGTGTTACAGAGAACTTTTGTGATTTTATGACATGTGTGGTTAATTATGTTTATGTGTAAAAAGTTTTCCCATAAGATTTACTTTAAAATCATAAGTTTGATATTTACCAAGTATAACTTTATTAGAACTTATTCCCAAGGTATAATTCCGAAATAGTTCTGTAATGGTTACTTTCTGTGACTAGTTCTTTAAGGGTTCTTGTCAACCAGGACCAATCCCAGAACTAATTGTAGCTCTTTCTATAACTAGTTCTCTACCAATTCTTATTCCCTAGCACCAATCCCTGAACTAGCTCCTGTAACGATAGCTTTCATATCTAAAATATTTACTTCTTTAGAGAAAATTAGAAAAAATTCGTTTGTTTATTATTCTGCTCCTTCAATTTTACTCAAAGTCTGTACAAACAAATACTTGAGCATGAGTTATAATTGAAAAATTTTCTATTTATTGCAATTGAAAATTAAATTCAACAATTATTGTTTTATTGTCTTGTCTAACAGAAACACAAATACATAAATTATACACAGCCTTTGTCTAGCAACAACTACATAATCGTACAAATATCCTTTTCCTTTAGCATTATTTGTTAAATTTTTCAATTTATTTGTTTTCATAACAAATTTTCCGCACGGTAAATTTTTATTAGCGTATTTATATTTAAATTGTTCTTTTCTGTTTATTTTTTTGAAATTGCATGCAAACATTTAGAAAATGTTTTTATGTTTTCATATATAAGTACATACATATTTTTTATTTATGGCAGTTGCTTTAAAAATGTGGTTACTACATGTCTTATATATCTGCCAGGATAATCATATCCATAAGACTGTGTTTTCATTCGTTTTTTTTTTACTTAAATACTGTCTAAAGACATGCATCAATAAGTTTCTTGGCAAAAGAGGAAAAAAAAATGCAAATACCAAAACAAATACTTGAGGCCATTACGGTTTAACATAAAGGATATAAGTAGAGAAAATGGGAGGAAAATAAACAATATGACATATGTCTCGATTCAACATGTTTGCTTTATAAAATTTTTAAAGTAAAAAAAAACAATTGAAAAATTCCTTAACACATTACTTATACACTACCTGTATTACCAATATTCTTAAAATTTTATGTTTATACACATACCCAACAAATGGTCGGCTTAGAGAGAACATGGAGTATAAAAACATGTTAAGCTCTTTCTTTCTCTAATGCAATCTAACCAGCTATTGATTGTGATTTGTGTTTTTTATTTGATAAACTTTGCTGACACTCATGTTCTGCCCCTATTGCCTACGAGTGCCGACCTCTGATTTAAGCATATAACAAGGCTTTTCAATAATAATTCAATTTTGTTTTACTACACAGAAATCAAATCTTAAAATATTTCCAAATATTCCATAATCTTATACAAAAACAGAAATTAAAGTCCTTCGGCCTAAAAACTCACACTAAAAGTATCTTTCTATAAGTGTACATTTCAAAATAAATTGGATTATCCTTTGATTCATTTCATTCGTAAGCTTTATTGTAACACAAACCACCACCACATACGTTACATAGAGAAATAGTCTCAGTATGGGACTAATTTATCACTTGCATTTGGCTTTAACGAAAATACAAAGTTTATTTGATTAAGAATGTCCTTAAACACAAATACACACTCTCGCCTATACAAAAAGATGAAGAAGGTGTTAATTGCATTTCAGTTTCTATAAATTGGTCAAATGTAGAAATGAGATTTGCAAATGTCTTTTGCTTTATGGCCATCACATAATATGCATTTCAAATTGCATTTCATTTCAGTTTAAAAAGGGACATTTCTATTAGGAGAGCGAGGTTCATCTTATATTTGATAAAATCTCATTTAGCAATTTGTCAATTTTTGACCAGTGAAGTATCAAACAAGTTTCCGTTTGTTTAATGTGAGTATCAAAAGAAAAATATATGATTAAGAGGATGTTATTTGAAGATTGTTTTTAAGTAAAATTTCTTAAAGGAGAGAAGAAAAGTAGCTAAATACCTCCACAATAATTAAAGTAATTCAAAAATCCTGTGAATTCATCCTAAGAAAAAGTTTAAAATTTTATAAATTTATAACTTTATGACTTTATAACTTTATAACTGTATGACTTTATAACTTTAGAACTTTATAGCTTTCCAACTTTATAGCTTTATAACTTTTTAACTTCATAACTTTATAACTTTCTAACTTTCTAACTTTCTAACTTTCTAACTTTCTAACTTTCTAACTTTCTAACTTTCTAACTTTCTAACTTTCTAACTTTATAACTTTATAACTTTAGAACTTTATAACTTTATAACTTTATAACTTTATAACTTTATAACTTTATAACTTTATAACTTTATAACTTTATAACTTTATAACTTTATAACTTTATAACTTTATAACTTTATAACTTTATAACTTTATAACTTTATAACTTTATAACTTTATAACTTTATAACTTTATAACTTTATAACTTTATAACTTTATAACTTTATAACTTTATAACTTTATAACTTTATAACTTTATAACTTTATAACTTTATAACTTTATAACTTTATAACTTTATAACTTTATAACTTTATAACTTTATAACTTTATAACTTTATAACTTTATAACTTTATAACTTTATAACTTTATAACTTTATAACTTTATAACTTTATAACTTTATAACTTTATAACTTTATAACTTTATAACTTTATAACTTTATAACTTTATAACTTTATAACTTTATAACTTTATAACTTTATAACTTTATAACTTTATAACTTTATAACTTTATAACTTTATAACTTTATAACTTTAAACCTTTATAACTTTATAACTTTATAACTTTATAACTTTATAACTTTATAACTTTATAACTTTATAACTTTATAACTTTATAACTTTATAACTTTATAACTTTATAACTTTATAACTTTATAACTTTATAACTTTATAACTTTATAACTTTATAACTTTATAACTTTATAACTTTATAACTTTATAACTTTATAACTTTATAACTTTATAACTTTATAACTTTATAACTTTATAACTTTATAACTTTATAACTTTATAACTTTATAACTTTATAACTTTATAACTTTATAACTTTATAACTTTATAACTTTATAACTTTATAACTTTATAACTTTATAACTTTATAACTTTATAACTTTATAACTTTATAACTTTATAACTTTATAACTTTATAACTTTATAACTTTATAACTTTCTAGCTTTATAACTTTATAACTTTATAGCTTTATAACTTTAATAATTTTTTTGTGCATTAAGGATAAATTGCATTCACACATAAATCTACTAGTATTTGTGTAGTTTGTTTAAATATGGTGTAGAAGTAGAATTCTCTTTGCCTACACAACATTTAATTATTTATTGACTTAAGTCAAATGACAAGTGATGATTAATGAGTGTTGATATTTATTAAGTATGGATTTCAAAGCAGCAATTTATGGTTTGTGTTTTATAAAATACACTTGGAAAATAGCAGACAGTTTTGTAAAATATTATTTAAATTTTGATGGTATTTGCGGGCAAAAACTAAACTTTTCTCAGTGTTTTAAGATGTAAATAAGAGATTATACATACATACATACTCGTATATCAAAAAACACTTTAGATAAATAATATGCACAATCATGTTTAACACAATATTCTAAATAATAATAATGACCATGAGCCAATATATTAAATATGCAATAAGAGAAAGGACTCCAAGTGAGGGGGTAGGTTTTTAGGTCCAAATATGTGCACTTAGCAATTTCAGTTTAAAATGCATATTCTTACTTATGACACCCCAAAAGTCTTTGTATCCTTATACTCGCACTTCAGTTGAATTGAAAATGAGTGCATAAAATGTGTGTGTGTATGTATGTGTGTTTGTGTGTGTAAAAGGATAATCTGTCATTGCTGTAACATAAGTAAATAAATTGTTGCCAATGTTGCATGCATGATAAACTTAATTATCTTTTGCTTAATTACAACGTCGCACAAGTAAAACTTTACTTAAGTTGACTGCAAGCAGCATGTGGCATGGTTGGCGTTGGTTAGTGTGGAAATGTGGCGGTAGGGTTTTTAACGTGTTATACAAAGTTTTACTTAATGCCATTTTATTAATTGCTTTGAAGTTTAAAATGTCTTGTTTTTAAGTAAAAGGTATAAATAAATGAAATATAATTTGAAATTTATAAATAGCTTAGCAAAGGTTATAAAAACTTTTTTCAAGAAGAGACTTTGTTCACTATACGAGGAAGTAGTGCGGTAATGTGTTACTGCAGGAGTTTTCTTTTAATATTGCAGTTAATAATGAAGCTTGTATTGAGTAAATTTTCCCTGTTACATATGTATAAATATTTAAAGTTCTTTTCACCTAAACTTTGTTAATCTAGCTCTATTAACAAAATTCCAGTCACAAAACCACCTTTTAATAAAGCCAACTTGGAAAATTTAATATTGTAGCTTAATTAGGTTGCTGCTTTACCTTTATTTTATCTTCCAAAAATAACCACATTTAATGCCATGCAACATTTAATTTAAATACTTTAGTTTTCATACGTGTGTAGAGAGTGCGTTCGTGTCCGAAATTTTTCATTTTCATATTAAAAAGTTTTCTTTATTTTTAATGTTGCTAATAAAATGTGAAAATATATTGCAATGTTTATTTGAATTTTAATTTTGTACACGAGTATGTTGACTGTCTGTCTGGGCTTCCTAAACGGGAGTTGTTTTGCAAGTATTTTTGGTCGCAATATTAGAAACAAACATCCTTTGGTGTGCTGGTTATTTTGAATGTGATGGACATTAGAAAAGATTAAAGTTTAGCTTATCAACCAGTAAATGACACACAGCACGTTATGTGATGGGAATATTGTGTCGGTTTTTGTTTCTTTTTTTATATGTATTTTGTTGCCACTGACCACAACTTGTAAAAAAATACAAGGTTATGGAAAATTTTCTTTTGTAGCCAAAGTAAATCTAAGATTTCTGATCACAGGTCATTTAAAATATTGTGATAAATTATTACGATATATCTTAGAATTCAGTGATTAATTTACTAACTATCCTATCCTACACCCTGTATTTTTCTTACTCACTTTTCAACTAAATTGTCATTAAATTGCACATGGAATTGCATTACAAAAGTATGTATATAACTTTTTATTGCTAAGCAGCTACAGAAGTAAAAACTAAACAGTGAAAAACTATGTATATTAATATAAAGACTAAAACAAAATAGCGTCTAGTTGAAAAAGGACATGCTTGTCAAAATACCCAGGAGCGAAATTAAAATCAAAACTCAACAAAATAAAAGTAAACTAAATAGACAATCAAAACTGGCAAGTTTAGCTGGTCAACTAAACGGCATGAGATAACAAACCATTAAGATTAGAATACAAATATTTTAAGGATGATAGAAAGTTTAAAAATTTTGTTTTCTAACGTTTATGGATACCAGACTAAAGGATCCGTGCACCGATGAACAGTGTAAACCGAATGCTCTTTTAAGGGTTAAAACAACTACATATTTCAAAAGTCAACTGTTTGATTTTTGTTTCACTATAATTGATGTGTTAATGAAACCAGCTTATAAAAAATCTACTACAATATTTAGAAAATGTTAATTTGTTTTTGATTTTTTTTTACACTTTCAAAATGTCAGCGCTAAACAATAATCTCCCCAAAATAACCCAACACGAAAAAAAACAAAGAAAATCCTTTAATTCCCATATAAATTGCAAGTAAAAATCAAGTTTTTAAAAATCCCTTTTCCCAACAAGAAAAGGCCTTAAGCAGGCAAATAAAAAAAGGAAACTGACAAACAGATCAGCAGCATCAGTTGCCGACAAATGACAACTTAATCCCATGTTCCTAGACGCTAAACGCGTACTCCTTAAATTGTCGTACTCAACCCCTTTTTCAAACATATTTGTTTAGACAAAATGTTCAAGATCTTTATATTTTGTTCTGACAAACAATTTATGTAAATTATGTTAAATAAAGTAACATTTCAAATAAAAAAAAAATGGATAAGAAAACAGCATTTTACACATGTAAGAATTTGAAAAAAAAACACTTGATGGTTGTTTTCTTGCTAATATAAAAACCCAGATACAAATACAAGGAGTTTGTGTGAGTACAAAAAAAAGGTAGAAAATATCATTGTATTGTTAACGAATTGATTTCGATAGAGTTGAGTGATTTTTATGGTTTAGATTTGTATTTAAATTAGTTTTTTTTCTCCAAATGTAGGTTTTTTATATTTTAAGGGTTTCAATTTAAAACATACTGCAACATTGTTTGCTTACTATGTTTAAGAGGAAAGTATAAGAAGGATATTTAGATTCAAATTAATATGTTTTTTGTTGTTGAAAAATAATTTGTTTTGTCACATGTTTTTTTGAAACTGGTTAAGCTATAAAATAACTTAAATTATGGTTTTACGCATAGTGTATCTAACATGATTAGGAATCAAACACATGTAAAGATTCAAACTCGAATGATGAAAGAAGTTATCTATGATTACTATAAAAGGATTAATGCGAGGAAATTTGAATAAGAATCATGTGAAAGTTGGGTTTTTATTCTAAAAATAGACCATTTATATTCAGCCTTATTATGAGTGTCGTTTTCTTTTTACGACAACGACTCTTTCGTAATAGATTAAAGATAAAATTAAGTTTGTTTTTTTAATCTATTACGAAACAGTCGTTGTCGTAAAAAGAAAACGGCAGATCCAATTTGTGTTCCGATATCTCAATCATGTATTTTGTTACATTAAAGCTCTAGATATGTTTAGAGAAGATGAGGAAATAATATCCCGAAAACTGCAGATAACTTATTGATCGTTTTATCGATTGATCATTATGTTTCAACAGTGTGGCCCAAAATACTCAGACATGATAGCTTGCTACATTTTCGGAATCAAACTAAATAATTTCATTTATTCTGTTATCTTTGAAACTGATATCGCTCACTTATGCTATTCTTTCTCATAGAGAAGTGATTTTTAAAGTCTGCAAAGAAAACTGGTTGTAGCGCTCAAACTGGGAGATCTTGCCGGCCACTGCAAATCGGCAGAAGCAGACATAAACGCATTCTTCAAAAGGTCCATTGTAGGCTTTGTGAGCAGTTGGATCAGTCCCAATTAATAAAAATCTTCGATCACCCGTATTGTATCAGAATTGCATTGCAGAATTGCCTTCAAAAAAGATATTGAACACGAATAAGGGACAAAGGTCAACTGCAAAACGCAAACATTTCTGGATTAGCCTGCATTTTGTATCTCAATCAAAACACTCCAACCAATGTTACTTAAACTTTGCCCACTATTGCCATTTGCCCTATTGACAATGACATCAAAAAGAACACCAGTAATTATATTATACATCGAAAGATAAGATTACTATGTTGAAAGTACTCTTAACTAGTCTTAGTAGTTCAAAGCGAACCAGAGGTATTTCTTCTTAGATGATCTGGATTAAAAAGGCTAATATTTTCAGAGAATTAACTGAAAGTATTAAACTACTATAGAATAATATTGCTGCATGCTAAAAGTAATATAATTTTAATTTGAAATTAAAATGAAAATAAAAATCTTGAAAACAAATTTATGTATAATATTACTTGAAAATACAAAACATAAAATTTTTGTGGAAATTTCCACTTGTCAACACTTGTAATAGCTACAAGTTCGTCTAAAAATCTGTGGTCTCCTGGGATTATGGCACGTACTACAACTTGGCATATTAATTATTAACATATTTTTATAAAAGGAAAAAAAAATCATTTAGAAATTTTTATTTTTTATTTATTTATGAACATAATTGTTAGTATGTGTGGGGGGATGGATGTAGGCCTATCAAGTGTTAAAATGGAAATTTAAGGGAAAAAACTTAACCCAGCAAACAATTTCAAAAGACAAGTGTTTTTGTTTTGTGTGTTTTCTAAAACCCACAGGGAATTTCTGTAAATAAACAAACATGTTGCATAGAGCAGCAGCATATGACACTTTGAAGTCGCACATGAGTCTATTATTGTAAAAAAAAAAAAAAATGTTAAAACACCAACAAAAAACTCACTACTCAGAGACACTCATTAACAGATGTTAAACATTTTAAGAAGTTTATGATTGTTTAGCCGCTTTAGAAAGAAGCCTTAACAAATGAGTGCTGTTTAAATGTAGATGTGTTAAAATAACAATTTCATACCATAAATGTCATGGTAATATATTGTACATGTTCTTGTATATTTAAAGATCTAGTAAACAATTTATAAAGACTAAAATACACACATACAGAAAATATAAAAACAAATATTTTAATTATACAAATGTTTATTTGTATAGAAAAAATGGCGCACGTGTTTAAAAAGAAAAAACAAGTAAAACAAGTAGGTTTTTCCATGACATAAAAAAAATGATTTTGTACTTTTTTTTTAAATCTCCACAAGATCATTTATAAACAGACTCCTCTGTGGTGCCACCACCATTGAGATGAAGTGTTTCTGAAATTATTGTTATTTTAACAAAGTCATTAGAGTTTTAATGTGTGTCTCTTGAACAACAACAATTAAAATTTCTTAGAATTTTTATTAAACAATAATAATAAAAAAAATATATATTTAAGAAATAATAATTGCCTTTAATAGTTTTTAGTTTAGTTTTCTTTATTTAATAATTTTTTTTATCGGATTTCAACATCAACTTAAGAAGCACTTAAGCTGCACTCACCACGTGTTCACGCGTGCTTAAGTAGTGAAAGTTTTTTTTTTTTTTTTTGCTCCAAGCCACTGTAAAACTGCGTTGGTTGGTTGTTAAACACTGTAGAAGTGTAATTAAAAGCGTTCAGTAGTTTTATGAAAAATATTAAAAAACGTAATTAGAAATTTATCATTTGTGGGTCAAGCAATAATGTGGGTTTATTTTTATAGGTTTCTCTAAGCAGTTTAAAAGTGCTTGTAATGAAAGGTTTTTAAACATGAAAAGTGCCACCGTATTGTCATTGTTTTAGCTCCGGTATCTGAAAGTTTTAATTCTAAAAGAGAAGTAGTTTTCATAAAAAACTAATCTGATTTAGCAAGAGCTGATCAAAAACCCCAGACTAAAAATCATGCTTACAAAGTCAATTTGCTATCGGAAACTTTGTCAAATACATTCATATTTTTCATAATTAAAACTGTCATAAGATTACTTACTCTAACTGAAAAATCTAATCTAAATTTATACCATTTCAAACGTTCATAATTCAAAATTCTTTTTAGTCTATTTTTATTTAATTGAAATTCATGTAACCCATCTGCCGACACATGTTTTTTTTTCATATTAACCATTTTCAACACCTTTTGTGGCACCCGTAATGCTCGTAAATATGTGTGTGTATTTAAATAAATTGTCCGGTTGACATAAACAATTTTATGCCCAATTAAATTTCTTTACTATTTTGTCTAGCTTTTGCTACACTTTTGTAAACACTTTTGAACTATTTCCTTTTAATTATATTAACACATTAAAACAAACTTTTCTAGCCTGAAAACTCATTAAATTTACACTCAAAAAGTCAATAAATTTATTAAAACAATACGACCGACCAGTTTCAACATACATGTACAACAATTAATTAAATATAAAAAAATAGACAACAAACAACCCTTTTTCCAATAAAAATTTGCATAATATTCCAGCACATTTTTACATGTCATCGTATGCTAAACTGACTCTAACTGGCAAATTTTTGTAATTATAACAAACACCTTTTTTATTTGTCTAGGAGATCTAGTATAAATTACAAATTTTTATAGGAAAAGTTTAGTTTCATGTCATATTCTTATGAATAATGTGACGTTTTAACGGTTGCGAAATAGTTTCGAGTTAATTTTTCTAGTTTAGAATATTCTATGTTCTGGAACTGAAAAATGACATTTGGCGGTGGAATTTTAAATAGGTGCTCAAGTTAATTGTGGTGACTAAATAATAGAAAAAATGCGAGAAAAAAACCAGATGTTGAAAATTTATTATACGGGTGATGACTAATTTTGTAATTGGAGTAGTTGTTAGTTACAAATAGTTTTAATGTTTTACAATAACGAATAAAAAAGTAGTGGCTTTTTTCTATAAACGGAATATGATATTTGAATAATTTTTGTTAAATATTCTGTTAGTTGACGAATAATTAACTTGGATAACATGTAAAAGAAATAATTAATTGTTATTTCAACTGGCATGGAATATTTAAGCTACAAACCTGCAGTTCTTGGATTTAGTTTCATGTTGACAAAAGCCTGCAATAGCCACCAATAATTGTTAGATCTATGCTCCGGAATAAAGCAATACATCATAATTCTTCCCTAGGAAAAAAAAACTGTTGGTGAAAGCAGACCTTTTAGAACAACCACACGCTCATTAGCACTTACTAGTGAAATTACTAGTGAATGGTGGTCACTTGGTGGCATGTGGTCATCTAGAAACCTGGATAATTATCTCAGACCTGTGGAGACATGACTAAAAAACTGGAAAATACGTGTAAATGAAACGAAAAGTAGACATGTTACGTTTGCGCTTAGCAGAGGAAATTGTCCACCTGTCACACAGTCTGATCATATCACATTGCTTGGCATAAATATGGCTAGCCTGATCTGACATCGCCACAGAGAAGCTAAAAGGGTCCATATGAGACTAAAATCTTTTAATCTGCGCTGTTTAATTAACGACCCAACAAAATTAAGCCTTGATTATAAAGTCGTCCTGTATAAGACCGTTTTAAAACCAATTTGGGCATATGGAATTCAATTATGGGGAATTGCAAGTTATACCAGTATTGATCTTATACAGAGGCCCCAATTCTTAGAACCATGACGAGAGCACCATGGTATATAAGCAATGAAAACATGCATAGAGACTTAGAAGTATGTACAATTGGGATGAATTCAGAAAAATTCGTGAGAGATATATCTTGCAATTGCACAACCATTAGAACCCGCCTGCGAGATTACTTACTTGAACTCAAACAGAAACAAGGCTGCGTACAGCTGATTTATTACCCTTCTAACTTAGGGCCCATTTGTTTATTAATGGTCTCTGAGAACGAATAGTTTTTAAGGTTTAGATATAAGATTGTAAGGCCTATAAAGTATGTAAATGCATATTCAATAAATAAATAATAAATGAAAATTAAAAAAAAAAATTAATCATTTGCAGGTTGGTTTGTTTCAAACAGTTTTAAAGAAATTCATGAACGAACTACTGAAAAGTTGATAATTTGTACTTTAAAACTACTTATAAGAATCTGCTGGAAACGACTAGAATATTTAATTATCTTTATGAATACCACGATTCTTGCTGGGTAAAAATGGACACGTGTCAGCCAAATATACCCAAGGAGAGGATGCTTAATTATCACTAGTGATATCAATTTGTTTACAAGTATCCCGGATTTACACAGTGAGATCTATTCATTGGAAGTTCTAATGCGGTTTAAAGACGATTTCCTGCTCTTCCGAGCATCTGCACGATCAAACTAAAGACTTTGATTGATTTCTTGACTTTTGGAAATCCAGTTGCTATAAATAAATTTTTCTTCGCTGTGTCGCTATCTTAAAGGCAAGTTAAAAGACTGCTGATTTAGAAAATTAAATATAGTGGAGAACGAACTCTTTGCTTTAGCATACATGTGCTTAGGCTAAAAAAAATCTTTCCATAATGGTTATTAAACCAATACTAATATTAAGCGGTTATTTTGGCGATTATATAGCGGAAGTTCTTTTTGTTCCCATGGGAACAATTCAATAGAAGTGTTCACAGTTCAACGAAGGGAACTTCCTTTCATTCTCATGAACAGTTGATAAATAAACTAATATACTGTGTAAAAAGATGATAAAATCGTAATATCTAGACAGAAAGTAAGTACGAGCATCAGATAAACGTCTTGATCAGGTAGTAATTTTTCATAGAAAATTTTCAAATTCCATCGTTATGTTTTACAAATATTTTAATTACAATTAAATCATAAAAAGAGATATTGAAACGAAATTACTAATTCTCTAGGAGTTTAGTTCTGATACTTGTTTTGAATCGTTTTTTTTACAGTTGTAACGAAATATGCAGAGTACTGCTGCATTACAAGATACTGTCACTATTACTTAATCCTTACAAAGAATCAGTAAAAGAAACGGGATAAAGTCTTTTAATTTTTTAATAAATAATTAACGAATTTGTTGTTTTTTTGTAATAAATTGACATTTAAAATTTATACAAATGAAGCCAGCAATAAATATTTACTTTTTCCAACAATTTTACATGATGATGAATTGAAAACCTAAAGTTTCATTAAAAATGCAACCATATAGAAAAAACTCAATTAAGCCACAGAAATTCTCCAACACATATGAAGAGTGATGATGATAGTGAAGCCGGACGTCGACCAAAAAACCAAACAAATGAATAATTTCGTTGGTTTTTTCTGCAACATTTTCGATTTGGAAAATTAAAAATTGCAACAGAACAAATAAAAAATGAGATGCCAAACAAAATTACAACAACAACAACAACAAAAACTAATAGAAAAGAAAAAAAAAAATTGCAAACAAATTTTGGTTAGATATGCAAACAAAACAAATGATATGTATGTATGTTGTGATGGTCATCATGACGATGAAACGAGAAAATTAAGGACAATAGAAACCTTCGGGGGGTTATTTTTGTTGAAAGTGCATCACTAGCCAAACAAACAGCCTGTGATCAGAAAAAAAACAACTAAAATACTAAAGCCCAAAATGCAGTTGTATGCTAGAAATGAATGTGCAAATGTATAAATCAAACAAAGAGCTGCATTTTAACAAACATATTTGGTTTTTTAAAAAAAACTGAAAATTGACAGCTTGACCACAGTTGTTATTACTATTATTGTTGCAGCAAGCTTTCAAGCAACAAAAAACTGTAGATAAAAACAACATTGTTATTGTTATTACTGCTGTTTTTTGTTTTTTTTGACATAAAGTACAGTTCACTTTACATGTTTACTTAGTGCTAAAAAAAAAGTAAGGCAAAAAAACCGATATTGTTTGATAATTGTAATTCAGGCGAAAAATCATTAAAATCTTGGTTTTTTATAGGTAAGCTACATGTGGTAGGGAGATATACTAAGTTAAAGAAAGGATATGCTACGAACATTTTAAAAATTATCGTTTCTGAAAGTGAATTTTCTCTTAAATTGGAAGTCAACTCAATCAGGTATGAGTTTTTTCTTTTTAATCAGATGTGTTTAGAACAAGGATCGGCTTGCATAGTCACCAGGATCGGAAACTCGTACGTTATTTGTATAAGAAGAATAATAAGAAGAATACATACACATTGTAAACGTATGTGTGTAAATTTCATTCTCATAACATGTAAAAAGAAATGTGATTAATTCTGGAAATCAATTTCTCAATAATGTTGAGTCAAATAGATGATGTTTAGAAATAGCTCCTAAACAGCAAACATTGCTGATGACCCCCTAGGCCTTCCAATCTGCCAATTATCTAAAACTACTACTTTACAATGGTATTCTTTGAATTGTTAATTAAAATGAACTCAAGCTAAATAAAAATTTATCTAAGATGTAATTAAAAAAAAGTATCAACAAGTATACAAAAATGATGTTATTTAAATTCATTGTCTCTTTATGTCGACCACTGAGGCCATTACCGCATTCGATATCGAGTAAAATTGATCGTAATTTTCTTATTTGAGATTATGGCATTCGATATCGAGCAAGAAATTTAGTACATTTTATCATAATTTCGATATCGAAACCATTTTTTGATACGATAGCTCATTCGATCACGAATGCGGTAATTTGGCCCCTGGCTTAGAATCCTCATTTTCTTTCATTGAGTTTTTTAAAACTGACAACTGTGCAAAGTACAGCATACGAAATTCGTTTCATATCTATGCTTTCACAAATACAAACCATTTGTTTGTCAAATAGAACTCTTAGGTTACCATGGCTGGTTTTATTTGATTTGAAGCCGACAAATGAGTAGTAGTTACACTGTTGTTTACACAATCGTTACGAAATGCAAATAATTTTGCTGTAAATTTTTAGGGTTTCTTTGTTTATTTCAATGTTTTTTTTTTGTGTGTTTTCAATGCACATGCATTATAAAATGTTATATGCTAAGGGGTTTACCCTCGCCTCATCTGGACTAAACACAATATAATTTTGACAACGCCATCGACATGGGTACGAGTATAACCCCTATTTGACTATGAACATCAAGTGCATTGTTGTGTATTTATTTGGATTCCCTTTTTTTATTATTAAATGTTTAAACAATGGTCAAACATGATTAGTTTTTGTTCTATATACAATATTTGTTGCATTTAAGCAAATACTTGAAATATTTTTGTTGTTGTTCCCTCTTCAAAAATTGCATTAACATTAAAACCATATTATCATGGCTGTTGGAAACATCTAACAAAATAATACCACTTCATTGCTCAATCATGTATAAAATACATTTCTTTTTTTCTTCTCTCTTTTTAATGTTCATCAAAATAAAACCATTTTTATTGTATAAATCGTGCTGATTTTTTTGTGCTGTAACATCGCACTTGTGTTGTATGTGTGTATTTTTTTTTGTGTTGTTGTATTCTTTATGGACTCTTTCCTTGCGTTTGGAGTTTTGTACACGACCACTTTTGATGGACATTTCATTGACCACCACTTGATGAAGTGTTAAGCCATACATGGTTGTTGTTCAAACACATAAATATTCCTCGTTTTCATTTCATTCAATCGTGTTTTCTAGTATTAATAGAGTTATAAACGTGATGCATTAAGGTTATAAATTTCTTTAAGTTTTATTTTTAAAAACATGCCATGGCTATAACATTTCTTACGGTGTAATGCTTAATTTATGGATTAATTTCTTGCAGGGTTAACGGACAGTATATTTATTTTCTAGCATTTGTAGTTTGAGGGAACTAGTTCGAGAGAAGAACTCTTGCTGGTGTGTCAAACTAGTATGTTCATGAAACACAGAACTAGTGAAGACAGTGAATGCTTAAGTGCAGAAAAGTGATGAACTGGGACACAGTAACAGTTCATCGAATATTGACACATGGACTGCAGTACCGCAACATCTAGTAAATTGATTGTAAACCAATATGCTTTCATTGGAATCATAATTGCATTACTCTTTACATGGTCTATCAAATGCTTTAAATCTTAATGGTACAACCGGCTCGACTGTTCTACAGGTCAAGAACGAGGTGTTATGCTACGATCCTTATTCACTTAACACGTTTCTAAACCAACACTCTAATCATTGATTTCATAAGTCAATTACTCCATCTTGCTTCAGAGTATGTAACTGTCTAACGAAATTCCTCCTCTATGTTTTTCCTAGAATTCAGATGACCGTAAAGTTTAACTTCTTGTTTATACATGAGTTGAAGTTATGGGACGTTTTTGTTCCCAGCAACAAACATTGTCATTCATAAAATCTTTACTATTAGCGTAACAATTTGGTACAATATTAGATAAAAGATTCCTTTGCACAAAATTCAGCAATACGATGATTTGAAGTCAAGGGCTAATTTTGAAGAATATTGGAGATTGGTAGACTTTCAGAACGTTTTGACCATTTAAGTAAGAATTGAATTAACTCCAATATTTTATATGAAATATTTCTTCCCAAATAAAACACAAGTTAAATATAATAATCAAAATGTCAATAAATCAACATTAGTTAAAATTTGTGATCCAGTTCACCTGTTATATTCATCATACAATAATTGTTAATAGACCACATACTACAACCGAAATAATTCCTCTACAATAATCACACATTAAAAAAGCATCCTTTAAACCTTTAGTTGTTAACCAAAAGAATATCTGAAATGTATACAAGTATGTCTGTTCCAACACTCCTCATTCATCATTAAATTACGACACAATTGTGTTAACACAGCCAAGCATGTATAAGACACTTCCGCAAAAAAAGAAAACTGAAAAAATCATATTAAGTGACAATATGTAAATTGGTGCTTTAAGCAGACACTTCAATGCAGCCCATAACAACAAAAAGTGTAAATAAAAAATAATGAAATCTTCAGCAAATTTAAGCGGAAAAATAAAAAAAAAAAAAAAAAGCTTAAAATCCAATACACACTTATTCGCTTCATGTTTTTTTTTATTTTTTTATTTAGCCTTCTTCTTTTGGCCAACACTATACAAAAGAAGATTTTTCACAAATATAATTCCTTTACAATAACTACAAATTACTTGAACATGTTATACATTCAAACCAACATAGTTAAATATGTACGTATGTATGTATGACATGATAAAAGGACACAGCCAATATTGCACGTGTTCAACACAAAAAACAAGCAAAGACGAAAAAAAAAAAACAACAGGCTGTGAATTAAACTCAATATACAAAGCATTATAATCACTTTACCCACATCAAAACCAACAACAAAAATTAAAAAAAAGTATACAGATCCAAGTGAAATGAAATGTTTTAAAACACAGACACACACGCAAAACCACTACAAGCAAGTAGTCCTGCCTGGTATTACAGGATGGTGGAAGAGGAAAACATAAACACTTGTCCTTCGCTTATGGTATAGATAGTGTGTATATTATTGGTTATTCTACTATTTACAACAACTTGATATCATACATAACAACAACTCCTGAAGATTGAACACAACTCAACTCCCCTTCCCACCCCCACCCCCTCCAAACAACAACATCAACAAACAATGACAGCAAAAATAAATGATTTTATATAACGTGGTGTTTCTTACAAACCCTATACCAAGACAGACAGAAACTGAAGGACCGACTTACGTTCAACTTTCAACTAACTACAAGGTACAGTTATACATATGTATGTATACATACATACATACACGCAAATATACATACATAAATATTTATTCGTGATTCGATAAAATTTTATTAAAGAATTATTGTTACAGGAACGTTTGTTCATACATATGTACATGGTTCTTAGTGTTCACCCAAATATGCTCGACGTACCATGACAGATGGTCAGCTTGTAGTCACACTCATCAATAAAACGAAAAACTTCAACGTCATCATCGTCAATAACAACAACATCATCATCATCAACATCATAGACAACAACAATAATATCACAATCGTCATTTGCCGTCATATATCGTTCACAACAACGACATGACATTTAAGTATCTTTTTCTTCACTTGAAAAAGCTTATGGAGCACAGTGGGACTTAAAGTTTAAAATTTACATCTATGAATTCAAAATCATGTAGAACCTGGGTAAAAATTTTACAATTTCTGCAAGTTGCTCTAATATGGTATTTAGATATAGTGTGTCTGGAAATACAGATGACCGTGAAGTTTAACTTGACGTTTAAAGATGACCTGAAGACAAGAGCTGTTCTTGTTGCCAATATATAAAATAACGGTAGTCCTGCACAAATTCTATAAATATTAAATAATATAAAATGATTTACTCCAATAATGATTAAAATATGCCTTTCCAAAAAAAATACTACTTCCTTAAATTTGTCTCAGTTTGAAGAATTTGTCAAGTTCCCAAAAAGCTGGATTGGATTCACAAAGTCTTGATTATTAATGTCATTATTTACTGTATTCTTTAATACAATAATTTAAAGTCAAGAGCAATTTTGGTACCCAAAAATATTAGAGTAGTCCTTCAAAACGTATCGCCTTTCAAAGTAAGATTTACTCTTACGCATGATAAATGATTCCTTTCTTAGCAAAGAAACAAACAAAACACAATCTTCTTGAATACAACGAACTGGAGTCATCAAACAGCTGTTCTTGTCTCAAGAAGTAATATTGATTATGATTCACAACGTCTTTACTATTTAGTAAAGCTTTACTACAAAACCTGAATGAAAGTCAATTTTCTGAAATACCAAGATACTGATCTGAATCACACTGCAGTAATTTCACAGACAGCATTGCGTGTAAAGTTTAACTACTCTACATATACTCTATTCCAGAACTTTACAGGTATTATATGCAGAGAAGTATTTCACATACAGCATTTCACAGGTATTACTTGCGTTTTGAAGAGACGTTGATCTAAATTTGCTGGGTTCAAAGGCAGATGTGATCCATATACAAATCAACATATCTCTTCTGATCCCCAAGCCTCCATTATACATATGTGAAAAAAATGCCAGCTTTTGTAGAAGAGTTTAGTACAGTAGTTGTTCAAGAAGAACTGAAATGTGTGACAATTTTATTTCCTTTACTGTATCTATCTACATATGTATGTATGTATGGTATATTCATTACCCACTGACCCCATAAGTAATGATTAATTTTCTTTTAAGTAAATTTAACCACTAATTATAACCACCCAAACCCACTGTAACTCTACAGATATAGCATTGTAGCATAGTGTTGTATATTGTATCTACAAGACATACCATATTTCCTGTCTCTTCCTCCTGTATGTATCTTCATCTATAACAAAAAAAAAACATAAACAAAAATATGAACAATTGACTGTACACATTCATTCCTTTTGGATTAACACCACCCCGCCCTTGGCCTAAATGTGATGGTCTCTGGCCTATGTGCGGTTATTTTTCGCTTCTTTTATTTATTTTTTTCTGTTGTATTTTACCGCATCACACATACACATAACTTAAGCTAGATTTACACGATTCAAATATTCTTCAAAATGCTTCAAAAACTCCTGTAAACAGACAAAAATTCTTCAAAATTTACTTATTTAATAGTTGTTAATAGTTATTAAATATATAAATTTTGAAGAAATTTTGCTGCGAACACGATTTTGAAGCATTTTGAAGAAAATTTCAATCGTGTAAATTTAGCTTTAGTTGTAGTCGTCAGTCAACATCATCATCGAGGACGTTGGTTGTTGTTTTCATCATTTGCATTGTAATAGATTGGAATAAGGGTGGATTTTTTCCATAATTCTTTAACTCTCTGACCATTTCTCCGGCGAACGCAGATACATACTCGTATAACTGTATAAATAAGTACTGCGACGACGACTACTACGAATGAGTACTTCACTACTACTTACTTTATTTTTGTTTCACTTAACTCCTCTAGTTTCTGTTTTCCTTCTCTTACACTTTGTGTGTCGCACAAAACAGTTTAACTGACAAACTGTCTGCTTGTGAGAACGTCTTTCAGTCATTCAGTGCAGTTCAGTTTCATTTAGTTTGACTTCCCTGCCTTTTTGCCTCGCAACACAAAAAGGGTACAGTTTGTACTTTGATACTGTTGTTAATGTAAACCTAAGCCGCTTTTTTCCTACGGCACACACAAACACAGAACTACCACTACTATTACAATTATTTACATGTTCTAGAACACATACTGTTGCTCATCTGTTGGTACGGTGTGTCGTGTACTTGTTGTAATGATTATGGTGTTTGTGTTCGCTAGAGGGTTGGGGGGGCTTTTGCCTGTGTCTGTATTGTGTCTCCTTAATGGGTTTGGGTTACAATTCGATAAACTGTGCATAAATATAAGGGCAGTATGAAGAGTGCTTTCAAAATATAAGAGATGAAGCCACTGGCGTTAACTATGATTAAATGTTTGGCTTTGCCGATGGCTTAAAGAGGACTGTGTTAGATCTGCATAGCTTTAATTTTTCATCAAAATTATACACAAATTCCAACTTGCGTCTTGGTTAAACTTTACAAATTACGCCATTACTTCCTTAAATACAATTTGTTTGCAATGAGTAGGAATAAATCATTAAGCTGAAGACGTCGCAAGCAAAATTGTCTCCAACTTTGAAGTAATAGTTCTGTCTAGTCTCTTTAAGAAATCGAATTACTTGGAAGAGAAAAACAAAGGTGAGTAACGTTTTTTAAAGTTTAGCAATCCCAAATCTAATTGCGAAATCTAGAAAGATTTTCTAATGCTTGGTTTTCACAATGTCATTTTTGTTGTCAAATTGTCCAAATTGTTGGCAATTGTATGAAAACGGGTTGTCTATGGCGTCTAATGAGATTGCAAACATAGATGACGCCATATGACAACCCGTTTTCATACAATTGCCAACAATTTGGACAATTTGACAACAAAAATGACATAGTGAAAACCAAGCATAAGAGTATTATTGACCTGTGACCTTTACAATGAGTTATGCAGAAGTTGGAAGAATGCAGAGAAGACTTGTGAGCATTTACTACTTACCAGTTTTTCTTACTATGTATATATTTACTGAGAAAACTATCTCTATATGTAGTTGCGAACATAAATGCAACAGCGTCCTTCATTAAATCAACACTCATATCAGATCTCAATCTCAATGAACATTCAACCAGTATTAAAGAAATTTTGAGTTTGAGAATCATTAGAGATCCAGAAACTCGATTTTACTTTCATTATTTTTAGAAAAAATTTATTTAACTTTGAATAGACTTGTCCTCCTGCCCTCATAGATTTTAGTGAAAATATGTACATTACTACGTACAAATGACAACTGAAAATCATCCAATTTCAAATTGTCGTCATATAATCCATGGAATGGTGGTAGTAAAACATACAGTTTTTCTATAAACACTCGACTCTAACAGTAACCAGAATTTTCTTTAACTGTTTTTTTTTATTATTTTTTTCTTTTTTTAAGTGGGGCATTTAGGTTTGGGGATGTAGTTTATAAGTTATACACAAATTTTTGGTGGTGGGGAGTCCAACACCAAAGTGGAATTTACGCGCGTAATGTGATTATATTGTCGCTGTAAAAAGTGTACACACACAGGGATATTTATTTATTTATTTATTTATATTCATATGTGAAACAACAGGCAAAAAAAACTGTTTTTCAGGTTTATTGATGTGCAAAATGTGACTAATAGGAAAAATAGTAGGTATGTAAGTACTCGTATGTGTAGATATTTATTCAGAAACTTGTGTATTCTCTACTATACGTGTAATAATGTCATTATGGAAAACTACCAGCCAATAATTTAGGAAAATCAACAACTGTTTGGAAAATTTGCAAAGGTAAAGAAGAACTTTTTTACATTTTACAAACGTAACTGGAAGAAGTAAATGAATTTGAAAATTAAATTACTGGTAAAATAAAATATAATTTCATAATTTGAAAGACTGTAATTTTGGCTATGTTTGATTAACAAAGTTATTCAATCAATACTGAAGGGTTTTTGTGAAATTATCAGATATAGAATTAATGAGTCAATGTCGCACGGAAAGTAATATTTTTTATCAATATGTCTTTAAAGAAAACATTAACTAATACAACAAGTTTAATGAATAATCTTTATGTTAATACATTTTAAATCTCTCCATCTTTATGCATAGTAAAATTTGCCAGAGCTTTTAGTAAAACTTTTAATTGACTCTATACAAGCTTTCGAAACATCCGAAAGGTCATTCAATTATGTCTCTGCAAACATGGTCCATCCAATGCAGTGACTCAGAAGCCAATCAGTGGTATTGTCTTTTTAGCTAATTATGAGGAAAATCTTTCTACTAATCAGATCAATTACAATGAACATTTCTTTGCTGTTGCATAATTCTTCATACTGGGGGGTTACTCTCTATTGTGATGCGAAAGGTAAATGCGATAAGAGTACAAATTGGTACTCTGTATCGTTCACGCAAACGCTTTCACAAAATAATTTGAAAAAGTAGTAACGCTGGCACCACAAAGTAAACAATAGAGAAGAATGGCAGTTAAATTAAATGTCAAAACTTGTAAATCAAAATATTTGAAACAAAGGCTGTTTTCATAAACGCAGTATGCAATGCAACATTTCATTGCATAGAGTTCATAATAGCATTTAGAATATAATTTAAAAACTTTTATCACATAAAATATAAAGATATTGGACTATTAAAGAGAATCTTAAAACAAAAATGTTTAAATTATATGAAATGTTGCATTGCCTACTGCGTTTATGAAAACAGCCAAATTTTTTGTGCAGTTCGAGTTTTAGCTTACTTACATGATGCGTTCCCTTTGCTTTTAATATTGTGTTATTGCAATAGATTTGCGCTTAACACACGAAAAGAAAATACGAAAACGCAATACAGGGTACCAATTGTTCGATTATGTTTCATTTTTCTTTCGTTGCCGGGGTACCGCAGTTTAGATTTCCATGTTTTTAGGCAAATATTAACTTGTTGCAGGTCGACTAAATCAGTTCCACAATCTCATCCGCTATAAAATTATTTTTGGATATTTTCCAGACTTGGGTCTCATATAAGTGAAATGCATACTAATCAAATAAATCAAGCACACTATCGACTCAACACCCTTAACCAATGAACATTTCCGTCTGTTCAACAATTCATCTCACTGGCCGAACTGTCACAGCTCACATGTTCAAGATTTATGAAAATATCAACTCGTTAAAAGTAGAAAAAATCTCTTTTATAATCTCATCACCTGTAAAATTGTTATTTAAGCATCTTTTGATTTTGATATACGAGTGCTTTTGAGATAGAACTTTACAACGTTGGCATGAGAGAAAACATGAGGACAAATTTCCGAGCCAATGTCCGTTTCCTTTAAGGTATCCAGAGACTGGATACCAGAGATTTTAGTTATCGTAGAAAATCGGCTCAATATCGTATGATACAGACATTGATTATGTCTTTAGAATGAACTTTTTGTAGTAAACTGCATTCCTGACTTGCTCTACAGTTAAATTTAATCTTTAATCTGTAAATCTTTTTCCCAAAATCAATTTCTCTTATCTATAAATGAAACTGATTTAAAAATTTCTTTACATTCAGTCATCATCATAAAACTCAACACTGCACACAGCAAAATTGCTTACAGCTAAAAAGTTCAATAAACCTAAAGAAATTTTAGTTTCGATTACAACAGCTATTGCTGCATGGCTGGCTGAAGCTGCTGCTGCACTACAATTCATGTCTTTTTCATCTTGCGTTTGTAACATAAATAAACTATAAAATAACAAATCGAGTCAATTTAGCGGAAATCAAATATCAAAACGACAAACTCATGTGACAAAAGGAGAAACAAAGAATATAAAGTAAAACAAACACAAGCAAATACTCTTACACACACACACATAACAAGGAATCTTTACAGAAATATCAAGGTATATTATGAAAAAAGGTATATAGTTTACAAAACACAAATGTTGAGTGGAAAAATAGAAAATTGTGAAAAATCTTATGGAAATAATATGTTTACTCGTATAGTTTTCTCTACAACTAACAACACAAGCTAACAATAGCAGTCAAACCACAGGATTCTTCAAAGAGGATAGATATATGTACATGTTAAGAGAGGGTTTCCCATATATAAATGTACTCGTACATATGACTACAATTGTATAAATACCTTGATAAATAATACCCAGTTTAAAGTAACAAAAGACTTTCTTTTCGTTATGGTTGCATGAATGAATGACTGAATAAATGATGGTGATATTTGTCATCAACATAAAAAGATATAATCAAACCTAGATGTAGAAATGTACCCTTTTATTTGGTTGTTTTTTTTTTTGTGTATTTTTCAATATGTTTACTTACTCTCGTTGAATAAATGAATAAAGTCAACAAATCTTTTGTTACCTTAGAAATTCCCTTATACACCCTTTTGTGTTTAAAGGAATTCTTTGCGAGGAATACGATTAATATCCCGTAATAGGAGGAAATCAATTTAAAACTAGTTTGAAGACAAAACAAACAGCTACATACCCTTTCAGTTAGATAAAGTGAACAATTTTGTGGTTTTCCCAATAAAAAATTGTGGAATACAAAGCAATTTTTCATGGTTAAATGAGATGAAATCAAAGGAATATAGTGGTTCCTTATGGAATTCTTTAGTCTAGACACTTTAAATATTTTATCGTAGACATAAACCAAATTTTGTTACGCTACTCAATGCAAAAACTAATTTAGATAAAAACAATTCCACAATTTTATTTTTCGAGATTAAGGTCAGTTTTTATTTTTATTGTTTATTTTTTCCGATATTTCGCTATTGTAAAAATAAAAACTGACCTTAATCTCGAAAAATAAAATTGTTTAATTAATAAAAAGTTCGAACAATCAGTTAAATTATTAAAAACAATTCACTTACTAGGTAACGTTACATATCGCAACTAGAGAGTATCTACTCTGGGAGTTCTCTAGGCCATTTGTATTAACCTTAAATATCATGATAATCAAACTTCATAATCCGAATGACTTTGTGAATATTAAAGTACTCACGAGTCTTCTATAGGTTTTCTAAACACTCAAATATAAGGTGTTGTAACTGTTATTCTCCTTCTCGTCTAGACAACTTTTGAGTCAAATTGAGGCCCAACCAAAAGCCAAAAGAGTATAGGTCATTTCCAGAGATTAAAGGCTAGAGAGATTCGGGGCATTTTTGATACTCTACATGTCATAGACCAACTTTATAGTTTAACACCCATTCAGCAATTATATTTGATATTGCAACCGAGAATACCTTGATAACTCTAAGCTGGCCCAGTGAATATTTGCTAATAAAAAACCTTTCGTTCTAATTTCAGTTAGGAACCAAATTTGCGGATGAACAAACTACATGTATAGGTAGATATGAATGGTCTTCGGATCCATAGAAAATGTCCAGTCCAGTGCCCCAGAAAACAGAGATCATGGTCCAGTTATCTCTAGTAAATATTCTGATCGTAAAGTTCGTAACTAAGATTGGTTCAGTGGTGACCAATACGGTCACGGCCATACATCCAATGGAACATGTCACATCATGATTTCCTTGGTTTAAGAACTAACACAACAAGTTAGACTTAAAATCAGACGATGGGAGATTAGGTTTTAAACAGTGTGTATGGCAGTGCTAAGGTAATTTAAAGCTTTAAATAAGTAGCATATTTTCAAATTGGTTAAATTAAATACTATTTAGAAATGTATTTTCATGAAAGACCACAAACTAACCCTTCACCCTTTTGCAAGACAAAACTCGGTACTTTAGTTTACAATTTACATTGTAATAATTACCAACTAAACAATAGACTAAACATTTTATGACAAAAAAAAAACAACAAATACTTGAACTACAAACCTGGCAACAAAACCTGAGCCAGCAATATGGCGACAAAACAGCAACGATGACAACAGCACTTGAGACGACAACTTCTTTTTCAAAATACATCTCCCATTCAGCTAAACAATTTAAGATTAAGCATAAAAGTGTCTTATTACCCATCTGCCTTAAGCATCTACAGCAAAGGAGTTAAAGTTGAGGAGTAAGTACACCCATTACCATAGTCAGTGTCAGCCCCAGCATCTCTTACTCGCATGTATGTATACGAATACAAGTTTCGGTGGCTGCTGATTCAACAATAAACATCGAATTTCTACTTCAATTAGCAACGTAAATACATTTTGCCGTTAAGTAAATCTTACGCAAATAGTTCGACGTTCATAAAATATGCAAACAACAACAGCAGCAACAAATACAATAAGAACAATAAGGACGCTTGAAATTTTGCATAACGAAATATGAGACCGCAATTAATTTAACGTTAAATAAACAAAATGACAACGAAAACGACAGAAAAAAAAAAAACATCAACAAAATATATACAAACATAAACTAATTCTGTTACAGCAAGGATAAAGGCTCATAATACGCTCTTCCTTTTTTGTAAAAACATTTAAGCAGGGTGTCTGTTTGTAGATGAGAAAGAGTGTGAGCATTTGATTTAACAGAATGTTCAGCTAATTGCAAAAAAATATTATTTTCTCTTTTAGAAAATGCTTGTAAATAGATTTTAGATTTTAAAATAAACTGTGGTTAATTGAATCATTTGATTTGAGTTTCACCAGGACTGGGGTGTACGCAGCAGCATTTTCAAAATTTATTCAAATTTGTTTATTTAGTGTCTATGAGTGTGATGTTTGCATTGCTGTTTAGTTTACAATTGTTGTTAAAATCCAAAACCAAACAAAAAATGTTGGTGACATTTGAGAAGCTTTACCAATTTGTAAATATAATTGTACCACAACAGCCAGTTACAGTAGCAAGAGGAGTGTTTAAAGTATTGTTTCAATTTTGCCAGAAATAACAAACAATTGTAAAGTGATTATTAAAAGTTTTGACAGCTGTCATAAGCAATAACTTTTTTTTCTGGCCCATACAAATCCCTTGAAAAAGAATAAAATTTCAAGTGGTGGTATAAAGCAATTAGTTGAAAGCTCAAACATTAAAATAAATTTAAATTATTCTCTTAATACAAGTTCGAAAAGACCAATTGCTATGGATGTGCTGAAGAACTAAAAATGTCTTGATTATTTATTATAAAGACATTTTTAGTTCTTTTCTATGAATTATATTCTTGATTTCTTGAACAGTGCTTAAAGAATATGTATAGTTAAATGAATCTTTCCATTTTCTCTTTTATAATTTCATCAAAAAACTATTTTTTAGTAAAAATCATACACAAAAAAGCTTTTATCACCCAATAGGTTTTTTATGCCAAAAACTGTTTAAACTTAAAAGCTTATTATATAAAAAAAAAACAGTTCAAACCTAAAAGCTTTTTATATTACAAACGCTTTTGCATTACAAGTTTTTGTCTTGCTGTTTGTCGAAAATGGTTTTTTATATAAAAAAAAATTACTGTTTTTTCAAAAAAGCTTTTTTTTTTATCAGCAAAACAAAATTTATACTAAAAAAGCTTTTTCAATAAGATTTTTCCGTTTAAAAACACAGTTTGCACCAAAAAAAAGCTTTTAAAACAAAAAAAGCTTATTAACAAATCTTTGCTCATACATAAGACAAGCTTTGTAACTAAAGAAGAACCTTTTTTACTCCTTTAAAACGATTTTAAATTGAGAAGGTGTATGTTGAAAAAGCTTTTAAAATTAAAGCTTTCGAAAAAAAAAACTTCCAAACCCTTTCCACTATGATTATGTTAATATTTCCCATCTAAAATTTTTTATCTTAAACTTTAATTCCTTCAACCACACTCTTTTCTCGTAACAAAATTCAAATCACAAGCTTGTCTATTTGGCGGGGAAGTCATTTCAAAATTTATGCATTTTATTTTGACAAGCGGAATGATTTATTAACCGTAAGTAATTTGTAAATATAAACTGAATAAATAAAATCTTATTAAAATGGACTACAAAAACACCAACAGCAAATATAAAACTGAAAACAAAAAAAAAAAAGGATAAAAATTTAATCATAAAAAAGTCCCTAAAAAACACAAAAAAACCCTTTAGGAAAAATAATGATAAAATACCCACTCTGGACTAGAAAAACAATTTGTTTTACTTGACAAGTGGTCAAGTGTGTTGATAGCAAGAAACTGTAAAGGAAACATTATGTTACTGGCACTATTGCAACAAGCGCAACAAATTTTGTAAAATTATTATTATTTTTTTTTTTTGATTATTTTATTTCTTTGGTAAAATTTATGCCATAAAAATGTTAATGTTGTAAAATTCAGTTATAAAAATGTTATTTTTTTTTTTTGGAAAAATGAAAAACGACTTAAGGGTCGTTGAATTAGAAAGTTGATAGGAATAAATATGTATATGTAGTAAGTAACCCTTTATATTTAACCAATGAATGTGACCATTGGTTATTTCCTTTAGTTTATATTAGGTTATAAATGATGTATGTAAGTCGTAATATTTAAAAATTATAAGAGGGTAAGAGATAATTCCCTTAAGGACTCTTCATTTATTTAGCTTAATACTTTTTGTTTTCTTTTTCCCATCTTGTCGATTTCAATATGTTTTATATGGTGTTTAATATTTTTTCTTTGGTCAAATTTGATGAACTTTTATTGTAATTTATTTTGCGGTTTTTATAACGTTTGTTATGTGTCAGAGAGTTTTGTTTGCCAATCATGCTACAAATGGATGTGAACTTAACCTCAACAATCTGGCACAATTGTGGAGTAAATGTAAACGCCAAATGTAATCAAAGCTGGTTTTTGTCTGGGATAAATAAGAATTTGTTACACAGAATCATCAGGATACTCATATTGTTGGCTTTAAATAAAAAAGTACGAGTATCTGTTTTAAAAGGACATGTAAGAACAAAAATCTTATGGACTGCTTCTGGCAGCATAGTTTCACTGAATTATTTTCTGTTAATTTTTTGTTACACAACATTTACTTTTTAGTTTATTTCTCCTGTGATGTGCCCTACTGTTTGTATGTTTACTATAATGATCTGCTATTAGCACATATTTGCTGTGTTTGGGACATAAAACCACAAAATTTGGCTTCTGAATTTGCACAGTTTGCATTGTTTCAATTATAATTTACCTTATAATTTAAAAAAAAAACAATTTGTAATAATGGTTCATATTATTTTTTGTGTGGAGTGGTTAAGCCTAATTTGTGTGAAAATCCATTTCAACAGTTTGCCTTTTTTGGATGCTAAGTGTGATAATAGCTCATTCGACGAATTATTGTGGTTAAGAGGTTTTTGTAAAATCGTTTTTTAAACAAATTGTTTGACTGCTGAATAACACGAACATGAACAAATAAAAATCAAAATCAAAAAAGCAAAAAAAGAACCGTTTTATTTTCATATTAAAAAGAAAGCAAATCTGTATCTGAGTTTTTAAATTATAACTCCCATCCCATTATTTTTGGAAAAAGACATAACTGTGTGGTTAAAGGAGGGAGACCAGTTTTCGATTTGCTCTTCGTCTTGTTCTAAACTGAAAGTCCAAAAGTCGAAAAACTGAAGGGTATCATGGGCATCTGCACCGTTCGCTGGGAGTATGTTGGAAACAGTATATGTGGGACCGGTATGCCTGGTGATCCAAGTCTACTGGTTCACAGTAATGCCAGAACTAACTTGCTTTTCGAGGCTGTTAATTTTTTGTTCTCAACATTCGAAAATATGAAGGGTATCGTGGACACCTTTACCGCTTGCTGTTAGTATGTTGAAAACGGTACGGTCTATGTAGGATTACTATGGCTGGCATTCATCGGGATAGACTCTCGTTTCCCAATGAATATGATCCGCAAATATCTGTAAACTGAGGGCGGCATTTAGACTGCTCTGTAAGTTTCCCCACTGGATATCACTCAACGACAGTGACCACATTGGAGTAGCAGAATCACCATTGATGAAAATTGTATATGTTACAAAAAACATTTCTTTATCCCTACCCAGCATTTTATAGCTTTATTTCTTTTTTCAAATTGGCGAGAAGAGCATGAGAAATTACAGCACAAAGGATTGAAAACTTAGTTGAAAGAGTTCAAAAGTTTACAACATACCGATATCAGCTTTAAAACTTGTTAAAATAAAACACAAAGATCCAAATAAATATTTTCAAAAACTAGTGCTTTTGGTCTAAGTAGTATAAGCCAAGGAAGTATCATTATATTGACATTTTAAGCCATTTTAACCAGTTTTATTGGTTTATTATAGAAAAGTCATTCATGTTAGCTCAAAATAAAATAATTTTTATAAATATAAAGCAAATCTTTACCATTCCAGCTGGCCTATGCTTCTTTTCCTTACACCTATACAACTTTATGTTTAAAGAAAACCCCCCAACCCTTTTATAAGTTAATTTCTTTAGATTTTATCAATAACATTTTCTTACAAGGCATAAATAATTTTTACAATTTGTTCTAGTTAAATAAAATTAAACGTGTTTGTTGCTCTAACCCCTTGTTTAACTGTTATTTGATTGACCAGATAGTTGTTGGACAAAAATCCTTTGGGAATTTGCCAGCAAACTGGCCAGTAAAATAATTTTTAACCCCATCCAAAACAACTAAACAGCAAAGAAATGAATGAAAACCAAACTACTTACACACAAAAATGACATGTAAAAGATACAAGATTAAGAAAAATAAGTGATTGATTACCTTACAATTCCCCCAGGCTACAAAGAAAAGACAATAAACGATAAAAAGGGTTTTATTTACACAATTTGTTATAGGAAGAAGCGTGAAGCATACGAAAATATGTACATATATACAATATTAAACTAAGAATAGTTTTGCCAAGACTGGTAAAAACAAAACTAATAACAAGGAAATTAAACGGGATAACAGACACATACATACATACATACATATGTATGTATGTATGCATATATAAAAAATTACTATTCTTGACTACAACAAAGATTATAAACAAATGTTTTCTTTTTGTTGCTTAATAATTTTCCTTAAATACTCTCAAATGACTAAACATTATTTTCAGTAAATTGTTTAAAATTTTGAGCATGATTTGTAAGAATTACAAATAAAACCAGTAGCAGCTTTGCTAGCAATTAGAGGGTAACGTAAGAAAATTATTTATAATTAAGGTTTGAAAACCAAACGTCTGGACAGACAGACAGACAGACAGACAGACAGACAGTAATAGTACACAAAATGCATTTTGTGATTTTAATGCATTTGTAAAATTTATCATTTGTTAAAGAAAAAGTGCCAAGAAAAATTTTAAATTAGAGGGCATAAAAACTAAAAAACCAACATTTTACGCGTTTTGTTAAAGAGAAAAAAAACTATATATAAAAATAAATACAAATTAGAAGCATCATTAGAACCTTTTTTACCACGACACACTCGAGTAAATTACTTAAATCACGTAAAATTTAGTAGAGACGGACACTGAGACAGACAGTTGTTAAGAACGAATGAAGAAAAAAAAACGAATTATAACAAATTAACTAAAAGAAAAAAGTGCAGAAAGAAAGACGAAACAAAACAAAACAAGTCAACAAGATTTCTTTACATTTTCTTGGTTACGACTTAATGTGTTTTCTGTATTTGTTGTAACGACGTAAATTAACATACATTTACAAGAGTTGAGAACAGTGAAGTAGAGGAATATATAGAGGAATCATCAGATCTTAATTTAATACGTTAACCGCAAATGCAACTGCAACCAGAACAGACCAGACTTTGCCAGACCAGGCAAAATATCGCAAAGTCATGACGCCGCTTGGTACTTTTTTGTACAAATACCCTACAGAAAAAAGAAACAATACTTATTATACTTAAGATGAGTTTCAATAAGATACTTGCTTTTAAACATAAATAAATTCATGCAAACTTTTTCACGCAAGGTTTGAATTCGCCGGCATTTGTTTAGTAAAGTGTTGCAAACATAAGTGTGACAGTTTGCCAATATTTCAAACTAAAGTTTGCGACCACGATTTAAGAAAATTCATCCTAAACGATGAATATATTAAAATATAAACTAGTCATTACCAAACTACTTCTAGATAGTGTAGACGGTAATGACTAGTCACCATAAATAGTTTATGCTATTGCCATGTTTTTTGCGAGATACTTATTGACAAATTATGAATTAAGGAACGACAACTGGCTACAATATGAAAATGGTAGCGTTCCCCTAAAGTCGTTGTTAACCTACGAGAATTATTTTTGTTTTACCCACAATCATCTACCAACTAACTTGCAGTTGTGGTCTTTGTTAAATGTAACATACATATATTTTTTTTCCTTATTTTTTATGTTTTGTACCCATCATCAAGAGTAAATGAAAACCAAATCAAGTCTAGGTTTTTCTGTTGTTTATTCTTAAGATTTACAACAGCAGAATGTTTGTATGTTGCTTAACATCTTTTGTTTTCCATCAATTTCGCTGGGAGTTTTATCTTTTAATTCTTATATATCATTCTATATAAATAAATTTAGTTGATATGGCGCGACGTCAGCGTGTGTCGTCGTAGTCATCTTCTTTGACTTAAAGTTTTAGCTCTCGACAAGAAAATTAAGAAAACTCTACAGCAATTACACCTTTTATACACACAGGTCTAGTCTAAGTACAAAAGGTAACAAAACACCAGCTTGATGTCTCTGTAACAAAAAAAAAAAAAAAAAAAAAAACAACAATCAAACAGACAGACAGACAAACATACTTGCAGTACAATTTTAATGCAACCAGCCAGCCAACCGCATTATTGAAGGGTCACTTTTTTATTACAAATTTTTCCTACATTTTTATTTAACTCATCTTTAGTTGAAATTCATCTTTGTTGTTTTTTTTTGCTTTATTTAATACTTTGAAAAAAAAAAACGATGGAAATTAGCGTAATTTTCTTTTGAAACTTACAGTTTATTTGTTTTAAATTTTATTACTAGAGTATTAACTTGTCTTGGTAAAAATCTGGGTTTTCATATTAATTTTTTTGGTTTAGACATTAAAAAAGATGTTCTGATATTTTTATGATTTTTCTTAAGTTTTCCTTTTAAATATGTAATTGAAAGTCTTATATGAATTCGGCTGTTCCTTTGTGTGTTTTAAGAGGCGGTTAAAAATAATTTTCTACTTTGTCGGCTTATTAAGTTATAATTTGAAAGACCAACTGCTGTTGCAAGTAGCTCAAATTAATAATAATTATCTAATAGATAATGATACAATGGAAAATATTTTAGAGTTAATAAAAAAGCGGTAATAGAGATGATTTGTAATTGGAAAGGTACAACCTCGTAAAAATCATATTACATATTTATTAAATTTAACAAAGATTTAAAAAAAAGTACAATATTTAAATTATTACCTCTATTGATTAAACTAATAGTTCATATAACTTTTAAATAAGTCCCAAACTTCTTGGTTTTTTATTGATCATTTATGTATATGAAAAATCGATTTTGAGATAGAAATATAAGTGATCACAGATTGAGGCCATTTTCTCATTTAAACCCATACTTAGAAAGATATTGAGGATTTAGAGTTTTTTCGTCTTTTATATGAAAATACGATTTTAAGATTATATTATGAGTGTTCACAGATTGAGTCCTCTTTTTGTTTTTATCTCATATTTACAAAAACAATAGGATTGAACCTTTTCGAGTATTTAATATAAAAAATCGATATTGAGCCTGAAATACGAGTGAAATCGTTTATAACTCCGTAAATACTTTGTAGAATCTGTTCAAAACCATGAGAAACAAGGAGCCTTGTTCAGTTTTTTCCTATAGAACTGGTAAATATTTTTAAGGGAATAGTTTAAAGAGAACCAGCAAATCCAGCTATCTTTGCTCCAAAGAAATCATCTAAAAACAATTTGAATTTTTGTGTTCAGATATACATTCCTTTTAAATTTATTTAATTATAGAAAGTCATAAATTAATTTTAATTAACAAAACAAATCATTATTCCTTAATAAAATCTTAGAAATAAAATTCATTTTATTTTACATTTCAGGGATTCCTTTAGTATACATGTAGTTTCTAAATAGTTTGTGCCAGAAGAAATTGTCGTAAATAAAAATTAATTCATTGGCAAGGACACTCCCATATAATTATTTTTAATGATAAGCCAATGAAAATCCACTTAAAATAATAAATTGCTTACACTTTTTACCTTTAAACTCTAAACACAAATAAATTTTGTTAATTTTGGGGGGGGGGAAATAAAAGAACTAGTTAATAAACAAATTTACACATAAAATTACAATTTTCCACACCCGAAAGTGGAAGAAAAAAACAAACAAAAAAGGACATAAAAACCACAAATAAAAATACACTTAAGGAAATTTATTACCGTATTTTTTTCCTCTCTATTTAATAAAAATCTACATACTTGTACCAACAGGATAACAAAGAAGCAACACATGAGGGCCACATAGATTAATGAACGATAAGCAAAAAATAATGAATTCGAATACAAAAACAAACTGTTAGATAATAAAAGGCCGTTGTAGTTAGTGAGGAAATAATCATACCAAATATTTATTTATATCTTCCTGTTTTCAAGAAAGATAGAAATAACAAAAAAGAGTAGTTCAAAAAAAAACATATTATTACAAGGATGTGAAAGTTGAAGGTGTTTGAAAATAAAGTAATAATTAAAATTATAATGCTTTTTATTAGACATTTATTGCCTGAAGCAGCCACCATATATTTTAAATTTAATACAATTTAATCATGTCTGTTCAGGGACACTGATAGAAATCCACGGGATATTTTTGTTTGTCATATTGGTTGAGTGTATGTATTTTTATGAAAAAAAAAACAAACTATAACATTTCAAACAATGTGTGGACATTTGTGGTGGTTTTTTAGATTTTTTTTATGAAATTTATTAGTTAAAACAAAACATTAAGGTCAAACGCTAGACTGTTGCTAACAAAATTTATTGGTAAAAACACCTGGTGGAAATTAGGAACAGTTTTTCTTTATTTATTTATTTTTTTTTTTGAGGAAGGGTGTTAAAATAAAGATAATAAATTGGATTTGAGAAGAAGACAAAGGAAGATGGATTTAGAATTGATTACGGGATATTGAACAACTTTGTAATAAAAAATAAATAAAGAAAACCTTTAAATTAGGGACAAATTTTAATGGTACTTTGAGGAATACCTTTCAAAAACGTGTGAATAATAAACAGTTCCTGTTGTAAACAAAATTCTAAAAAAGGATTAAAAACAGTATTTTTACAAAAAAAAAAGAACCTCTGCTAAAAGTACGTTTTTAGCAACTAAGTAGTACTAATACTGTTTCGTCATTATTAAAATTAATTGTATTAAAATTGGAATTATTTAAAAAATGTATTAATTCCTTTAAATTATTGTAGATAATTATTATAGTTTTACAATAAATAGTAAACTGAATTGTCAAAAATTATTGAAATTTTCAATACGCTTGAGATATCTGTACGTCAAATAGTTTTAAAAACCATTTAAAAAAAAATCATTCTTGTGTAAAATATCAAAGCCACTAAATTTAAATTTTAAAAAAATACTAAAAATACTACATTTTTTAAACAAGGATTAAATATAGTACTTTTAAAAAAAGTACTAAATATAGTTCCTTTTAGAAAAAGTACTAAATATAGTTCCTCTTACAAAAAGTAAATATTGTACCTTTTAACAAAATTATTAAATATAGTTCCTTTTACAAAGGTACTGAATACCTTTTTAAACAAGTAAAATAATGTAGTCGGACAAGCCCGACCATATAATACCCTACACTCAGTATATGTGCAAAAACAATTTTTCAGAGATGGGAGCTAATGGCAGCTATGACCGAGTATCATAAATTCGGACCGAATGATTTTTGTATATAGATATGAAACATATTTGTGTGGAATTATATTTGAATTATTATTTGCTCTTTAAAGTGATATTCGGAATTCATACACAAATTATTTGTGGCGATATTTGTTTGGAAACGTGTAAATTTCAAACACGTTTGACTGATAGAGTCATATTTCGAGGGGCTAGTGAAATAATGCTACGATTTTAATCAATTTGAGCCGAAAAATATCATCATTAAATCAACTCAGGAAGTGATTCTCAATCACTCGGTGTACTTTAAGGTGGGTGTTGGACAAATATTACATTTTAAACTATTAAGAAGCATTTAAGAACCGAACAAAAAAAGTAGCATTTTAGAAAAAATAAATATGAACTAAAAGTTATATTTTTTTAATAAAACACCATAAATAGTACCTTTCAAAAAATAGCTAAATAAAGAAAAAGAAGCTCTTTAAAATCAACTAAACATTTTCCTTCCAAAAAAAAAATCTCATGAAAATAGTTTTTGGAAAAAAGTTTTGTCATTAAGACACCAATGCATAATTTGATGATTAATCAAATTAAATATTTTCTAAAGAAAATGCTTGACCACTTTTCATGACGAAATTAAAAAAAACAAACATTTTGGAGTTGAAAACTGCAAAGATTAATGATTTTTAATAAATCACTAAATCATCTACGTCATATGAGAAAAAACGTCAGACAAAATTGTCCACAATAGAAACAAAATCAGACACAGCATCACTTTTAACATCCTTTGGAAAATGTTGATGACTTTTATATATGTATATGTATTATAGGTATGTATAGAAATTTGTTTATTTGTTAAAGGAAGCAAGCAACTGGTCAATTTTCAAGTTTCTTTTTATTAAATGATTTTACCTTAATAAAAGGGTGCTAAATAATAGTAAATCTGAAGAAAACTTTCAAATAATAACTCATGTTTCAATTAATAAACATTTTGTTAAGAAAAAATTCATGACAAAAAAGGAAACAAGTTTTAATCCTTGTAAGTTTCAAGTATTTGAAGAAAACATGTTTTTGAGGAGAAATTTTAAATGCGTTAAATAAATATTATGTCATCAATTATTATTTTTTACATTAGATTCTTAGACACACAGCATCTGGTTTTAATAAAAAAATCTGTATAATTTGCGTGAGATTGTTTTTTTTTTTAATAAATTATGTGTTTTTTGAAAATTCATGACTTTGAGGCGCAAAAAGAGATTTAAATTTCAAATTTATGTTCTTTGCCATTCATTTAAGTTTAAGTTCAGTGTCAGTTTTTTTAATTCAGAAGAGGATTATTGAGATTTAAATGATTTAAATACTTGAGGTTCAAGTTGAAATTTTATGGCAAATAAATTTAAATTTTGCTTAAATTTTTAAAAAATACTTGACCTTAGACTTTAAAATGAATTTAATGCTTTTAGAATATTCAACTGAATCATTTAACACTTGTCAAGTGTTAACACTTGTCATTTAATGTATGATTTCTTTTTAAATGACATATAAAAAATAGTTAATGTTATTTTGAACATTGAAATAAAATAAAAGCTTATTTCAGTCAATGACAAAGTACTTAATGTAATCTAAAATAGTACTTTATAGGATAATCATATGTTCTGACATGTGTCAAAAGTCTTTTAAGTTTAGTAAAGATTTTTTTTAAATATTGTTGCAAATTCCCGCTGTTAAAAATGAACTCGTTTATCCTTGAAATTGACAAATTCCTACTTTTACATTGTTGATTTTGTATTGTTCTCAAATAAGATTCTGTGCCTTTGTTTCAATGAAGAAAATATTATGAACGTTAAAAGGAAAATTCTTTGACACTCCTTTTTAGTTCAGTTTTTTTTTTTGCTGATTTTGGCACACAATGTTTAAAAGTTTTCGAACATGTATTTATTGTATGTCAATCAGTGTCATAGGAGTGCAAGCAGCCAAGTATTATTATTTCAAGACACAACCATTGTGTGGAAATAATATTATTTATGAATATAAAACTGCATTTATAGGTATAAATTCGATTTCCAAGTTTTTTGTTTTTGATTTTTGTTCAACCTCTACCTTTAGCTTTTCAAGCACTCCCCCTTCTTTCAAATTGAGTTTATTTTACAAAATTGTGATAAATTTAACACTTTGTCATTGTAAATATGTAAAGAGTGTTTTTTGTTTGCATTTTGTACAAGCCATGTGTTTTTCTGGAAAACGACTTCAAAGTGTTTTATTAAAAATTTGTTTTTATAAATTTATCACACAAATGTTAATGTGGGGACCATTTTATACCCCCTAGAGCGTGCCTTCTAATGCTGCTGCTGTATTTGACATCAGACACATTTCTAATCTGTTTGGGGTTGGGGAAATCTATGTTTATAAAGTAGGCAGTGTATTTTAATTAGCTTTTTAATGTTATCATTTATTTTGTCATTGCTTTGCTTTCTTGAAATGATTCCAAAAATGTTGCTAATCCAGCAGAAGTTTGAGTAAATATACAAATTTAAATACATGTAAATATGTACTTTAGGCTAAAAATAATGGATTGTTTGAAAAATTGCTTAATATGACTTTAGATTTCTTGAATACTTTTTATCAAAATCTTTAGTTTCAAAATACCAGCTGTTATTATAGGTAGTTATTTTATAACAAACAATTTTATAAACTATGTACCTACATATGTATATTAAAATTAATAAATATGTATATAGGTACATATACATATGTACATTATTTAATTATTTTTTTCCCTTCAAAACTTTATATCAATTCAAAAACAACCTTATATGCACTAATGGTCACCTTAATTTCTTCTTTTTGTTTTGTTTTCTTTTCCTTTATTTTGTCTCCTATTTAAAAAATCTTATTGTGGTTGTTATTATTATTATTTACAATTCCTTACTTTCTTTAAACCAGCGCTCACTTTGTTGTCAACACAATATTAAGAGCAACAACAACACATATTAGTTAACCGAAACCGTTAAACCGAAGATTAAAGGTATTTTAAAACACTCGTGATATATTACACTCACTGTGACGTCACAATAATAAAAAAAGTACAACAGAGATTACTCGATTTACAAACTCACACATAAACAAACTCTCACTAAATTTCTACAACTGCTTATTATTGTTGTTGCTTTTATTTGCACTTGCTAATGTACATACATAGGTACTACGTGACGTCATTTTTACATTTGTTTAATAATAAGAAAATAACTATGAATTCTATATTTTATATTTAATAAATGCATTTTATTTATTTAACTACAACAACTACTTTATATAAGTTGTTGTTTTTGGCTTTTTTATTATAAAACAGGCTTTGGCTTTACTTGTATGTAGGTATGTACATACATAGGTATGTACATGTTCAATTTCTTTTTTCACTGAATATTAAACTTTTAGGCAATTTTATTTTACAAACACATTTACTTTTATTTAACTATTTAAAAAAGTCGTATTTATTTATTTAAAGTAATTTAATTAAAACAAATACGCAACTACTAAAGACTAGTTAAACGTTTAAAGCGGACGATGAAAGGAAAACTGAAGCCACTTAAAGAATGTATAGAAAAACTACCAATCAGGGCTGCCAGATGAATTTCGTAAAAAATCGTCAAAATGCCGTTTAAAAAGAAAAAAAAATCGTCAAAAAAAATCCGAAAAATAAAGTCACTATTTTTAGTAGTATATATTTTGAAATTTATATTTAAACGAAAACATAAAAATTCAAGTTTATATAGTCTCTCGTACAATACATAAATTTTAACTTTTTAAATAAGAAATCACAAAAAATAAACTGTTAAACACAATCTGTGTAATATTTTTATAACAATTTAGTCAGCCTCTACTCTCTCTATCTTTAATTTGGACTGGTCAAGGCAAGTATTTTTGGTTGAGAAGGGAAAAGAGAACAAAAGGGGTACAAAAATGACGGTACTAGTCAATTTTCTTATTTCCTATTGTTTTTACTTTCGTGCATTTTGATTTGCATTAAAAAGTACGAAAAATGAATTGACGTGTGTAAATGAAATGGCAAGTTCAAAAGGGAATTGAACAAAAACTGGTAAGCCAAAAGTGAAGAGCGTGAAACAAGATTTACAGTATTTTATAAATAAATATTTTAATTTAGCATATTTTAGGTTAAATTAAAATGTCAAAACAATTTAGTTTATTAAGTTTTCAATAAAATTTTGACTATAGAATCCCATTCATCCTTCATATTCAGGTACTTATTTTCAAAGAATTCCGTATTTTTGTTATTTGAATTTATTTGGCTGAATATTATTTCGACGTTTTGTTAAAATAGGAGAAGTTTTTGTAGAATTTTCCCGTTTAAATTCAGAAATTGTTTCCTCTAAAAATTTTAGTTCATGGAATGCAGCATTTAAAATTGCTTTTTATGTTTACAGATAAATAAGTAATTTCTACTATTTTTTGGAATTATTATACTTAAACTAAACATTTATCAATAGTTAAGAAAACACTACTATTACTTAGTTTTGTTTTTCAAATATGTCGTGTACTTCTTAATATTTATGATATTAATATGGTGTTCAGACATGCATTTTTAAATGAGTCAATTATTGGTTAATTAAAAAGCAGCTGACAAAAAAATTTTTATATTTTAATTGTGTAAATTCTGATTCAAAGTTTGTATTTATTAAAAAAGAAAAAATAAGAATTTGGAAATTCTCAAAAAAAAAATGGGTAATTTTTATTTATTTACAATTTTTTAAAAAAATTTTATATTAAAAACATACATTCAACTTGACCCGCCATTCTTTGTTTGCATTTATTTAAATTTGAGTTGTAAAGTTTCAACAAAGTTTGTTGAATGAGTATTATTGTGCTAACTAAACACATTTGTCACAGGGTTGGATTTTTGATTTTAACAATTAACTGATAATGAAGCAATTATACTGTGTTCAGATATGCAACATTATTGAGTCAATATTCGGTTAAGTGACAATATTATTTGAAGTGTTCAGGAATACGGAATTTTCAGCTTACTCAATAACCATTTGACAGCTGGAAAACAATACAAAAGTACTCTAAATGGTTGTTGTGTCTCTATGCAAACAAACTTACCTTCACATTGATTTTTTAATGATTTCTTTTGTTGACATTTGCCATTTTATACAATTTTGTTCACTAAACACAGTTGTGAACAGTGTTGCATTCGAAATCTTACTCAATATTATAACAATTTCGTACTTATTGCGCAATAATTAATTGAGATTTTGTATGGAATATTGAGCTCAATAATGGCGTTTATTGCGATTATCGCAATAAAGTTGCATATCTGAACACAGTATTACCCTAATTGAAATTTTGTATGGATAATTAAATTCAATTAGGGCGTTAATTAAAAAAAATCAATTAAAAATGCATGTCCATACACCATATAAATGAGAAAAATAGTTGTGGTCTCAAAAAAGGAAATAATTTGGTAACAAAAACATTAATAAAACAAAAAAATGGTAAAAAATTTAAAAAATTCAGAAAATCGTCACTTTCAATGAGGAAATCGTCATCGCTATTTTTAAACCAAAAATTTGTCAAAATGACGATAAATCGTCAAACCAACCAAGAACTTTTTCAATAGAAAAACTTTAAAGCAAGAACTTTTTCTATAGAAAAATTCATAAAAGGGAATAACAAATCTTTGAATCAAGACAGAGAGTTACGTATTTTCTTCATTGCTATAGGTACCTATAGAAAGTATCTTTTATTTTAAACTACAAATATATTAAAAAAAAATCACTTTAAAACAATTTCATGGCAGCTGACAGGTGAATATTTCAATTCATACAAACACATGATGCCATCATTAAATGTCAAACATGACAAAACAAGAGGAAATACACATTTAAACAGATTTTGCCCAGCAAAAAATCAGAAAAGAAAAAATATAATTTCAAAAAATCATTAATGACAGACCCGATGATGCCAAAAAAAGCGAAAATACAAAAATAAACATTGTACTAACCGCATGAATGAAAGCAACATGTAATTCATACCACAGAAAACATGAATGGCATGGCATAAAGCTGGCAATACCAATGACAATGATTTGTCTTGACATTGAATATTTAACGCTAAATACTCAAATCAAATGTAATGGAAATTTGCTAAGCATTTTAAAATGATTTTCTAGATTTAAACGCCCGACAGATGTTAGAACGTTGATGCTTAGATGACGTTAACAAAACTATAAGAATAATATTGCCACAATTTTATTTATTAAATTAAGATGTTAAAGTTATACATACATATATTTTTTTCAAACATAAAAGTAAAGTTAAATAAAAATCATAAAAAGTAGAAAAGCTTAACAAGTCATTAGCTGTCAAATGACCAAGACATTTGTTAAAAAAAAAAACATGCAATTTGATGGAATATAGATTGTCTGCTGCATTAAATTTATATATAGACAGAGTAGTAAGTCTGAAAAATGAATGCTACATGTCTTGTATTCCTTTGGCTCTATGAAATGGCTTTTTATTTAATGTTTCTCATGATGATGACGTTGATTACGTTCGGTTCAAATTACACTATAATGTTTATATTTCAGTTTAATGTTTGATTTGTTTTGTCATTCATTTTCGACATGATATTTTCGCTTCTGTTTCTCCTTGTATTGCTTTAAGGATATTGCATTAATTTATTGATGGCAGACAATTGATAAAAGTTTTTGTTAAAATATCATTAGTCATTAAATTTGTAGGTGCAAGTAATTGCCTTTAATGCAGGTCACGCCATGAGACATGTCATCAAGGACTAATAAAGCAAAAATCTCAGGTCACATACACAAACAGTACGATAGTACATAAAGGATATTGAACTATGCAGAAGGTAATAAAAATGTAATTAGTGAATGGAAAAAATGCAATTTATAGAAATAAGAAACAACGCTGAAGGGAACTTGTTCTGCAGAAACTTTAAAGAAAAGACATTTTTGTAAAGAAAAACAACTGAAGGGAACTTTAGACTAGAATCTATTGTATTTTCAAAAGGGCACTTTTTTTTATAGAAAAACTGACAACGAGAACTTTTTCTATAGAAATATATACATATGTACTTCCAAACGAGAACTTTTTCTCTAGACAAATTCCGAAAAAAAATCCAGTAGGAAATTTTTTTATAGAAGGAAGTTTTTATATGCACCCCTATCGTGAATAATAATTCCACATGAAATTTGTTCCCTTTTCACATTTTTCCTATTATAATTCAATGTTAAAAACATAAAAGGGAACAAATTGCATGTGGAATTTTTATTCACGATAGGGGTGATGGAAAAAACTCAGCTCAGAAACTACTTCCTTAAGAAAAACTCCTTATAAAACACCATTAAAGTTTGGCTAGTTATTAAAACAGCAACCATTCCTAGATTTATTCAAATTTCCATGAATCTAAAATGTCCAATAAGGAAAACATACAAAACCATAACGAAATTTATACAATTTTTAAGTTCACATCATTAATGCCAACCAAAACCAAGATCATAAATATCGGCAGCATTTTTGTGTTTTCCCTAAAGCCCATTAAGCATAAAAATGATCTCTTAATGGAATTTTTAAGCAGCACGCAGAAAAATTACACAAATTTAACCCTTTTATGTGTAAAATAGTCTCAAACTAAATAAATCTTTTTTTTTCAGCACAAAAACCAAAAAAAAAAAGAAAAAGAACAACATTAAATTAAATGACTATTCAACAGTTTGGTAATTTGAAACATTAGTAACAACCCTTTGTGCCTGAAACGGTACAACAAAAGCCAGAGTAATAAATATAAGCAGCCTCACAAGAAAGGCAAGGGGTACCTAGAGTCCCTTTCCTAAACAAAGATAGACACATTAACACATCTAAACTGGGATAATGAACGACAATGACAATTGTGTTGAAAGGAATGAAGAAAGACCAATTTATAAACAAACTTAAACAGGACAGACGGACAGGAAGAGAAAGGACCATGTTAAAACATGACCAGTACACGACCATTTAAACAACCCTAATGGGACTCATATTTGAAATTTATGTAATCGTTATTCATTTCAACATAATTAGTAGTCTTGTACAAGTATCTAGTTTATTTAAATAATTCAAATAACTTACAAAAAAAAAAATAAATAAATAAACAGTTGTTGCTTTCTTATGCAAATTTGTCCAGATTATAAGATCCCTTCTCAAAACGTCCTTAAATCCTTAAAGGCATCTTACGCTGCATTTATTTTAAGTAAACATGATTGATGCGTGTGACATGTTTTTGTTTCTTTGCAGCATCCTGTTAAACACAATCACACTCTATGAGAATTTAGAACAGGATTTTGGGTTCCTTGTCGGGATGTGTTAACAAATATTTGAATATTTATGACCATCGGTCATATGAAGCGGAAATTATTACATTTCTTTTGTTTATTTTCTTCATTATATAAAACCGTGGATTTGTTCTTTGTCCTGTTAAAAGAAATTAGGTTAAAATAACCGGTTTTTAGAGCAGCCTTTTGAATAAAACAATAAATACAAAATTTGAGGTTGTAACTTTTTGTACACCAAAGTAAATGTAGTGGAAAATCCATAAAAATATGTTGAATTTATTAAAAATTTTCACAAATAAAATACATATATATTTTTTTATTCTTTAAAAAGCATTTAAAAAAATAATTTATTTCAAATTGCACAACTTTTGTGAAGAAAACTTTAACTTATTTTATGAAAGAAACCAATTCAAGTACTTTTTTAAGGGTAGAATTTGTTGATATAAACGACACTACAAAGATTTCAATAAAAAAAAACTTCTGACGAGAGCTTTTTCTAGAAAGTAAAAACTTCCGACTAGAACTTTTTCTATGAAAAACTGCTGGCGAAAATAAGAAAACTCCTAACGAAAACTTTTCGTTACAAAAAAACTGTTTTTATATAAAAAAAAACTCCTGACGAGAGCCTTTTTCTAAAATAAACTTCTGAAGAGAACTTTTTCTGTAAAGAAAAAACTCCTCACGAAAATAAGAAAACTAATCACCCCTATCGTGAATAAAAATTCCACATGAAATTTGTTCCCTTTTCACATTTTTCCTATTAAAATTCAATGTTAAAAAAGTAAAAGGGAACAAATTTCACAATAGAGGTGAATAACTTTTTCTGATAAAAAAAAAAATATTTCTATAAAAAAAAACTCCTGACGAGAACCTTCCGGAGGGAACTTTTTCCTTCAGAAATTTTTCTATAGAAATTGTTCTGCTTAGAAGTTTATCTATAGAAAGAGTTCTCATCCAGAGTGATGTGATGATTTCCAAATTAGTTTATTGATTCAAAAACACCCTTTCATGTGGGCGTGGCATTACAAAAAGTATCTAATTATCAATAATTATCAATCTATTTATAGCATTATTTTTAATTAAAAGCATTTACTTTTGTTCTCTTTCACTTTTCTTAGCAAAATTAATTAATTTTATGAATAATTACAAACTTTTCACTAAATAAAATTTATTTTCTGTTAAACAGTCATTTATCTTGATAATGATAAAGAAAATATTCCAAGCAAATCAATTTCGTTGGAGAGCAAACACAAACCTAAAAGCAAATCCGGAGATCACGTGTCAATTTTAAAAACCCAAAAGGGAACATTTTGTGAAAATTAACAAACAACACTTGACATTTTTTGAATTTAGATCTTTAAAATCTATGAACTCTAACTCCACAATTACTTGTACGCGTAGACATTTAAAAGAAAAGATATCTTATTAGGAGCAGCATATGATGACACAAGACAAAGAAAAGCAGAACAGAACATTAGATAATTAAGTGTCAACTCGGGACAGAGAGACAGACACGCATAGAAATGTCACAAGGGCACTGGACCCCTCTACACGCACCTTAACTCACAAGAAGGGTTTTTTAAAGATTTTCATATCTACATATTCCCCCTTTTGAAATACTTGAGATATTTCAAAATAAAACTGAAAATTTAAATACAAAATCTTTGATTTGAGACACGTGTTAGGAAAATTTAAAGAAAATATTTTAGAAAAACATATAAAAATATGTAAGTATGTATTTTTCATAATGATTTGTATGACATTTTTATTATTTGTTGAAGTTGGGGTTACAGCAAATTAAATTGTCGGCTTTTAGGCATGACATCAGATTTTGGTGGGTGTCACTGTCATGTGTAGAAAGACCCCTAAACAAACACGAATATGTGAAGCAATTATATGGTTGTCATATGTTCTCCTAAACAAATAGAAGCCTGTAGGGGCAGATGTGGTGTTAATTATATTATATTTTTTAATTATTAGCTTTTTATTTCAAAATATTGCCGAAAATTAATTGCTTATTGTGTTTTTGAAGACATTTTCTTAAGAAATCATTACAAATAGAAAATTTAATGGCTGTTAAAGGAAATTGCTATATTTATTGTTTTAAATGTTTTATATTGACAATTTTCCCCTTGAAGCCCAATAAAGCGGTGTAAGTTTTTCTTAATTTATTTCCTAAAACGATTTTATTCTTATTTAGTTCAAAAACCTAATATTTTCGCTTAACCTGATGAACTGTTTTCAAAATATACACTTTCTTCTCTATAGATCCTAAATCTTGCGTAGTTCTTTAGTTCAAAATGAACCAGAAAGTAAAAAAAATGGTCCTTCTTACGAATTAATTAATTAAATTATTCTTTCAACTCAAAGATATTAAAGAAACCCTCATAATCAATCCACATAATACTTAACTTTTGCCCAACCACATCGTCTAACTTTCACCATTTCAATATTAAGGATAATTAATAAAATTTGTCATCCTTGTTACAATTTGTTGATGAGACACCATCAAACAACCATCTTTTATCTGACTGATTTCTTTTGGATTAAAATATGTAATTTGTTTTTTCTTTCTTAAAATCATTCATGTAAAATTAATCCTTTTTGTAGTCATTTTCTACAATTTTGTTACTTCTCTTATAATTTTCATTGTATGGTTTTTGATACATACATACATACATACATATATCTCTGTATGGATGTAATGTTTTAATATTTACGAGTATTAATTCCTACAACTGACATAACTAATCATGAAACGTGACGTTATTCGTTACGCCTTCATATTATGATTTTTATTAATGATATTTTAGTTTTTGGTGTTTTCACTTTATTGAAAAGACAATTTAAAAAGCAGCAAAAAGTCATTAAGTGGCATTTCAATTTGTAGCGTTATTATTGGGTGGTAAAATAAATTAAGAAATACTATTTAAATAAAAGCTTATTATCTCCTCATAGAGTTTTTAAACTTTTTTTTTAATTTCTTTTTGGACTTCTTTAATAAAAAAAAAAAACATAATTGAGAGTTTTTCTATAGAAAAAGTTTTTGGTCAGAAGTTTTCCTTAGAGAAACAGTTTTCGGTCAGAAGTTTTTCTTAGAGAAAAAGTTCTCGATAAGAAGTTTTTCTCGAGTTCTCGATAAGAAGTTTTTCTTAGGGAAAAAGTTTTAGGTCAGAATTTTTTCTTAGAGAAAAAGTTTTCGGTCAGAAGCGTTTCTTAGAGATAAAGTTCTCGGTATGAGGTTTTTCATAGAGAAAATGTTCTCGGTCAGAATTTTTTCTTAGAGAAAAAGCTTTAGGTCAGAAGTTTTTCTTCGGCTAAAAGTTCTCGATCAAAAGTTTTTCTTAGAGAAAATGTTCTCGGTCAGAATTTTTTCTTAGATAAAAAGCTTTAGGTCAGAAGTTTTTCTTCGGCTAAAAGTTCTCGATCAAAAGTTTTTCTTAGAAAAAAGTTCTCGGTCAGAAGTTTTTCTTAGAGAAAAAGTTTTCGGTCAGAAGTTTTCCTTAGAGAAAAAGTTCTCGGTCAGAAGGTTTTCTTAAAGAAAATTTCTCGGTCAGAAGGTTTTCTTAAACAAAAGTTCTCGGTCAGAAATTTTCTCAGGGAAAAAGTTCTCGACCAAAAGTTTTTCTTAGAGAAAAAGTTCACGTTCAAAAGTTTTTCTTAGAGAAAAAGTTCTCGGTAAGAATTTTTTTAGAGAAAAAGTTTTCGGTCAGGTTTTCTTAGAGAAAATCTTCTTGGTTAGAAGTTTTCCTTAGAGAAAAAGTTTTCGGTCAGAAGGTTTTCTTAAAGAAAAAGTTCTCGATAAGAAGTTTTTCTTAGGGAAAAAGCTTTAGGTCAGAAGATTTTCTTAGAGAAAAAGTTCTCGGTCAGAAGGTTTTCTTAAAGAAAAAGTTCTCGGTCAGAATTTTTTTAGAGAAAAAGTTCTCGGTCAGAATTTTTTCTTAGAGAAAAAGTTCTCGGTCAGAATACTTTTTTAGAGAAAAAGTTTTCGGTCAGGTTTTCCTAGAGAAAAACTTCTTGGTTAGAAGTTTTCTTTAGAGAAAAAGTTTTCGGTCAGAAGGTTTTCTTAAAGCAAAAGTTCACGATCAAAAGTTGTTCTTAGAGAAAAAGTTCTCGGTCAGAAATTTTTCTTAGAGAAAAAGTTTTCAGTCAGAAGTTTTTCTTAGAGAAAAAGTGCTAGATCAAAAGTTTTTCTTAGATAAAAAGTTCTCGGTTGGACGTTTTTATATAGAAAAAGATTTTTATAAAATTTCAATTACGCCTGTTTAAAATGCCGCAATTAAAAAAGTATTTAATTTCTTTTTAAAATCAAATTTACTGCTGCTTAATTATTTTGTGTATTAAATATTTTAATAGCACAACTAATGCAGCTACAGCTACTGGTAAAATAAATGGGGTATAAAAAACATAAAACTTTAGCTAATCCCCTATTGCAAAAAAGTGGAAGCAAATAAGTCATAAAATTCCTTGGAAACCTTGCAGGTGGTGCAGCAAGTCGATAAAAAAGAAATATCATAAGTGTTAAATACTACTAAAATTTTATATTATACTTAGATTAACTAGAGTCTTTACTCCCACAGAACTGTTTTTTCTATGGGAATGAATTTAAGTTTAAATCATTAGGATGGCAGGTTTAATTAATTAAAAAGAAGTAGTTAAACGTACATTATGGACGTAAATTATTTTAAATATACATTATTTCTATTTAAAAGTAGTATTTGATAGAAGTTAAAGGATTGACATTAAGGAAAAGTTTTTGGGCTCCAATAAAGAGAACAAAATTTTGACTGAAGCTGAATTTGATATTTTTTTAGAATTTAAAAGCTTATGAAGCTTTAATAAAGTTTTCTTTAAAAATTGCAGTTTTAATAAATATAGTTTGCAAGTTAGTTTCCATTTGATGGCTACACGCAGTATGTCATAAAATTTCAACTGATTTTTCAAAATTTAATTGAGCGTTAATTATTTTACAGGAATGACAGTGATAATATGTCTCTTTTAAAGTGTTAACATTTTAAAAGATCATTGGTTACGCTGCATTATTGACAACAAATCCGATCATTTCAATTGACATATTTATTTAGGGCTCTGGACTGTGACTACAAAGGCCAAAGCCGAAAATCAACAAAAGGCAAACTAGTTAACGGAAACACCTAAACACTCGTACACATAACTACACAAACTAAACATGACCCATGTGGTAGATGCGGCATGAACTGCACACGAAAATCAAACTGTTTAAGCGCAACAAATTTACACCCCAAAAGAAATTTTAAACTAGTTCAATGTACTTTCCAAATCCAGTTTAAATGTCCTTTTTTGTTTGAAGTATTTTACTATTTTCATTTATGCATTATCGTAAATTAACAACAAAATCATAATCAGACAATTTTTATCACTTTGTCAGTTTTTAAAATGCTTTAAAACGGAAGTTGTTGATTAGATTTCCTCTTGTCCTTTGTGTTTTTATAAATTTAAAATGCTCATTCACATGTGTGTTTTTGTTTTCTATTTAGGACAACCCTTAATTTAATGACCTCATTATCATCTTTATCCTTTCTACATACATACATATGAGCGGGATTTTATTTTATCATTTTAAAAGTGATACTTGTAATAAAACCTTATGATAGTTTTTGTCAGTTTTTGATTTTTAGAGAGTCCCATGAATACAGCTCAAATTCATGATGTTTATTTAACAAAGCTTTACTAAACAGATTAGTTAAAGATCGTAAATTTTAGAATAGCTGTTTAAAAGGACTTTAAAGTGAAGGGTACTTTTTGGACAATATAATACAATGACCGTGTTGTATTTGAAGAGAAATTACAATTGGGGGAGTTTTATTGGGAAACAGTGGAATAGTCAACACCTGCCTTTAAACCGGATGCGATTAAAAGCCTGGCAAATATTTGTTGGTAATCTTAGCTAACTTTCAATTAACTTTGATAACTTCTAATTATATCTCAATAAATTCAAGTTTAATCAACCTTACACGAAGGTTTTTAGAATTAAATTGGAAATGCGGGTCTTAACAAACTACTAAGATGGATTTTCTAAAAGCATAGAAAATCAACACGTAAATCAAGATAAACCATCAATTATGATCAAAGTGTGGTGATGATGAATTCCTTTAAATCTATTAATACCATATCAAGGGGTTAAATATTCAAAATGCCAACATTTATTTATATTCTTGATTAATACCATTCAGAAAAAAGGGGTTGAGTGTTTGGGAAAAACTATAAATATTAAATAGTTGAGAGCAAAGCCCGCATAAAAAAGCAACTAACTCGTCGGTATTGAACACGCAAAGAAAAGGAAAACTTTTGCCATTTTCGCATGAATGTCTGATGAGGTGTGAATTACCAATCATGACTTTGGCTGAGTCAAAAGAAAATTTACATAATCTTGAGAACTATTTTCGGAGTGTGTATTTTTGTAAACAACTAGAAGCTTTACTCAGAAAACAAAAAGGGAATTATAGATTAAAAAAAAAACACAAAAAGAAAATAATATTTTCTTATCAGTACGATTTTTTTTTATTTTCTGAAATATTGCGCTTATGTTGTGTAACCTCACATGCTAAACATTTATTGTGTGTGTGTGTGTGCCAGTCTAAGGGTACATTGTTTTTTTCATACTCTGGGGTATAGTTTTTTATTGTTGTTATGTACTCTACCTTTAAAAGGTTACAGTTATAAACTAGTCCTTTGATTTACTACAAAACTCTAAATCAAGAAAATATTTTATGTGCTTTGCATGTATGTTTAAATCAAGTTTTTCAGCCCAGCTTTTATGTTAAGAAATATCTAATTCTATTTAGGGGATTTCTATAGATATAAGTACATTGCTATTAAAAATCAGCAAAATCTATAGAAAAATCTTGGAGTTATGAGCTTATTTAATAAATAATATTTAAAATTTAAACGAGAAATACAATTAGTCTCAATTTACACGAAGCAAGATTGAAATTTCTTCGGTGTTCACACAGTACATTTCTTATTGCTTAAATCGCTCGTATCTTTCCTTCAACCGCGATGTCTAAAAGGTAATCAGTTTAGTTTAAAGAACTGCTTCGTGTAAATTGGCACTTACGTCCAGACAATCACCCCTATCGTGAATAAAAATTTCACATGAAAATTGTTCCCTGTTATTTTTTTAACATTGAATTTTAATAGGAAAAGTATGAAAAGGGAACAAATTTCATGTGGAATGTCACAGAATTTAATTCCGTTCGGAAGTGGAATTAATTTCGTTTTTTGTTTCTATAGAAAAAGCAAAACGAAAAATTTTTTTCGGAGTGAAACCACTTTTAATTTTCCATGTGGAATTGTAATTTTAAGCATTTCTAGGTTTAATTCCGAAAAATTGTTCGTTTTGTTTTTTCTATAGAAGCAAAAAAGAAAACGGAATTAATTCTACTTCCGAACGGAATTAAATTCTGTGACATGGCTGATAGATAGATTTCTCTTTCATCTTCCATAGTAATCAAATCACCGAAATTTGAAATAATAATTGTAGAATAGAGCTTCAATTAAACGAATCATTTAGTAAATATTTAAACAAGTTAAATAAAAATATAAACAAATTAGATTTCTTTTGATTGTATGCACATTTATAGGGTATTACCAGTTCGTTTTGGCTATAATGAAAACACCCTTCCCTTACTACACTTTTTTATGACTAGCTAGCTCCTTAATATTCTTAAAAAAAGAGATGTATTGTCTGTGTTTTATTTCACTTATTATTATTTATTTCTAATAAATTGCCCAACATTTATTTTATATTGTGATGTCATTTTCGAAATATTTAGAATTATTGTTTGCTTGCATTATTTCCTCCAAAGTAATATAAATATATTTATGGTAATCGAGATAAGAAGTCATTTATATATTTTTTATAGAATAGAGATGTGTCTATATTTTAAAAGAAATTATTAGCCATTATGTGTAATTTAGTTTAATAAAAGATAAAATTACCCAAAGATTTATGTCAAAACATTTGGGAAATTATTGGAAAATGTTACTCAGAAAAAAAAAAACAGACAAAATAGCTAAATAAAAACATAGGAAACAATAATAAATATTGTAGATAAATTAAATACAATGTTAAAAAAAAAAAATAAACCAGACTATTCCATTCCTTTTTTAAGTTGGTTTTGTAAGCAGAAACTTTGAATCCAAAAAGGAAGTGATCACTGATTAAGCTTATTTTCTCAAAAGTCCAGTTTTTACCGAGCAATAAATGATTTAAGTTTTATTAGAACCTTTTAAAAAAAATCGATTTTGGTTTCTAAATAGAATTCACTCCAAAAAACAGTATTTTTTTTAAAAAGAGAAGGCAATTAATTTTCCTATATATAATTGCATTACTTTCTGTGGAAAGGGGATAGTTGAAGAAGTTAAGGTGGTGAAAGAAGAAAGCTTTTTATATCACAACTCTGCAATTGCGCATTATGTTTGTTTTAGTGCAGAATTGCAGCGCCTCTGGTGGTGAGTAGGCGCATTAATGTTAAAGCTTGATTTTATAGCCTTTATTTAATTATTTTACTTCGGTGGCGTTTGAATGCTATACCACCGAAGGAGGTCGCTGTGATAAATATTAGTTATGATGGATAGAAAAGAAAACTAATAATTATCAGCAACTGATGTTGTTTTTGAGTGGCAGCGGCTGGGAATCAAACCCGGGCTACAATTACCAACTCATGCTTAATGATCAAATGCGTGCTATGAACTATTTAATTTTGATTAAAATTTCACTGAGAAAATCGATTTGAATCCAAAGTAGGTATGAAATTATTTAAAAAACACAGTATTTACCCAGTAATAAACAGAGTAAGTTTTGATTAAAACGATTTCAGATCCCCAATAGAAGTGATTACAGTTGAGAATAATTTAAATTTCTACTAAAAATAAACTTTGGATCCAAAATAATAGTGATCACTGATTAAGCTTCTTTTCTCAAAAAAACGCAGTATTTAGTCCCAATTTACACAAAGCACTTCTTATTGAAAAGATTGATGCAATTTTTTCCTTACAATTTCTTCGGAGTTCACACAGCACAATTCTTATTGCTTAAATCGCTCGTATTTCTATTTGATAGTATATAAACATTTGTATTCACATACTATGTAATACGAATAAGAGAGTAAAACGAATTGCTAGTACAATCAAGTGTATACTCGTCTTATCTTTCCCCTCACCACGATGCCTAACAGGTAATAAGCTTAGCTTAAAGAATTGCTTTGTGTAAATTGTGGGTCTTACAGAGAAACACATACTTAGCGAATTATTAACGATTACACTTTTGATACGAATTTCCATGAAAAAATTCATTTTGGATCCAAAATGAAAAATTTTTCTCTGAAAATATTGATTTTAGATCCAACGAAGAAGTGATCAGCGTATTATATTATATATTATACAAGTATTGGATGTATTATATAAAAATGCGGAATGCATAATAGATAGCGTATCTTCTGAACGCGTTTTTGTCTTTAGTAACTTGTATAATCAGCCTTATTATGAGTGTCGTTTTCTTTTGACGACAACGACTGTTTCGTAATAGATTAAAGAAACAAACTTAATTTTATCTTTAATCTATTACGAAAGAGTCGTTGTCGTAAAAAGAAAATCGACACTCATAATAAGGCTGAATATTTTGAAGGTTAGTTCCTCAGCAACAACTGGTTTTGCTTCCAAATTTTCAAAATTTGTGCCAACAAAGCTTCATATGTGGGAAGATGATTTTGCATGTTCAAAATGCTGTTTAAACGCTATAAAAGGAAATCATTTCTGCACCGAATTCTTACTTGTAATGAAAAAAGGATCCAATACGATAACCCGAAGCGTAAGAGATCATATGTAAAGCCATGCCAACCCAATCGATACCAAAGGCAAATATCCATGGAGCTAATTCATGTATTAGGTGCGATAAAAAAGGTCGTATATATTATGAGCTGCTGATATATGATCAGATCATTACAGAGAACCTGTAACGAATGCAACAGATTTGTTTGCCAAAAAAACAACCAGAATGAGCAGCCACATATTAAAGATCAATACTCCATCATGACAATGCTACTGTTAAAATCTATTTAGAAAGAAGCCTTATAGAACAGTACTGCCCCTATATGTTTTGATCGATGGAGAATACTTCACTTTATTCGAATTTGGTTTGATTCATTCTTCGTCTCAAAAAAGGAGCTGTTCTTTTGGCGCGAAATCCCTGTGACTTTCTGGAAGAAGCTCCCAATAACAACTTAGTAATATCCTGATCGTAAAAATAATTCATGCCGAAATAATAAGAAATCTTCTATAATAATTATTGGAGAAACTTTTACATCTATTGAGTTCATTAATTAGCAGTATGGATTGTAAAGCAATATTTTTAGACACTTGTCATATTAGAATTTTTTAACATTGATAATGTTAGAGACAACAGACCACTGTTAAGCACTTAACAGACATATTACTAGAATTTTGGAAAAAAGTAACTTTTAGGATGAAATTCTCTAGAAGAGAAAATATGGAATATGAATTATGAAATATGAATTTCTAATTTACAGAATTTAATCCTAAAAGTTACTTTTTTTCAAAGAATGTTTTATTCGAATTTGAAAATTATTTCAGAACTTTGACTATTGTAGTCCTATTTGGCTTTGAACTGATTGTGCAAGCATTAAGTTTTACATATGATTAATAAACAATAGTAAATAAACTTAAGCTAGATTTACACGATTGAAGAAATTTTGCTGTTTACAAGAGTTTGAAGCATTTTGAAGAAAATTTCAATCATGCAAATCTAGCTTTAGGCTACATTTCAAATTCATAATTAAGATTGTTAATTTTAAATGTATTCAAATTAATTGAGTGCAAGTTTATGGGGTTTCTCTATTGCGGTAACTAATTCTAACTAATATGATTATTTTATTGAAAATCAAAAAAGAAAACAACCAATAAAATTTGCATAATAAAACCATAAGAATGTTGTGGCAACACAAAAAAAAACTAAACATTTATTATTTCTTATTAAAATGAAAGAAAAATTATGGAAAAACCGAAACACAAACATGGGGAGGGTTTTCTTTTACCTTGATGATGGTGTGGCCAAAGACAAAACAAACAGAGAGCAATATTTAGATGAAGGAACAGATCCTTTTAGCCAGAAGCTCATTAATTTTCATAACAAAAAATATGTCACAGCATCATTTTTCCTGATTTCCAATTTTTTTTTTTTGAAGTTTTGAATTTTTTCTTACTTTAAACAAAAATATCATTAACACTGGCATTGTATGATTATATTTTAACTGCTGCTGCTGCTGCTGCATTTATTACAATGAAACAATGAATAGCTGATGTTGTGATGTATTGTGATGACGGATGGATGGGTTGGTTGGTTGATTGCTTTCAACGAGTATTTCTTTTAATTTTTTTTTATATAAATTTTTCTACAGTTAAGGTGAAAATAAATAATAAAAAAAGCGAAAAGCCAGAAACTTAAATGTCATTTCAATGAATTTATAATTGGAAATTATGTATGTATGATGTGTGTTGTTTTTTTTAAACTTTGGTTATGGTAAATTGCCTTTTTGACACAACAACAGCAACTTTACAATAAATTTGCATAATTTTGTTTCGTTTTTTTTTTATTTGTTTGTTTTATTGCGACAAACGCAATATTTTGTTTTACATACATGTCGGCGTCAGTGTGTTAAAAAAAAGGACTCTTCTTTCCCTCAACATTTTGCATATTAAGCTGAATTTTCTTTGCTGCCATGTCGTTCTTTAATCATTTTAATTAATGATTTTATGTAAAGTTATTTTTTTTTTTGCTGCTATACTTCTTGTATAACCAGCAAGGATTTTTATTTGTTTTTCCCAAAGTGTTCAGAGAATTTGCATACCTTTGCAAAGCCGTTGTGGAAATCCTTTTTTGCTTTATTTGGGTTTTATTGTAATTCATACCAGTTTTATTGGAGTTTGTTTCAGTTTTGCATTAAACATCATTAATCAGTAGAGTTAATTTGTTTATTTTTGTTTTATAGATCTTTGATTTGGTTTTTATGTGTTTTATGTTTTTTTTTTATTTTGTCTATTTGAGTCATTAACCCTTTTGTTCTTTTATTTGTTGCAAACATTTCGATATAAATATTTGTTTGTTGTGCTTTGTATTTGTTTAATTTGAATATCCTGGGAATTTTAGCAAACTGTTGGCTTTTTTTCTTTTCCTGTTCCTTTAAGTCTTATTAATGATTGTTTTGGGTGTCAGTTACGGTTTTTGCATTTTTCCCAAACTGATCTTTGATTTTAATTTAATTAAATTAAATTGTTTTTTTTTTTCATTTCTCTTTTTTCTTGTTATTAACATTTGTTAAGCGTTTTTGTAATTTAACAAAACCGTTAATTATGGTTTATATAAAGTTTGTTTTGTAGATTGTCGGGTAAGGTTCATATGTCACCGGGTTAAGAGGAGTAAAGGATTTGTATATAAAAAAAACTTTAGATTAATGACTTTAGTAAGTGTCCCATTTTAAAACAAAGAAATGCTTAGAAACTTGAAACTTTTTGTAATTAGAAAATACGTACAGATGTGATTTATAATAATGTTAGATCTCAATAAACAAATAATCATATACGAGCGAAGATTTTTCATAAACAAATCAAATTAACTAAAAAGTCCTTATTCTTACTTACAGCCAACATTGCAGGAAAATATTAGTTCATTATATTAAACATTTTTAGTAAAAGTTGAGATAAACTATTTCTGTTTGGTTTAACAACTCAATTACCTCTTAGAGGCCTTTCATTTGATGTTGAAACTGTTATTATTTGCTTATTGGCTCATATAACCTAAAATATTTCCTTAACCGAGGTAGTCTTGGTTGTCTGATCATAGTTTTGCCATTAATGTACCAATTTTGCTGTTTTTCAATACCAAAATTCTTGAACGTATGTCTGATACATTGAAATCAAGATTTAGTTTATAATATATGCCAGCTTTTTTAAAATTGATATCTACTAACATAAAATAAATAAAAACGTACATTGCTATATCAATAAATACACATTCTTTGGGTTGCACTGACCATGTTTTTTTGAAAATGATCTGGCCAAGTAGTGACTGTTATTGGTGCTCAATATTGCAACATGATGACAAAATTGTTTTTGACTAATTCGGGAGGGGGAGCGACAGCCGGTGAAAAATATTCCATTACTGCATTTTCTGGTCATGTACTCGTTCGTTTAGGCGTCCAAGCACTGAACATCTAGATTGTGTGATTTAATACATTTGGATTTATATTTAGTCAGTTAAGTCAAAAGTCTATGCCAACAATCGCACAACAACCTTTATATTGAAGAACATAATTCGAAGTTGCATCAATAAGATTCAACCACTCGTTTCGGTGATTAACAACTGAAATTCAACGATCAATGAAATTTAGAAACGTTTATTTAAAATGCTTCATTTAATAACCGATGTGCTATTCCAAACAAAACTTTCCTCCTAAAGAGCAAAAGCAATGTTTTCTATTTAATACAAATCTTGTGTAAAATTTGGGACATCCTTTACATTACGAGACATTCTCGTAAACATTCATGAGGTGGAAAGATTTGTTTCCAATTGGCCTATTGAATTTAGAGCTGCGAAATCCTAAATATGACTTATACATCTCAAATTTACTTTTTTTCGTTTCTAGATTTTAAGCTGTCTACATTGTTATTTCATCCTGTTTTGAATTGGTTGTATTTTCAGGCAACAACAAAGGATCCATTGAATGGACGCAATTGAGCTGTGGATATGACTGCATATCAAACTAAACTAACTAGGTGAAATGTTGGACTGTTTAAACGAGTTTAGATAGGGTTTTTCCTCAAGTCAAATTCCATTAAATTATCTTGAAAATTGCGATCTCATGAACATTAATCAGACTGCTGAGTCGTTTGATTGTTTAAGATTGATGTTGAACTAATTTTTTTGAGCGTAATAAATATAGCCACAAACCTAATATCACACCTTCCCCGCTATGATGTGAGAGTAAAAGAAAATTTTGCAATATTTGAATATAATTTTGTTTCTAGTTCTGTAACATCCAAAACAGAAGAGTAGATCCTTTGAGTTAGTTTCGCAGCCTATCTAGAGTATCTAAAACATGTCATCATCTAAGTCTTCAAATGCGTGTTAAAGTAGCAGCTTACTTTCTTACAGAGTATTAAAAAGTTTATTTATAATTAAAGTAGTTTAAAAAATATTCAAAATTCTTTAGATTGATTTCAGCTGATTAAGCACAGTGATCGGCATAGAGAATAAATGAAACATGTATTGCAATTTTATTTATTGTAATCTGATCTGCCCTTATGTCTTGTTTTAAAATTGTTTAAACTACTTTGTAATTTTTGTTGTTTATAGTTAAATTACTGATCAGTTTCTGATCCTGGTGACTGTTAGAGCTAACCACTGATTAAGAAATGTCTGTTAATACTTTCTGTAATATAAATCTGCCTTAAAGCCTTGTTGCTTCATCTGTTTTTATGTAAATATATTAAGGAATCAGACGCTCTTGATGTTCTAGGCATGAGAACCCAGTGTGATGTACGCTGGACCAAACACATTTTTTAAGTATCAAAGGAAGCATTCAAGTGCCTTGGTTTTTTTAAACGGTGTAGGAAATACTCTCCTTACTATGTATTTACAGCACCTATATTCGACCGAAAATGGAATACCACTCATATATGGGCCGGTGCTTCGAGGTCTATTTTGGAGTTACTCGACCGCGTAATGAACAAGGCGAAGATGCCTATCGGTGACAGTAGGGCATTCAACTCTATTGATTCATTGGAGCATCGCTGCAATGTGAGTTGTGTTTCACTGTTCTATCGAAACTATAATGGAATGTGTTTTACTGAAATTAGGGAACTTGTTACCGAAACACGTAGTTTTTTGCATAATACACGTTCTTTATTCAGGGCGACTGGACAGTGGATCGTACAACACATTACAGGGAAAACTAGTTCGATAGCTGTACTGTCTGTATGTGGAATAAACTACCTGAAGAAGTATTCCCTGTCACTTTCGTCACTTTAGCAAAATTACAGGGAAATTTCGTTAGATAGCTGTACTGTCTGTATGTGGAATAAACTTGAAGAAGTATTCCCTGTCACTTTCGTCACTTTAGCAAAATTACAGGGAAATTTCGTTAGATAGCTGTACTGTCTGTATGTGGAATAAACTATCTGAAGAAGTATTCCCTGTCACTTTCGTCACTTTAGCAAAATTCAAATCAAATGTTCACCACCTATTTTCCTAGTTACAACACAAAGCATGGCATGAGTAGGGGTCGTACCCTGAGTGCTGGTCCAAGCAAAAAAACAAAAACTTCGCTATAATTTCAAAACTCGTGTATTTAACTCTTTTAATTTAATGTGGCAATAATTTCTAAAAATTATTTAGTTCTGCTTTTAAAACACACATTCACACAATATATATTAATTTAAACAGTCTCATAACAAAATATGCACATAACATACATGGTAACACATGTCAGCAAACGAATTAATCGAAGAGAAATGATTTATTTACGCTTTTGGTGGCTGACTCTTGACTACTTGACGCTTGAATGCCTTGTTAGCACCCAATTCTCAAAAATGCAACAGCAAAAAAGGGTTAAATTATATTGTAAACATATTCAGGAACACATACATATACATATGAATAAATGTAGAGAAAAGGAACCCTTCAAGTTCCCTTAATTTATGGTTATTTAGTTGAAAATTATAAATAAAAAAATTTTTTCATACAGGCAATAAAGAACAATGGTTGTTGAAGCATAACAAAAATAAAACCACTTAAAAGAGCCTTTAATGGTTTCTTAAGTTGAGCAAATTTTAAAGATTTGTTTTTATTAATTTCTAAATATTATATTTTTATTTTTATTTTATATTTATGAATTGAGACAGTTTCTTTTTTTTTGTGTAAATTTTGGCAAATAAAATTATAATTGTTAAGAAAACTACCCCTTCTTTTTTTTTTTGTTTTTTTTTTTTTGGGAAAAAGAGGTCTGGGAATTTATTTTAGTTGAGTTTCAATGCATTTTATTGCATTTTTATTGCTGCAAATTCGCTTTTGTTTTTTTATGGCAAAACAGCAAATCTTTTGTTTGGTTATTTTATATTTTGACTTTAGTTTGATTTGTTTTGAAATGTCAATGATTGATTTCAATTGTTTTGTAACATGCAAAAAGGTTTTTATAGCTACTGCTGTTGCTGCACAATTCCTTTTACCATCCGCACAAAATTGTAAATATTTGTTGTTGGAATTGTGATTTTATGAGTTTCACTTTTTATAGGTTTGTTAGTTTTTTACGATTCAGGTTAGTATTGCTCCTCTCCCTGGTTACTAAACCAAGAAATCCTTTTTTTATGCTTAAGTGTTAAATGACAGCTGTATATGGAAGTTTCGTTTGACGCAAATAAACCAGCGGATTTGAAACAAATCATCATTATGTTTAAATAACTACAGCAGCAGCTACTTTGAAAATGCTTTTTAGCTAAAAGTATTTAAAGGTTTCTTTTTAAAAATTATTTGTGTTTTTTGCCACAAAACATTTTTTTTTTATATTTAGTTATTTATTTTTTCTATTTGCATTTATTTGTTCAATACCCCTGGTAATCATCAATCTCTGTCGCTATTTGTTGTCTACTAAAAAATATTGCACTCTATACACATACATATAAACTTGTATTCCTGTGTATTCTATGATTTGAAAACAGCAAAAAGAAGTCTGCTATTTTATAAAAAATTGCATGCATTTAAATTAGACATTTAAGTCACACTGACTGTGTACCTACCACCCACCCGCCAAACAGTTGTTACTTTTTGTGTCAAATTTTAACACAGCACGCTATTCTTGGGAATTTCAGGGTAACTTCAGAAAGAAACAACAAATTCATGCATAATTTTGTTGTTTTCTTTTTTTTTTTTTTGGTTAAACCAATATATTTTTTTTTTACTTTTCTTGTGGCATTTGCTACCGGTTGACGTTTCATTTCTGTAAGGGGCGTGTGGCAAATAAAGTCATATTTCTAGAGTAGTTTTAATAATCGATAGGGAAATTAAAATCAAGATAAAAGTCATATAGACAATACTCTAGTACTTATAGATAGGAATCAAGTTGAAATATTTTCGTAATATTCAATCATAAAAATATATTAATAATTCAGTATCAAAACTGCGAGTTTTTCAGAATCACGTTCTGAGCCGATTTAACGATGTCCGTCCGTCCGTCTGGCTAGCTGTCTATGTAAAGCTTGTGCGCAAAGTACAGGTCGCAATTTTAAAGATATTTCGATAAAATTTGGTACGTGATATTTTTTCGGCCCAAGGACGAACTGGTGAAAATCGGTCCATTATTTCACCTGGCCCCCATACAAATGTCCGCCCGAAATTGGAGTTTACCGATCATAAATGTTTGAGTTATGCAAGTATCCAAACAAATTTCACCACAAATAAGTAGTAAATAGAGCTCAAGCGGTCTAAAAATTTTGTGCAGATCGAACTAAAATTAGTCGTAGCTCCCATATAAGGCCCACTTTCGAAATTCTCTTTAAAGAGCATAACTCACTCAAAAATCTTGGTATCCAAATAATATTTAACGCAAATATGTCTCTTATATATAAAAATAATATGGTACAATACTTTCGAAAATCACTTTAAAGAGCATAACTCACTCTAAAATCTTGGTATCCAAATAATATTTAACGCAAATATGTCTCTTATATATAAAAATAATATGGGACAATTTTATTGTGATCGGTTCATAATTACTCGTAGCTCCCATATAAGGCCCACTTCCGAAAATCTCTTTAACGGTCATAAATTTCTTAGAAATGTTGGTATCCAAATAATATTTAACGCATATATGTCTCTTATATATAAAAATAAAATGGTATAATTTTATGATGATCGGTCCGTAATGAGTCATAGCTCCCATATAAGGCCCACTTCCGAAAATCACTTTAAAGAGCATAACTCACTCAAAAATGTCGATATCCAAATAATATTTAATATATAAAAATAATATGGTACAATTTTATTGTGAACGGTCCATAATGAGTCATAGCTCCCATATAACCCCACTTCCGAAAATCTCTTTAACGGTCATAAATTTCTTAAAAAATATTTATATCTAGATAAAGTTTAACACATATAATATTTATATTCACAGACATCATGACACTAAATTTTAGTCCAAAATAGGTGATATCTCCCATATAACGCCCATTTCTGAAAAACTGTTTTATACATATACTAGGTGTAGGGTATTATATGGTCGGGCTTGACCGACTATACTTTTTTACTTGTTTTTATATTGGCATTATTACACATTAGATTTCTCTTGTATCAAAACAGCAATTATATAACAACTTCTTGATAATTCATCCTAAAATTTAGTCAAACATGTGATGGTCTTCATTAATTTACAATTTCTCTACTTTTCCATAAAAATCATTTACAAACTTAGTTCCCACAACAAATATAATAAAAAACCATAATCAGCAGCCATCATTTATATTAACATAGTTAAACTCAAGTATTGGTCATCAAATCTAAACTGGCCAATTGCTACTGATTGAATAATGAAATGAACTTTTTGAACTCGACAAAAAAATTACTTTTTGTTTGCCATATACAAAAGCAAACTCCCTCCCTAATTTCAATGAATTAACTAAATATTTGCATACTTGACTGGCCACATAGGAAATTTTGAAATGTTGCAGTTTTTTTTTTTCAGCGCAACACAAGTAACACTTAAGTACCGGTCATTTAAATATCTTTTCATGTTCTGCTACACAAAAAATAGCTGGCTGGACACGCGTCATGCTAATTGTCATAATCGATGACACAATGCTTGATATACTAATTGTTAAAATTGACAGGATACTTTCATTTAAAAGGGACTACATACAATAATTTCGTATATTACAAACGAAATGAATGCAAAATAGAAAATTGATTTTATGCTAAAATTCGGAGAGAAAATGTTGATATCACTATTAATAATCAATGGCCAATGCTAGGCCATGCCATCATTTATGGGGAGTATGCTGCTCAAAAAGTAGTTTATTATAATTAAGATCCAAAAATCAAGCATGACGAATATGAGTGAAGTATTAATAACAATTGTTATAGAGTTACGCCAGGCGAACGTAGCACATACATAGCCATACGAATTAAATCAAACTACTAATCCAAATACTTGAAATGAAATGAAAAATTATCCTGCAAGAATCCTTAGAGTGTTAGAATGAAAAAGTAACCATGTGACATTTTGATTTTATTGATTGTTTGTTTGCATTTATTGTGTATTGAATGGTTGAAGTAGGTACTAAGAGTCCTTTATTGTTTGTTAGTATTGCACTAAATACTGAGGTACAGGACAGGCAGACTGATACACAGACAGAGCGGTAAGAGTCACGTGCTAGATTATGGGTAGGTATGACAATAAATGCGCGCAGATTAATCCAGCATTAGGACTTGTTTATGGGCATAAAGTTAGATAGAGTATTTAGTATACATTATCCTTACATTTGCAAATGTTTGTGAGAACAGCATCCTTCTGGTACTTGGTAATTTGTTACACTTTTTTTTTTTTTTCTTTTTTTGATGTGAAAATTGTTTTGTGGTGTTCACAAAACAATGTTACTGGCTGCCAAATTGTAGCATTTCTAAACATGAAATTAATATTAAAAAGGGTATGTTTTTGGTGGTATTTGCTGGTACATTGAAAATGAAAAATCGAGCAAAACTAAATTGAAAACGTGCCAATTTAATGTAGGGAATCTAGAGCTACAATATACTTATCATTCTCTCAGTGTTTTGTTTTCAACAAAGAAAAAGAGTTAAAGTTATTAAGCAGTTTTTCTAATTTTAAATGTTGCCACTTCTTTTGTTGTTGTATATGTATTTTGAATTTTTTCTAAGGATGTTTTTGTAAAAATGCATAAGCTTTTTTTAAGTTATTTTAAAATCCTTGCACGTGATCTTGTTGAGTTTGTTTTAAAACATTTTTTTTAGAGCCACTTCATTTTTGTGGCAAAACACGTGCGTGTGCTTGTTTAACTGTGCAGTTTATGCGCCAATTGCTCAACAACATGTCCGGCTTTATGTTTGCCAGCAGGATACCAACAAAATATAAATGTTTACTATATTTCTGTTAACTTCCGCTAAATAATTGAATAAAATAAAGATTTTTAAAGAAGTTACACTTTTAGAAGAATATTTAAAAAGGTTAGATACATTTGTCAAAAGTATTAAATTTCTTTGTATCGCAAAATACTTTTGAAAAAGTACCCAGTATTCCAGTCCCAGAATTAACCGTTTTATTTAAGTAACCATTTACGTAGTTTCCGCTTAATTGACCCCCGCTTTATTGATTTACCCGCTTAATTAATACAAAAAAGTCGGAAATTTTTGACTCTGTTTTATTAGATAATATATTTTTCTGCACGAATATTTTGTAGCAACATGATGTATTTAAAAGCTACACAGAAAAAAATAAAAATGAGTTTCAATTAAAATATTTGTGGAATCAATAAAAAATTTCATTGAAATCGGACCTGTTAACAAATCAATCATGTTTTTTTTTCAATTAAACCTTTAATTGATTTTAAAATAATTTTCAATTAAAATTTTAATTGATTCAATTACTTTTTCTGATATTTTTAATTAAATCTGAATTTTTTTTTTTAATAATGTTATCATTTTGTTTACAGGTCCGATTTCAATTAAATTTTTTATTGCTTCCACAAATATTTTAATTGAAACTCATTTTTATTTTTTTCTGTGTAGTAGTTGATCATAAATGTTACATTAAGCCTAGTTCTTCTACTATTAAAAGAAGGCAATTTTATTGATTTTATGGAAGGTTAATATCAGGATTCCAAGGTAAATCATGTAGACAAAACAGTAAAATTTGCTTTTGTACAGACTGTGATTAATATGAATATTGCAAAAAGAATCGCAGATAAAAAATATATTAGGTCTCACTAAGGAACATAGAGGTCATTTAATTCTTTAGTCCATCATTTTATTAATGCAAATACACCTGTCGCTTTATTTTTTGTCATGGTAAATTTTTCAAAAATTGTAGTTAAAGAAGCCTATTATTTATTCAAACTGGTACCAAAATACACATGTTGTGATCACAACATTTTTGGCCAGAAAAACCAAATAATCATACTCTAGTAATACCAATAAAATCTTTACATAAATTAAACTGAAATAATGTTGCTCTACTAATGACTCCATTTAAGTAATCACGCATTAACCAGCCATCTGCTGCTAACTTGTTAACATCTTCATTTCAACAAAGTAGTTAGAATAGTTTATGTCTTCGTATGCAATGAGTTTCTTTCAAGTATGTAATTAAGCCTCATCTTTATTGATTTTAGCCAGATATTTATATGGTTGAGTGGTATAATTATCAACTTCCGTGTTTAGCCAATAACTCTACTGACCTAAATTCCAAAACAAATCCAAATACGCCCAGACCTCCTTTTGAAATTCATTACAAAAACTAAACACACAAATACCAAAAACAACAAAGTACAATTCAAAAAAAAAAAAAAAACAATTTGAAATTCCATATGGCAAAAAAGTAAAAGTGAAACGCAATTTAATACAAGTGAATGTGAATGGACATCTAACAACTATTATAGATACTCGTATACAGACAGCCGACCAACAATTAGTGGAAATCAAATATCAAAGTGGAAACATGTAAATGGCATTTCTTTGTTTTCATAAAGCCACCCACCACACATAACTAACACACAACATAACGAACGAAACCCGGGTATGAGGATAAAAATAATATTATTTTTCTTGCTTTTTTTCCAACAACAAGAAATTCTTCAAACAGAGGGGGTTTTACCATAATTAAATTCCTGATTAGTCCATACATAGCCATTCAAACAAAATGTCTTTTAAAGCCTAAACGTAAATAAAATAAAAGTTAAAGACTTCTCTAATATTTTCTCACGTTTTGTTAAGAAAAAAAAAAAAACAAATTAGATTTGTTAATCCTTTGTGTGTGATATTCTTACAACAAATTACTTTGTCTCAATAACAAAAATATGAAAACATAAAAATATTGTTATTGCTGCATTTACAACAATCAAAATAAAAATTAATCAATTGAAATTGCTAAAAACATTTCAAAAAAATATCCTTTTTCAAAAAAAAAAAAAAACCCCCTTTTTCCAAGCGAAACAATTTAAAATCTTGAGTTTTTCAAAATAAACATTTTCCACTACAACGATTGCAAACAATACGATATTTTGAAAATTCAAAGCAGCAACATAAGCAAAACACTTAAAAATTAAATTATCGCTCTAACAACTTACGACTTTACAATTGTATTAATAAAAATCAATGAAATTTGTAATTTATAGCTTATTGCCAAATATGTACATAAAAAAGCAACAAATTAAATAAAACACATTCGTTTTTAACACACACACATACATACATGTACATGTACGAGTACTTAATGATGGTACCAAATTGCTCGCAGTTTTGTAACCCATTCATTGCAAAAGGGTTACTGTGAAAAATCTTCGATTTGTAAGACTCTCTCTCATGCAGCGTTCAAAGTCATAAAAAACAATTTTGTATGCCACTACAAAGCAGAGCAAGACCAAAATTTGACATAAGTGATGCTGTTGCAACAACAATAAATACATGTGGATGGATGTGTGTAGTTTATGTACTCGAACATGCAGACGTGCCCCTGGTATTACACTCACTTAATATTTTAAACATGCTGTCATAAGTACTTGTATATGGTAGGTAACCCTTATCCTTTGATTATCACATACAAACAAGGATTTGTAGGAAAAAAAAGGCAAAATAATTAAAAGGATTAAGTATTGATAATAGTAAATAGTTATTTTAAAAAACACTGTGTTGCATTACTATAATTACACTTCGTGTTTGGTAGTTTTTGTAAAGTTGTAAACAGATTTTTAAAACGTGTAAAATTTAATGATCTTTCTTTCCAAAATTAGGCAGACTACTTCATTAATTTAAGACAGAAATTAAGCATTAATTTTTTGTTGTTAATGTTTCATAACTATAATTACATTTTATGATAAACAAAACTATAACTATTATTTATTCTATTGTTCAATTCACAAGTCATGTTGTATGTTGTACATTGTATGATACAACCATCTGATTATGAACACAATTTTTAGCAGTCATATGTTTATGTTGTCAAACAAATATACAAAACATAAAACATGAATGATTACCAAAATTAAAACAATTACATATTGAAATTTTTTTTGTTTATTAATTTTATTTTCTTGTTTTAAATTTGTCCATCTGTTTAAAATTTGAGTGTTACCGTTTGGTTATACATATTTTAAACTAAAATGAGTATTTTTTATGTTGAGATTTATATTTTTGGCAACACTTAAACTTTCATACAACATTTAAAAAACATTCATATGTAAAAATGTCGTTGATATTGTACAAAATATTTCTATAGAAATTACCAACAATATTTGCACAACTATTGTAAATTCATACGACGTACAACTCATATGACACTACAACATCACTTGTTAATTGCACATATATATAATATTAGAGCTAATTTGAACTTTTTCATTAATATTGTCAAAGCTTAAGGTCTTTTTTGATAGATAATATCCTTATCTTCAGGAAAGTTTGCATTTGATTTTTTCTTTTCTTTACACAAAGAAGTAGCGAAATATCGAACAATTTTTAATTCCTACAATGAAATTTTCAACAATTTGCTATAAAATGTAGCGTAGTTTGTACCTTAGTAATTTTGACACAGTTTAAATTTCAGTTTATATTAAAAGTGGCTTCAGTTTTCCAGCAATTGACAAGAAATAAACCGATCACAACATATGATAAAGTAACAATATTGCAAATAATTTCATAAAATTACAAAAGGCGGCCAAAAAAAAAAGCATTCTACACATGACGATCGCAAAATTATAAACTGTGCGAGCAACACAATAAAGACTCTTTGTCGGCTTTCTAACGATTGTGGGACAAATGTGTCGAAATCAATCAAAATACAAAGTAGACTGTTAAAATATCCCAGACTATCAGCCATGTCACAGAATCTAATTCCGTTCGGAAGTGGTATTAATTCGGTTTTTTTTGCTTCTATGGAAAAAGCACAACGAAAATTTTTTTTTGGAATGAAACCACTTTCATTTGCAATGTGGAACTAAACTTTAAGCATTTCTAGGTTTCATTGCGAAAAAATTGTTCGTTTTACTTTTTCTACGGAATGAGTTCCACTTCCGAACGGAATTAAATTTTGTGACAAAAGCTGTTGTTTGTGCCAAGGCTACAAAACTGCTATATGTACTTGGATTCGTTGAAAGAAACTTGCAAACTAACTGAAAACAGGTAAGCTAATGGAGATGTAGATGTAGGTTGTTGCGATTTACCGATAAATGTTTTCATCCTGATGCATTTGTACAATAATCTTTGGAGTACTGACATCACAGGATTTGCTTTTACCCATGTTAAGAAAAGTATTAAGGGCCCGATTATCATTCACAACACTAAAATGTTGTGTTGTCTCGACTACAACACAACATGCATTTTTCATACAATTAAGCCGATAAGTGTTGTAAATCGTAATCGCAATTTACAACATACAACATCAAAATACTTAGTATTGTAAACGGTAATCGGGACCTAAGAACTATTCATATACAGAAAAACACTCTGTAAACTAACTTTTAAAAATTACCTGCATTTGAAAATGTTAATAAATTTATCACTGTCCTTAAATGAAATTCTGAAAAACACCACAAAGAAAAAAATTAAAAAAAAGTGTTAAATTCAATAAATAAGATCTTAACCATAACGATTTAAATATTAAGTACTACTGGCCTTAATTAGTTGCACGCAGCTGTGCATGTGGGATAAACTGTTTTACTTTTTCTTCAACTTACAATATTAAGAGAAGTTGTATGTCTTTATAGTTATGAAACGCAGTGTATATTGGTTAATTTTTACATAAATCAAACATTCTTTATTTATAAATAAAGTTATTTATTTATAAATTTTCCTTTATTTTATAATTTTAGAAAGACATTACATATTTCTTTAAAGTTTGATTCTTTTAGATGCCTTCAGTTGTAATTTGTTGACCAGTTTTTGATAAATTATTCCTCTAAAATTTAACTTTAATGAAATACTTTATAATTGAATTTCCATGTATTAATGGAAAATACCTTCGATTTTTTGTGGTTTTTTAAAAATTAATTGTGGAAAAACTGACGTCAAGTGGTGCTGTTAACACCCACCAAAACATTTCATACCCTCGCTATTACTCAGACATTATATTTGGCTTGTGTTATGGTATTTTCATCTCTGTGTTTTTTTTTAACAATTGATAAATAAATTTATATAAAATAAAAACTACAATTTTAAACAAAATTAATGATGATATACTTTTTCAACGGAAATTTATTAAAACACATAAAATTAGTAGACGATTTGTGAAGATATCAATGTTGTAAGTCGCACACATGCACGTTTAACAGAGCTTTGAAAGAAAAATGTTTAGAAACGCCTTAAAGTTGGAGCGTATACCAGAAAAGAAAAAAAAAAGAAAACTATCACAGCCCCATCACCATAGTGATACAAGGTTTATGATTAATTGTTTCTTGGTTGTTTCTTTTTTCAGTTTTTCAGTTTTTTTTGGAGGAGAAATGTGTTTTTTTGTTTGTGTGTTCTAAACAATGCAGTTACATGTTGTTGCACTAAACGAACCAAATTGTTAACAATTGCGTATTTTTCTTTTCTATAACAAAGTACGACCTTAGTTATGTACACTATGGCGACATGCAATAGAGTCAATTATTACTCTAATGGTTCTTCTGATATACAGTCATACAGTTATACAGCCATACACAAAAGTATTCATACACAGCGACAAACAAAAGGTATGATGATGCAGTGTTGTCAATGTCCTGCTGCGCTATTATTTGTCTTTTTGTTCTTGTTGTTATTTGTTCGTTTATCGTGCTTTTTCCCTGGATTTTCTTCTTTTGAGCGTTAGATGTGTCGTTGTTGGTTGTTGGCGTTTTGGGGCAGACAAATAGACGTAATGCTTCAATGGTTAAGCTATACTATGTCCATGGCGTTGTAGTAGTTGTTGCTATTTAATGATGACTGGACGTTTAAAATGTTGCTGTTTGGCTGGCTGCCTTGGTGATTGTATGCTGTGTTTTTCTTTACTTTTTTTTGGGTTGAAGTATAAATTGCTTTACGGCGTTTGGGTCATTAACGAAATTGAAAATAGACAGTGTGCTGTTGTGTTGATTTTTTTTTCTTTTTTGGTTCTTTTTGTCTCTCAAAATACTTATTGTTCTTCTTCATCTTCATTTTTCTAATAATGTTACTTTTCGACTTTCGAGCTGGAGTTTATCAAAATGTGTGTTGTGTGTGTGTTTGAGTGTGGGTATATGTTGCCACGCAGTGTGGCAAGTATCACTATGGCTTGCTCTTCTTAGGTAGTTATGTAGACAATGTTGTTGCTACGTGTGGCCATTAAATCAGTGCCACTTATTAGTAGTTGCAAGATAATTTATCCAACTGTGTATCATCTGTTGGCTAGTTGTATTGCTGCACAAAGTTTTTGTTCAAAGTGTGTGAGGCTCATTAGTTACCCACCGTGATAAGGATGGTTTTTTTTTTGGTTTGTAAAAATTAATCAATTTAATAACAACAGTTTTTTTAAGGCTGCTATATTTTAAATATTTTTTTATAACATTACGCACAACCACTGACCCTTCAATTTCTTTAAAAATTTCCTTGTCTAACTGATTTGTTGTTGCACTTCCTTCCTGCAAGACTCTTTTTGAAAAAAAGTGAAAAATGTTTTGGTGATTTCCGTCTCTGTAGCAGAAGGAGTGAACATTACTAATTAATTTTCTAATGTTGCAAATTTCAAAATAAACGTCACCGTGTCATTTGTTGCTTCACTGTGTTGGACAAAAACCATTTCAACGCCATTGATTATGCCGAGATATAAGAGCATGACAATCATTCAAACGCCTGTTAACCATTTATTAAAATTGCTGGGTGTTGGTTGCTGGTGGTGTTTTACATACCTTAGAAAGGGCAAAAGTAATTTATTAAAGTTGCACTATGTATTCATAGATGTGAAGTGATTTAGAAAGGAATTTAACAATATGTATTTTAATATCAAATTGTTGCTGCAGGGTCAAATAGAAGCCAGTCTAGTATCTGCAGAATGAATTATTTTATCAAATGTAGAGCAACATTTCGAACATTTTCAGAACGAAATTCAATTATATTCTATGAATTACTAACAAAACACCACTGTGTGTTTAACTAAACCTTTCTTTGTAATATCAGTAACGAAATCTAGTATGTAACGCTTGAGATCAATTTTTTCAATTGCTTCATTCAAATAAGCACTGCACAGTGGTACAGACTCAAAATATTTTGCAAACTAACTGACCGTTTTTAACTGGCTGTTCCGAAGAATATATGAGTTTAAATTTGAATGGTGCACAAAAACTGCTCAGGATAGGCCCTGTAGAGTCTCAAATGTGACTCTGTGGCATCTTAAAATAGGCATCCCAGCAAACATTTGGCATTTTTTTCAACACTTCAAATATTTTTTTAATATGAAAATGCTTTTAGATTAGATTTTCTATCTATATTTTATATCTATCTATTCCAGCGTTTGTTGTATTTTAAAAGCTTAAATATCTCTTAAAATTATCTTCAATATTTCCTGTCACATTATTATTAAGCTTTAATTAACCAACATTTGTTAAATATCCAGTTAAAAAATTGTAATCCTTTCAATTTTCTACTTACTGATAACCACAATGTTCCAGCTAATTCCCATTCTAACCTCTGAACCCTTTTTATTTTTTGTAAAGTTTAATTCTAAAAATTTTAAAACGCAAACAAGAGTAAAACCAAAAATAGATAGACATCAAAGACACAATATGTCATCACAATTAAACTTTAACAAATTTTACAAAGTCATGCCTCAGCCAAAGAAATCATGGCACAATTAAAAAGACACACAGAAATATGAAAAACAAACTTTTAAAACACACTAAATGAATGAAATGAATTCAATTCAATGAATGGGCGAATGAATGCATCTAAAGGGTTAAATTTTCAAAAGGTTACGGTTAAATAGCATTTGTTTAACCACAATCATATAATGTTAAGTCATCATAACTTTTGGTTGCCAGGCAAAAGTCAAAGACAAAAGGCAGGACAGGAATGGCACAGATACTCTCACTTTAGATAAATACAACACCCCACTTACAAGCAACCAACACCACAACCTTACATTAACATTATGGTGGTGCAACAGCAATTGCCACAAACTGAAACTACCAAAAAAAAAAAAAAAAGCTTTCAAGTCTAAATGATTTCATTACAAATAGCTGCAAACTAATAAACCAAACATCTGTGACAAATGATCTATTTGAAAAGATAACACACAAATTTCAATGTCACTGTAACAGTTACCGTCATTCTATTTTCTATGACTTTCTCTCCTTTGGCAGAATGTTGCCGGGAAGCCTAATAAAATTTAATGAAAATAATTATGCAAACATTTCATACTTGTACACACAAGCGCTAATTCGTTGTGTTATCTGCCCAACAAAATCGTTGTTTGTTTCAATTTAATTGTAAGGTCCTTTATTACCTGCATTGCACCCTTAAACTTACAATAATACACTGGTAAAAAAAGAGTGTTAGATTTATTGTTTAAGATAAGAACAGGAAAATTACAGTCTCCAAATATGTCGAGACTTGCCCGCAAATTGTTGGTCAGTCTGAGGTTATGTTTTTTAACGCCTTCAATTATTTTTTTTCAACAAAAATTATGCCATAAACGTTTTAAAATTTATATTAGAAAAGGTTTCTTGCTCAATTGTCATTAAATTGTTGGTAATTGTCCGAAAGAAATTAGTTCAACATATGCAAGGACATTAATTAAATTTTATGGTAACAGTTGTTGGCTGTGTTCGCATATATGCAATTAAAATAGCGATAAGGATTTTGTAATTTTAAGGCAAAATAGTCACTAAGCGTTTTATTTAAAATAAAACAAAGAATAACATTTTAAAGTCACTTTAAAACTACGTCTCATATCAGTGGGTGGGTGGTTGGCTTATAAATGTGACTTTGATTTGGAAAATTTCTATGATGGAAATCGAAAACGAAAACGAGTGAGTTTTTGAAGTCCATTTTAAAGTATTTCTAATCAAATTTTTTAAATTTTTGTTTTAAGATTCTCTTTAATAGCAAATTATGTTTATATTTTGTGGGCTAAAACTGTTTCAATTTAGAAATATTACGAAAACATTAACTTCTAAAACTCACTCGTTTTCGATTTCCATCACATAGCTGTATAATTGGAAAATGTGAACGCTCAACAGAATAATATTTCTAAATTTAAATGAATACTGGAAATATTTACAGCCCAAATCATGAATAAAAAATCCGCGGTAGTTTTTTTCCCTTTTTATTTTTTTAACATTGAATTCGAATAGAAAAAATGGGAAAAGGGAAAAAAACTCCCACGGAATTTTTATTCATGATTGGGCTGTTAGAGATTCCCACATTGCACAATAAAAAAAAATCAAATTAATATTTTTCGTAGACAAAATCCGTGTTTTGGACGAGTCTAATGAACTGTTGCACAATATCAACAGGCGTTTGTAAGAATTGTCAGTCTTACACGGTGATGTTTTTTTTTTTTTGGAATTTGCAACATTGGAAAATTAATTAGACCCAACTGATTACCTTTTAGACATCGGCATGAGGGGAAGATAAGACGAGTAGACACTTCATTGTACTAGCAATTCGTGTTACTCTCTTATTCGTATGACATATGTGTTTACAATATGAATTGTGCTGTGTGAACACCGAAGAAATTTCAAGGAAAAAATTGCAACAATATTTGCAATTTCACTCCTTCTGCTTTGGAGACAGAAATTACTCACAAATTTTTCACTTTTTCAAAGAGAGTCTTGCAGGAAGGCAGTATGTTAAAAGTAAGGAAGCGTAACAACAGATCCATTAGACAGGGATATTTTTAAAGCAACACAGGGTCGTTGGTTTTCTGTAATGTTACAAAATATGTAAAAAATCGAGGTTTTAAAAAGTTGTTGTTATTAAATTAATTAATGTTTACAAAGCTTAGCCTTATTCCAAATCGCTAATATTTTTTATTAGTAAGAATCTCTAAGCTTTAACTTTCCGTTGACAATAGCCCAATATGGTTCAATATGCCGAAGCTGAAGACAATTATAGGGCTTCATATATTTCTCTATTACGCTTTTGAATAATGACAGGGAGCTTAATGGTGTCAAAATATTACTGAAGTGTGCTGACAGCTAACGTTTCTGCAGGCATTCTATTATATAAATAAAAGAGTGCAATTAATGACCAAACAATTGTCCAAAATTTGCTAATTAATAAACTCAAGTTTGCATCCTTTTTTTTTATTAATTCCAAAAAATATTTTATATTAATTTTTTTTTTTGTAAAGAAAATTTAAATTGTTTCAATAAATAACATATCTAAAGGATTTTCTTTAAAATATTGAAATTAGGAGTATTTTAGTTTTTTTAATTTATTTAAAGTAGTATTTTATTACAGATATTCAATTTATTGTGTATAATTCTACATAAATTTGTATCAAAAATCTTAATTTCTTAATATAGCGAATACAAAGTTTTGAAGTGTGTTTTTTTTTATATATACGAGTTTATTTAATCGGTAGGATTATTTTAATATAGTTTTGCAAGCTTATTTATAAGAAAATTTTAAATTTATCCAAACAATTTTAAAACAAAATATGAAGTTGTTCATAAAAATTTTTTATTTTATCAAATATTTATAAAAGAAAATTTAACAACAAAATTAGTTTTATAAAGATTTCATAAAATAAAAAACTAATTCTGATAAAAGGGATTTTCATTAAATAAATTACAAATTTAGATCTCTATTTTGCAAGTCTATTTTATTTTTATTTATTTCAATTGTTGTCTTAAACTATAGTTTGTACACTATTATTATTGATTTGTAGTGGCTGGCTTTTTTATTAAAATATTTATTTTATTTTAGCTGCATTTAAATAACTGTTAATTATTTGTATTTTCTTTTTAAATTTCAATAATCTTGTACGTTACGTTTACAGAGTTGTATTTGTTGGGTTAGTTTTAAAGTATGTTTCTTGTTTTTTTTTTTTTGGTTAGTGGTTATTTAGTAGATATTTTATTTCTTAAGTTAAGTGTGATTAGCATGAGATTAAGTTAATATTTCTGGTAGTGAAGTTCTTATGAGTAAAAACAAAAGTTTACAATTTTGTTGATTAACGGTGTGAGTAATTTAACAAACACAATTTTTGAATATTTACGAATTAAAAAAAGTTTTCATTTAAATTAATTAAAATTTAAATTAATTAGTAATAATTACTGATAATTTTTAAATGTTCTACAGCAAATTTTAAAACTTTGGTAAAAATTCCAAAAGCAAATATATTTCCTTAAATTTCGAAAATTCTTGTTTTCTAAAATTAAAAAAAATATATTTCCTTAAATTTCGAAAATTCTTATGTACAAAAATTTTCATAAATTGTTCCCATTAGGAAAAAATGCTGCAAAATAGTTCGTTTAATTATTTTTATACACAACTATATATTTGAAAGTAATTTAAATAAATTTTCCAGCTGTTGCTTGGAAATTCCTAAAATTCAAAAAACTATATTTCCTTAAATTTCGAAAAATTGCTTTAAGTAAAATTCTCATAAATAACGAAAATTATGCAGCAAAGTAATTTAATTTAGTTTTTTTTTTTATTTAAAAATATTTATAATAAAATAATTTCAATTAATTTGCAGTGTTTTTCACAAAATTTTAATAGTCTTAAAAAATTTAAATAAATATTTCCTGAAATTGCTAAAAAAAAATTTTAAAATTGTCAACAATATTGTTTTAATAAAAATAAGCAGCAGAACAATTACCTTTTAAAAATATGTAAATGAAATTTATTTCAGTTTTTCCCAAAAATTTTCAAGATTTTTCAAAATTCAAAAACAAAATGTCCTAAACTTTCGAAAATTTGTGTTTGTTAAATTTCCGTTAAAAAAAATAAAAACTGCAGCCAATTTTTTTAAAATGTTTTTTTGTTGAAAATTACATTTTATTTAATTAAAATAGTTTTGCTTAAAGTTTTCTTCAATTTCAGTGTAAATTAATTTATAAGTATGTAAGTTAAGTATAATTTTCTTACGAAACGAAACCTTGCATTTACATTTTACTTTGTTTTTACTAGGCATCCGTTTGTTTTGTTAAATTTATGTTAATAAACAAAAAAATAATAGTAATAAATTTCCAAAAAAGTAATTATAAAAACCTATATTCTCCTTCAAAAAAATATCAAAACAAAAATTCATCACTAAACAGCTGTTATTTTTTTTTTAGTTACAGGAAAATTATTTAAATAGTTTTACAAAAATAAAACCATTTTATTTTATTTCTTTTATAAGTTTTTCTATGCTATTTACTTTTTTGGAATCACAATTTGCTTTGATTGAGCAGCTAAAAGCTACAAATTACAGATATTAAAAAAAAAAAAAAAAAAAAAAAAACGTAAAATTGTGAGTCCTTAAGAACCCTTTAACAATACAATTACTTTCTTCAATTAGGGATATTTAAGAAACCATTAAAATTAAGATATTTATCGTTGTTTGAGAATTTTAAAGAAATTTTTTTAAAAATTTTATCAAATTAATTTTTTCGTTTGGAAAATTTCCTTTGCTTGGGTTCTTCTTCAGTCAGAGATGTTGCTGCTGCTGCTGCCGTCGCTAAAGTATCAACGTTTGTTGTGGTTGCCGTAGAGTTGTCTGCCGGGGTTGTTGTTGCAGTTGTTGTTGCTGTTTGGGAATTAAAATTAACCGATATTTGTATGACCGTCGGCTGCAGTTGCGATGATTCATGGTAAAATCTCAAGGCATGACAAAAAACTTGTGTCAGAAAATCCCAACAACCCAGAGGTTCTTGGGTGGTATTATTTAAAGTAGGCACTGTTATATTTATGGTGGTTCCATAGCCTCTATTAGCGGCAGTATTAACTGGGGCCGTTTCACTTGCTGGGTTATTTTGCGGTAATCTAGAGGAAGCTTGAGTGTTGCTTGGAGCTCTGGAACTGGTGTTATTGGCTGCTCTGGAGGGACGTTGACCAGCCAATAATTTAGCTTGGTCTGGTATAAAGTAAGCTATGGCCATTTTTTACACTTTTTAAAAGTTTTTTTATTTTATTTTTTTTTCAATTTAAAACAGTTTTAAATTGTAAACACTTTTGAAAATTTTCCAAATTATTGTTCAAATCTTCACGCGCCTTTATAAAGTTTTTTTTTATTTTTTGGCGCCAAAAATTGTTTTATTAAATACGTAAAATATTACGCCAAATTTTTGTATGACGTTTTAAATATAATTTGTCCCTCTAAGAAAAATATCCTTCACTACAAGGTTATAAGTTGTCTTTTGCTTGGTTCGTAATAGACTGACTAAGCATATCCTTGTAGCACACAATTTTATAACATTTCCTGCTTCAATTGCATTTCATGGTTCACCATACACACACACACACACACCAAACACTCTCACAGACAAAATTACATTTACTATTTAGGAAGCAACAGTCCTCGTCCACACAACAAACAATACCCATAAAGTTCACCCAAAACAAAAGTAAAATACAAATATTTCACCCTCCCCTTGAACCAAATAACTTGGAACAAAAAAAAGTTCAAAACCACCACAATTGAATACACTCGCACGTACACATTTTGAAATTCCTGGTAAGCACTCTCTAAATTACCAACTAGAATTGCATTAGCACCTTTATAAGTCTTATTCAATTTAATAACAAAATTCTCTCTCTCTCTATCTCTCTATCATTCTCTTTTAACTCTCTGTAATCGAATTTTTAACGGTATTATAACACAGTGAGTAAAATCACCCTTATTTAATTCATATTTCGAATAGAAAACTTTCGCATTTGATTCATACAAGGAATAGGGGAAATGTTATCAGGGTAAATTCAAATATTTGTTTGAACATTTATTTCACAGGGTAAGAAATTATTGTAAATCAGGAGACATTTATATTTTCGAACTTCATTCTAGAGAGTTTTGAACTGAGAGTATAAAGATTAGTAGTTTTTGTGCATGAAAATGTCTCCTCTTTTCTTCTGAGAGCCAACAAATCATTTGAGATTTACTTTATTGTAATACGCTAGCAGCTATTCAATTGAAAAGTTATGAATTGTTAATTCTAGCAAACAATTTATTGTAAATTAATGCATTTTTACTCAAACTCAAAGCTGAAAGGAATTGTTGTGTGAGAATTTATGTTACTGCTGGAATTCTATATTAAAAAATAGAGTAAAAATAAAAATAGGTAGAGCTCAGGCAGTATTAGAGACTTTTATTGGAGTGTAGAAAGTTCGATAGCTGGATGGAGCAAATCTGCCGGGATCGTGTTTATATTGTCACTGAAATACCCATAAAAGGTTTGCATGAGTTAGATTATCAGCCAGGTTACCAACAAATTATAACAAATTCCTTGTAATGCGATGTGGATGAGGTAGTAGTTTTATCAATTTGTTGAAACTTCGGTGTTTGATCTTCTCACGATATTGTTGCTAAAATTGTTTGAGTGTCTCGAGTGCTTGTGGGTTCAAGTGTCAAATCTATAGTCAAGAATAATGAAATTCGTGTCATTTCATAATTTCCTCTTTCCGAAATGTACCTTAAAATAACACTCCTAATCGAAAGGTCAGCGAAATTATTGACTAACTCTGTTCTATATGTAGACGTGGCAACTATCTGGCTTTCTTGTAAACATAACTGGTGACCTATCAGAGTCTAAATTAGCAGTTTGGTTATACCTTTACATTCCAAATTTAGTGAAAGTTAAAGAAATATCACTTGCTTCCTGCTTTCTTAATGTTGATTTCCCCTTCATTACAGCCGATAGTCTATTGAGAATATGACTGATATGATATTTTAAACAAAAGGGCTATTTAAGTCTCCAGATACAGTGTTACACAGAGAAGTCTTATGATGATTGAGCTTACTATATAGTGCATCTTGTAACTTGAAACCATTTGAGTAAAACTTAATGCACCGCCTTCTACCAACAATATCAACGTCACCTAATGCACGAAGACTATCTACACGTGACCTACAAGTATTTGAAATCTTGCAATAGACGCAAGTATTTCCAATGTTTTTCGTTTTATGTTGACAAAGAATGGTTATGTTCGTTTCTGCCCGATCCTAAGACATTTGGTTTAGTCGCTAATCTTCTAACCGATGTTCTTCTAAACGATGACTGCTTTGGTGGGATTTATGATAAGTCCTCGTACCTCAAATAACTACGAATTTTGTTCAAAGCTTAAATAACTTTCCAACATTTAAATTTTGTAAATATGAACATTTAAAAATTGTTTACAATTTATGTTACTAAATAATTTAGCTCCAATTTGCACAAAGCAATTCTTTAAGCTAAGCTGATTACCTTTCAGACATCGTGATGAGGGGAAAATAAGACGAGGACACACTTGATTGTACTAGCAATTCGTCTTACCCTCTAATTCGTACTATATATGTGTACACAAATGTATTCTCAAATAAAAATACGAGCGATTTAAGCAATGAAATTGTGCTGTGTGAACACCTAAGAAATTTCAAGGAAAAAATTGTATCAATCTTTTCAATAAAAATTGCTTTGTGTAAATTGGGACTTATTGATCATAATGAGGCCTTATAGAAATCGTTATCGGTCATCCAACAGGTGACGATTTGGTTAAGTGAAGATGTGAATAATTTACAATAGCCACAGCATTTCCATACAGGTGGTAGTCTCAGATACCTAAAAGATCACTTGTCATACCAAAGTAATGTTTACAATTTAAATCTTTTAAAAACAAAGTTTGTCTGTCCTACATTTCTAATGATACCAGGAGATTACAAGATTCATAAATATTATCCTGTTTTGCTATCAACTGTACAGTTGGTGCTTTCAAATCAATGGTCACTTTAAGACTTTATAAGACCCGGTAATGTTTTAAGTTATAAAATTTCTTAGATTTTTTGACAACAGCAGCTAAATTTGTAATACAGTGAATTGCTATGATCTTAGTTGGCAATCTTTTTAAATTTTAGTGTCAGTTTTAAACATTCAAATATATTCTTTCTCATGATTACAATGACATTTAATTTTAAGATTATTTTATTTCTCAATAAGGGCAAAATAGAAATAAATGAGGTAAATATTAGAGCCCTAAAGTAGCTGATTTTCATACAAAAACTATATAATTCTGTGAGTCGTATGTAAGTGATTATGTTTAATTCTACTGGAGTTTATTTTATTACAACTAAATAAGCTGGTCATTATATTTGTATAAAAATAAACATGTGCTATTTTATTGATTTATACAATTTAAAGTTTAAATAAATCCTTTGCAAATCCACTCTATAGTATTATTGCACTTGCGGTTTCAACAAAATGTGTTTAAAAAAACGTTACTTGTAAAACACAATATCTGACAGCATGGTAACAAGAGCAAAGAAAGAAAAAACCTTAAACTTGACATATTTCTCATGCTGAACTACTTAAAAGCACACAACAGTATATTGACTGTAAAAAGCACAATAAATGCTTTTAAAATGTCTTGCAAATTGCTAGCAAACTGGAATTTTTGTAAAGCTTTCACTGTATTTCACTCCCGCACATGTGGAAATCTAACGAAATGACCTTGTCATTTAGCAGCATTATTTTATTCCATGACCTTGATATTTCATTTTATCGTTTATTAACTTAAACTCCCTAATATTGTTTGACAAACTGGTTAGGAGGGATATTAAGGACCCCTTTTTGCAAAGAGCAAAATCTTTTCTTTTGCTTGGCTTTGCTTAGCAAAACTTAGCAATTGTTGCTAAGCAGAAAGTGCTCAAAACAATTTTCATTGTCAAGGTCATTTAAGGAAACATATAAGCAAATCGTAGCAGAGAACTGGGTTAGTAACAGGGTTTAACATAATTTAGCAGCAAAAAAAATGTAGAAAAAGAACAAGGGATTGCTATGGATTTGTGGAGTTGTGTTGTATAGATTCTTAACTAAATCCTTTGGTGGCAGTTACATGAATTGTTACAATTGTTTTTATGCGAGTTTAAAGCGGAAAAAAACACCAGCAGTGGCAGCTAAGGTCCTTGATAATGAAAATTACTTTAGAGAGAAAAACATTTTCTATACGATATTAAGGAGTGTTTGCAAATGTTAAGATTGTCAAGGAAAATATCAAGGTTAATGTGTTATTTCTTTTATTCAAACATTTATTATGATATTATTATAAATGTTCAATAAGGAAGTGCTTAAAAGAAACTTGTTTTATATAAAAGGAAAATATAAAGTGACATTTTAAAAATTAATTACTATTTTAACATGTTCTAAGGAAATGTATGCTTGTGTATTTAAATTTCTAGCATTAAGTTAAACATGCTTCAGTGATTGCTTAATTTATATAAAACATTAATTTTCATAAAAAATATAAAACCAGTGAAATGTTAAACAAACAAGAAACAATACATACGACATATGTATATTAGGGTGGCCCCAAAATAAAGTTGCGTATGTTCCCGATTAATATGAAAATTTGATTCATTTTAAGACTACGTTTCTCAATTTTTTTGTCCTGGGGTCAATATTTGGTGAGCTGGATCAAAGGATAAAAAGGTCCTTTTTTGGAGCTTTTTTGATTTTTTTTTACATTTCTTCCCGTTTTTTAACGAATTGAGTAAACAGAGATTGTCAGATAGGGAAGAATTTAGGTTTTAAAAAAAAAATTTATAAAAATTGAAATATGTAGATAGAATCTTAAAAAACGAGAAAAACCATTTGGCTTAAATTGCATGATGTTTATAATCAAGAAATTTCAACTATTTATTTATGTAAATTCTATGAGAAAATAAAAATAGAACTAAAATTTTGTCTGAAATTTTGAAAATTTTTGAATTAAAAAAAAAAAAAATTTAATTTTTGATAACCCATTAAATGCGCCTCTCAAAGACCTTTCATATGATAGCAAATTTACATATAATTCCTTTGGAAGAAATGTGAAAAAAATCAAAAAACCTCTAAAAAGGACATTTTTATTCTTTGATCCAGCTCACTAAGACAAAAAAAATTAAGAAACGTAGTCTTAAAATGAATCAAATTTTCATATTAGTTGAGAACATCGATACCTTATTTTTTCTCCATACAAACGGGGCCACCCTAATGTACATATATTAGTCATACATATGTGTATCTAAGTATCATCCAATATTAAGTCATTTTCATGTTTCCCCACTTGCTACTACACTGTAACCGAAAGGGGTAAGCGTTCAAGCATTTAGAAATTTCATAAAAATAAACAAAAAATGTATTTTTGACAGTTTAAGATTAACTATTACTTTTAATTTTATGCTACAAGTAAAAAAAGCCAGCAAGTGTGTGACACTTGGTATGAGTCAAAAGAAAGTGTTGCAAGTTCAAAAGAACTTGCTCATATGTAAAATTAATTGTATGTAGTTGAAAGTTTCTCCATAACAATTTGTTTACTGGTTTTTTATTTCATTTTCTGAAAGGATAATGGAGACAAATAACAGTTCTGTTTACATTTAAAGAGATTTTAGAAGAATTTTAAAGCTGTAATTAGGGTTTGCAAAAACAATCTCAGCATAAATTAAGTAATCACATAACCTAATGGAATAACATACTTTATAATGAAAGCTGCCTACTAGCAACATTACATGGAAGTTGTTTGGTAATGTCAGGCTTTTAATTTGATTTATGAAGACATATTTATTGGACATTAACTTGAGTAAAATTAAGAGTAAAACTTTTTAGCATTTAAACAAATAGTCGGCACTCATAGCCACCGCTGAACGAATATAATCAATTACCATTAAATAATAACGAAACAAAAATTACTCTCAATTATAATCCCTACTGTTTGTTTTCTTTATGCCGACGACCGTCTAAGTCAAACTCATTACTTGGTAATGGAAATCCTTGCTGGGATTATTTTAACGTTTCACCAACTTCTTATATCGGAAACACTTTCTTAAACAGGACCTGCTTACAATCATTTGTCACTTACACAAACTCTTTCTCTCATAAAAAACTCATCACATGCTCAGACAGCACAGTTTCAATGCCAGTGCCATAAAAAGGACTTTTTGCACTCTTGTCGGATTTTTTCCCATCAAGTAAAGAACAATCTATTCATGGACACTCATAAAGCCATTAACACCTACAATGAAGACACACAAATACTGCAAGGGATACATTAAATGAATATAAATCATGTTTTTTATAGCTTCATCCTGCAGCAGACATGAGTTTTCATTGGGTTTGAATTTTAAGTATGTTTGTATATTGGTATTAATTGGGTGCTATAATTTAAAAGAAGATTTTAAATTAAAAGATATTTATAAGGTTAAAGTTTTAAAGCTTTTAAATTCAAAATAACAAGGATCAACAAGTTTTCAAATATGAAAAAGTCCTAAACGTAAGAAAAGTAAAGCAGCATCTGTATTTTCAGAATGTTCCAATGGACTACTAAAGGTAGGAGTAATATTTGTCAGGACAATAATAAGTATGCGCTTTTTTCAATAATATGGATTGATCTGGTGAAACTGAAACTTTTTCTCTTTATTGTAATTAAACCCGCTTCTAAACTAATGCTTTAAAAAACATCTTCCTTCTCACTTTCCAATATCAAATTTCCAGCCCAGGTTTTTAACAAAAATTTCGTCAACAACATTTCAAAATACATATTAAAATTTATTCCATTCAATTAAATATTCATCATCAACTACTCCTGCCATAAAATTACTTGCTTAACGAAAAATTCATCAAATTTTATTACCAAATTCCCCATCGTCACCTTTCATCATGCATCATGTAGTTACTACTGCCACTACTTTTAGAATATGTACATTTTCTTGTTTGTTTTTTATTTTTTTTAGTTCATGTTTATTGAAAACTTTTAAATTTTTCATCATGTTTAGTCGTAAAGAGTAAGAAAAAGAAACTGTAACAACTACTTATTTTCTTTAGAATTTCAGGTAATTCAACTAGTTTAGAGGAAGACTTTTATTACTTAATACCTTTAAAATAAGACATCAAATGGCTGTTACTTTTGCCAATGATGATGCTGTTGTTGTTTGTTTGTTTGTTTGGCTTTTTTTTTTTTGTTCCTTTGGTGTGCTAGAGTGCATTAAATTTATAAACCCCACATTGCCAAAGAACCACTAACTTTATTAAATATTCCACAAAATGCATATTAAATGCATCCTGTAAAAATAAGCAAGAATACCGAGCAGCACAACGAAAACTGCTAGTTCTTGTGACGTGACGTTGGTAAAAAAGAAATATTTAAAATATACACTCTACTGTCTCAAACTCTTATCGCTTAGTTAAAACGCACACAGGTGTTTTAAAGGATGCTACATTGAAAAGTGTAAGCATTTTTGTGCGGCGTTTATTTTATGTCTAGTTAGTTCCATGTCTAGATTTATGTTTTACTCTATGTCTATTTGTTACATGAATAATTATTTTGTTAGTTCTATGCTCTGGTTTTACAAATATGTCAATATCAATGTCTATATTTATGTTTGTATCAATGTAAAAATTCATGTCCCTGTTTATGTTAATGTTTATCAGGCATGTGATGGAAATCGAAAACGAAAACGAATGAGTTTTAGAAGTCAATTTGTTCGTAATATTTCTGTATTGAAAAACTTTTATCACATAAAATTTAAAGATATTGGGCTACTAAAGATAATCTTAAAACAAAAATTTTAAAAATTATATTATAAATGCATTTAAATGTATTTTCAAAACTGATTCGTTTTCGATTTCGAATTCCATCACATGCCTGTATGCCAATATTTATGTCAATGTTTATGTCTGTCTTCATGTCAATGTTTATGTAAAAATGCATGTCAATCACTAAGATTGTGCGCTCTAAACTAGTCACCCCACTTCTAGTGACCCACTACAGTGAATACCTCTACTAACACCACCCTGGGAATACTAGTTTTTTTCAGTACTATTCCACGTCATCCTTACTATTTATGGAGGTTCGGAACTACTGAGCACCTCTTGTTCTATATTTTAGTGATGAATTCTTTACACTATTTTCATCAATTTGTGGAATGTAGCATTACGTTCATGATATTTTCAGATGTTATGGTTTTACCTAAGGTATTAATCAGAGCTTGTCTCTGTTCGAGCCACTTTTCACATACAAAAAGTATATGTTATGTCTGCCTATATCTGTGTATGTCTGTAATTGTCTCTCTATGTCTGTCTATGTTTGTCTATATCTATCTATGATTGTCTATGTCTGTCTATGGCTGTATGTCTTTCTATGTCTGTATATATCTGTCTATGTCTGTCTTTGTCTGCCTATGTCTGCCTATGTCTGTGCTGTCTGTATATATCTGCCTATGTCTGTCTATGTCTGTATATATCTGTCTATGTCTGTCTATTGCTGTCTATGTCTGTCTTTGTCTGTCTATGTCTGTTTATGTTTGTCTATGTCTGTATATATCTGCCTATGTCTGTCTATGTCTGTATATATCTGTCTATGGCTGTATGTCTGTCTATGTCTGTATATATCTGTCTATGTCTGTCTTTGTCTGCCTATGTCTGTCTTGTCTGTATATATCTGCCTATGTCTGTATATATCTGTCTATGTCTGTCTATGTCTGTTTATGTTTGTCTATGTCTGTCTAGATTTGTCTATGTTTGTTTATGTCTGTATATATCTGTATATGTCTGTCTATGTCTGTCTATGTCTGTCTATGTCTGTCTTGTCTGTATATATCTGCCTATGTCTGTATATATCTGTCTATGTCTGTCTATGTCTGTTTATGTTTGTCTATGTCTGTCTAGATTTGTCTATGTTTGTTTATGTCTGTCTATATCTGTCTATGGCTGTCTATGTCTGTCTATGTCTGTCTATGTCTGTCTATGTCTGTCTATGTCTGTCTATGTCTGTCTATGTCTGTCTATGTCTGTCTATGTCTGTCTATGTCTGTCTTTGTCTGTCTTTGTCTGTCTATGTCTGTTTATGTTTGTTTATGTTTGTCTATGTTTGTCTATGCCTGTTTCGACCTGTTATTTTGTAAGATTTCTATTGTTCTATTTGCTGTGATGTGCAACAATTGTCGTCTCTGCCATATTTCTCTGATTTTTCTAAAGTCCTGAGGACTTTTTAGTTATATTGTTTTTTTTAAAAAATTCTTTTGTTTTATTTTATTTAGTCTTGTTTTTTATTTCTGAGTAAATTATTTCGCTTAAGTATTCATCAGCGAAAACATATTTCATGCTTTTGGGAAATTTCATTTTAATTTTTTCTAGTTTTTTTTCGTGTTGTACCGCACTCCTGCTCATAAAATAGTTGTAGTTTTTCATCATTTTAAATTTTCTTTATTCTTTCTGTTTTTTTCGTCTTTTGGTTTATTTAGCAAAGTTTTTCATGGCTTTTTGATTAGTTTAACCAAAAGAAAAGTTATGCAGTTGTACAGCAGCAGATGATGTTGTTGTTTTACCATTGGGAAGTCAATTTAAATTAAAATGCTTTTGCCAAATTGCAAAAGAAAAGAATAAAAAACATAAAACAAGCAACAACCTTTTGCCAGCAAGTGGCTGGTTAGTATTGAAATTAACTGAGTTTATTTCTCTAGAGAACCAAAGGGTGTTGTATGTTCCAACACCCCACCCACCTTTATAACACTGGTGTTATTAAAACGAAAAAATAACAAAACAAAAAAAAAAAATATAAAACATTTGAACAAGTTAAATTACAGGTATTTAAGTATTTTATTTAAAATTCATCATCTTTCAGCAAGTTTTTGTTGTTGGCTGGATGTTGGGTGTTAAAACGTTTAAATATCAGTTGGTTTGTATTTGTTAGAACGCGAACAACTTCTACCTATACCTGACTGTAGGTTAACGAAACAAGACAAGAAGAAAACAACTTTTAATTTTATATGACTGCAATTTATTATAGGTAACGTAATAATTTAACTTTTCCTTCTACTCATGCCTCTCCCTCCCTCAACAAGCAAGAATAATATCCTTTTTGGAAATACTTGTACAACGTCCATCTTTTTATTTGTTTTCAGTTCTTTTACTTTTGCATTACCACGCTTAATGCTGAATGTTTAATGTTCATTTATGGTTTCGTTGCGTATCTTTTCAGTTTTTTTTTTTTCTTTTATAAAAAGTTTAATTATAATTTCATAAATTCATCATCATCCTGGTTGAATGAAAAAATGGATAGATGAGAATGTTGGTTGCCTTGTTGGAAACTCCCTACGGTTAATGAATTTGGTAAAACGAGTTATGAATTTGGGAAAACATCAAATCTTTTAATAACTTTAGTTTAATTTGAAATAATTTCTGTTCGTGTTTGTTTGAATTATGCATTTGGTTTATGACTTGTCGTTAATTCCTTGCCAAATGCTTAATGACTTGGTAAGTAATTCAGTCAGTTTTAAGATTTCACCAAAGAAAACAAAAGCAAACTAACAGGAAAGAAGATAATGAATTTTAAATTAAGAAAAAATTAAAATTTGATTAAGTAACATTTGAAAGGAATGTGGATGGGTGTTTGGCAGTAAGTGGTTTGGTTGTATTTGAAGAATTCGATGAAATTTGGCAACAAATATATTGCTGGAAAAAATCTGTTTATATTAGTCTATGTCGGTCCCATGTCTATCCATGTCAGTGTGTTTCTGTATGCCCTGCATGCGAACTCTATGTCTGTCATACGCTTATGCCTGTCAATATATGTCTATGTCTGTTGTGTGCATGTACAATGTTTGTCAATGTTAATGCAAGTTCCGATTTGAATTAAAAGGCCTGATCAGATCGGGTGTTTATTTGAAGCCTTTAAACTTATTTGTTATTGCCTTTACTTTCACTGAATATCTTGAGCTTCTTTGAATTGTAACCCTAATGCTTTCTTTAAATTATGATCCCCAAATCTTACCTATTATTCAAATCTGTTTACGTCTATTGGCATAACTATTACAAAACCCCCACTCTCCCGCCTTTCATTCCATTACAATTACTCTCTCGCATTTTAATTATCCTTCTAATGCTATTTTATACACATAAACTTAAATTTAATTTCCTTAAATAAACATTAATATTAATGTTGCAAATGCCAAGGATTCTGTTAGTGTAAATGACATTTCAAAACATTTCAACTTTATAAACAACAGAAAATTCTAATAAACATAAAATTTTACATTTATTTGCATTAACAACAACACAGTAATACAACTGAAAGCTATAATAATATTTCATTAAATGAATGAAATGCAAAAACGAAACACAAACAAAGAAAGGACACCTTTAAAGCCAAATAATGAATGACTAAGTGAATGTATGAAAAAATTAATGAATGAATGAAGGATAACTGAACTGAAATCATTGTTTGGAAGCTGCTGTAATAATAAATTTAATAATAATTTGTATTTTTCTTGGGATGGATGGAGAAAATGCGGATGTAGTGGGTGAGCAAAGTCTCAGCTAAACATTTTTTCTTTGTAGACAAAAAAAAAATCCTTTAGAAATATTCAAATATTTGTTTTATAAACATCGTAAACTTTTACTTGCATTGCTGCGCCAAACATTATCGCCATAATATTCACATTAAAAGTTGCAACAATATTATTATTGCAATTGTCACTGTGCCTGTGTGTGTATAAGGCTGGGAGGACAGCTATTCAAAAGAAGGCATTGTTTTTAGAAAATCGTAATGTAAATATGCTGACTATTATCACTGATTTGTTATTGCTGTTGATTATAGCAAACTTTTTCAAAACAACAGCAGGGGGAACCAGCACCCCTTGGTCATACATAGATCAATTCAAAATTAATTGGTTTATGTGGTCCAATGTATATTTAGTAATTGCCATCAGGTTTACCCAGTATTGTATGTGTGTGGATCTGATTTATATTGAATCTTCTGTAAAAATCAAATTTAAGAACGCATTCTTTTATAGTGCTGTAGTAAACTGGTTCTGTTAACGCTATGTCAAAATAAATAATTACCATAAACACTGTCTGTCGACAAATGTCATTTTATGACTTTGACTGTTATCAGCACAACGGTAGACATAATTGTAATAAATTCGAAAGCGTTATATTTGTGAGTTTAAAACAGTGGTCGGCAATTAGGAGTTGTTTACTGTTGTTGTCAACTAAGTTCATAATAATGAACAAATAAGAAACAAAAATCACAAACAGTAATTGGTTGGATATATAATACTTAATACTATAATGGAATGTGTTCTGCTGAAATCAGGGAACTTGTTCCTGAAACACGGAGTTTTTTTTACGTAAAACACGTTCTTCAGTCAGGACTCATCCATTTGTGATCGCTTGGACAGTTGATCGCACAACACATTGTCCGTATGTGGAATAAACTGCCACTTTCAATATACATAGAAAAATTCAAGTCAAATGTTCACAAACACTACTCCCTCTATCCTCCCTCTCATAACCTATTTTCCTACTTCCAACGCAATGCATTGCATAAGAAGGGGTCGTCCTCTGAGTGCTGGTCCAAAAAAAGAAAAAGAAAAAAAAACTGCACAAAATAAAATTATAATTCATGTTCTCTTTATGCCGAACACTGGTTTAGATGCATTAAAAGATTTCTGTTAGGGCAATGAGTTAATGTTGAGATATTTAATGACATTTCAAAAAGTGTTCTTCTCTAAAAAGTTTGGTTCATTTGATACATTAAGGGTTACAATACTAAGTTTTCAAACATTTTATTGAAATTCCCGTCAATAAATGTTGGTTTGAATTTTTTTTTTTTTTTAATCCAAGATTTAATATTTCATTACCATTTTTTGCTATTATAACAAACGCAGCAGGTTGTCTTTATTGTTCAGTTTATGTTGGTATTTTCTTCCTTTTTTTTTTGCATATATTTGGTAGTTACATTTCATTTCATTTAAGTTTTATGTTTTTTGTTACTTTTCTCTATTATACTTTATAGTTTTTTTCTTGCAAATTGCAGTTGGTTACAAGTCAATTTCCACTAAATGACGGCCATTTATATATTTTTCAAACTTTTTTGCATATTTTTCGTGTTTGTCTAACAAAAAAAATCTATGTTTTTTTTACTTATTTCTTTTGTATTGTTCAGTGCAGTTGCCTTATTTTTTTTTGTTAAAGATACAAAATGCAATCAATTTTCTCAGCAGGACAGGTAGTAACATTTGTGAATGTGTAAAAGAAATCTACTGGTGTATTTTCTTTCTGAAAAAAGTGTATTTTTTGTTTGAGAAGACTAGCTGAAATGTTACTTGACATTTCAATTTGAAGAGATTTCATTTTGTTAGAAAAGAAAACCTTTTAATAAATTTAAGTTTGATATAAACCAGGAACTTGTTGTATAGAATTTTATGAAACAATGATCAAGGTTTAAATTCAATGTCTGTCCTAGGCTTGATATATGTTCCTTCTATAATTATCTATGTTTACTAAGAAAAAATTTGTTTCCATGTGTATGGATTCAGTTACAGCCAGTAAATTTTTATATTCTGATCATTTAATAATTTTTAATTAAGTTCAAACAATTTTGTTACTGTAAACGAATTACGGTCTGTTTTACTAAATTTCTTCTACTTTAAATGAAAAATGCAAATTATATTAGTTTTCGGTTAAGGCAACTAAAACATTTTCTTTGCGTATCAATTTTCCACCTCCCTTACAAATTTAAAGGTGAATAATTTGACTTTAATGATGTGGTCAAATACTATAAGGTTCATTAACAAACAATTTTATTACAACATTTAAATGATTTACGACCTTCTTTTACATTTTCTGCTAACATTTTAATTTTTTACAATAACTTTTAAATAAATCAATTTTCAAACAAAAAATCAATTATGTAATTGAAATCTAAAAAAAAAAAAAATAATTCTCAACTTTTAGAAAAACAAATATATCATTAAAATTTCAACTACATTTTACCCCCTTAAAAATAAGAAGAAAAAAGAAGAAAATTACCCTCTAATCAAATCACAAAACAAACAAAACTGACAGTTAAAAATCAACAATTCGTACATAATTACAAAATGTATTGAATGCAAACTACAAAAACGCAAAGAATTTTCCACAGAAATCAACCACTTTAAAATCAAGTCAAGTAGAAAACAAAATGTATGTAAGAAAAATACTGGAAATCAAGGTTTAAATAAAAAACCCAAGACCAATATTGAAGTTAGAAGACGTGATTCTATGCCAAAAAAAAAAAAAACACTAAAAGTACTTCAGTGTGCATTGGACATGACCACTAACTACTGTGATGAGGTTAATTTAACATTTGAATAGTATGAATTAGAAAAAGAAAAAAAAAAATAGACGCAGTCAAATGAATATTGAATACTAGGGAAATTAGCTAAATTTAGGGGTAGGGTTTGCAGGCAATAATTTCACATTAATAAAATTTATTCCAAAAGAATTTTTTATTAAAATTTTTTTTTGCCAAAAATGTTTGTTTAAGCGTATAGAATTTTCATCAAAAAAATGTTCACCCATTTTAATAGAATAGATTCCAAACTACCAAATTGTCAACTAAATTTTTTCACCGAATGTTTACCTAAGTTTCTTTCTCTGTTATTAATTCCCAAATCTCACCCAAAAAGTATTGTTTCAAGCATTTTTTTATTGACACAAATTTTAGGAAATTTTCATTTACATTTTAAATTCAATAAAATTTTTACAAGTTTTTTTTTCACTGAAATATTTCACCAAATTCGTTAGTTTAAAAAACCCTAAATTTTCACCTAAATTTGTTGCAACCAGTGTTCAACTAAATTTGATTTTTAATCGAATTTTTTTTTTTTTTTTTTTTTCACTGAAAAATTTCACCAATTTTTTAGTTAATAAAATCACCGAAAAAAATTTCAACAAATTTTCATTTAAACTTTTTCACTGAATATTCAAAAAAAATTTCATAATTTTTTTCAGGGAAAATCAAAAACTTTTGCGCTTAATTTACAGTTTTGCTGATATATTTACCGAAATTTGTTGTTGAATTTTTTTCTTACTGACAAATTTTACAAAATTTTTTAGTTAAAAAAAAATCACCGAAAAAATTTCACCTTAATTTGTTTCCACCAATGTTCACCTAAATTTAATTTTGAACTGAATTTTTTTTTTTGCAATTTTATTTTTCACTGAAAAATTTCACCAAATTTTAATAAAATCACCGTAAAATTCACCAGATTTTCACTAAAATTTTTTTTCTGAAATATCAACAACTTTTTCACTTAATTTAAAGTTTTTTCTACACATTTTACCGCATTTACTTTCCAAGTTTATTTTTCACTGAAAAATTTCACCAAATTTTAATAAAATCACCGTAAAATTCACCAGATTTTCACTAAAATTTTTTTACTGAAATATCAACAACTTTTTCACTTAATTTAAAGTTTTTTCTACACATTTTACCGCATTTACTTTCCAATTTTATTTTTCACTGAAAAATTTCACCAAATTTTAATAAAATCACCGTAAAATTCACCAAATTTTCAGTAAAATTTTTTTACTGAAATATCAACAACTTTTTCACTTAATTTAAAGTTTTTTCTACACATTTTACCGCATTTACTTTCCAATTTTATTTTTCACTGAAAAATTTCACCAAATTTTAATAAAATCACCGTAAAATTCACCAAATTTTCAGTAAAATTTTTTTACTGAAATATCAACAACTTTTTTACTTAATTTAAAGTTTTTTCTTCACATTTTACCGCAATTATTTTCCAATTTTATTTTTCACTGAAAAATTTCACCAAATTTTTAAGTTTAAAAACAAATCACCTAAAAAATTTCACCAAATTTTCACTTAAATTTTTTCACTGAATAATTTTCAATTATAATAATTTCATCAATATAGTTTGTCATAGAAAAATGTGGACCGTTTTTGAAATCACCAAAATATTATTTAACAGAGATTAAAAAAAAAAACACAATCTTTCGAAATTCACTATTGCTCCCACATCTCTCCTAAATAACTTTATTGAAACCCCTAACACAACCAATAGATTATTGGCAATTTACTTAGGTTTTTAGATGATAATTTGTCACAAAACCAAACAAAATGCCACCCTACAACTAATGCTAGTACATAAAATCAAACCATTGCAGGACCATTGGACTACAGACAACTGAAGTAAGTAATTATAAAATAGAAAAGCGTGCAAAATTGTCAAATAAGTGTAATTACTAAAAATAACTCTATACAATAGCAACAGCAACTGATGAAACACCCATAAATACTGCTAGTTTTATTAAAGGCTGGGGTCGAGCAATTGGCAGAATATTGACAACAAAATTGCCTATAATGGCAGACATTGAATACAAAAGAAATAAAAAAAAAAAGAAAAACCTTGATTACAGACTTGTGAATGATTGGGTTTAAAGGAATGCCACAATTATAGATTGAAAAACAAACAAAACAAATCAAGAAAAGGGTTATTTATTATTTAAGCAAACTTAAATATAAGGTTGCTTGACTTTTTCTAACAATATGTTAAAAATCCATACCGTACCATCCATCAATTATGAGTTCCATTTGTTTCTACAGCACAGTTCAATTGTAATGATGTTGTTATAGCAAGAAAACCATTCATTATTATTGGTTTTTGAAACTTATTTAAATTATGCTAGTTTAATGAAATTATATGTTAAACTCTAAATCTCTTCTATGCAATTCAATTCAACTCCAATCACTTCTTTTACAAGGGAGCAGAAATATTGTAAAAAAAAAACTGAAATGCATTTAAACAACCCTTAATAATTTTTTAATATTTTGCAATAACCCATTGATTTTTATGTTAACCCAGGTCATTCAACCTCTAGCTCTCTCTCTTTCTCTCTTTATTATTTTAATATTGCATCATCTTCTTTAGACAAAAAGTAAAAAATATGGCATATTACTCATGTAAGTTTCCCTTTTCATGAAGCAAATAAAAACGAGAGTTTAAAAAAAATCATTTAATTTTATGAAAACTGCAAATTTTATGTTCTGATTTCTTGTACTTTCCAACATTTCAATATTTTAATGACATTTGTTGCAGTGTTTTTCTTTTTTTTTCTTTTGTTTTCTCCCCATTTTTTAAGTTGAACTGTTTTCCCCCTTAAGGCCGTTTTGTGTTACTTACTGCAGTGTGTCAAGGAATGTTGACTGGGGGGGGCTTTTGTTTGTGTTTTAAGCAAAAGAAAGGGTTGAAAAAAAACTTTAGCATTTACAATTTGTTAAACTTGTTTTATACTCTTGTTCTAGACGGCTTGTTTTGCCAATGACAGCTGTCATTAACTAAGGTGACAGCAGATATTTTTCTTACTTTTGAGATTTTTTAAGTATGTTAAAGATTAAAACCTGGCTGAAAGAAATTACGAAAATGGAGGAGAAAATCGTTTCAGTGTGAGTATGTTTAAATCAATTTTTCTCGCTTTTCCAGCCATTTTAAAAACTTGTATTGTTAAAATTTTAAAGTCTATATTATAGAATAAAACGGTATTAAAAACTAAAGAAATCGATCTACAAATTATTTGCTGAAATCAGCTTCAAACAGCTATTTACACATTTACATTTAAATCATATTGATTTTTGTATAATAACATGAATACAGCATATTCTTTCCACCATACAAATTACGCTACCGTATTTAAAATTAAGCCAAAATGATTGAATGATTGCAACAGTGGAACTATGTCATATATTCCTGAACATTCAATCTGGAAATAATTGATAGTTTGTATATAATAATAATTAATAGTTTGGATCTCAGATATCTTTATGAAATTTCACTTAGTAAAAGCCAAGATGTATTAAGTTGATTTGCATTAAGATGGGTTCATAATTAAAATAGGAGGGGACAAATTTTGGGCCTCCTAGCCCTTGGGCCACAAAAATTAAATTGTTATCCAAATATTTATATTACATATCTACTACACAGAAAAAAAATCATGTTTTTTTCAATTAAACCTTTAATTGAATTTAAAATAATTTTCAATTAAAATTTTAATTGATTCAATTACTTTTTCCGATATTTTCAATTAAATCTGAAATTTTTTTTTAATTGATACTATCATTTTGTTTACAGGTCCGATTTCAATTAAATTTTTAATTGATTCCACAAATATTTTAATTGAAACTCATTTTAATTTTTTTTCTGTGTAGTAATCATCTAAAAAAAAAATTCGAATAGGCCATTCTGAATTCTTTAAGCACCCTGACAAATGAAAGAAGGATCATATTATCGAAGAGTTATATAGAGTAGAATGTGTTTCATAAAAAATTTACAGAAAAATTTAATATAATAAATTTATTTATTTGCCAAAATTATAACTTTATTTCTATTATTTATTTGCCATATTTTAGCACATTTTGTTTTCCTCTGGAAAACTCTAACCCCTAAATATTTCGTATTCAAAAAGAAACCGAATTTCCCATAAACATTTTAATGTTTTTCTTTTAACAATTTCACATTAAATTATTTATATGTATGAATACTTACAAGAGACTGTGTTAGAATCAAATTTATAACTTTGAATTACTTTTCGATCGTAAAATTACCCAAACAAATCTATATAAATTGTTACTTGAAGAAAAAAATCTTCAAAATGCATTGTTAAGCACGTCACAATCTAACAGAGAATAAAAGAAAAACATTTAATTACGCAATTAAACGCCAAAAAAAAAAAATGAAACAATTTCTTTATATGATATATTTTATTATAAGAAAAATAAAAAAATGGGATTAAAAAAGCGTTAAAATCGTAAGAATAAATAGAATACAGGAAATTTTTATTATATCAATTGATAGACATAGTTTTTTAGCGCAGTTTATGGTTAAAGAAATCAACAATCAAGCATTCCTTCTGATGCAATAATATATATGAGAAAAACCACAAAACAAGGAACAAATAAACCATAAACAATTGTTTAGAAATACAATTCTTAAGCAAACATAAAATATTTAATAAACAGTAATCCCTATAACAACTATTATTCCAGATTAAAGCAAATTTATAGAAATTTATAGTTTTCTCCAAAAAAAAAAAATAAATGATTAATGACTCCATTATGCTGTACAATTTAAACAAAACAACCAAATATCCTGGCAAAAGGATGTTTATGAAATAAATTTAAAAATTTACAAAATGCAAAATAAAAAACATCACATTGTCTGTTAGTTGCTTATTTTGGCCGTCAGCAAGTGTATTCCATCAGTTGTAGGGAAAAAAAACTTTAGAAAATACATGATTATGCACATTGCAAGGATACACGAAATTAACAAAAAAAAAAAAAAAAAATTGTATAAATAAAGGAATATATGCTTTTTGTATCCTGTCTAGCGTTGATACAAAAAGGTTAAAGAACGAAAAAATTGTATTTGTAGATTATTTTTTTTTTGTTTACTAGTTTTTTCTTGCCTGCTGATGCAGCAGAAATTAAAATAAATGTTACTAAATATTTGAAATTGTGGTTCAAAACAGGGAGTACGATTTTAATGGGAGTTTGAGCTACCTGGAAGGCTTGAAGGACCATTCGAACTTTCTTCGTTCTGCCTTCATATACCAGTCTCATATGGACAGCTCATGTCGATATTATGTTCATGTTCGAACAACATTGTCACCACATTTACTCGCCAAACTATATCTGCTATCAAATGTAATTTTCACACAGAAATACCGCCATTAAAAAAAAATCAAAATAAATCTAAAAACATGAATATCGCCACGATTACCCCACAGAGAAGAACATGAACAAATTTGTGTCAGTTCTTGGTAGCGCAAAACAATGATTTATGTTTCCCTTTCTACTTTCATTACTACACGGTTTCTTTCAGATTTTAGGCTAAAGGCATCATAATAATTATAATTAATAAATCATAATAATTTAACACAATTGAAATTGATTTTAGGGAGTTATTTAAAGTCAAAGGTTTATGCCAACAATCCCACAAACAGCTGTGCATTAATGGAGGACATTCAACTATTTATCAAACAAATTTTCAGTAGATTTATGCAAAATGTTCAGGGAAAGCTTGTGTGCCATGGAAATGACCGCCTAGAAATGTGTTCAATATATCGACAGAGAGATCTTGTGCTTTATATGTATCTAAATATATATTTAGACAAGTAGCAGCTCCGTTTGCCACGCAAAGGACATGCTTAAAATTTATTAGTTTTTTACCCAACAAAATTAAAGTTAATTAAGTGACATTAACTAAACATATGCCAATTAGATAATTAAGTTTTTTTTATCCTAAGGGACAACACAAAAAAAGGACCTTTTTGACAGGTTCCCAAATTCACAGAAAATTTTGACAAACTAATGATAATTAAACTTTGAAAACAGCACCTGTGCTTGGCGTAAGGTGCTGACATAAAAGCGTAAAAATCAGAAAATCAACACATTCGAATGATAAAAAACAACAGCTGTTACAAAAAACAAATGATTTGTGGTTATTTTATGAGACTTGAAAAAACTCTTACAATTATTGACAGTTTTAGAAATAACATTATTAGGCTGGTTATATCAAATGAAATGAATAAAGGTGGTTTAATGAAAAAGGTCATTAAATTTAACGCCTGGCTAGATTGTAGCACGAATCAAAAGTATAATTAATCTGTTAATTATGAAATAAAAATAACGGTTACAAAATCAATTTAATTTGAACATACGGTTCATTAACACAATCGTGATATAAAGGCCTGGTTAAATAGTTAAATAGATTAACTAACTAAATCACATTAAAGTGTAGAGAACCGAAAAGAGGAGTTAATACATATATTTATTCGCCAAGTGGAATTTTATTTAAATATTTTCGAATATTTGTTGTCATAAATTACGAGCATGATTTCACAAAATTTGTATAAATATTTTTTAATAATATGCTTTCATCACATTATCAGCTTAAACATTTCTATTGTTGTTTATTTACTTTTTTTTAAAACCAAATCTGCTGTTGTTATTAAAAAAAATTAAGCTTCCCCGTATGCAAACATCTGTTGTATTTAAATGACTTGAAAGATCTTTATAAACATGAACCGGCACTGCAACACTCCAACATACACCCAACCGACACTTAATAAATTACTTACTGTTGAAAGAATACAGTGGGTGTTATAAGTAAACGTATCATATCAAAAGTAATGTGTAAGTATTATAAAACTATTTTTGAATTGAACAATTATTATTTTTTATTCGAACTGTTAATTTAAAATTTGTGATATTTATTTAGTCAGGCTCGAGTTCATTAAATTTAATTTTCATTAAATTATTTTTACTGCAGGAATTGTTTTACAACATGAAATCTCTATTAAAATTTATTGATAATTTTGCTTGGCTGAGCTGAGCTGGGGATTGAACTTGGGTTGAATTTACATGTCTCGAGAATCACCACTTTTTCTCATCAGAATTCTTTGCGTTCTAACCGCTGCACCACTGCGGTGCCTGCTAGCCAACAGTCAAACATCAATCTTTTAACCAGTGTTACGGGTGGTTCGAAATTTGCTGTAATTATCATTTTTCAATTTTTATTACATGTTGCCTACTTTTTCTTCAGTTTTATTTTAATGAACTCGAGCCTGACTAAATAAATATCAAATATTTTTGAATATTAAAACTGAGAGCAACGTTATGAGTACAAATAGAAAAATAACTAGTTCTAGTTCAGTTCTAGTTCAATTCTACTTCAGTTCTAGTTCAGTTCTATTTCAGTTCTAGTTCAGTTCTAGTTCACTTCTAGTTCAGTTCTAGTTCACTTTTAGTTCAGTTATAGCTAAGTTCTACAAATAATTTTGTACTTAAATCTACTTTTCTCTCCTACTGTACCTTCTACCAACAATACTCAACAACTTTAGTAAATTGTGGTTAACAAATATATTTCCTACATTTCACAATTTTCTATTTTTTGCTGACTCAGCTAAAAGGATAGACAGACCAACATCTTTTTTACAAAGTCAAATAGCAAAAATAAATATATAAATGTTAAATAAGAACCAGAAAAAAAGGAAATATATTCAAATAAACCCTAAATTAATAGACAAAAACTGAGCAGGAAAAAACTACCCATACGAGTAAAAACCATAAGCATTTATGCCTTAAAAGCAGCAACCCGCTGTCAGGGAAAAAATGTTTCAACGAAAAAATTAAAATGTAAAGTACACGTGCAGTATTTGCATTTGTTGCCAATATAATCGTCTTAAATAATAAACAGTAATTTCTTTCTAGACTACATAAATTGCTGCTATTTTTTATGATTAGAAATATTTTTATTTTTTTTCAAACAACGACCCTTTGTTTAGGGAAAATTATTAATAGTGCAGGACATTGTAGTACCCACACAAACACATATGATGACAATTATATATATTTCAATATGCCGCTTGTTCAAAATCGTAAAAGTTGTTTTGCAAGTGGTTGTTAGTTTAGTTTATTTTATTTTATTTACCCAATGAACAAGTGCAAAATCTTTTGTTATCGACTTAATTTTTTTTTAAGTCTTAATAGCTTCCAAAAAAAACAGAAATCGTGTAAAGTAGTTTGTAAAAAATGATTTTCATTACCACCCCATCAATTGTTCGTTGTTTACTGGTCGACCTTTAATTTTGTTACAGTGACTTTCAGTTGTTTTGTCTGGCTTTGTCTAACTTGGCTGTGGCATGTTGTTCCTGCTGCCAGTGTTTCCAAGGAATTTGTGGTGTTTATTTCCTCTATTAGTAATTGACTCCTCAACGTATGTATGTGTGTTTGTGAGTACGAGTATTTTGGAATTTTTATGAGGATTTATTAGCTTTAATCATTTTATAAGCAGATTTACTACATATGTTGGCAAAAAGTTAACAGTTGGCTGGGCTCATGATATTGCAAGTATAATAATGAAGATTATTTTTAAAATATAAATATATTTCACTTAAATATTTTCATTACTTTGGGAAATTGTGCATAAAAGTGTTTGAAATGAATTAGCTACGTACAGAATTGTGCATGATGATGACAAGGTGCTGAAATGTAGCTCAGATGTCTTACGTTACATTTGCTGAAATGTCAGCAAGACAAAATTTAAAACTCAATCAATACAGTTTTTCAATACATGCTTTTGTCCCGCTGACAATTGATCAAATGTATGAGAAAGTCAGGCACTTGAGGTCAGAAAGACAAACAGATAGTGATAAAGGGTGATTTTTTTAGCTATTATCTTTTTGGCAACACTGGTTTGGTCTATAATTTAACCATGAATCGTCTTACAAACGAACAACGCTTGCAAATTATTGAATTTGAGGCGCAGTCAAGGTCGACATTTGCATGAAATAATCTTCAAACATTAAATTATATGGACCGCACTATCGATTCAAATAAAGATTTCATGCATTTTTTTGAATTTGATGTAATTTTTTTTTAACTTTCCTATAGCTTTGAAAAAATCACCCTTTATAATCAATACATATAATTCACTACCACAATAAGACCATACATTCATTACCTTGTATGAGAAAGTAGGGGTACTTGTCATGAGGTCATGATTAAAAAGTCTCCATGATGTTCAATCCAAAGAATTACTATTTTCATACAATCCTTCATCCAATCTAATCGAAAACGAAATCAAAACTTAAAAAAACAATTTCATAGAAAGCAAACTTATTACATGTCACATGACATACAACTGCAGACAGCTACTGACAAGAAACTTGCAAATAGAAATTATGCCCCCTGTTTGAAATTTGATTAAATATCCGACATTAAATAGACAACATTTGCAGTCAGTCCATCTTTAGACACGCTAAAAACAAATTAAGCACAAACATTACACTGTTGGATACTTAAATAGACCAACAGACAACAGAAACACAAACTAAATACAGGCAATCGTTTGAATAAGAAAATCTATATGTACTTAAAATATCAAATAATATGAATAAAGCAACATGTCCTCGAAAATATTGTTTTGTTTTGTAAATATTTTCCATAAGAAAAATCACAAGAGTGTGTCATTGGTTTAATATCAATGAACTTTTGTTTGTTTGTTTATTTTTTGTTGTTGTTTGGTTGGTTGGTTGTGGAAAACAATAAGGAACATAATTATTAATTGCAAATCATTTTTCTTAAGACTCATTAAATGTAACCGAACATTAAAGCATTGACAGCCCATAAATCTGACAGACAGAGAAAAACAAGCGTAGATTTCTATACAAACCGAATCAATACAACGCACACTCCTAAAACAATAGACAAAATGAAACTGAGAGAAGGAGAGACACAGAATGCCTTACTGTGAAGTAGTTGTAGTAGTGGAAATAATGACAATGATGATGACGATGACGATAATGAAAATTAGTTTGTAGACAAACAATTCAATATAAAAATACAAATAAAATTGATGACAGGCACAGTGGTTTGGAGTATTAAATGTGTAAAAAATTGTTTTAATTTTACACGATGACACTTTGGATTTACTCGTACATTTAGTGAAATGTCAGCAGGACAAAACCAAAACTAACAATATGTCCACAAGATGACTATCAAGGACTATTGACTAATTATATTCTCTGCTGACATTCGTTTAGATGTATGAGAAAGCCAGGGAGTTTTAGCCGAATGAACACTGTTATCATGGGCGATATCGAACAGCTGCTTTTGCTGTGAAAGCATAAACAAATTACGATATTTAATCAGGAGGTTTTGCCATAAAAAATTCAAGCAATTGTGCTAATTTCACTGTGTAAGATCTTCTGGACACTGTGAAATAAGGCTGGCTGGATAGTTATGAGGTCCCCCATCACATGCAAGACATACGCCCTTATTCAAAAACGATTATTAAATTTAACAAACGTTTATTAAGACAGATTTGCATATAAAAATTTGCTTAATAAACGTTTGTAAAATTTAATAATCGTTTTTGAATAAGGGGAATAAATTGCGAACGGAACAGTATATACGGCAGCAGAAGGCAAAAGGCCTATTGTTCCATCCCGATACTAGCTGTGACAGAACGACACTAGTTTTAGTAGGCAGATATTTTTCTGTGACTGTTATCGGCCGAGGGACGACCGACATGTACGACATTTGCGAATTGGTGGCGTCTGTATGAATGTCGTTCAAATCTTTCATATATGAGCTCCGATCAAATGGATCCTGCACATACCTCTATATCGTCACCTAAAATGCCCAAAGACTTAACTCTCATTATCATAATTTTACAGGAGAAGCAAAAAACGTTATAAAACGAAAAGTGTTTAATTGAAAATCGCGATTTCTTCACATCTTGTCTTAAGACAGACGATAAACTTCAGGTGACGATATGTACTTATCGCGATTTTTAGTTAAACAGTTTTCATTTTATTTGCTTCTTCTGTAAAATTATGATAATTAGGGTTACGTCTTTGGACAGTTTAGGTGACGATATGCTCTCCTCGTATATACGAAGCTCCTGTTAGACATGCCTCTTGGAGCCTTCAACTGTGTGATGTCGAAGTTTGGATGACTCCTCTATTGACATTGCAGAAAGAACTGTTGCGTTATGACGTTGTGTTCTTTGATGGGAAGAATCTTGGACTTCATGTAAAGTTGATGTTTGGAGGTGTGAAGGTAGCTTGTGACAAAAGTAATAATTAGTTTTCACTAACTCTAAACTGAGAATTGTCTATTCGATCTTACTGGAATTTTTGGAAACTGAAAATCTTTCTTTATTAAATGCATTCTTAACCACTGTCCCACAATTAGTTCATGCATTCTAATTTTTGACAAACATTTGATTTGAAATAAATTTGGTTACATTTGGTTACACATTTCTTTTCAATGTTTAGATTCCTCTCATGCTTAGCACAACTTATTTAGGACACGTGCTGTTGCAATGACAAGAAATTAATAAGCACATTTCATCCTTAGTTCCATCTTACACTTTGTTTGTAGTTTTCACTCAAGCATTCAAGTGTGATTTTTCTTAATAACAAACAAATAAGTATTTTGTAGCATTTCTTGTGTGTTTTCTGGTCACACCCTCTCGCTTGATCAGTCCGGTATGTTTGCAACCAACACCTTGTAATGATAATGATGATTTTTCCAAATAGTCAACTGTACTTGTACTTGTTGTTTTTCCAACACCATCAACTAAATCCCAAAACAAATGTAAACCAAACTGAAGAGAACCATACTGATTAATGTCGAAGATTTTGTTGTAAATGGCAGACCATTCAAACATCATTCCTGTTTGGTGTCGGAAGAAAAAAAAAATCATTTGGCTTTTGTTTAACAGTCTTAGTAGTAGTTCCGGGTATGTGTTTAGATTTATTGTAAAAGTATTAGTAGTGTAAATTCTACTAATGTCAAACGCTCCCATGAAATTTATTTAATCGCATTTTAAGGTGCAATCAAGCTGAACTGTCGTCATTGTCATAGTCGTCGTCGTCGCTGGCGGCGTCTTTACGTAAACTTCACCTAAACCCCTGCTGCTTTTGCAAAACATTAATACTGTTTTGCTTTCGTAGTGAGAAGTGAATTGTAGTGCTATGGATTTTATTATTGTGGGTGTTTGTACATGTTTTATAAACATATATTTGTGTGCAATTACATCCTTACATTCAAATACACACACACACACACACACCAGCTTTGTGTTAAATTGCATTTGCCTTTCAAAAAGGGGTAACTTTTTGTGGCGGATTAGTATGGTTTTGTTGTTGCTGCCACTACGAATGAAGCTGGAATGTGTCTGCCAAGTATGAAAGTTAAATTGTGGTTTTATCTAAAATTTAATTAAATGCTAATTTTAAGCACACGGCTTAAAATACTGCAAGACATAAGACGAGAAAAAAACAACTGAAAACAGATTAAAATTTTCAACGAAATATCGATGGGATTAGAAACTGTTAAGAAGGAGAAGGAGGTTGTTAGTGGTTTGTGTTATATTGTGAAAATGGGTTTTGCAAGAGACCGCCGGCCAGAGATAGTGTCAATATAGGAAAATTAGAGGAGAAATGGTTGGATGAAGCTAAACTGTTACAAAAATAAACTCAGTATAATTTTAAGAAATTCAAGAAATGCTTAGAGCACTTGCAGATAAACTAGAAGCCTTTGTATACACGATTTGAAGGTTTTAAAAACTTAATAAACCAAAGATATTTTGAACTACATACATATACTGTAATCCATTCATCAGGGGCTTATATAGGAGTTATGCTCAATTATGAATTATAAATAATGTACTAAAATTTACGCATGATTTGAATTCAATAAAAAACACAGTTCAAATTTCACTATCCAAACCATATGATCACCAAAAAGAGAGCATACAAGCAAGAAATAGATCAGACCAATTCTTGTTGAATCATACAATTTGGCCAGAAGGAATTCTGTTAGAAGTACCAGTGACAGTCACTGCTTTTTATATATGAACAATATACCCTTGCCTTGATATATTATCATCCGAAAACTACTTTAAAACTTGTTAGTTTGTATGCTTAGGTTTTTTCGTTTAGTCTATTTAGTATTTAAATTTAATCATCCAGTTTTATCTCATCAAATTAAGACATTTTCTTTTAAAATTCCTTAAATATGTTAATCAAGCTGTCATTCTGACACCTGATTACAATTTCTATTATAAAATATTTTCCAACTAAACTAAAAACTCAAAATGGTCACGGCTATTTAAGTGCCTAAATGCCACACACCCAAATGAAATATTCAAATAAGTTTTAGTTTAGTTTTTTTTTTTGAATAAAGATATTCATCAAAATACCTTTTAATGTGTTAACAATGTAAAAAGAAATGCTCGTAAAGACCTGTGAAAAAGCAACATAGCAAGCGATAAAAATTATGCAAAACCCTATAAACAGGGCACCCCCTAAAAACATGCTGTACTTTTATGACTACATTTACTATATGCTCGAATACTATCATAAATTATGATCAAAATGTCTTAAATGACAGGAAATAAAAATCGTTCATTAGTGTCAAACGTCTTTAACACACCAGCTAATTTCTTTTGGGAAAGCAAATGTAAAACAGCTAGAATGAGTGAGTTAATACCTGTGTAGACATTTAGGCCGCGTTAGTTTGACTAATTGTTAAACATTAACTTGTAGCATGTGGCCATACTGTTTACAACACAAATGCAAGGTGCATAAATATTTTTGTTTCAAAGATAAAGATCACCTGTATTATTCGTATTTACTTATGTGTACGTCAGGTACATTGGCTGCAAGCAAAAAAAAAACCAAACTTGAACTTGCTAAAGCATTCCCTATTAAAATGCATGCTTCAAATGGCCTAAAAGTGCTCTCTAGTGCATATACGAGTTTGAATTTGAGTTTAGTTTTGTTTGATTAAAATAAATGTTGTGCTAATGGCATGACATGTTATATGAAGTTTTCTTTTTTCCATAGTTTAGAAAATTATTTCAGTATGTTTTAGTTTTGAATTTAGTTTAGTTGTTTAGCCTTCACAAAGAGTAAGAGACAGATCATAGATTTATGATAGTGGCCATTAACAATAGTGGCGCTAATGTCTGTTATTTTCTCTATATGATTTGCCCTTTTCTGATATGTGGCTAGAAGGCGTTTTACTAGCCAAAAGTGAATAATTGCTGTAAATTAGTTACAAAAAATAACATGTAATAGAAAAACCAACCAACAAAAGGATTCTTTTAACTATAAAAATATGATGTATCATGTTTGTTTGTGTTAATATTTAGTTGGAAATATAACGGAAATTTCATATAAAGGAAATCCTTTCATTTTTTCCTGGCTTTTGGATACGATTATTATCTCGTTTCATTAAGCATATTTTGGTTTTTATTGTATTTTAATAAGAGTTTGCTGTTAAAAAACTAGTGGGAATTATTAATTGTTCACATTAGCGGGTATTGTTTGGATTTTTAAGTTAAATGTTGTGGGAGGAAGTGTTAATGGACTTTTTTGTTTTACAAGTTAGATGGTAAGGAAGATAGGTAAAAACAAACAAATTTTATGGGAAGCACAATTTTTTGAAAATAAAACACAATATACATACATATGTATATGAAAAAGTTCTATAGTGGTTAAAATTCCCTTTATATAATATATACGTAAATTGAGTATCAATCAATATTATTATCTCTTATTTAAAATAAAACAGAAATCCCTTACTTTTTTAAAAATGCAAAAAAACATATTTATTAAAAAAAGGATATATGGAGAACTTCTGCATTTCAACAGGAAATGTCATAATTTTTGGAACAAGCTTTCAAGAGCTTATAAGTCGTTCATTTACAAAATTTCAAAGCATTCGCTTAATATTTAAAGATTTTGTAAAAATAAAAAAAAATAAAATACTTTTCAAAAATAAAACTAAATAAGTTTGCGGGCAGAATATTTGGCTTATATATATATTTAAAAGTTCAAAAAATTGTGTATATTTAAAAAAACACAAATTCCAAAATATCACATCAAGAAAAAAGGATATATGGCAAACTTTTTTGTTATGGCATCTGTTTAACTTAAATTCGGATACAATAAAGACGTTATTAGTGCACATGTATTTTCCAAGGTTTATAAAAATTTAATAAATTTTGTAGATTTTAGAACATATTTTATACTACCCGTTATAGCTACGCGATAAAAATTTGTTAAGAAAAGGAATACATCCAAAAATTACAAAGTTGAATGGAATTTGTCAATTTTGAATATAAAAATATGTATTTATTTATAAATACTCTTTAAAAAATATTTTGAATCCTTCTTTAACTACATACTGAACGCTTAATTTTTTGCTTTATTTATCTCAATAATCATGTTTAATTTTGAAAATGCTTAAACACAAAATCTATGATTGTTTTCCGCACAAAAGATACACATGTGACACACTGGTAAAGCAATTTTCTATAGGCACTGGTCACCCAATGGTCAAACAGTCACGATTAATTTATGGTGATGGCAAACAAATAATGTTTTTTGCCACAAAACAATCCCTTTTCAATAAAGAAACTGACAAATGTATAGAAAAATAAAAAGATAGAAAAACACAGTAATTTTAATTTATTGCAATTATAAATACTAAAGCATGAAAAACTATTTACTACATTTAGTTTTTGGGACAAGCAAGTCCTTAACAATAAAAGACACGTGACTTCTACCCAGCAAAGCAGACAATATAAGAATCTTATTTTTTTTTTTTACAAAGAGAAAAACTATGGTCGGTCACTAAAATTTAAGTATAAAAGAAAGAAATTACATGTGACAAAAGGCCTTAGCTGGCGTTTGTCATTTCCTTTAGTTTGGCGGTCAACAAACTAGATTTATATGCTTTTGTTTTCCATTCGAAAAAAACAAAAAAAATGAAGTGATAATACGGTTTTAAGTAAATGTTGACCAGTGTCCTACCCAAGGCTTAGTTGATAAAAATTTACTTTGTATTTTATTTGTTAAAAGCCTGCGGTAAATGTATCCTGAAAGAAACTCAGAAAACATTGTAACAATTTTAAATGGCGATTAAATCTACTGCCAGTGATGGATGGGCCTATGCATAAAACATTGGTTGTTGGCCACTACATTAAGAGGGAGAAAGGTTTTGCTTTTAGTTGTTGAATTACTTCCGGTACAATATTGTTAACACATTTAAAAACATTTAAAGGGGAAAACAAAAATATGAGAAACAATTTTTTTTAGTAGTTGGAGTTTTAATTTGAAGATCTTCTTTTTTTTTTTTGGGAAAAATTTATATTTCTTAATCGTTTTTCTCTTTATGTTTGCATTACTCTCTGATAACGTTTGAATTAATTGAATTTTTTTCTGCCGATTTTCCTCTTGCGTTTCTGTTTTTTTTTTTTTTTTGTTTTGAAACATGTCATTCATTTTATGCTTTTTATTTTTATTTATCTGTATTGATTCATTCAATCACTTGCAGAGCAATAAAAAATTGACATGCCATTCATTTATTCAAACGGTGTTGTTCTTGTTCATGTGTTAATGAACACTTTTCATTCACAAAAAACCCAACAAAACAAACAAAATAACTTTATACATTGTAGTACAAATTTAATTTAGTTAATTGAAACAATTTGTATTGTATTTATTTGTTGCTGCTGTTGCTACATGCATCATGTCTATATACTCAAATGTTTGTACATAAATTCAGGCTTTAATACAATTTTGTAACACGGCACAGTGTTTTATTAATAAAAAAAAAAAAAACAAAAATCATATGGAGTACAAAATGTTTTATTTATTTTCATCTTTTTTAAAGAAAGAAAATCATGATAAACATCGTGATACTAGAAATATCTCGCTATTTATTGAACGTGTAGTAGCAGTGCCCTATGATACCAAAGCATTTTTTCTTGCCGGTTTTAAAACCAATTCTGACAATATTGGTTTCTATGACAACCCTGATTATATTTAAAACAGAGAAATTTTAAACTTTTATGGGAAAAAATTAGAAAAAAATAAGTCAAATTGTAGAAAACTTAGTTTTAAATAAAAAGGACATATACACAACTTTTGTGTTTTTCAAGCTAAATAACTAATATTTGGTAAAAGCATTTATGAAATGTTAAACCGTTCATATACAAAAATTGAAAACATTTGCACAAACATTTCAAGGGTCAAACAGAATTTTGAAAAAAAAAGTATTAATAATATTTATTCTAATTCATTTGAAATACGGAAATGATAATCATAAAAATTATATATGGTTACATTTGTCTAAACTGCTTCTAACACATGACAAACTTTTAAGAATCCCCTAAAAAGGTATATTTCACCCAATTTCTAAAAGAATTCATAGATTTTCTAACAAAACACACCACTGTCCTTTACAATGCAAAGTGTGCATTGAAAAGAAACTGGAAATTTTCCATTAACAAACAACAAAAACAAAACTCCACACACATATCCATTAAAACAATAATAAAATTTAAAATAAACGTGATTTAATTTAAAAACAACAAATGAAGAGAAGGATTTTACAAACATGACTTTATAATTGAAATGTTTTAAAAATGTATAATTAAAAAAAAACTCAGCTCACACGATTTTCAAATCTTTAAAGAAATTCTTTAATGAAAATCCTTTTCAACAATACCATTACTTATAACTCTAAACCCACATAGAAAACACTTGTAATCAGAACCCTAAGTAATGAAATATTTAATTGTAAATGCTTTACAAACCCTACGTCTCTTTAGCTGGAATAATCTTTCTCAATTTACTGTTTAAGAATTTATTTTAGTGTTAAAATCAACATTATTTAGTAACTCATGCATACATAATAACTTAAATGTTTTGCCCCCCCAACCCTCTTTGTATTAAGGACAATGTCTTTTTGTATTATATGTGTATTTGAGTATATGCAGATATTAAATAGGCAGAACTGTGTAAACTATTTGTATTATTTGAAATTTCCTGCTCACACTACGCAAAATGTAACAAAGTACTGGAAAGACATTTAAAATGCAACAAGCAAAATAAGTAAAACAGGATATTAAGCAATTGCAATTGGTTAGATTGTACAGGTTACAAACGCAAAAAATGTTAAAGAAGAAATAATTCTTAAAATGTTTCCTATGTAACAATGTCTAAATAATCTATGAATTTTTAACAAACACCCGTTATTTTGCCCATAAAATCTTCTATTACTTCTGGCCATTGCATGTTATGCAGAATTGTCTAAACATTGTTATAATTCTTACATTTTCTCATACACAACACTACGTACATTACAATGATGTCCTGGCTTTAAGTGTGTATTTTATATGCAAATACAATGTTGCATTTATGTGCACTGTCATACAAATACAACCCCAGGTAATTTTAAATACACCATACACCATACACTTGGTACACCCCCTACTATTCACAACTCCTGACAACAAAACATCCTTCCTTTTGGCATATAGTTTCAAAACAAAATTTTGCAAATTTCGAAAAACATTTTGGAAAACAATAAATGCCAACACTATTGTATGAAAATGTCACTCAAAAAATGGTTGCATCTTTAATATTCTTAAACTGGAGTATGTATCCAGTAAATGTGTAAGATTACACACTCCTTGTTTGTGCCCACTCCAAATGTAACACCTTTTCGAACAATGGATTTGTATACAATGCCAAAAGAAATGGTGTAATATTAAGTACGAGTGTTTTTGTATGCATTGTTTTGTGTAGAATCTTTTGAATTTTGTCGAAAGAATTCTATAATGAGTAAAATGTGCATGTGTCACAAATGATTTAAAATACAATGTAGACAAGAAAAATGTACAAATATTTATTTATTTACTTAAAAACAATAATTTACTTTAAAGAAAAAGGATTTGATTTGATTGAAGTTTCAGTGGTATGAAATTTTAAATCAAATAAATATTTAGCAGAATATCTGTAAGAATGGTAAGAGAATATGCAGTTACATTTATATAGAAAATGTACGTCAGCTATCGTTAATGTCTGAATTTTCTATCGAACATTTTCGTCAGTTATCATTAACTGTCTAAATTCCCTAAGAAAATGTTCGGCAGTTATCGCTAACTGTGAGAATTTTCCATAGAAAAATTTTGTCAGTTATCGTTAACTGTTTAGATTCTCTAAGAAAATGTTCGTTATCATTAACTGTCTGATTTTTTTTTAGAAAATGTGTGTCAGTTATCATTAAGTCTGAATTTTCTATAGAAAATGTTCATCAATTATAGTTAACTGTCTAAATTCTCAAAAAAAATGTTCGGCAGTTATTGTTAACTGTCAGAATTTTCCATAGAAAATGTTTGTCAGTTATCATTAACTGTTTAGATTTTCTACAAAAGTGTTCGTCAGTTATTAATTAACTGTCTATTTTTCTTTTTAGAAATTGTATGTCAGTTATCATTAACTGTCTGAATTTTCTATAGAAAATGTTCGTCAATTATCGCTAACTGTGTCTGAATTTTCTACAGAAAATGTTCGGCAGTTTTTGTCTTAATTTTCTAATGAAAAATTTTGGCAGTTATTGCTAACTGTCTTAATTTTCTAATGAAAAATTTTGGGAGTTATCGTTGACTGTTTAAATTCGCTAAGAAAATGTTCATCAGTTATCGTTAATTGTCTGAATTTTCGATAGAAAATGTTCGTCAGTTACCGCTAACTGTCGAAATTTTCTGTAGAAAATTTTCATCAATTATTATCAACTCAGTTATCGCTAACTGTCTGAATTTTCTATAGAAAATGTTCTAAAGTTAACAATAATTCAAACTCAAATTTGTGAACATTTTTGCATCTTTAAGACTTTTACACACATTTTCTTGATGACAAAAAGACTAAAAAAAACACAGAATTAAAGCATTTGATTAGTCATTGAATGAATAACTTGAATACTTAAATAACTTGTCTTAGAGATTTGATTAACATTAGACAAGAATTGTAAATACGCTACAGGATATTCAGTTTTATATTAATGTATAAACTTACAAAATATTTCAAATATAAAGGAAAAATAAAAATTAATGGTTTGTAACACAAAACAATAAGAAAAACTTAACGTAAATCCACAATATTTGTAACGTTTCCTTACCAAAAATTATATTATTGACCCATCAATAAATTTGTAATTTTTTTCTTGCAGAAAAATAAAACAACGTAAAATTCCAACAAAAATTGTCATAGAAATGTTCTTAAATGAAGGAAAACAAGCATAAAAATAAAATTTTATTGAATTTCCTGTTGTGCAACTAGAGAAAATAGTTTCCTAACAAATCTCTGAAATTCTAGTACGTCTTAACAAATTTTTGTTTGAATTTGTTAGAAAAACTAAGATTTTTGTCATTAATTTCGTAAGACAGAAAAAAAGAAATTAAATGAAAAACACGCCTCCTTGCTAGAGTTCTAATCATTAGCAGGAAGAATAAATGAGTTTTTGGTGCCAAACTGAAACTAATTCCCTGTCCAGGAAATAACAACAATTGGGCGCGGAAATAACACTAAAAATAATAGAAAATCAAATAAAATTCAACTGCTTTTCTTAACATGTTTATGTTGTCTACTACAGTTTGATTTTGATTAAAATCTTAACTTGTCTTGTTGTGTAATTTTAGTTTAGACCAACATACTAAATTTTCTGTTGTCCCTGTTTGGTCTTCTGCCCAACTTGCCAACTCTAATGATGTAATTTTGACGTTTGTCACTCAATGAATGTGGAATGTGGATGGTTGCTATTGTATCGAACGGATATGATGTGAAATTGTAATGATTATTATAGCAATTGCTTTGAATTGTCAATGCAATTTTATTTGGCTACGACAACTACAATTTTCTTAAGGTTTTGGCTATTTGTGTGTGGCGTAAATAAAACTCCTGGGAGGTTTTTATCAGTAAACATTTCTACGTCTTAAGTGCTATAATGTGAGTGTAGGTCTTTAAATAAAGAAAAGCGGAATTGTTTGAAAATATGGCAAACATAAAATTAAACTAGTTTGAAGGCTACATCTAATTTTGACATTAAGTATTTGGTTCATAACTTTTTAATTACTTAAACAATTTTTCAGATTTTCAATACCTAACAGCTTAGAAGAATGATAATTATTGTAGAAGAATCTCATTAACTTAAGTGTTGTATTTTAGATGTGAGAGTGATTTACACACACTTATAGTAGAGAACCAGGACTATGTATATTTGTTGTGGCCTTAGATTAAAAGTTCATCTTTTGCATAACAGTAGGTACTATTTTCACAGCTTTTTTAATACAAATTCAGTTCTCTTTTTGAATTTAAAATCATTGTAACGGAAAAATTTCTGTTAATTTAATTATCCTACTGCCAGCTTATCTATTCCTTAACATTTTCTAAATTTTAAAAATTTTTATTTTGACATTTAAACAATTTTGATGAACTATCAACAAATATGTTTAAGAAAAACCAAACTTTTTTTTTGATGTGAAATGATAAATTACCTTCAAAGATTTAATAAGATCAAAAGGCTCATTAAATATTCAAACTATTTGTTGTTTTGTTTTCAAACACAAAGAAAATCATTATCATTTAATATTTATAACAAAAAAAAAAAAAAAAAAAAAAACAAATCGATTTAAATACGAAAACAATTAATAATCATTTTTCTACTCAACATTTTTGTAGCTTTGGAAAATGATCTTTACAAGCATGACAAATCGCAAAAATCAATTCATAATTATAATGATGAAAAATAAATTATTTATGTAGATCTTCTAAAACAAAAATTCCAAAATTAAGCTTCATTAACATTTTATTTTGTGTTTTTTTTTGTTTGTGTTTGTTTGTGTTTTCCACGTAGTATGCAAACGAACCCAAATCTCTTTAGGGGGTCGTCTTGCCAACCAAAACGTTTGGCATTTCTTTATGGTTGCTGTAGATGATTATTTAAACACGTCATATCAGTTTGATTGAAAACTAATAGATCATCAATGACAGTTAATCACATACACAAACACACACACACACACACTAACACCGTGTGAGTTAAAAGTTGAAAAAATAAGAAAAACAAAACAAAGCGGGACTGTGGTGCTGTTTAAAAGAATTTTACTTCTTTAGAGGCTAAATATCTACCATTTAGTAACAGGCACACAGCGGGTAGACGAAAGGCTGACTGAAATACTTTTGATGAAAAGATTATTTTTGAAATAAACACTCACAAAGAAATAAGCAACTGTCTGGCTGACAGTTTAACTTAGAAAGCTCTCTCTAGTGCCATTAACTGTCAAGAATATTTATGAAAGAATTTTGAATAACTAGGTTTAATAATGGTAAACGCCCCTTGTGTTAAATCTTCTATTAACAAGCGTAATATTTCAGCACTAGGTTAAATCTAAAAGAGAATTGCAGAGTAAACATTTCATTCAGCTAGTCTCTTCTAGGACCCCTTTTTAAGCTTGAAGGTTAATGTTTCATCTTAAATGTTACACTTGCGTGCTTAACCATTAAATTTACACAAAACGTGAGCTACGTGACTTCTGGCTAAAGTTTTCTTCTCCTGCTCTTGCAGTAAGATCATTTTCTGTAACCCTTTTCATTTTTTGCATGTGTCAGAAACATCCCTCCTCAAATTGTTGCTATACAGTGCCTTTATTTTGTAATAAGGTACCAATTTTGGTTTGATTTGTAGACATTTTATTGCTTTTATTGATGGGCTTTTATCAAAGTTATTATCAGCATCATAATCATAATCATTTACTGCTCATATCACTTTAGAGTATACAAGCATTTCCTAAAGATGTGATGAATTATTTCAGAGTTTCTTTGTCTTCAACATTAAAAGGTGATTTTCATGGTTTTTCTTTTGATTCTTTGTTTTTACCTTTAGGTCATGTTTATTTTTCTTTTGGTTGTTAGTGTCGTTTACACTGAAGAATAAAAACGTTCCTCGGGGAACATACGACAGACACATACCAACACATGACGTTGAGGTTTTCTGTTTGTTTTGAAAGAGTTTTTATGTTATACGGGTTGTTGGAAGTTGTAATTGGGATACAAAAAAGGGGTTTCTGGCTTTCTGGGTGTGTCACACATGTCTTGGGAAAATTTGGTTTTGTTAGTTTTGGATTGTGACATGATACAGCAAAAAAAAAGAACAAAAAATTACTGAAATTACTCAATTTGTCGATGGGGGGTACAAATTGTTTTCGATATTATTAGGGAATCATAAAAAAATAGCTGAAAAAAAAACAAATCTCACAAGGAGTTTTAAAAAGAAATAATTGGTTAAAATAAAAATATCCAACAAAAATTCAAACTACAATTCAGACAGTTGTAAAATTTTAGACAGTTATCGAAAACTGCGCAAATTTTCTATAAAAATTCAGACAGTTATGGACAAAATTAAGACACAACTCGTTTAATGTTTCCTTTAAATGTCTTAAACTTTTTACAATACTTTAAGTTTTATTATAGAATTTATATTTTTTAATAACTTAAGCTTTATTTTATAGCTTTTAAATAAAATTTTCCTGCAATACAACAACCCCCCTCACCCCTCCCATCAATTTATTGCCACATAAAGAAAATTAAGTGGCAATCTACTTAATTAGAAAGTAGTATCATTAAAAAAATTTTTCAAACCAAAACAGATTCATAAATTTATTTCCATTTTAAATCCTCCAACAACTACAAACAATCGTTAAATTTTATGATTTGACTCTTTTTTCGCGTTTTCCAAGCCTTCAAGAAGTTACGAACATAAACACCCTCAACAAAAATGTATTTCACTATATTTGCACGTTGTCTAATGGAAAATCTAATTTTCAAATTTTCCCGCACACAAAACATAAACCAATTTTATGGCCAAAGTAGACAAGGTCCTACCATGGCAGCTAATCTCTGGCTCGTAACATAAATTCTGCCACGTTGTTAAGCTGCGCAACGAAACACTCGTAATGTTGGCCAGGCAAAAGAAATTATGAGGAAAAAGGGCTTTTCCTCTAACAGCACTCAGACACAGAATGACATTATTAGAGTGTTTTTTGTAACCAAGTTGGTAAAGTTTTCCTGTTGTTTTGCTAAAATGTTGATGTTTTGCATATTAAAAGCATTTTAGAGCATAAAATTATGCCAATAAATTTCGCCAGTGTAAAGAGACTAGCAGCAGTTAGGAATAGGAAAGGTAGTAGTAGGGAAATCTAAATAGTGACATTTGGACATTTTGTTTTGAGATTGTGTCATCATGTCTGTTACCTTGTGGGGATTTAGTCATGCAAGCATATTTAGCTGTAGAACTGCTGCATGTACATACGTATGTATGAGAATTTTAAGAAAAATTTACATTTTCTAATAATATTCAAAAGACTTGTCTTAACATGTTGGGTTTTATTAAATGTTGATATGTTTGTCTTTTATTTTTGGCTAAAAAAGTAAATTATATTAACCCATTGTAGTTAGAGTTGGAAATTATTATTTAGCTCCTTGAAAACCATAATTTGTTGCAATCTTAAACTGAATAGTGTGTTTTTAAAATCGATTTCTTTGTATTTTCCTATGTTCATATAACTAATTGGATTACCATAATGGGTTAATATTGTGACCCCGGGTTAAGTTTTATTCATTTAAGGTACCCCGAAAATATTCTTAAATAAATTCTTACCAAGAGTAAGTATTGAAGACATTTCTTGTTTAAATAAACAACAGAAAGTTTTGCATAATAAATATTAAACAAGTGACAGGATATTTTACATACACAGACATGTGTGCAGCCATCTTAAGCCACAAACATCAAAATTTCCATCAAACATAAAGAAAACATTTCCTTTTTATGCTTGATCTTAACTCAAAAAACCACATACACATAAAACTAAAAGACACAGAGCAACATTATTTTCTACATGATGAATATATTTAAAAATGCAGTTAAAGTTTTGCTCATCATTTTCATTTTCATGTCGAAATATAACAAAAGTTAACAAGCAAATGTTTGAGGAATCATCAGCAGCTTCATCAAAAGTTTCATTTCAGTAGTAAATTAACACAAGCCTTTCTTCATTTAGTTTATTTTGTGGCCAAAATTTTTAAATAAGAAAACTTTTTTTATGTAACAACAATTGAGCAATGACTTTTGTCAAAAAAAAAAAAAAAAAAGGTTATAAAAACTAACTTGGTAACTGTCATGTTTAACAACTAATTATAAAACTGTTGAATTTGTCTATAAAACTAAACACAGTTAAGTAAATGTTTTTTTTTTCATTGTTACTTTTATGTGTCTGAGGTTGTGTCTAAAGTTCACTAGAGCTTGTACTTTACTCAAATCCCAAAAAATAAAATAAAATAAAAAAAACTTTAAACATAACTTCCTTTTCCTTGTGTGTTTAAATGTTTGTTTGGGTTGCTACTCATTCACTTTTTAACACGTATTTCCTGTAGCTTAAAGAAACTATTGCTGCTGCTACCGTTATCGTTTAAAGTTTTTTTTTCCATTTCTAACCCTTTTTATTATCTATATCCTTCCGTTTGTGATAATTTTAGACAAATTTTGTTGCCAAAGCTATCTAGTCAATATTATGAAATATGAGCTGGTGTTTTAGAGCAAAAAGGATTTTAGTTAATGTGTGGTAAGGTAAGCAGTAGAAGTAGTTAAAGTGCAAGGATTGTACTTTAATAATATAATGAAGTTTAAAGTGTTTGAAATAAATATTACAAGTTGCAAAAGATTCAAAAACGAAACCACTTCCATTGAAGTTAAAAAGTAATGGAATCTAAACAATAAGAAGTCATGAAAAATAATAAGTATACTTAATTATGTATTATTAAAAAATTGTAAATGGCTATTACAGACAAATTAGCAAACCAACAAAAGAATAGCTTACACAGAAGTGGAAAAGTAATAGATTTGCTGGAATATGAACTATTGAAAAATAGCAACGTGGATAAAAGATTACCTGTTAAAGAGTCTCAAATTAACAACATCACAAAAAACAACTTCCACTGAAGCTAAAAAGTAATAAATATTATAGGATATAAAGTCATGGAAAATATCTTCGTTCAATAATGAGCCACAATAATATATAAAGTAGTGGGCCAGTCGAATATTACAAATTTCAGATTATTAATTTCACAAACAAACAAAAAACTTTCAAACAAAAATTTAGAGTCATGATGTCTGTGAATATAAATATTAAATGTGTTCAACTTTATCTCGATATAAATACTTTTAAACGATTTATGCAGGTTAAAGTGAATTACGGAGATGGTCTTATATGGGAGTTTCGATTAATTATGGACCGATCATAATAAAATTGTACCGTATTGTTTGTATACATATGAGATATATTTTCGTTCAATATTATTTGGATACCAACATTTTAGAGAGAGTTTTTCTCTTTAAAGTGATTTTTGGAAGTGGGCCTTATATGGGAGCTACGAGTAATTATGGACCGATTTGCACCAGTTTCAATCCCATCCATCCTTAAGCCGAAAAAATATCACCAAATTTTATCGAAATATCTTCAAAATTGCGACCTGTACTCTGCGCACGAGCTTTACATGGACAGCCAGCCAGACGGACGGAAAAACGAACAGACATCGTTAAATCGACTCGGAAATTGATTATGAGTGATTCTGAGTCGATCGGTATACTTTAAGGTGGGTGTTGGACCAATATTTCTGGGCTTTACAAACATCAGCACAAATCCAATATATCTTCCCCACTATGATGGTTAAAATAATTTAACAAAGATTCACATTAATGTACTTCATAGTTTCTCCAATGAATATTACAAATTGCAGACGAATTAACAACCAAACAAAAACTTTAACTTTATTACGTTAACCCTCAAAGCTACTAATTAATCGAATTTGCTTAAAAATAAAAAGAATTTCAAAAACTTTACTTTTCTCTTAATAAATTTCAATTTCAAAACCGTTACAGACCTGTTGGCGCTATAAATTCTATGCCATTACATTTCATTCTTTCCACTTATGCTTGTTTCACAGAATTAGTCACACTTGTCCTATTTAATTTGTTTATGCACATTTTCCTATATGCATTCAAATATATATACAGATAAATGTGTAATAAAATTAAATAAAAAAAAAACAACTAAAAATTAAAACAAGGAGTGTCTTGTTACAACACACATTCATTCCATCACTCTTCCATTTCTCATATCTCAACAATTTATATCACTTTAGTTTTATGACTCTGTTTAAGACATAAAATACAATTTTTTCCGTTCTTCTTTTCTTACGTAAATTTATTTTAATTTTATTTTAAGGACTCTAACAAAAAAAAAATAAAGCATTTTATAGTCTAAACATACGATTACATACATTAAATACGAATAGTTTGCATGTTTTATGTTCGTACCTAACATACCCCTTCCCCATTTGTTTAAAGCTCTTGGGTAGGAGGGGGCTTTTAAATATAGAATTCTAACTTGAAGGTTGGTCTTGCCGTAAAATAAATATAAGCAAATAGAAATAGATAAAAATACTCGTTATAATGTATGAAATAAAAAATGTTGAAATAGAAAAAAAAAAGAAATAAAATTCATTGAAATGCAAAACTTAATTAGGAAAATGATGCCGCAATGTCTGCTTGAAACTACACAAGAACACGGAGAGAAATTTTTGTATTATTTTGAGATATTAAACTAAATAAAGCTAATTATTTTTAAAGACAAAGTTTAAAACCAAGACTTCATAACATTTTTGAGAAACTATAATTTTAGTGAAAATCTTTTTAGTGAAAAACGTTTTAGTGAAAAACGTTTTAACTGAAATGAATAACGATTTAGTGAAAAACGTTTTTAGTGAAAAAAGTTTTAGAGAAAAAAAGTTTTAGAGAAAAAAAGTTTTTAGTCAAAAAAACGCTTTTAAAGAAAAAACAATAATTGGCTGTAAAAAAAACGTTTTTAGTTAAAAAGCGTTTTTAATGAAAAATGTTTTTAGTAAATTGTTTCTACTACATTTATACTCCAAAAATTTTTTAACCCGTTTTAAGTGAAAAAACGTAAAAAAAATTAAAAATAAAAACGTTTTTAGGGACAAAAACATGTTCAGTGAAAAAAAGTTTTTAGTGACATTTTTAGTGAAAAAAAGCATTTTTAGTAAAATAAAAAACATTTTTGAAAAATCATGAAAAAACTTTTTTAGTGAAAAACCTTTTTATTGAAAAACCATTAAATATCTGTAAAAGTCGTTTTAGTTTCTACTACATTTATACTCCAAAAAATGTTTAAACCCGTTTTAAGTGAAAAAACGTGTTAGTGAATAAATTACTAGTAAAATAACGTATTTAGTGAAAAAAAGTTTTTAGCGAAAAACGTTTTTAGTACAAAAAAAGTTTTTAGTAAAAAAACGTTTTTAGTAAAAAAAAAGTTTTTAATAAAAAAATAAACGTTTTTAGGGACAAAAACATGTTCAGTGAAAAAAAAAACGTTTTTAGGGACAAAACCATTTTTAGTGAAAAAGAAGCATTTTTAGTAAAAAAAAAAAAAAAAACAAAACATTTTTGATAAATCATGAAAAAACTTTTTATTGAAAACCCATTAATATCTGTAAAAGTCGTTTTAGTTTCTACTACATTTATACTCCAAAAAATGTTTAAACCCGTTTTAAGTGAAAAATCGTGTTAGTGAATAAATTACTAGTAAAATAACGTGTTTAGTGAAAAAAAGTTTTTAGCGAAAAACGTTTTTAGTACAAAAAAAGTTTTTAGTAAAAAAAAAAAAAACGTTTTTAGGGACAAAAACATGTTCAGTGAAAAAAAAAGTTTTTAGTGACAAAACCATTTTTAGTGCAAAAAAGCATTTTAGTTGAAAAAAAAAAAAAAAAAAAACATTTTTGAAAAATCATGAAAAAACTTTTTTAGTGAAAACCCTTTTTATTTTAGGTTACACACTTAAAAGCGTAGGAAGCGTTGACGCTTGAAAAGTTCGTTTACTTTCTACTTTTGAAAGCGTCGCAAGCGTCGAACAGCTGACTTTGAAATATACATTAAATATCTGTGAAAAAACGTTTTTAGTGACAAACTTTTTAGTAAAAGTTGTTTTAGTGAAATTTGTTTTTAGTGAAAATCGACGTTTTTCACTAATTTTAATATAATAATTTTATTGAACAACGTTTTTTGTAAAAACTATTTTTGTGAAAACGTTTTTAATGAGAAACATTTTTAAGAATAAAATATTTTTAGTGAAAACCCGTTTTTAGTGAAACTGTTTCTAGTGAGAAACGTTTCTAGTAAAAACAATTTCTATTCCAAAAAAATGTTTAAAACAGACATTTAATGGTTCAAGCTATAAATTGGAATGAAAGACAATTATCTTACGTTCTTTTATATAAAATTTTTTTTACAGTGTATCGCCACAGAACATGACAAATGTGTATTATTTGTATAAACATTTGTGTTAATTTTGTATTTCTTTTAAATATTAATTTTTTTTAAACAAATAATCTTGACAAGTCATAAATTAAACATTAGTTAAGCTAAAAAAAAAAATTTAAAAATCATAAAAAAAAGTTTAAAATTAAGGCAAGGCCTTGAAAACTCATTAAAAAAATAAATTTAGTTAAAAAAACAGGTGTTAGAATTTTTATGGTTTTCTGAAAAACAGAAGAAAAAAAAACTAAAGCACTCAAATATTTGTTATGTACACCAATAGGTAATAAACATAAACAATAGTAATTAATTATAAAGTATGTATGTATGTATGTATGTATGTATATAAGTGTGTGTGGTAAGTTTAAGTTAAGCAATATTAAAGCTGTCAGTGTAAACATTATATTTTATTTAATTATAGGTTTCTGTTTTCTATAATCAAATAAATTGATTGCTTTGTTAAAACAAAGAACCCTTTTTCTTTCTATATAGAGAATTTAACAATTACAACTATAACATGTGTTTATGCTCGTACAAAAAGATCTCTTAAACTCCACAAGATCTTTAGCAAACAAAAACTAACCCCTACTTTTTTATTACAAACCAGAAAGTGTTATGCTGTGATTTTGTTGGTTACCACCTTCCGATTTTTCCATTACATACGACGAGTACTTAATAATGACTTTGGTTACGAAATAATTTATTTAATTTCATTGCCAATGAATAATGATGTTATTTAATGCTTTGACATTTGGAATATACAATATATAAAAATTGAATTTCGAAATAGAGAAATTAATTGAAAATGTTATGGTTATAGAAAACCCAATACATTAGAAAAATAAAACTATTAATAGTTGGAAATCCAATGATAAATGATTATTTTCATGTTTTTCTTTCTTTTGTTTAAAGAAAAAGCCACTTAGGTTGCTAATAATTGTTTAATTTTTTGTCTGCTATCTTTTGTTAAATACATTATAGAAATACCTTTAGGTTTGTTTTATATGTACGCTAATGTTTGTGTTAATTAAAAAATATCAAAAAAAATCATATTAAATGTTTAAAAGACTTACCACAATTTCCGTTACTTTATTGGCTGCAAGAGAATAGAAAAAAAGAAATCTATTAATGAATCACTTAACAAGCATAAAAACCAAATGAATTCTTTAAAAGTTAAGAAATCTTTAAAAAAAAAGTCATTAAAATTTGTCTAATGTATTTTGCCACACACGATTAAAAATATTATTTAAATAAAAGTTATTTAGAAAATTCATGTTCATTACAGTAACTCTCCAGGGTCCTTTTTAGAATGTTCCGCTTTTTTGCTATATGTACATGTTATTTACCAGCAAAAGTATAAATAATTTTGACATTTATTTGTATTGACAACCATAACATTTTAAAATTGAATCATTTGAACAAAATTCCAATATTATAAAATTTTGTGTATAAGTTTTCGGCAGTACGGACCATGAAATACTATACACTAAAAACTGCTACACAATTAAAGAGGAAAATTTAAGGATTTTATAAATTTAAATTCTTGCGACTGATACTGAAAGACTACCTTCATAAGAGTAATAAATGTTTACAGAACCAAATAAAGACATTTAAATTTTTCGTATACTACTGTCAAAAAAGTAGAATCAATCTAGTAGTATATTTTAGGTTACACACTTAAAAGCGTAGGAAGCGTTGACGCTTGAAAAGTTCGTTTACTTTCTACTTTTGAAAGCGTCGCAAGCGTCGAACAGCTGACTTTGAAATATACAAAACAAATTTATTTTAAAGGAGATGTCACTAAAAAAAAATGACAGTTGAAAAAACATTTTTTATATGAAATTCACAAACAAACCGATAAAAAAACTTCATATAAGAAATAAATCAGGTGAGCTTACGACATCACCTCCGAAAGTACATTAACATATATATAAAACAAAAATGATTGTCGCGAAAAATCTTTACATGTACTCGTAACTTGAAATACTTGACGCCAAAAACGTTTAGATAACTATAAACGCGTTGACGCTAACAAGCGACTTATGGACCTCCAGTTTTAAGGCAATCTTTTTAATAAAAAAAATTCTTATTATAATATTCTACATCATTTCCAATTGTATTTCAGAAATTTCTAACAGAAATGCAGTTTAAATACAAAACAATTTAAATTTATTTATTTGCTTCTGTAAACAGCAGTAGTACTATTATGAAGGTATTCTTTCAGTATCATTCACAGTATTATTTTCAAAGAGAATAAAGAAAAATTTCCCGATGATATTTTTTTATCGAAAAACTTCCAGTTGACCAGATGATTTTTTTTTTCGAAAAAATTCCCAATGAGAATTTTTTTTAATAGAAAAAGTTCCCGATTAAAATTTGTTCTTATGGAAAATATTCCCGTAACGAATTTTATTTTTTGCAGGTGAGAATTTTTATAGAAAAAGTTCCCGATGAGAAATTTATCGTTTTAGAAAAAGTTAACAGGTGAGAATTTTTATAGAAAAAGTTGCCGTTGAGAAATTTATATTTTTAGAAAAAGTTTCCGATGTGAATTTTATTTTTTAGAAAAGTTGTGGATAATAATTTTTTTATAGAAAAAGTTCCCGATTAAAATTTGTTTTTATAGAAAAGGTTCCTGAAGAAAATTAGAAAAAGTTTCCGTTAAGAATTTTATTTTTACAGATAAGAATTTTTATAAAAAAAAGTTCCCTAGTAAATTTCTCTATAGAAAAAGTTCCCAATGAGAACTTTATCGTTTTAGAAAAAGTGTCCGATGTGAATTTTAATTTTTTAGAAAAGTTGTCGATAATTTAGAAAAAGTTCCCGATTAAAATTTGTTTTTATAAAAAAAGTTCCTGATGCAAATTAAATTTTTTTTAGAAAAAGTTCCCGCTAAGAATTTTATTTTTTTCAGGTAAGAATTTTTATAAAAAAAAATTCCCTAGTAAATTTCTCTATAGAAAAAGTTCCCGATGAGAACTTTATCGTTTTAGAAAAAGTTCCCGATCTGAATTTTATTTTTTACAAAATCTGTGGATAAAAATTCCCTAGTAGAATTTTATTTGAGAAAATGTTTCCGGTGACAATTTTTACAAAGTTAGAATTTTTCCTCTTGCTAGTACTAACTAGAAGTAAAAAACTTCGAATAAATTTTTTTTGGTGACAATTTTTTAAAGAAAATGTTACGGAAGTAAATTTATTTATAGAATGAATATAGAATGAATGAGAATAAAAATTCGCGAAAAACTTTTTTTAAAATAAAGTTCCAGATAGATATTTGTTCTATATCTACAATTCTCTAAAAACATTCCTGATGAGATTTTTACTATATTCAGGACTAAAAAAGTACTAAATACATTGAAAAAGCTTGTGCAACAAATAGCGGTAATGTAGGGTATACAGAAAAATTACCCACATCCTTCCAAAAATATAATACGCTTTAAAAATCATCCAAAAAATACATCAATTTCAAACGGAAAATACATTTCAATTCTACTTAAAAAAAAAAACTTTTTCAAAAAATAATCTAAATTAGAAAATGTTATTGTTACTTAAAAAAAAAACACCAACAATTGCTGTTATTAAACCTACGTCTCAAATTACATGCCTGCTGTTGAGTTTACTTTCCTTTTTGTTACAAATATTTTGTGTTTAAAAAATTAAATTTAATCCTTAAATACTTATTGAATTTAAAATTTCTAAATCTCACAAAAATTACATTATATTGTTGTAAGTAAATGTGTAAAAAGTGCATTTTTAATGCCTGTAACAAGTACTCTAGCGTACGTGTGTCCGCATGTATGATTTTAATGTAGAGATTTCAGCGATTGCATGGTTTGGTTACTAGATTGACAGCAACTTGTGCGGAAACTAAGACACGTTTTCTCTCTTCTTTTACTATATTTTTTTTTTTTTTTTTTAATTTTTGATACTCTTTGTATTTAAAATGTTTTAATAACGCTGTATGTACTCCAGTACTGGTAGTTTTTTTAAATGTTTATTGTAAAGTAAAGTGGCGCCATATACCAGCTTTTGTTAAATTTTTGACAGTTCATTGACGTATTACTTGAGCTCCTTGTTTATTTCTAAATAAAGAAAAAGTGCTGTATTCTCTATGTGTTAAACAAACATCAATCTTAAAAATACATTTATTTGTTTGTTTACATTTAAAAATATAAACATTTTAAATAAAGATTCAGCACAGAGTTTTTTTTTTATTAAACGTCAGAGTCCTTTTAGTAGCCGTTTGCATATCAAATCTAATCATATGACATGTTGATGAGCGTATTGAAACTTTAATTGAATTATAAAGTCAAGAGAAATGTTAAACAGAACTGTGGTACTTAAAGGCTATTTATGGAAACATCTTTTTTTTTAGCTTTTAGTTCATGCAACAAAGCAGACTGTACCTTTTTTTATTTTAATATTTTAAAACTTTCGCCGTGTACTTACTTTTATATGACATGTTAGCCATATTTTCCCTAATAAAACTTATTATTATTATTAAAGCAAATAAACCCATTCAGGCAGTATATTAATGTTTTCTATAGAAAACCAACTGATAATAGTTTTTCAAATAGCAGAAAAAAAGTACTGCCTTTTTTAAATTATGTAAAGTGAAAAATTATAGGCTTTTCATACAACTACTTGTGACTCAAGTATGTTTAAGAGTGTTTTTCTGTTTGAAAACAAATTAAAACTATGATTATACTCGTACACATTATTAGGTCTAAAACAAATAGAAACAACAGGCCTGTTAACACACATGCAAGTATAATAAATTATTATAAAGCCCGCATAAAAGCATCAGGTGGAAATGATTTCAATTGTAAAAGGAATACAATTTTCCTAGTGAATCCTCCTCCTTTTTCATAGAATAAAAGTTATAATTTAACTCCAAGCACACACATATGACAATGACTTTTACAGGCAATTAGTAATGGAAATTAAAAAATGAACTAGACATGCTACGGCAAAGGAAATATAGAAAGTTAAGTAAATATTTAGAAAACATAAATGGTAATAGAAAACATGTAAATTGTTTTATATTTATATTAGATGGGGGTAGAAGTAAAAGCTGTGAAAGAAAAGCACTCCTCTGCTTTGCTGGCACATACACATACTTTCGTCGATATTTTTGCATAACTCCATGTCCTGACAAGACATTGTTTAGTGGAGAAAACGTATGAACATCGACACGTTTTCCCCACTAAACAATGTCTTGCCAAGGTATGGTTTTCTATTAATTTTTATAATAAAAAGAAAATCAATAGTGTTCAAAGATCGATCAAGGGAGCTAATTCTGATCACCCAGATAGAGTGCACAACTAGAAAATGTCTCAGCATTTAAATTATTTGAATTTAATTAAACGAAATAAATAATTTTTCCCTTAACCAACTTAATAAAACTAGCTAACAATCAGGAACAAATCTATCTAACATGACTTAAACACTCTATAATACACACTTTCAATACTTGGACTGTCATCTGTTGGCAACATTAAAAATAAAATTGATAACTTACTGCATACCACGTCAGTTAGGTGGCATAAAAGCGACTGGCACCACAGCAACAAACATGGAAAACAAATAAATATTTTACATACAACTGTTGTAGTAGTTGACATTTTGTTAAGTCGTAAAAACTACTGCTACTCAATATAACTATTAGGGAGAATCTTACGAAATAAAAGGTATAAAATATTTTACAGGGAAGTATGGGATCGACAATCTGGCAGGAATGCTAGAGAGAGAGAGAGAGAGAGAGAAGACTGCATGTATGAGTTTAGTTTATGGGGTTCACAATTTAAATTATTCGTGCAGAACTAATCATGGTTATTTGCTAAAGTATGTACAAAATATACTAAAAATTGCGCAATTAAAATGTTGATAAAGACACACTTTGCAACTATACATACATGAATACATACACATACCTATGTAGTATGTAATCATTTAGTATACATACATATGTAAAGTAAAATAAAATATCTGTGTAATGTAATGTATTGTAAATATCAGCTTTCAAACAGAGTTTGTATACAGTGAAATGAACATGCGTTCGAATGATTAACAAAGGAAGTTTAAAAGAGTTTTTTGAAGCATCTTCTAAAGCTTTTTTGGTCAAAATAAACCAATCTGCAAAAATATTAACATTTTGTCAAATTTTATTAGACTAAAATTTACACAATTCATGTATTCATTTCCAAGTAAACTCTTTAAAGAGAGAAAATGGATCGATTAACTTTTTATTGGATTCAAAATCAACAGAGTTATTTTTAATTTGATTAAAAAACGTATTTTAAGTTTTTTAAAGACATTTAAAAACCCCGAACTAAATTTTTCGGTTCAAAAATATTCATTTTTTACGTACTGAAAGTATATGGTGTTTTTTTTAGATATATAGAACTTTAAGTTGGCAACACTTTATTAGTTGGCGGCCATTTTGTCAGCTGTCAAGTGATGTTTAGTTTAGTTTGGCATTTCAGCATGAATAGAACGACGCTTTGCAGAAAACTTTCAAATTGTAAAAATTTATTTTAAATTCATGGTTCTGTTCGAAATTCATAACAATAGCTTTGAAATTGACTAAAACAAAGACGGTATTTCTAAATTGAACTTAAATCTTCTGGCATTTTAAATTAAATATGGAAAAACTGTGCTCTAATCTTTCTCAATATATTTCTATACTAAAGGGTGTCATTTTTAGATGTATAGAACTTTGAAATATAATAAAACAAAGATGATTTTTTGAAATTGACATGAAATTTACTTTATTCAAAAGATAATCCTCTGGCATTATAAATTAAATATGCCAAAACTGTGCTCTAGTTTTTCTCAATATATTTCCATACCAAAGGGTGTCCTTTTTAGATGTATAGAACTTTGAAATATAATAAAACAAAGATGATTTTTTGAAATTCGACATGAAATTTACATTATTCATAAGATAATCCTCTGGCATTATAAATTAAATATGACAAAACTGTGCTCTAGTCTTTCTCAATATATTTCCATACTAAAGGGTGTCCTTTTTTGATGTATAGAACTTTGATATTATATTCGTTAAAAAATTGTATTATTTTTCATAATATTATATGTATATCAGTTTATTGATTTGTATTCTAATACAAATTAATCGATTATTTTTTATTCGATAAAAAAAGCAAACTAATTTATGTTTCTTATAATTTTTAAGGAGTTTCCTTCAGGCTAATTTGGTCACAGAACTCTGTGAGTCCTTAAAAATTATAAACATTGGTCACAAACACAAATTAATTTATGTTTCATTTGATTTAATCAAAGCCTGTTAATATTCGCACGATTATTTATTAGTTTAAATTTTTATTTCATTCAAAATTTATTAATGATGATGTTTTTGATTCCAATACGATTTATTTAAAATTTTAAAGTTTATATGAATCTTTAAAAAGATGAAAGACATCTGAGGGTCCTAAAATCAAGAGTTTATTTCTTGATAATTTTAGTTAGGCTCGAGTTCATTAAATTTAATTTTCATTAAATTGTTTTTACTGAAGTTAGGAATTACAACTTCAAAAATTTTATTATTAAAAATTTTTGATAATTTTTCTTGACTGGGGATCGAACCTGGGTTGTTGAATTTACATATGTTTCGAGAAATCCCACTTTCTCTCATCAGAATTCTTTGCGTTCTACCACCTGCACCACTGCGGTGCCGGTCAGCCAACAGACAAACATCAATCCTTTAACCAGTGTTAGTTCTGGTAGTTCGAAGTTTTTGCTGTAATTATCATTTTTTTTTTTTTTTAATTTCTATTCATAGTTGTTTGTTGTTATTATATTAATATATGTAGTGCCAACTATATTTTCTTACTTATTTAGTAATATCCAAGTCATTACTGGACTACTTCTAAGTAAGGCAGACAGTATGTAATGGACATTGCAAGAACTGTTATTCAGTAACTAAATGTCAGTAACTTTATGTTTTTTACGGAGTATTTAAGTGTTATTAAAATGTCAGCATTGAAATTGTGTTTGTGTACCACCTCTACAATCCATTCTTTTACTTCCCTGTCACATATGTACTAAGATAACAAAGACATCATTGTGTAATATAAAATTTTATGCGTGTAAATTTAAATTGAAATATTGATGATTTTGTAAATGACATATTCCACTGCCACTCCACTTTACGCACAAAGTAATCATACTCATATGATGAACATGATGATAAAGTTTTCTTTCGGTTTAACTGCTGTCTATCCTTGTGTTTTATTACTACAACAGCCGCTTATATAAAATGGCATATGAAACTTGACTAAATTAATATAAGTCTCGATACACAACATCATCAACATACACGGTTATAAAACAATCATTACGAAAGCTGTTAATGTTGGGAATATGTGTGTCTGCCTGGCAAGAGCCGGGGTTTGGGTGGTAAATATTTTTGTTGGAAAATTAATGTTGTGAAGAGAATGCCTTTGACACAAGTTTCTATTTGTTTAATTTAATTGTCATTAAATTAATTCATAAATTTGTAATTAATTTTTGAGTGGAATTGTTTTAATATTTATAGCAAAATGTTGTTGTTTGTTATTCAAAGGAAATTGTAGTTGAAGACAGATATTATGATTATTAGTTTTCGAAAAATTAGAGGGAAATTAGTTGTCATATAATAGTTAATTGTTAAAGGTTACAAATAATATTCAGTCCTAACAGAGTCATTCGTTTGGGTAAAATTAGAGAAGATTTATGAGCCATAAAGCCTTGTTTTCGATAGAAATTGGTATAGGGGCTGGGTGAACTAATACATAGAAACATTTCAAACAGTATCAATAGGGTTCCTAATTGGACCAAGAATAAAATTACTGTCGCATTTTCTTAAGTTATCTTCAAAGGTACAAAATTTACTTGGATTTACGGATGGGCAGACTCAAAAATACTTGAAAAATGATTTTGAGACTCCAAGCAATTTAGAGCATGACTAAAGCACTTTACTAAATTCAGTAAAATGTTTAAACTTTAATAATTTGCCATTTTTGCTCTTTTCGATTACAATTTCTTTCTGTGTATTTATTACTCGAATAAAATTTTATTTTTATATCATTTACAAATGTTTATTTTGATAATCTAATAATTTACCTACTTTATTATTAACACAATCAAAAAATACACATTGTTTTCGCTGTAAAGATAATTTTGTTCATGTTTTTTTTTTCTTTTCTTCCAATTTAACGCAATTTAATTGTTTGTCTGACTGTCTATAATAATTTCCACAAAACATGCAAAGTTTAATAAACTCCTAGCAAGGGCTGTTAAAACAAAACTGTACCACAAATTGTTATAAAATACAATTAAAATATTCTTTTGTTTGCTTTTGTGTTACTGTGTTGGTAAAAGCATCCCTAAAATTATTGAAAATATTTGTTTCATAAAAACTAATGACAAAATTGAAAATGACACTGACACCGAGCGAACGATAGATAGCATTCTGCTGCACTTGGCTCGTTGATGCAACACACGCAATGCTGAAAAGCCAATGATGTCACACACATGCGGGTGTATTATTTTGAGTATGACAAGAAAGGAATCCACTTCATTTCATGGTTTAACAAAGTTATGAACTTTAATACAAATAAACACCTCCAACCAACCACCCCTCAATTACAGATACATAGACTAAGAATTGTTTTTTTTTTTTGTTTAAATAAATGTAGAAAATTTACTTGTACCTCAGCATACTACTACAGTATAGGTACAAGTTCAACTACGTGTTTTTAACTTAAGAACATATGTCATCCCTCAAAACGACAGCGACCAACCGACCGACCGACCCTTTTTACACATGTCTTCATATTGGTGTGTTTTTTGTTTTGTTTTCAATAACCATAGTTTTAATTTAATAATATTTTGAGTCTATATTTAGTTAATCATATATAAATAATACCTGTATCTGTAGCAAACAAACAAAACAAAATCCACCCCCTCACTTGTTTCAAAAATCCGCTTTACTCGTCTTCCCATTATTACCAAGCTTAACAACATATGTGATGGGTTTTCTTTTTCCTTTTTTTTATTTAGTTTCAATAACCATTTTAGAACAAAAGATTGTATCTGTAATTTTTCATAATTATATCAAAATATTGCTGTAACTTTTAGTTTGTTAAATGCTTAACAGTACGAAAACTCCCCTTGTTGGGTTTTTTTGGGAATAAATTTTATAATCTTTTAAATTTTCTGAAAATAAAAAGTTTCTATTACAGTTTATCTCCTCCTCCTCCTGTCCATTGCAATTTTCTGCTGTTCTAAACAATTTTAAAATAAATTGTTGCCTTTTGTTTTATTTAACTTTTATTTGCTTGAGGTAATTCAATTTTTATGTTAGCAGATACTACTTGTACGAGTATGTAGCTCTAAATAACATTTGTGCAATGGTCCATATGTTTAGTGTTTCCAGTTGGGTTTTTTAAACTTACTTTATGATTTATTAAATTTTAATGCAACATGACATTGAAGTTATGGTTACTGAAAGTTTACTGATGATGTTAGGAATTAGTTAAACTAAAAAAGTAGAAAATACACACAACGTATTTTTTTTTTTTGTTCAAAATTAAAGATTAGATTTTAACATGATTTGTGAATAGAGCAAAGTTTTTCCAAGGAAAATGCAGTCACTGGGTCTATAAATATTGTAAAGTAACTTGCTAAGGACAGCGCTATGTTAAAATCACATCCAAACTAAATTTATTTGACTAGAGCACTAACATACTTCCAAGTATTTTTAAATCCCAATATATTTTTAAAGTGCTTTAAAATAATCCTTCGAGTCTACCTCTGTTACTGAAATAATCGAGAAGAGAATAAGTTCTCTGTATAGCTAATCGCTACACAAAAGCCTCCAGCTGGCCTTATAACTCAATTCCTCTTCTGAGTTATAACGATGCCTTAAAGATGTGCTGGGCTGTGTTATTACCAGGGGAGACTTGGAAAAATGCTGGGGCCAAATCAAAGCATTCGTGATCGAATGAGCTATCGCATCGAAAAATGATTTCGATATCGAAATTATGATAAAATGTATTAAATTTCTTGCTCGATATCGAATGCCATAATCTCAAATAAGAAAATTACGATAATTTTTACTCGATATCGAATGCGGTGATTTGGCCCCTGTCTGAATACATTTATGTAGTCGGGTTATAGATTATTTAATACCATAGATGATGTTACATAGTAGTTAAGCCGTCAACGAGTTGTACAATTTAATAACTAGACTCTAGCAGAACGTGTGCAGAAATATTGATCTCGTCGTTGCCTATTCGTAGCCAACTAATTACAGTTTTTCGATTTAGAACTCGGAACATCGGATGATCTCAAATCTACAAAAAATGATTTCAAATTGATTTGCAGACCCTAAATAAAATACACGACTTTGCTGGTACATAATCACTCTTTTATCGAAATTTCTATCATCAATTGACATAAATGTGGCTGAATTGCATTGATACATGATGAATTGCTTGTATTTATCATTACAATGTAGGACTGATTGTGGTCCTCTTAGCATAGACGATTGACTTCAATACTGATCACCGAAAGTAGAGATTTCGCGACCAGGAAATGCCTCACGCACGCAATAATAGAATTGTTTCATGATTCATTATTCAACCCCTAGGGGGTAATATGTCCATCACCTTGATGCTGTGAGATGAGAGATGATAAACTGGTTAGAGTCTGACTAGCAGCTGAATAGAGTCTTATGTAGAAATACGGGATCAGTTAGAAGCCCAGAGTTTCGTCCCCTAACTGATAATTGGTTGAGGTCCCTTCGGGATACACGTAGTGCCTGTAGTTGATAACCAAAGCGGGAAGAATATTAGTTCATTAAAGGACTGATGTTTGTTTGAGCAGCAAGCTTCGGGACACCAAGTTGTCTCTAGGTGCTGTTCCTGAAACAACAAAGACATTGAAAGTGTGGTGGCAATTGCAGAAAGCGGGGTGATTCAAATACCCGCATTGATTTCTGTCTTTTGCATTAGTACTAGCTACAGAGGTTGGATACTGATCTGATAATTGGTACTAAGGTAATCGTTGCAGTTATGTACGATAAATTGCAAATTGTGTGTTCCTGACACAGTTCATATAAGTATGCTCTTTGAAACACATTCATTATTATGTCACCAGCGTTTGAGATCGCCGTGGAGTAAGACTGAAAAGCAGGAACCTATGCTAATCTTGAACACATCTGTTCATTGTTCATTCAATTTAAACAGTAATAATTCTCTTAACATGTCGCGATATCGAACATCTCAGTAAAGGTCAAGCAGGGACCTCTTTTTCAAAGAATTATGGTCCAATTAAAGAATTAGTGTAAAAAGTCTTAAAGAATATTTCCTTTTAAAGGTCAGAAATTTTTGAAAACTCAATATGCATTTTTGATTAGGATTTCTTGGATGGCTAAACAAAAATCTGTGGTTCTATTCAGTAAAACCTTGATTTTTTTAAATATTCTTAATTAGCGAACCAAGAGAGCTCTTTACTTTGAATATACTCGTACACTGCACCAGCTGTAGTAGTAAATGAGGTTGGTCTTGCCATGCCAAATATTCATCTAAAAATATCTTCTTTCTTAGGAAATTCTTGCATATTTTCGTCTGGCTGTGTGTGTAAAAATTCGCTCCCACCCTAAATACAAAAACAAAATCAACGAGACTCAGTTAAAATTGTTATTAGTGTCCTAAGGACTTTGTATTAAAAACCAGCAAAATAGGTTAAGTGGATACCAAGCTGCGAACGAAAATGTAATGTGGATATGGGAGCATGGTAAAAATTGGTGCATTTCTAAGAACTCTGGAAAATATCTTTAAAACATATTTTGGAATTTTTAATAAATATTGGAAATAAAGTCTATCAAAAAAATACATTTTCGAGATCTAGTTGTATTCCTGACAAATCACCACTTGGTCAGTGGCATGAACAAGTTTAGTGAAATGTTAAGGAAATAATACAAGGGTGATAGTAAACTATAATGAATTGAGGATGGCTTCAGAGTAAAAACATAATCACCCCTATCGTGAATAAAAATTCCACATGAAATTTGTTCCCTTTTCACATTTTTCCTATTAAAATTCAATGTTAAAAAAAAATAAAAGGGAACAAATTTCAAGTGGAATTTTTATTCACGATAGGGGTGTTTATTAAAGATTCTAAGGTGTTCATTAACAAAGATTCTGGGATAGTCTTAAAAATTGGTTTTCGCAATCTAACAGTGAGAATTTGAGAACAAAGTTACAACTTCAGCTTTTAGTAACATATAGATAGTAAAAGGCTGTAAAAGTTTATTAACAACTTAAGGAAATGAGCCAGTAATTTGTCAGTACTATTTGCTGAATTACTGCTGTTTTTTGCGGCAAAGAGAAAAGTCAGTCCAGTGTAAACAAATTTATGACTGCTAGCTAGTCTTAGCTCGCCATTTAAACCAATATTACTCTTCTATAACCTCCATTTAACTTCTGGCTAGTAAAAATAAACTAAGTGATTTGTTTTAAGAACTCCGTAACACAACTGACTTTAACTATCTATCAACAGTCAGTCAGTCAGTTATTCATGCATTCCATTTTATTTAATACCCTCAAAACCCTTATGGCCGAATATTCTGTTTTTTTTTTTTTTTAATTTCGCTTAAAGAAGGAAACAAAAACTGACAACATCATCATCATCTCCAGACAATTGAACGTGTTCAAATGGCGCGAAAAAAATGAATAACAAATGATACATCAAAATTGTGTAACAACATAAAAAAAAAAAATTGTCATATTGTTGCAAGTTTGAAATGATATAGTAAATTTACTTTACTTTATAACAGCACTCCTGCTACAAATATACAAATATACAAACATACATACATAACTACTAGACTTCCAAGTAAATACAAACTAAAAAAAAAACGGAAACTAAAGAAAAATTTGCATTTCATGTAGACACGCCCAATATGGCTTAACAGCAGCAGCACAAAATTTTTATTTCCAAACATTTTTCTTTTTTGCAAATGCGTGATTTAAATGATGATATGCAAAAAAAAGAAAAATTAAGGGAAAATATTTTAATAATTTTAATGGTTGGCAGTCATTCTGGTTGTTGGTACTTTTTGCATTTTTTTTTTTTAAATTTGTTAAACGTAACGTTGACGTTTGAAGATTAAATGTATTTAAACGAGCTGGAATGATTCTAGGGAACAAAATTCTGCGCTGTTTTGCAAAGAGTTAATTTGATTGCAAAAAAAAAAGCCATGGAGCTGTTTGTTTGGCTAGAAGAGTGTTGATTAAATATACAATAATGTTGTGTGGATTTCTGTTTTTTTTTTTAATTTTTTAATTTAAACCATTATGCATAAATTTCATTTATATGCATATGTATTTTGAAAGGTAATCAATCATTTTATCAAAAAGATGTTGTTGTTTTTGCTGTTGTCGTATGTTTGAATTTGACAAGAGTTTTAATGAGTAAAAGACTCAGAATTTGGAAATTCATGCACTTGGCTGGCATCATTTGCAAGGGAGACTAATTTTTGGCGTAAATTGAAGATTTAAAAGCCAGTTATAAAGTTTTGTAGAATAAAGGCTTTAAAGTTATTGATTGATCTGGAAGAAGGCAGCGTTAGTTAACAAGTTTATGATTTGTCTGCATATTAGTGAGAAGGTTTTAGGGTCTATTCTGTCTGTTCTTAAGCAATATTGTTAAAGCAGTGTTCGGCATAGAGACAACATGGAGCATGACTTACAATAACATGTAATGCACTTTATTTCTCTGTTATAATCTAACCAGCTATTTATTGTGATAATCACCCCTATCGTGAATAAAAATTCCACATGTAATGTGTTCCCTTTTCACATTTTTCCTATTAAAATTCAATGTAAAAAAAATAAAAGGGAACAAATTTCATGTGGAATTTTTATTCCCGATAGGGGTTAATATGTAGGAACTTTGTTGACAGGCGTGTTGTTTGTAGTTAAATAGCCGATCTTGTTTAGCCCCTGCTGGTTTTGAGTGCCGACCACTGGCTTGAACTGTTAAACCAATTTCTTTAACACTTTTTAGTTAATCTTTCTTTTACTAATTCTTTTTAATAAAAAAATTTCCAAATCTCTTTCAAAGATTAAACACCAGACAATGTTTGCTAAATGAATTTTAATTATCGCTGTAAAAAAATACAAAAAAGAACTCAAATTGTGTGGCATTCAATAGAAATATTGTCTACATTTCAAACATTAAAAACTTTTAACACAAAATGTTAAGTATTTGTTATTCAAAGCAGTCATAAAGCCAGTAAAATGCTGCTTTTTATTTTATCACTAAAAAAGTTCATGAAAAAAAGCTTTACTTTGACCCTCTGCCAATTGTGTAAGAGACACTCGTACACTTATGCTCAAAAACCATAAGTTATTGTCTTTTTTTTATTATTAAATACTTTATGATTTCATAAAAATCTTAGTCTTTTAATTTCTCATGCTTTTTACTGCTGCTACCATTCTATTCCTGGGTTATTTGTTTGATTTTATTCTAGGAAACAATGTTAAGCCATAAATTCTTTGATTGATTTTAATGGTTAAATGGTTCATTGAGCTTTTTAAGTACTTGAGGGTTTGTTGTATAAAAACTCGTTACTCTCAAATTTAACTTCCTTTTATTATTTATTATTGAAATTAAACAAGAAACAAGATACATTGTATTTGATTTGATTTCATTTCTTCCAACTAAATGTCTTGTACAGTTTTGTTTAAATTAAACAATTTTCATTACTTGTTTTATACAATTCTTAACTGAGCTTGTTTGCCATTATATTGTGAATTTTATTAGCTAAATTGTTATAAAATCAATTGATTGTATTTTGTATTTAGTTTTGGAAATTACTTAAATATTTATTTGAGTTCATACAAATAAAAGCATGTACGAGCATGTCCAATAAAATATAACGACTATTGACGACTTTGGCCAGTTGTAAAACTGTATTACGAGTTAAGATTTTATTATATGGGTTCATTTAGTTGCTTTTGGCTTTTTATTTTTAATAAATTTCTATATAAAAATTTATTTGAAAATTTTTATTGGAGAAAAATTATTACTTATTAATTGAAGTTCCAGAAAAGTTCTTGGCTTAGGGAAAATGTACATATTGTAGAAACGAATAAATAAATTAACTTAACAGAACAAAGCTGTTATCGTAACTTTCTAATTTAACTTTTCCTAATTTAAACTTAAGTCCTCCATCAAAAAAGTTAATTTTTTAAGTCTCTATATTTTGATTCTTATATTTGTTGGTGTAAAACACTCCCACGTTTACAAAACACATGCAAAAGTAATGAAAATCACTAAGAATATTTGTAATTGCCCTAAGCAGTTGGGTATTAAAAATCAGATAAATTGCTTAAGCAAAACAAAAGTTGTGCACCCAAATGCAACACAACTTTGGAAAAAACCAATATTAAATACTAAATTAATGTACTCGTATAGGTAGGTCTAAGTGTATAAGCAAGCATCCCAGCAAGCCATATTAGTCCGAAAAGAGTCTTTTCTGACACCTTTTTCGGAGCGTTAACGCTCTTTAAGAGCCCAAAAAACAATCATAATTGCTCCGAAAACCTTCAGAAAAGAGGGTCATTACATACGAAAATGGTCCGTCATAAAGAGCTCTTAAATAATGTGAGAAACGAGTCTTTTATGCGGGTTTTTTTGGGCTCTGAAAGAGCTCCTAGATAATGTGAGAAAAAGAGTCTTTTATGAGGTTTTTTTGGGCTCAGTGTAATCTTGTTTTTATCATTCTTGTGTGGTACAGCTATGTTTTTTTTTGTTCAAAGCACAAATAATAGGACAACAACGCTTTGGTACACACATAATTAAGTGGAATTTCTGAGTCATACTGCGTGCCGACTCAGGACAGTAACAAGCTAATTTTTCTTTCGCTCCCAAAATGCTCTTTTGTTGGACTCTTTTCTGATTCCTTTTTCGGAGCGCTCCTAGAATTGTATGCTGCGATGTTGTCTTAGTTGTAATTGTTGTTGTATTTTTAAACCAGTTCCACAATCAATTGTACACATCGCCTACCAGTCAACATTTTTGAAGTTTAATTTCAATGGTATGACATATTCGATTGTTTATTTCGAACTCTAGATCATGAAATACGCTTACTGGGATTCCTCGTCCTCTTCATCTAAAAACATTTGCCGTGTATGTTACTTGAGTACAGTGGCCAGTAATTATATCCCTAAGAAGCTTAATTCCAAACAAAGAGAGGCTCGGTTCTTACTGTCTCCAGAGAGGGCCAGATCATTCTGGATATTCTAAAAGTGTTAATAGTGAAGCACCAGAGTTCCGTCTTTTTCAACGAGATTTTCGTCTTTTGAATTCGATATGACTGTCAAGGCTGTGTGAATGAAAGAGTTGCGACTCGATTGTTGAGCAATCATTATCGATTTCATTTTCTCGAATGCCCGCATGACGTGGAACGCATATTAGTCCGACAAAGTGTTGTCTAAGTTGGGCCAGTAAATTCCCGAATTTTTTTTTTTCGCAGCTATACCGATTTCTTAAAGATCTAGCTAGAGGCCAAGTTTATCAGAGAAAATTGCAAAACCCTCACGCCACCCTAGAGGCCAGAGTTCAGTCATCGACTCCTAAAGGTTTAATTAAAAGTTTGTAATACTCTATAATCCTTCATTAAAACTGCTGGCTTTCTACATTTAGGAAAAATATCTTGTTATTTTTCTTATTTAACAACTCCCTCTAAATTAAAAGATACATTTGTATCCTTCTATTTTAAAGTACGAGTATTATGGCATTTTTTGCAATAAAACTTGGACAAAGGTATGTATTTGCAATTGTTATACTTGAACAAATATTTTTATATTTATCTCCTTTAAAAAATGTTTCATTTCATTTTATTATTATTGTTCTTAGAAAACAAAAAACGAAATGAAATAAAAAGATATACAAGAAAACAAAAATAGTTTAAAAGAAATAAACCGGTATTGTAGTATATATCTTTAAACAGAATAAATTGCATATAATTGCTTTTGTTTTTAGGAAAGTTAAAAAGGAGTCTGTTGGATTGCAATAAACTCCTTTAGTCTAAATATAAGAGAAACTAAAGTAAGAGTATGTATATTAAATGTGCCAGAAAAGATTTATGGTCAAATGTTTATTTTGATAAAGCAAAAGCAAAAAAAAAAAGAAATAAATTCTTTAAGAAATAGCTTAACCAGAAAGAAACATGTCCTTTGTATTTCATTATTTGTTTGCAAGAACACCACAATATTTATAATGCATTGATAAAAATATCCTTGTGCTGTGTTAAAACTGAGAAAATTTATACATTTCAGCAAGGATTTGGTGTTAGCATTAAAATACCTACAATTTCTTTGGTGAGAGCATGAGTGTCTCTCTCTTTTTTTGCGATTAATATGGCATAATTAGATTTCTTTTATATATAAACAGCTGGGGGGGACACCAAGTCCAACTTGTAAATAAATCTTTTGCTTTTCTTGCTGCATATTAAACAGAATAAAGAAATTTCAAACATAATTCATAGACTGCCTAATACAAAAAAAGGAAAATTTACAATTCATATATGTATGTAAGTCCAAAACAGAATACACAAGTGTAAGTGTAAGGATTTGTTCAAGTGTAAGGATGTGTGCAAATTTAAGGATAGCAGTGTAAAAGTAGTTATTTTGCTGCTTAATACCTATAATGTGCTTTTGTTTTCCTTTATGTATTTATCTATAAGGTTTTATTGAATTGTTCCCCTGAGACTAACAACCGTCTCTGGTCAGTTTGGCCATTGATTACTGCAAAATAAATACAAGTATTTATGGCTTTAGCTGTATTATACAGTTGGTGACAATTTTGACAGCGGATTTTCCTTATGATTTATGTGCATTTCATAACAAAAGAATTTCCTTCTAACTTAAACAATATCTATTACTTAATTAACTCGTTTCTTTACACAAAGAATAAATATTTTGCATTTCTTTTTTCTTTACTTGCTTTTAAACAAACCAGAGTAACTTGTGTAAATAATAATGCTTTGACTAAAGTGTCCTTGTCAATTTTTTTTTTATTTTCCTGATACTCCAGCAAACCGGACTCTCCCTCTTTTATTTTGTTTTATTGTAGCTGTTTTTTTTTACTATGTGTTTTCTCAACTTGTAAATTAAATTAAAATGTTTAAAACTTTTTTTGATTTTATATGCAATCCATCCAATTCCTGGATAACACGCCCTTGGCATTTAGTTTAAATACAAACATTTGCAACAACATTGATAAGTGCATGATACTTGCATGATATTGTCTTTTACTTACAGTCCAAGTGCAAGGATAACTAAACAGCAGCAACCCGTATCACTGTTTTACTCTTATTCAAGGACATTTAGTGTGGAGGGTGCTTTTTTTCTATTACAAACTTATTTACAAAGCGGAAGTAATTTAAAAAAAGATTGCATTTATTAAGCAGCAGCAAACAAGAAAAAAAAACAAGCAAAAGATGTCTGTAACTAATGTTTAGTATACAAGACTTTGTTTATAGGGAAAATATAAGAAGAAAATCAATTCAAATAAATAAAAAAGATTATGAAGACATATTTGCACAAGAAATGATGCAAGTAGTAAAGGGAGAGTGTAACCACGTCCAAAGTCAAGGTAAGACAAATGCCAGTGAACAGCACAATATAATGATGAGAGTAAGTCTCAATTTACAGAAAGCAATTTTTATTGAAAAGATTGATAAATTCTTTTTTTGAAATTTCTTCCGTGTTCACACAGCACAATTCTTATTGCTCAAATCGCTCGTATTTTTATTTGAGAGTATACACACATTTGTCTACACATATGTAATACGAATAGGAGAGTAACATGAATTGCTAATACAATCAAGTGTGTACTCATTTTATCTTCCCCTCACCCCGATGTCTAGAAGGTAATCAGTTTAGCTTAAAGAATTGCTTCGTGTAAAATGGAACTAAGAAAAAGCTGGAAAATAGCTAAGCACGAAACCCATCATGATATGTCGAATATTTAAGTGTTTACTGGGTTATCTGATTCCAGCACAGTAACACAATCCAAGGTTTTCTTGGCTCCAAAATATGCTGCTTTAAAATTTTACTTAAAAAGGGGAAAAGTTGTAAAAAAAAAAATTGCAAAACTATAAACGCATTGATTTGAATATTGTCAATCCCAGCAAAATTCTTCCAAGCAACTAAAGTCCAAGGCCAAGAGTGAAGGAGTTTTTTTCTTTTTCTGCTCTTAAAACTTCTTCCCTTTAACCTTGTGCAGTGTGTAAAATACATCTCTCCAAATGAAAATCTTTAACACAGTATTTTTGTAAATTGTTTCCTTGTTTTTGTGCTGCTTTCTGTGTTCAAAGTTCATAAAATTTTATGGGTTTTTTGCGTTTTTGTAATGTTTTTATAATTGGCTGATACCAAAGGGAAATAATAACTATTTCTCATAGTGGTTTTTTATATATTTAAATAGGGAAATAGTTTTTGTCTGCCAATTCAAAACAAATATATTTTGAATTGTTACAAGTGTCAAATTTTTTTTTTTTTTTTTTTTTTTTTGTAAATATGTAAAATTTGTTGTTCTTTACTTTTATTAAATTATGACTTTTGTTTAAACAAAAAGTTAGCGTGCAGACATTGTTATTATGTTAAACAAAAAGAAAGTCTAGCAAAAGTCAAGTAAATGAACAGTGACAAATTATTAAACTTTATTAACCTTTTGCAGGGAATAATAAGAAAGAGCAGGAGTATTAAAAACGTATAAAAAAAATATGAATTTAAGGTTTAATAAACTCAAAAAGTAAATAAAAAATTAATCCAGTACATAACTAAACTAGGAGCTATGAAACGTTGAAATCATAGAAATTCTAAATCGATTGTAAAGTTTTTTTGCTATTCGATTATTGGGACTTGGTCATCACCTGTTTAAATTAAAATTCATATTAAAAAAAAAGAGTTAAAAAAAACTTAAATTTTCTTAAACAATGTTTGCCAGTCTTTGCTAAAATAAACTTAATCCAGCTTTTTTCATTCTTCAAAACTTCTCCAAAAGAATCATTCATCCTGAATAACAAACGAATGTTAATTTTCCTCAAACAAGCTACAGTATTTCACAAAGAAACTTTTGCAAATGCCATACAAAACTATAAAATAAATTCGTTTTAAAGCAAATGAGAAAAATTCTAAATAGTTGTGGCTCAAGTTGGCCAAAGAAATTGAACACTCAAGTAAAGAAATACATACATACATACAGTAAACCCTAGAGTAACAGGGTAAATGTTAAGAAAAATAAAGTTGAACTCAACAGATCAGACATGGTTTTATTAAATAGAATAGTTGTTTGAAATCAACAGTTTATTAAAACTTTGGCTTGAACATACTTTCAAAGGGTTTACTGTAAAATACTTGAGAGAATTTTTAAAAGACATTATTTTAAAAAGAAATTTTATTATAAACAATAATTGTGTATTTATAACAAAAACCACAAATGCAACAATTTTATTACAAGTTTTTAAAAATTAAATATATATGACCACAAAGGTTCGTTAGAATTCAAACTGCGCCATATTGATTATTTTTGCAAGGCATGTTCAGCTTGGCCAGCGGAAGTATTTTCAGCATGCTGCTAAACTAAACTAAACAATATTACCATAACCTATACAATAAATTCTGAGTAACTCACTCGGAATGACAGATAATTAATTTAACAGCAGTGAAGCAGACATTGTGCCATTAAACTAAATTGTACTTGTTTCAAAAAATTTACTAGAAATGGCAGATTTTCGAAAAGCTTTTAATAAATTAAAAGCTACAAATTTAATACATACTCCAAAACTAACCAGAGTCTAAAAACTATTTGCTGTCAAGTTGTCTTTAATTTTTAATTTCTTTTACATTTCGCCAAAGTTTTTCTTAATTTAAAAACATTATCCTAAATTTTATGGATCAATACAAAGATCAATTGATACTATTACTTCCCATTTACCACCCAAGACACACAATTTTATGGACTTCTAATGCCGGCAGCCAAATAAAAGTAGCAAAAGATAAAAATTAAAAAGACGCCATTGAATGGCGGTAATAATGGCGTCTAAAATAGACGTTAAATTAACTTACAACATTTATTACGTTAGCAACAATAATACACACGCAACATACAGCTACCTTGGCCATAAAACTGGACCTTTATGCTGTAACATGTAGGGGGGGCGAAGTGTGGCTGCCACTGAATTTTACAGCATTTCCTTAAACGTCAATAGATTGCACAACATTGATATGTGCGCTAAAACAGTTACATTGATGTAATATTGCCGGCAATATTACAGGTCTTACAATTTTATCACTGAAAAACGTTTTTATTGTTTCTTGGCTACATTGGTTTGGTGTATTGGTGTCATACTTCCTGGTTCTCTCCGGGTTCATTACAATTTTACCTTTTTATTTATTTCACTTGAAGTTTCTTTATTTTTTTTTTTGTGTATTTGTTTTTATATTGCATCTCAATGTTTTTGATGTGTCATAAATTCGTCGTGTAGAGTGTGTATATGATGGGCTTATTCTTAACAGTTTTATGAGTTTTAATACAGAGTTTTTGAGATGTTGTGCCCAGCTGGAAATTGAGGCAGTTAAAGACAACTTTTCTATAAAAAAAAAACTGTCTAAAGAGGAAATTTATTTTATAAGAAATCAAACACTAGAAGACAACTTTTTTACTACATATAAGAAAACTGTCTATGGAAAACACATTTCCAACTGGGTTTGTTATAAACTCACACAAGCTCATACAACGGCACTGATTAGTTTAAGGACAATTGCTCACCTCATCAGCATCATTTACACGTAATGGTTGGTCATTAAATATTTATATAAAAGACAGAGAGAGAGAGAGAGAGAGCGAGATAGAGTATAAATATAAATTTGTGATTACGGCAAGACCATAACTGCAAAAATCCTACTGTATCCCTTTATTTGCTTTTCTGTTCTGAAAACAGTTTAATTGTATTGTTTTTGTCCTGAATTTTGTGTTTCCTATAAAAGTGTATTTGTGCTTAAAAGTAACATTAACTGGCATTTAATTGTATTTAGCTTTGAGCCAACAATTTTATAGACCAACCCATACCAACTTTTTGTTGCTTTACACATTTGACAGACATCAACGACATCACATAATCCATCTGCAAAACATTCAAATACTGGCTACATACGACTAGCCAGGATTTTATCTTTTCGTTTTCATTACCATTTCTTTTTCCAATTTTATTGTTAAATGTTGTCGTGCTGCCTAAATACGATACACACACGCATCTAACCATAATCATAAAGTTAAGATTTTCTAGAGATTACCTGATGTCCTTAGAGACTCCACTGACTGTGTAAGAATAAGTATGTAACAGACAATATTGAGTGAATGGTCGATAATGAATTAAATGTCTGGTTTAAGCAAAATTCTATGTTGGGGGAGTTGGATTTTTATGATGAAGGATTATCAATCATCAGTGGTGTTATAAACAATAATTAAGGCAGTTTTCAAACTTAATATTGAACCTAAAGTTTTGTTGTTTAAAGATTTTTTTTTGTTAAAAATTGTATTGGTTAAGAACAGCTTCTTAAAAATGTCTCAAGATTTCAATATTTTAAACACTTCACATCACCTTGTTTTATATTGTTCAAATCTTTCAAATATGCAACAACCACATAATGTATGTTAAAAAATCCAAATATAAATACAAAATTACGTGATTCCTTTAAGATTTAATTTTCTTGATAAGCATAATATGGCGAGAAAAAGTACATATACGAGTATATAAATATAGAAGAAAAAAATCGTTAAGATTTAATCACTTGAAACAAATCATCCAAAATATAAGTAAAAAAACACACGCACAATTCATAAATGCAAATACTCTTCCAACTCACCCATACTCGTATATTTAGGAGTAAAAGTATAATGGCAGTCATGATATCCGGTGAACTTGTATTCGGCGTACAACGGTTCTTTGCAAACACATTTACAGAAATTCAATGTCAAAAAGTTTATAAAAAAAATTAAATTATTAAATAACAGGGTTTGGAATGCAGACAATATGAAAACATCTCAAGAACTTTTTTATTAGAAAACGTCTCAACAAGAGACTTGTCTATAGAAAAACGATTTCCCCAGAAAGAAATTGATTAAACAAGTGAGTTTTCCATAGAAAACGAATTCACAAGAAAGTTTTCTATAAAAAACAATTCCACAAGAGAACAGAAAGCTCAACAGAAAAGTGTTCTCTAAAAAACTTTCTCAACAGAAAAAATTGCTCTAGAAAACTAGAAAACTTTCTCTAGAAAAGTAGAAAACTTTCTTAACATGAAAACTTTCTCTAGAAAACTTTCTTAACAAGAAAGCCTTCTTGAGAAAACTGTCTCAACAGAAAAACTTTCTTTAGAAAATTTTCCCAACTAGAAAATTTTTTATAGAATATTTTCTGAACAAGAAAGTTTCCTCTAGAAAAAAAAAAGTTTATTAAAAAAACTTTTTATAAACTTTCTCAACAAAAAAGCTTTCTTAAGACAACTTTCTCAACAAGCAATCTGTCTCAAGAAGCTTTTTTTTTAGAAAATTGTCTCAACAAGAAAGCTTTCTCTAGAAAACCGTCTCAACAAAAAAGCTTTCTCTAGAAAAATTTCTCAACAAGAAAGCTTTCTCTAGGAAACTTTCTCAACAAAAAAGCTTTCTTAAGATAACTTTCTCAACAAGCAAGCTTTCTTAACAGGAAAGCTTTCTCTAGAAAACTGTCTCAAGAAGCTTTTATTAGAAAACTGTCTCAACAAGAAAACTTTCTCTAGAAAACTGTGTCAATAAAACACTTTTCTATAGAAAAGTGTCTCAAAAAGATTTAAAAAAAAACTGCCACAGAATTAATTTTTTCATAAGAAAACTGTCTCAACAAGAAACTTTTCCAGACAAAAAAACTTTCTATTAAAAAACTGTCTGAAGAAGGTACTTTTCTATATAGAAATTTATGCTGAATTCGGAGACCTTAGGTATTCCAAACCCTGCTTCATCTCATTTACAAAAAAAATACTTTTTTCATCTCATCTCATACTAAGATTAGGATTTTTTTCCAAAATCCATGTATACCTACATATACATTACGAACAGCCAGCTATCTAATACAATAAAGCAACAAGATACTTGTTGTATTCAATAATTTAAACAGTGAACAAGAAAATAAAAACACAAACTCAAGTACTATTAACTTGATGCTCTTTCAAATGCGGGTTTTGAAAAGAAAATCAAAATTTTTAAAATAAAATGAAACTTTGCATAATTCAAAAATAAAGTATTGTAGCAACAAATAAGAATGAAACGGCAAAATACCACAAAGCTGAAGGGGAGTTTCTTAGAAAAGTAAAAAAAAAAAAACTCGATACAAAAGGACATCGATATCTTATGGTTGGCGAAGATGGTATGTATGCACAATGATTGTTGTTTGCTATTTTTGTATACTCTCAGACATTTAAGGATATTGATGTTAACACTAGATTTACAATCTTTAACACACTCACACATACACAAAAATACTACTCATAATCTTGCCTCTTCAGATTTTGAACACAAAAGTGTAAGAATAAATAAAAAAAAAAAAAAAAAAAATCCTGCTGTAAATGAAAATTATTTCAAATCATTATTGTTCACTTGAATAAGTTTTTTATGCTTTTAACATGATTCCTCTGCTGTTCTTCTTGCTTGGCATTCAAATTTATAAATTTAATAGATTGTTGGTTTCGAATGTTTATCATAGATATCTGTGTTTTTTTTTGTGCTCTCAAGGTGGGTTGTGGTGGTTTGTATAGATTTTATTTGTTAAGGACTATAAGGGGTCCTGGATTTTTTTTTTTTATATTTACACATTTTAATTTATGTCTGCAATTATTGCAACCAGATATAATTTCCGTGATAGTCTTTCTTAACATTTTTCATAGAAAAGAAGCAAAAAAAAACCTTGCAAGACATTTGAAATAAAATAAAAAATAATTGTACGTTAGAGGAAAAAATTTGCATAATTCATTTTGAACAAATGTAAAAATATGTACAATAAAACGTAAATATTAATGAAAATGAATTTGTAAATGTCAAGTGTTGTCAATGGTAAAAATTGTTGAAGTTTTCTTGTTTTCAGGGATGATGGGAAAATATTTATTATGTATTTGGAAACCATAATAAGCAAATTTTTAAGAATATTGTCCAACTGCTCATCAGTAGATTCAAAAAATATTCTTCGACGAATGTGGAAATTACATTTTCTTTATATATAACTTCAAAATGAGATCTCAATTATTTTAAAGGTAATTTACAATATTTGTTAAACTTTATTACTCATTATTTTACCTAAGTCACTAATTCATATATTATTTTAAGGTATTTGTTAAAATTACCTAGATTTCTATAGTGTTACAGTTAAAAATGTAGTCGTATGTTACCAGAAACATGAAATTTTTCAACTCTAAAAGCTTTAACATTAAGGATAATCACAGTAAAGAAATTTCACAATTTCATTATTTTAAAGAAGCATAATTAACATAATTAAACGTTACCGATACAAAATGTAACACAAGTAAGCAAGAAAGTAAAGTCAAGCCCATGGTGTAATTATACAAGGTGAGTGCAAATCGGCAACAAATACAACACAATACAGAAACACCACGCTTTTTGTTTGTGTAAATTAATGTATTACTGTCAAAAACACTTGAAAAAATATTATCTTTGGCATAAGCAAATCGTAAACAAAGTCAGTCAGCTGTGCTACTGCACTCACTTTGTATAGTTGCCATCATTGTCAAGCCCGACCATATAATACCCTACACCAAGTATGCGGGTAAAAACAGTTTCAGTACAGTCATATGTAGTAGCGTGACTTCTGTGCATTAAATCAACACTTGTAAACGATTTATGCATGATAAAGTGATTTTCGGAAGATGGTCCTATATGGGAACTATGACTATGACTAATATGGTCCGATAGTTATAAAATTATTTCTGTATATGTAAAGCTTATTTGTGTTGAATTTTATTTAGATATCAACATTTTCAAGAGAGTTATGTCCCATCAACTGATTTTCTAAAGTGGGGCTTATATGGGAGCTATGGTCAATTATGGACCGACTGTTATAAAATTAGGTGTCATGACATTTGTGAAACTTTTTTTGCGTTGAATTTTATTTGGATGCCAAAACTTTTAAGAGTGTTATTTACGCTCATTAAAGTGATTGTCGGAATTGGGCTTATATATGGGAGCTATTGCTAATAATGGGCCGATCATCATAAAACTGGGCCGAATAATTTGCGAATATATGGAACATATGTATTTGTGTTGAGTATTATTTAGATACTAACATTTTTAAGGTAGTTATGCTCGGAGCTGTGGTGGGTGATGAACCGATTCGCACAAAATTTCTGGTATGATTAGTCTTGCTGTACAACTTGTTTGTGATGAAAACTGTTTGGATATGTGCATAAATCAAACATTTATGACCGACCAACCCTATTTCGTGAGGACATTTGTATGACGGCTATGTAAAAAAATGGACCCTCCCCACTATGCTGGTGTAGGGTATAAATAAAACATTAATTTAAGACAGTCGCAAAATGATATTTATTGTATGATCCATGGAATATTGTTCAAGACACGTCATAAGTGAAGTCAACGGTCTAGTTTTAGCTATTTCGATGCTAGACTTCTAAAATTTTCCAAAAACGTAAAACATTTTTCCCAACATTCAATTTTTACCAATCTGTGAATTACCTAAAGTTTCACTCTGAAATATAAAACATGCACTAATAATAAGAACAGACATTGAAAACTATGTATCTGCTAAAGCCGTTCTAACAACAAAAAGAAACATACTTATGTTTAATACAACTAATGTTGTGGTGTCGTAGGAGTTGTACGTCGTATGAATTTACAATAGTTGTACAAATGTTGTTGGTAATTTCTATATAAATTTGTATACAACACCTACAACATTTTTACATATGTTTTGCGAATGTTGTATGCAAATTTAAAACAAGAAAATATAATTCATAAACAAGAAATTTAAATAATGAAAATTTATAAAAACGTTCATTTATTTTTACTTAATTGACTCAATAAAATGCCTAGGCAATGTTTTTCTCACTTGCATTATTAATTTTATATATTGAGTTTTGTTTACTTGTTTTAATATTTTACATTTGACATTTTGAAGGCTTGACAACATAAACATATGACTTTGCCCCAAATTGTATTTACAATTAAATAGATGCATTATACAATGTAGAACATACAACATAACTTGTGAATTGTTTATCCTAAGTTTTCTAGAAAAGTGTTTTGTTGAGACACTTTTCATATATAAATGTGTCATACTAAGACTGCTTTCATATCAAAAAGTATCTTCTATTTTCTAATAGAAATGTGTCTAATTGAGACAGTTTTCATTATAGAAAACTGTCATACTAAGACTGTTTTTATCATAGAAAAGTGTTTAATTGAGACAGTTTTTATTGTAGAAGATTTTAAAAGACTGTTTTCATTGCAGAAAAGTGTCTTATTGAGACAGTTTCTATAATAGACTAGTTAAAAAAAAATTTTAAGATTTTTAAAAACTCTAATGAATTAACTCTTTTAATTTTCTTAATCTGTTAGCATATTCATATTATTTACCACATTTATGCTGGTTAAAGAAATACCCAACATAACCGCACTCATTGTAGATAGAAGACTGTGACGGAGGGAGACCTTTCATTTCTAAAAACACAAAAAGCAATGATGACTCATAACTTGTTGGCTTCGTTGACATAGAGCATGGTGCATTCCTGGTAAAAAAACAACATACTTTTAGATATACATACATATGTATAGGTATTTGTTTGTAGGTTTTGTTTAACAATATGTTGGTTGTATTGCACGTACAGATTCGTATTCTTTCATAATAAATGTATAGAAATGCAATTTGTTTTTAGGGTTTCACAGTAGGGTAGATACCTACATACATACATACATACATATATAAATTTAACTATTGTTTGCTTTTTACACAAAAATGTAAACAAAAAATTAAGAAAAAAAATAATAATAATAATATTTATTTTTTGATATGCTAGAGATTTATAGAGAAATGCAAACAAAGCATGACTAAGAATGACATTATTTACAATAAAGAGTTTCACTTTTGCTCCCTCTCTCTCTCCCGTTCTTATTAAAAACACAAGTATTTTCCAGCAAAACTATTGATTTTAATATATGTATGTGGATAGATTTTTCTTACCCTGTAGCTGAAACAAATTTAATTTAAATAAAAATTATCTGTTGGTATAAGTAAACACTTTTGCATCTTCTATTTAGTGTAATAACAATAACGACAACCATAACATGTCCCTTAAGGTCTATTTAAATAAAAATTCCATTAAAAATTATTTACGTAACGTTTCGAAATTATATTTGTTTCAGCAATAAAACAATTTTTTTAAAAATTTTACAATGGAGGTATTAAATAAATAAGGACTAGAGCAATAACCGACAATAAACATAACAAAAGTAGGTACGAGTAACAATAATAATAATAATAATTGGCATTTGTCCAGACTTTTTCTGTATAGGGAAACATTGGAAATGTAAGGTAGCTATTTTACTTGTGTAATTTTGTTAAAATAAATTTTATTATTTTATGGTTTTACAACTTTGCTTGTTTTTTCTATTTTTTTTTTTTGAATTTTACTATTTGTGTTTATGAAATTTCTACAAATCTCTTTGGGCTACTTAAGCTATAAACAAACACGTAACTTTTGAACTAGAAACAATATAAATGTTTAAATAATATAAATGTTTAATGAACAGTAATGGTGAAAAATAGAGCAGTGTTATATTTTTTAATCAGACATGCTAGAAAAAGTGTTTTGTTGCGACAGTTTCCTTAGAGACAGAAAAGTGTCTCATTACGACAGCTTGTTTTAAGACAGATCGATTAAGACAGTTTTATTGGAGAAAATTGTATCGTTAAAACAGAAAAGTGTCTCGTTTTCTTAGAGAAAGGTGTCTCATTAAGATAGTTTTCTTAGAGAACACAGATCGATTAAGACAGTTTTTTTTTAGAGAAAATGTTCTCCTTAAGACAGAAAAATGTCTTAGAGAAATGGGTCACGTTAAGACAGTTTTTTCTCATTTCAAATTTCTCATTTAATCAGTTTTTTAGAGAAAATGTTGACAGAAAAATGTCTCGTTAAGACAGTTTTCTTAGAGATAAGTGTCTCATTAGGGCAGTTTCTTTTCTTATTTAAACTTTTCAGTTAGACAGTTTCTTATGGAAAACAGATCAATTAAGTCAGTTTGCTTAGAGAAATGGGTCACGTTAAGACAGTTTATTTTCTCATTTAAATTTCACATTTAAGCCTAGTACTCTGTTCAAATTTGGGAAAAATGTTGAGCAACATTAATTATTTCATACGGAAAATTTGACGTAAAGCCAATGTTGCCTGTCACGCGAATTTACATAATTTGACGTTTTTTTTAATTGAAAGTACGCCACATTGTTTTACTTATGTAAACAAAACACATATGTTTTGCTTTTTTGTGAATTTAAACCGAAAATAAATAAAAGTTAAAATATTAAAAAATCTGTGTTGAATCGAAATCTTTAAATAAAAATGAAAAAACAAATATTGTTGTTGCGACAGAAGAGCTTTTGGATAAAAATTCCACGTGAAACAATTGCTACTTTAATTATTTCGCTGTGAAAAAATAATGTTGCCAGATACATTTCACATGTTTTTCACAAAATGAACAGAGTACTACTTCTGCAACATTTTTTCATGAAAATTTCATGTTTATTTTTTTAACATGTATTTTGAACAGAGTACTATGCTTTAAACAGTTTTCTCAGAGAAAAGTGTCTCATTAAGACAGTTTTGTTTTTCCATAGTAAGTATTGCTCCATTTCTCAGCTCAACTGTGTGGCAAACATTGTATGTGTTTCTGCTTGCAGGATAATAATAAGTGTCACAACATTAATTTATGATAATAATCATAAGTAGCAAGTGTTCCTTCCACATAGTTTTCTTTTTTTTTTTTTTGGTTTTTTGCTGCAACAAAGTTACAAGTTGTGTGTGTAAAGCAGTTAATCAAATAAATATGTTGCCGCACACTCACACTGATAAACTCATAAATATATACATACATACATACATAGAAAACTAATAGACAAACACACTAATACAATAAAGATAACTACAACTATGTAACATTTGTTTTCAAACTACAGTAAATATCGATGCTATTTTATAACCAAAGGAAGGAGACCCAGTCCTTGAGCTTTAGCTACAAAACATGTCATGCAATTTTTAATGATTTACTATGGCGCCTTCGTTTCTTTAACATCACACTTCCCCTTTCATTGTTCCGCTAAAATACAAGTATTAATAAATAGTTTTTCTTTGGTTTGTTTAGGAAGTGGGTGGGATCGTGGCGGGGTAAGGTTAATAATGTTGCTAACAGTTCAGTGTGGAATGTACATATATAATATTTATTTAGGAAAAGAGCAAAAACAACCTCAAAAACCACCAATTCATAAAATTACTTACGCGCATTATAAAAATTTGTGTGCAAAAAGCAAATTGAAGCGTAAAAATTTATTACGCTTATGATTAATCTATATGTTTTTATTTATGAACAATAAGGACAAGGAAAAACGAACGGGGAAGCTAGAAATAGCAATGAAATGGAAAGGGATTTTTTGCACATGCCTACGATAGTTGTGAAACTTAAAAAAGAAAACAGTCATTACAACTTAGTTCCATTGAGTGTATATTACTTCAATGTTTATTTTAAATTTCCAAGATATAAATCCTTATCCAGCATATTTTCAAACACTTGGACTTGTACAAAGTCATTAATTTTAAATAATTTGCTGTAGAATGTTTAATGGTGCAATATCTATAAGATTTACTATCTTAAGAGTTTTGGGGTTAAATGGTTTTAAACTTTAAGGAAAAGTTGCAAACCAATTAAGAAAAAAAGCATGATTTCAGAAAATCAAAAACATATTTGTGTGGGATTACGTGGCAATGCCCGAACCAGCAGATGCAACTCTGCAAGTGACTGACGAGAAGAAATTACTGACGAGACTGGATTACTGACGAGATTTAGGATGTGGCTCGTGCGAGTCAAGACTTGAGAGGGACGAACTAATGACAGGACGGTAGAGTTGATATTAGAAGCTTGACAAGTACACATTAAAATTTAAACCCCCTTCTTCAAAACCGATTATTAAATTTAACAAACGTTTAATAAGACAGATTTTCATATAAAAACTTGTTTAATAAATGTTTGTTAAATTTAATAATCGTTTTTGAACAAGGGGGAAAGAGTTTTCATTACAAAACCTACATTTGTAAGATGTGATGTTTCACAGGCGCTTTAGGCTCTATTAAGTGCCACAGACAATTAGATTTTGCCTCAAAACTATGTCGCAATTTAGTCTACATTCTCAAAAATATTTTATTAATATAGAAAATAACGAATTTTTGCTACTACTATAATAAACACAACAAAATTTTGATGGCTTTTTTGTTTTCAATTTACAATAACTCATTTAAATCACAATCAATTACAAAAATTTAACAACTGCAACAGCTTGCCATTTTTCTTAACACAAAAAGGCTTGTTCTGTTAAGAAAGTTAAACAACAGAAACAAAATAAAGATAATTTTCATGCAACACTTTGATTCCTCACAATGTAAGGATTTGTCAAAATAAATAATTGATTTCAAAAGATATTGAATATTTTGTAACAGCTAAAAATTAAAACATTTAAATAAAACTGAACGCCTGCATATTTACGAGACCTGGCTGTGTATCTATCGGCCTGTAAATGAAATAGTAATAATCAATGACTTTATATGCAGGTTGCAACAAAGCAAAGCAAAAAAAACTGGAAACAAGTGTTTAAATCAAGGCATAAATCAATAACATAGAATAATTGTGTGGCAACAAAAGTGTCTGACAATATTTTGTTTGTTTTTTTGGCATAAATAAAGAATAAAAAATACAACGTTGCAACAAAATGAATTTCAATATTTCTAAAGCAACAAAACTGTCACATGGTCTTCAAACTGTATTTAAATTGAGAAACAATGTTTCCCTTTTTTTTCTCAAGTACGAGTGAGTGATTTTTGTATGAAAAACAGAAACGTAATTTAAACAAGTAAATTATTTAGGGGGAATTTTCAACAACAATGGATCGATCTTTAATAAAGAAATAAAAATGAAACGATCTTTTCAAGTGCTTGGAGTCCTTTCAAAAAAAAAAAGTATAAAATAAAATGTGTCATATAAGTTTTAATTGTTTAATTGAATTGAGCCTTAAATGCTTTTAAAATTGTGTTTAGGTGATGTTAGATAAATGATACAACTCATATGTGTTGCATTGAAAAACAATTCCCAATTAATTGTTTTTTATTGCGCAGTTCGTTTAAGTAAACACCTTTTGATAGCTTCTTTCTTATAAGTATATTAGGACACCTGTTGTCATTTCTTTTCTGCCTGTGTCTATGTGTCTATGTGTATGTATGTGTGTACACTAAACGTGTAGTTTTGTTATTTTAACAGATTTAGCTTTTTTCTTTCTGAATAAAAGTAATAAAAAGAAGAGGGTGTTTGTTTTAATAAGATAAAGTGTTTCGAAATTGAAGTATGGTAAAAAAAAAAAAAAAACTGAAACCTTTTAATTGTAAAACTATTTTTCCAAGTGTGGGAACTTTTCTAAGCATGTTGAGACATCTTGCAATGAAATTGAGGTTATGTAAACTTGTAAGCAGCAAAGTAGTGTGTGAACAACATGTTTCTATTTACAATAAAAAGATTAAAAATTATTTAGAGGAATTCTACGTTTAGCCTGTATGAGTCATAGCTGCTTTAAGAATGAAATAAAAGACATGGCTATTGGCTTAACCTACTTTTTAGCACCTGTTGTTGTTGTTGTTGGCTACGATTTGTAGTTGTTAGAAAAACAAGGGTGAACTTGTTGGGTTTCTTTACGTAAAACTATGGAAGTTAATAAACAATTGCATGCTACTAAATAAACCCTTTTCTTAAGCTTAAGTTTTTAAAACGGGGTTTCAAATAATTAAAATTAGTTGTATGGAAATGTTGGCTGAAAGCAAACAAATACTGCAGCTTTATATACTACTTTAGGTCTTCTCAAAATATGTATGAATACAGCAGATTACAAAGAAAAGATTACCATTAATATATTTTTCAATTAACATTAGAAGCTCTGAACGTTCTCTATTGACATAGAAAATATCAAGTATTTTCAATTGCTATAAAACTTCTAAAATTTTCTTTTCATATAAAAAAATATCAAAAATTCTTTATTAATACAAAAAAAAATATTAAAGAAAATTGTTCTTTAATTTTTTATACTAAAATTTTAGTACCTACAATCCTCCCTTAAAGTTTATCACAAGCTGTTGAAAAAGAAATCCCTTTCAAAATTTGCATTTATCTCCTCTTTTTTACATACAATCAATTCACAATAATTTTAAGTGCATAAAACGCTGCAAGACTTGAATACGCATAAATATAATCGGTTTTAAAACACAACAACGACTTTAAACTACATAAAAAATAAACCGCACAAGGATAAACAAGGATACTTGCAACTTGGCATACAAAATAGCAACAAAAGAAGATAAATTTACAGAAAAAAAAAACAACACAAAAATGCCCTAAATTGACTTGCTGCAAACAGTATGAATGAGTATTTCAACTAGAATATACATATTTCTACATGTTTGGAGGATTTTTATGCAGAGTACGATTTAAAATTCTAAAAACAACAAAAAGGGGTTGTTGCTGTTGCTTGATGTTGCCTAAGTGATGCAAAATAGCATTTTTATGCAACTTGCAGTGGAAAAAAAACTCACTACTACTCTCTTACGCACACATACTTCATGGTGAAAATAAAAACTTTAGCAGGATTTTTTTGTTTTTGCACTTCAACTCTCTTAGTAACTGCAGCGCAAAACAGCGACAGCAGCAATGAGTCATACAATCATGTTTTAGGAAAGGAAGTTTAAAGAAAGAGTAATAGAAGAAGGTTAATAAACTTGTAGGACACTGGTAAAGGTTTAAATAATTGCATAAACAGAGAAGTTTATGTTTAACATTTAAAAGCACAATTATTAGTGCAGTTTTTTTTTTTTTTTTTTTTTGGGTGAAATAAATCTAAACAATAAAAAATTTTCAGTATAAAAAATTAGTTGAAAAAAGAATCGTTAGTGAAAATATTTTGAAGAGACAAATTTGCTGCATTTTGCATTTCTTAGCCATAAAATGTTTTGTAAAGAAAGACTTTTCATATAATGCCTTTTTAATATTATAGAGGGTGATTTTTTTAAAAGCTTTCGAATTTGATTATAAAAAAAATAAAATTTAGAGAAATGTATGAAATCTTTGAGTCTATAGAAATGTCTATAAAATTAAAATTTTTAATATGATTTCATGTGAATGTGACCGCGGCTACGTCACAAATGGTGCATACGCTGGGTCAGAAATGAATAAATTCCTCAAATATTCGTTCCTATAGATATGACTATTAACAAAAAATAATCTAAATCTATGTACAGACGGTTATCAGATCATACAATGTTGTCCGATCTCGCAATGTACTAGCAATGTACTGACAATAAAAAATTGTTAGCAAATGGTAAATTGTCAGTTCATTGGCAGACATATGTTACAAAACAAATTTATTTGGCAACAGAAATTGTCAGTTCAGACGGCTGTCAGATTGTTGTATGACAAAAATTACCAAATTTTTGTTGTCCGGCTTTGCCAGAATTGCTTGTGTTTAAAAATGTAAAATATTGTCGTGTAACAAAAAGAGCAATTGGAACCATTTTAGTTGCATATGTACAAAGTAATCCTCACTACAAAAATAATAAAAAAAAAAGAATGCGCAAAGCTTGTGTGCAAACACTATATGGAATCTGCGACCTCTTGCCATAAAATATATTTGGGAAGTTTTTTATTCAACGCTACCAATATCCCGTAAACATCGCCGTGTTTTAACTTTCTAGATAAGTTTAATAATAGTTTCATGTGACCACACGAATTATATCATTTTGCGGTACGACTTTTGTTTCGGCCTTGATTTTTTCGCCTGTTGCCATCTATATAGAGAAATTCAATTCAATTAGCTCATATCTGCACTTTATGATGCAGGATTCATTAATTGAAACGTCGCTATTCATTCATTAATTTCTTCAATTTATTTATTCAATTTTCTTAAAAATTTTATGTAATTTTATTGTTCCATACTTTGTTTTGTTTATTTATGTATTTATATACAGAGTTGCAAATATAAATAATTTCTGTAACATTGTTGTTTATGCATAAACTTTGCACGTGTGACAATTTAAAGTGTTGGACAATTATCTTACAAACATCTTACAATGGCAAAAGTGTGTTCTCACAATTGTTAGATGTCTGACAATATTATTATCTTACAATGTACTGAAAATGCTTTTTCCTACAAGGTTGTGCACCGTATTGTTGAAATCACATGTCAGCCAAGTCCGGCTTTTCCATTTGAGACACAAAAAACAATTGTATTTTCATTGCACGGTTGCGTTCACCATTTACAGTAACATTCCTGCTTTTATCGTCTTTAAAAAAAAGTAAACTACAATGATGCAATTTTCGGGTTGCATTGGCAGTTCTTGCAATGCTTCTGGCTACTGTTCACCAAATAGGCCAATTTAGCTTGTTTACGTATACATTCAACCAGAAATGAGCTTCGTCTATAAACTGGAAGAAGTGCACGAAGTAGAGCTGTGTCGTTCATGAACGAACGGGTTAAAATGCATGGATCACTTCATTGATCGGAATGAACCGGTCATTTAACTGAACGGTTTTCGTTCAATAGTGTACGGATCAATTTGGTTCAGCTGCTGTTTATCAAACGACAAGAATAAAATCACATTCAATAAGGGTTGTATTCATTCGTTCAAAGTGAACGATTGAACGAATTGGATAAATGAACGAAAATGACCGGGCACAACTCTAGCACGAAGCACGTTCTTTACAGAGCATGAATTTTGTTAATAAAATTCAATAATCTGCAAGCGTTGTTGGCTTGAACATGTTACACAAAAACAGCTGAACTGCTAAAAAACAGTCTTGCCAAAAGGAAAGTTGCTAAAAAAAAATCACCCTTTGAAATAGTTTTAGTGTTTTTTCTATGTTTTTTACTCTAAAATGACCAGCCTAATTTGAGCATTTATCAAAAATTACAATTATCATTAAGCAGAAAGTACAGACAAACAATACCCTGACATTAAGCGCTACGTTTTTCTTATCTAAAATTGTTTCCAACAAAGCCATGACAAGTGTTTGTTAGAGTAAGTGGCATGAAACCTTATTTGCATAATAAACCAAATTGTTATTCTTACTATTTATGAGGCTTTGTTTTTATTTATTTTTTTTGGAAAACCACAACAAAAACTTTCCACAAGAACATCAAAGGTAACCTCCCCTATTGAGGAACAAAAAAAAAAAAAAGACAGGAAAAAGGCTAACATTGAAAAAAAAAGAATTAACAGCTATAGGAATGGTAAAACCACACCCATTATTATGCAACTAAAACTTATTTGTAATATAAACAAACAAATAAATGAAACATATGAAAGATAAACAACAAAAAATATATAACAAAAACATAAACATTTTGATAGCTTTTCATAACAAAAACAAGAACTACAAAAAAAGGACTTAAATAACATAGATGACACTATGGCTAGAAAAGGGCCAGTGATGTGTTCTCTTTTTTAGGTACGAGTATAAGCTTTGAACTGCATTTGGTGGTTTGTATTAACATGATGTGTTTTTATATTTGATAATCAAAATTATCAAGCAATTAGAATAAATTGAAGAAAACATGAACTGAAGTCTGGGAATCGAAACAGGTGGTCACAACACCTTAACCCTCGCAACACTACTTAAACAAGGAGTGGTGTGGTAATGGAAACTTACAGAGATTAGCAGTTGATATTTTTTTGGTAAATGTTTTTTCCAACAAATTTGTAAATTAATAACAATTAAAGTGAAAAAGCTTAAATATATAGTACAACAAATATCTGAGAGGGGAAGTTAAATTTAGTGAATTAAAAAAAAAAAACATAAAATAAATTTGTTTGTAAATGCAAAAATGTGATTTTAATTAAAATTACATGTTTCATGTTTTTACTTTTATATTTTATTGTTTTTGTAATAAAATAAAATTTTTATAACAATAGTATTGTTATAATTTTAATAATGCTTAATATGTAGGTATGTGAATATACTTATATGAATGAATAGCGACTGAATATTTACAAACAGTATATAATTAACAACTGACAATTCAAGTGTCAAATTAACGCTTTTCAAAATTTCATTAATTCACGAAAACTAAAATGCACACAATGGTAAATAATTATTGCAGCAAAATGACAAAAAACAGCCAATCAGAAATTATAAAAAAAAACGAACATTTACAATAAAAATACATTTATTATATTTAGTTGAGAAAAAAAAATATGTAACTCAAACAGTAGGGGCACACCGGCTGACGGTATGTGCCCAAACAGTAAAACAGCTAAAAATAGCAGTGGATTTTTCGCTAGCAATGCTGATGCTTATTAAGTATAGCTTAATGAAATATAGGGTTTTCTAATAGCTACTTGACAACTCTGAATTTAAATTGTGAACGCACTATTTCACTGATCATCTAATTGTTGCTTTCTTTTTTTTCAGTAAACTTAACATTTTCGTTATGGTAAAGTACACGAAGGAACAACGTTTGGAAATTATAAAAATGTACTACCGAAATTCGGAGTCGGTGACCGCAACTTTAAGAGCGTTAACTCCAATTTTCGGTCGTAATTATCGCCCTAGTAGACAAGCAATAACAAGTTTAGTGCAAAAATTTGAGTCTACATATTCATTGTGTGATGCTGTCGTGCCAGTGAGACAACGGCCTGGTCGAAGTTCCGAAAATATCGCTGCCGTTCAGGCGTCCGTAGCAAACGATTCAAATCAGTCGATTCCGCGGCGTTCTCAAGAACTGGGCATCCCCAAGACCACTTTATGGCGAATTTTGCGTAAGGATCTGGGTTTACACCCATACAAGATTAAGCTGACTCAAGAATTGAAGCCGATGGACCATTTGAGTCGACGTACGTTCTCCGATTGGGCTCTGGAGAAGATGCACCAAGATGATGAATTTCATCGCAAAATCATCTTCAGTGACGAAGCTCATTTTTGGCTCAATGGGTTCGTCAATAAGCAAAATATGCGTTATTGGTCTGCTGAAAATCCACATGTGCTTCACGAATCACCACTTCATCCACAAAAAATTACTGTTTGGTGCGCTTTGCATGCCGGCGGCGTCATTGGGCCATATTTTTTCGTCGACAATAACGATCGTCACGTTACTGTGAATGGCGATCGTTATCGCGCAATGATTAGCGATTATTTTTGGCCCGAATTGGAACACATGGACTTGGATGACATGTGGTTTCAACAAGACGGTGCCACAAGCCACACAGCACACGTTACAATCGATTTACTGAAGAGTAAGTTTGAGTTGTCAAGTCCTTATTGGAAAACCCTATATATCTACTCAAAGTTTAACTTCAAACCTTAGAGATTCCATTTTATGAAAACCTCAGAGTTTGGGGGACCATAGACCATAATATATGAATACTATTTAATGGTTTACATAATAAATTAATAAATAATCAAAAGATCACAAGAGGAGTGAATTTTATCAAGTGTAGCTTTAACAAAGATATTTAATAAAACCTCTCAATAACAAAGTGTTATGAGTAGTAGCAGTTTGGGGGTCCATTGACCTTCTTTATTTATTAAACAAAGTGATAATCATAATATCAGTTCAAAGTTAAGCTAAGCTAAGATATAACCATATTCTCCCTGCACACTGAATATTTGCGCTATATTTTTAATCCTAACTGTAAGAACTAATATTGACAATACTGCATAATTTGCAACAATGGAAAAAACCTTAGTTTTTCTTGTAACTTCCGTTGAAATCACGCGAATAAAAGTCAACCCAACAAACAGTTAAACTAAACCCACTTGAAAATTCAAACACACGTGCTTTATATTACAAAAAGTCAGCTTTTATTGAGCTTCTAAAAAAAACCCTCCTTCCTCTCTTTACCTTACTGACTGTCTCTCAATAATCAAAAGTGACAATAATATTGTCATTGACCATACAAAACCAACACTTAGTGTTAATTACCAGTACCACTTTTATAGTTTATTTTTCCACCTCTCTTAGTTTGTTTTTTCTTTTTTTTTCTTTTTAAATTATACACTTTAGCCCAACAAAAAGTCAATCAAAAAAGAACTCAATTCAAATCGAATCGCATAGAAATAAATATTTGATTTCAACACAAAAAAAAACCGTAACGTAATGTTAATATCATTTAAATTAGTATGCGTTACGCGTCATTAGGTTTTTTGTTTGTTTTTTTTTTTTTTTTTTATTTCAAATGCAACTACTGGCACAAAACCCCTGGCAGGATATTAGAGACAATCTATACAATTAGCATTAGTAATGTTGAAAATATATAAGAAAAAAAAAAATAAAACATTACAAATTTATATAAATGTCTAGTGTATAATTACTTAATGAATGTAATAGAATCAAAATTATTTAAGCATATGTTAATGAAAATTTAAAGGAATGCCAGCAAATTATTGGAATAAAACTTTAACAATAAATTTTTAAATAAATAAAAAGTTTTAAAAAATTTCCAAACATACGCGTATATGTTCAATTTACAAGTGATGTTGTAGTGTCGTAGGAGTTGTACGTCGTCTGAATTTACAATAGTTGTACAAATGTTGTTGCTAACTTCTATATAAATAATTTGTACAACACCTACGTCGTTGTTACATACGTTTCATTAAAGTAAAATTTCTGTTTTTTTTTTCCTGTCAAAACCATTAAAATCATACTGTAAGTCTCAAAAAAAGATTATTTCTGTCACACTTTATAATTAAAACATTTTGACAATCAATTATCTTGATTACGAATACAATTTTAATCATCGAAGAAATTTAAAACTTCGTTACACTGGATTAATCTCAGTACGATTGTCATGCATTTTAATTGCAGTCAATCGTCAGTGTTTAATATTGTGTGACATTTGATCAAGCCAAACAAAGAGAGAAAAAAGGATGTTCCCACACTAAGTCAACCACCCTCCCCCTCCACCTATGCATTTAATTGTTGCAATACAAAACAAACAAACAAAAATAGACAACAATCAAATAAAGTAACAAATTTGTTGTGTCCTTAAAGGACCAACAGACCACTACAATGAAACAACACTACTACTTCTGTAGTGGCTGCTAAATCACGTGTTATCAAATCAAACAAATTACAAATCACAACAAACTGCAGCCAGCTATCTATCAGTGTTGGCCGTTTAGTTGGTTTGCTGATGAAATCAAATCAAATCAAATGAAAAGTGTTTGAGCAAATTATAAGTGGTTACATGTTGTCTGATAGTTTCATGGGTGTTAAATGTTAATTTCACTCTGGAGTGTTTGAGGCGTGAGAAAGTTTTTCCCAAATGATGAGACCTTTCATTTGCAAATACCAAAAATAAAGTTGAAAAACAACAATATGTTAATTGCCTTTACGTGAACAATATGTCTTTTTTTGTTGATGTTGTTGTTGTTGTTGTTTTAGTTGCATTTCAGATTCCATAATGCTGATATAGTGTTAGAGTATTTTTGGGTGGGGTTTTGTTGCTGCTTGAGAATATGCGGGTCAACCGTAAAAATCAAATGAATTGAGTTGCTTCCTGAAAGTTTTTATATGCTTATTTTTAGATTTTAAAAGTTTTTATTAGACTCTAGAGTGTGTGTCTAGTAGGAGTAGGGTGGTTTTTCATGTGATGGTCATACATGTAGCATTAAAAATAAACATGCAAAATCAGGGTGTGTTTGTGTAGTGCAAGAGTGTCTGTTTTGAGAATTTTGAATAATAAAACTAAACATTTTCGTCTAATGAATCCTTTTTTTCGTGCATAAACGATGATCCTATTGAATTTGAATTAATTGTTTCAACACGCAACGCTATAGTAGTCTATTAACCCTAAAAGTGTAAGTACTATTTTGTATACCATTGGAAATAATTATTATGATGAAAAAAAAAATAAAATCAGAGAGATAGAAATTTATTTTCACTGCAAATTTTTAACTAAAATTTCATTACATTAAAATGTTCACTGAAAACAAGTTAGCCAAACATTTTTCACCAAAAATTCTACTTGAAAATTTCGATCGAAAAATTCACTAAAAAAAATATTCATCACAAATTTCACTAAAAATTTCATAAATAAAAAGATTTCAAAATTCACTTAAAATGTTTCACTAAAAATTTTATTTAAAATTTTTCAATTAAAAATTTCACGGAAAATGTTTCATATAAAAAGTTTGCAGAAAATTTTATTATAAATTTTCCTTTAAACAATTTACTGAAAATATTTCATATAAAAATTTTTCCTTAAACAATTCGCTGAAAATGTTTCACTTAAAAATTTACTGAAAAATTTCCTTTCTTTCGCACAAATACATTTAAAATGTAAATGCGAAAGATTCGTTCGCATTTAGTGAAATAGGCAGTAAAACTGAATTTTTCACTTATAATTTTTCAATTAACAATTTCTCCAAAAAATTTTACTGAAAATATTTTCCACTAAACAATTCTCTAAAAATTTCACTAATTTTATTCAATAAATTTTGACTGAGATTAATAATTCGGCCAAAAAATATTAATGGGAAAACTAGTTATGGAATTGTTCTTAAGAAGGCTTAGCGCTTCCAGAGAAATAGGTCCAGACTTGATAATTTCAATTCAAAATTATGGACTAAAAATTTGGTTCCAAAACCAATTCAAGGTTATTGTAACGCTGTTAGAGATTTCGTTGTAAAGGTCATAATTTTCAAACATAAATCAAGCTATTTAGAATGATTACTGGCAATATTCATGCATTCTGCAACTAGTTGCGGAACTAATAAATTGCTCCTAGGTCAACAGTTTATTTAAACCAAAATTAACTAATTTTAAAGATTGGTATCAATTTTGCCTGCTAAGGGTTAATATTATTTTAAAAGTTGTTCAACATGTTTTTACACAATTTAATTTTGTTGTTATTATTCAAAACCAAACCAAATAAACATAAACACTAATCAACTGCCTTTTGTAGCCTCTAAAGTTGCCTTCTTTTAAGCAGTTGTTGTCTGCCAAGGATTTACATTTTAACACTTACGTGTTTAGACAAGCAAATACGGTGAGAATTTTTCTAAAAATTTCATTTTATCACTTTTTTAACTCTCAAAAAAGCAAAATCGTGTTTTGTTTATAAACATTTTCAGTTTCGAAATTCTTCAACACGTGTCGTTGTATTTTTTTTTTTTTTTTGTTAACAAAAATGTGCTTAAACCAAATAATGAACTGTAGGAAAAAAAAGAAAACTCACACCCTCTACTAAAAATATGTATTTCCAAAAAAAAACGAACTTAGTCCTTAGACACTCGTTGTCATATGACATATTGTGTCACAATTTCTCTAAGAATTACTATTAGGTATCTGTATTAGTTTGCTTACAAACTTACTTACATGTATGCTAAATGTCATTTATAAATATTTTATTTCTTGTTTATGCTGCAACCCATCAAGAACCAACAGACACATACTCGTACACGTGTTGATAACATTATCATTTTTTTTTTTTTTGGTGGAAAATTTGCATTTTTCTCTAATTAATCGTGTTGTAGTGAGTGTCCTGGTTGATGTTGTTGGTGTACACGTTAAGAATTCTATGCATTTTTAATTACTTTTGACAATTTATTTATTTGAGTTTGGGTGTGTGCTCGTTATGATTTATGACTGCGTAACGAATGTGAAATGCAAAAATGAGAAAAACAAATTATGAGCATTAAATTGTTTTGTTGAAAAAAAAGGTGGTTAGATTTGTGCGAAAAATTTAATATATAGATTTTGATTTATTTTTTGTTACAAGGGGTACTTAGTCACCGGGAGGAGTTAGTCACAGAAAGTATCACTAATTCTTTCACTACTTTAAGCAGGTACGAATATGGCGCATGATCCCCCTTCCGGACCTAATATTAAAAGCAGTTTAATTCCAAACCCTTCTGAAATCAAAAATTGTTTAAAGCAATAATCTATTCCTTAATGTTTTGTATGTGTCTGTAAAAAGTACAGACACCTCCACATCTGCTAAAAAAAAATCACTCAATTAAACCCTAAATGACTCATCAAATTATAATACACACGAGAAAAAAAACTATTTCATTAAACCTCAATATATGAATATTCATAAATCTCGCTTCAATATATTATAGAAAAAAACTGCAAATTTAATTGTAACACCATTGAATTGGTAAAAATAAGTTGTCAAAAATAAAAATGATCGATTGTTTTTTAAGCCTACCAACAACAAAAAAAAAACACACACACACTTAAAAAAAAACTACTGATATTTATAGGAAATCAAAAAAAAATCAAGAAAAAAATATGATTATGGTTTTCCGTTTGTTAAAAAAGGATACTTTTGGCCAAAACATAAAATAAAAACGTAATTTTAACAATGACATGACAAAATACTTTAAATTACTTTTAGGCAAAAAAAGAAAAAAAAAAAACATAAACAGCATAAATTGCAAAACTGACAAAGTTTTTTCAAATGAAAATGAAAAATGATGTGCAATAATCACAAAAAAATATTGGTTCCACATACAAACACACACAACATCATATATCATAATCATCAGCAATACTATTTCAAATATACTGGCAAAAAAAGAAAAACACCCTCACTTTAAACATCTACCCTTTCTGTCTTTTTGCAAATTCAGTTTTGTTCATTTTCCGTTTATAAAAATGACATGATATATGATTTTTTAACACTATTGTCCTGTTCATACTTTTTGTCAATAATGTCCCACAATTAAATCAAATAAGTAGAGTTTAAAAAAAGAATTCGTTTTTATTTCGATTACATTCGTTTATCAATGTTTAACTAAAGGATTCGTTTCATATTGTCATTATTATTGTTATTGTGTTTTACACACACTCACACTCAAACACTTAATATCCTTAAAAGACTAAACATGATGTTAACACATCATTTTTCAAAACATAGTTTTTATTGTCCTTTTTTTAAATTTTAACAAAAATCATTTGGTTTCATTGTATTGAAGTTATTTTGTCAGTTTTAGGTTTTTCTTTGTTTCCCTTCCATTTAACTGGCTGTATGTCCTGAAAAATAACACCATGGGAGTCCTTGACATTATTACTTTAATTATGATTTTTTATTAGTTTTGATTGTCAAAATCCTTTTTTTTTTTTTGGAAATGTATATCCAAATAAAGTAAGTAATTATCTTTTTTGAAGCAATGTAATGGTCAACTAAATGATAAATGATGGAAAGTTTTAATATCGTTTCTTTTGTTTAATAAAATGAGGATATTTTGAAAAAAAAAAAAATCAATTAAAGGGATCATTAATTTAAAAATGTAATAAAAATATGTTTAAAATTACATCACTACACTTTATTTTATTTGAAAAGTTCAGTTTACGCACCTACGACTACAAATAATCTGGACTGTATTCTGAACTGTATAAACACCTACGATTACAAATAATCTGGACTGTATAAAGACCTATGATTACAACTTAATCTGAACTGTGCAAAGACTGTACAAAGACATACGATTATATCTTTATCCGGACTTTATAAAGACCTTCAATTGTGTCTTAATAAGCAGCATATTCTGGACTTTATAAATACATACAATTATAACTTAATCTGGACTTTAGGGCTTAATATGCCCTATAGTTGTAGCATATTCTGGACTGTATAAACACTTACACTTATAACTTAATCTGGACTTTATAAAGATCCACGATTGTTTGTGTAAAAACCTACGATTACAACTTAATCTTGACTGTATAAAGATCTATGATTATAACTTAAACTGGACTGTATAAAGATCTACGATTATAACTTAATCTAAACTTTATAACCCCTACAATTCTGACCTAATCTGGACTGTATAATGACTTACGATTACAACTTATTATGGACTGTTTAAAACTCTAAACCCTGCTCTTAAAACTTCATAATCTGGACAGCATAAAAACCTACCATATAAATTAATCTGTATTGTATAAACCCTACGACTGAAGCTAAATTTTACTGTATAATCTACACAGCATAAAGACCTATGATGCCGGAACAATCAGAACTAAATAAATAGCAACAATTAATGCTTATTCAGGCTAATTTAAAGATTTAAATTTGAAGCTTTATCTCAACTGTAAAAAAGCTACGCTTACAGCTCAATCAGGACGGTGTCAACTTTAAGATTGAATCTTTAATTGGACTGTATAATAACTTGAAGCTTAACTGCCGTATTTATAAAACATAAAGTAGTCTGGAAGTGTGCTTAAAGACAAAATTTTCATACAAAATTTTCTTAAAGTACACTTGAAGTCTACTTTAATTTTTTATAAATACGGCAGTTAGACTATATGAAAACTTTAAGTTGTGGCTTAAACGCGACTGTATAAATACCTGGTATTGAGTACAATGTGGACTGTATTAAGGCCTAAGGTTGAAGGTGGTTGGTTTAAAATGTACATAACAAACTATCAGTTATAAGTATGGTATGGATTGTCCAGCAAATTACCCTGCAAAAGCACAATACTCTGCCATTGCAAAACACTTTAGTACTTTATGAATTATACAATATGAATAACCAACTTAAAACGCTACTAACATGCAGTAACCCAAACTCCAATTTTACAACAGTTGTCATAAACATTATTATTTAATTGAAAACAATCAACAGCAATCAAATGTAATTTTATACATTCACAAAAACGAAAAAAAAAACAAACCCACAAATAGCAGTCCACAAAAAAAACAGCAACCAACAAAAATCCTTTAAAAAAAGAAAAGGAAGTTACAACAAAACAAAAATACAATTAAAGGCTTCGAAAACAAAAACAATTCAAATGACAATATGAGGTAATAAATTAACAATCATAACATTATCAACATAATGATAATTATCCACATTATTATGATAAAATGTAATTATCATAAATATTGTAACTAAAAGCTTTTATTCTAATAAACTGTTTTGAATAGGAATTTCTTTGTTTTGCTTGTCTTTTTTTAAACACAAAAACCAACAAATAGTTGAAGTTTGTTTAATAGAAAAAAAAATCCCTTAAATAAAAAAGTACAGTTGTGACATTTAAGTGATTTGTTTCGTAGTAAAATTTCCTTACAAATTAAGGGTGGTTTTTGCTATAAACTCCCCACCCCCCGCTCCTTTTTTAAATGCATAAAATGTAAATAAACACCTGAATATTATTGTTTCGTTTTATTTTATTTTTTAAGTTATTTGTTGTTTGTTGTTGTTAATTCAACCATCTCTTGTGCATATAAACATGTGTGATATCCTGCAAGGATATGTACTATATGTTTGAATTACTGACTGCTTGGGTTTGTTATGAAATATGATCATACTTCAAATGGAAAATAAAAATTAATATCACCGGTAATTTGGTAATTGTTGCTACAACATTGTATGAACTTGTTGTTTTTGTTGTTTTTTTCGGTTTGTTTGTTGTTGTATTTAATTTCGTTAATTTTTTCTTTTTACAACAATGTTTCAATACTTTGTTTTTAAGTACATTTTTTTAGATGAGTTGTTTGCGTGTTTTTTTTTTTAGCTTTTTACATAAAAATTGCTGTGACATTAGAACACTTGTTTAGAGAAGGGGGAATTGATAGAGAAATATTATTAGCAGGGCATCGTTATAATTGAAACCATAAAACAGATAAAATATTTGTTTGATGGTGGTCAAGAGTTTGAGATATACTTGTAGTGAAGGAAAAGCATTTGACACTTCTACTTATAGAATATGACTGTACAAAAACCAAAGCTTGAAATTAAAACTTCACCGTACGATTTAATTTAATGATATGATTTATTGATTTAATTTCGGCCTTCAATTTTAGCTTAATTAGGACTGTATAAAGGCCTGCGATTTAAACTCAATCGGGACTGTAGAACGACTTTCAATTTAAACCTAATCGAGACCGTATAAAGCCATAAGATTGAAGCGTAATAGGGAATGTGGAACGATCTTGAATTTAAGCTTAATTAGGACTGTATAAAGGACTACGATTTAAACTTAATCGGGACTGTAGAACGACCTTCAATTTAAACCTAATCAAGACGGTATAAAGCCATAAGATTGAAGAGTAATAGGGAATGTGCAACGATCTTGAATTCAAGCTTAATTAGGACTGTATAAAGGCCTCCGATTTAAACTTAATCGGGACTGTAGAACGACCTTCAATTTAAACCTAATCCAGACCGTATAAATCGGGACTGTAGAACGACCTTCAATTTAAACCTAATCGAGACGGTATAAAGCCATAAGATTGAAGAGTAATAGGGAATGGGGAACGATTTTGAATTTAAGCTTAATTAGGACTGTACAAAGGCCTACGATTTAAACTTAATCGGGACTGTAGAACGACCTTCAATTTGAACCTAATCGAGACCGTATAAAGCCATAAGATTGAAGCGTAATAGGGAATGTGGAACGATCTTGAATTTAAGCTTAATTAAGACTGTATAAAGGACTACGATTTAAACTTAATTGGGACTGTAGAACGACCTTCAATTTAAACCTAATCGAGACTGTATAAAGTCATAAGATTTAAGCTTAAACGGGACTGTAGTACGACCCTAATTTTAAACTTAATCGGGAATATGTAAAGAGCTACGATAAAAGCTTAATCGGGACTGTATAAAATTCTACAAATGAAGCTTAAACTTTACTGTATTAACCACTATAATTAAAGCAAAATCTGGACTGCACAGATCTGCTGTATAAAACAATATTTTTGTATTAGTTTCCTTTTTTTGAAATATCTATCAATTTTGTTTCTTATTAATACCATTTATTTACAATTATCATTTTGTTTCTTATCTCTGGTAAAGGATTAATAATATTTAAGATATTGCCCAGATGATCGAAAACAAGCTTACAATCATCCTGTCGTTTAATTTTGCTGACAAACGCATCTATAAACTCAAGCTTAAATTTTTTCTTATTCTTATAAAACACAAGGGATTACAATTAACTTTGTTCCCATTCACAAAAACCCCTTTTCTTGGCATTTTAAAACAGATTTTCTTTGGCATAATTGCAAATAAAACCGCGCATAATAACATCAAGTAACTGCTAAAGTTTAATGAACTTTAGTTTTTTTTTTCTTCTCTAAAACATCATCATAAACAGAATATAACAAGAAGAAAAAAAATGCATAAAAGAAATAAAACTTAACCCTATTTACAGCGGAAATACATTTCTAATGCAAATAATAGAAAAACAGCATCATTTATCAATAGGCAAACAACACTAAGAGAAAATTGGATGAGAAACTAAATAAGAAAAGTAAATTAAATATGATTATTAGAGATAAGTTTAAACTTAAAAAAAAATACCATAATAATAATTAAATAATTTCCTTTAAAACCCATAAGTTTTTGTTTTAATATTGTAACGATTTCCGGTTTAGTTGTGAGCATTAAACAATTTTCTCTGTGTAGCTGATGGCTTCTGTTTAAGCGCATTGTTTTTTTGCATTTTACATTCAATAATGTTATATGGCAAAAAGTGCGTAACGCATATGTTTAAGCTTCACAAAGGCGTTATAATATAAAGTCCCATTTAAAGCATTTGCTTACACATCCTCGTACATGCATACAATTATTAAAATATCCTTATTGTTTTCACCAACACATCGAACAAAACACTTACAGGCACGCATGTGGCATTATGTGTGCTGTTGATTGTTTGGTCATTGAACTGGAAAACATGCCACTATTGCAAAAACAACTTACAACATTCAATGCGTAAATACATAAATACACACTCTGATGTACTTGTGTTCTCAAGCTAAAAAGGAATAAGATACTCTAAAAACTTTGGCGGTATGAGTATAAAATTTAAAATAAAAATCCCCTTCTTCCTTATGCGAGTACTAAGGATGATAGGAAAAAGTTAGAAATTCTTAAATGCCTTTAAATAAAACAAGGGGACCTCTTTTATTCCACCAGTGACAGCTGTTAAAATGCATTCAAATCATTTTAATCATGGTAGTTTATTTGTTTGTAAGGAAAACTTTAAATATTTTAAAATAATACCAGCCTTAGCCCGAAGCATAGAACTACTCATCTAATAACTACTACTAACCCTTTTGCTTGTTTATATTTATTGTCGAATACTCACTTATGCAATGTTACTAAGGACTAAGTAATTGTGTAGTATTTTGCAATTTTTTCAGTTAAATTGTCTCATTAAGTGTTTAAGAAACTGTGGTGAAATATTATGTATATTTATATTATCTATTGTGCAAAATATGCGTAACATCTGCTTGCATTCAACATGCATAGACAGTGAATTTTAAGAGAACAGGACAAAGAAGGCACTGTTCAAGAGAAATTTTTTCCAATTGAATCAGTAATCTGTAGAATTATATGTAGACGAGACATTTTTATATTCGAACAGTGTCTACACAAGACATTTTTCTTTAAGAATAGTGTCTAGACAAGACAGCTTTCTTTAATAATAGTGTTTAGATATGATATTTTTCTTTAAAAAATGTCTAGGCAAGACATTTTGCTATTAGAATAAATTAGTGTTTAAACAAAACATTTTTCTATTAGAATAGTGTCTACGAGTAGACATAATACTTTCATATTAGAATAAAAATAGTGTCTACACAAGATATTTTTCTATTACAATAGTGTATAGACGAGACATTTTTCTATTAGAATAGTGTCTAGACAAGACACTTTTTTATTAGAAAAAGTTAGTAGAAACAATATTTTTCTATTAGATTAAAATAGAGTCTAAAAAAGACATTTTTCTATTAGAATATTCTGTAGACATGACATTTTCATATTAGAATAAAAATAGTGTCTACACAAGATATTTTTCTATTACAATAGTGTGTAGACGAGACATTTTTCTATTAGAATAGTGTCTACGAGTAGACATAACACTTTCATATTATAATAAAAATAGTGTCTACACAAGATATTTTTTTATTACAATAGTGTGTAGATGAGACATTTTTCTATTAGAATATTCTGTAGACATGACACTTTCATATTAGAATAAAAATAGTGTATACACAAGACATTTTTCCATTAGAATAGTACCTAAAAGTGGCACTATATATATAGTCTTAACGTGGCACTTTTCTTTAAAATTGCGTAACTAAAAGCTTTAGTAATGCAATTTGAATTGTCCTCTTCAAGTATGTTTCACTGTTATGCTCATAACTAGTTGTTAAATTTAAATAAAGATTTCCTATCCCACTGCCAACATAATACCAAATAAATTAGCGCAAACAAACAATTTAAAATATAATTAATGGTTTTTAACGCTTATTAACTGGTAAAAATAGACAAATTTAAAACAGTTTGGTGACATAAGGGTCCAACCCTAAAATAAATGTATAGCCGATGGTGTCAAATGATACACACCATTATTAACAATTTAACAAGGTTCTTGAACAAAACTTTATAAGCTATAAACATTAGTTTTTGTGGAAGCAAACTAAACTTGCAGAAATATTGCCTACCTTTATTGATAATTTCTTACGTTATTAAAATCCTTTGACCGGAAATGAAATATTAACTGAAGAGTTTTTTTTTTTTTTTTTCGAAAAATATTTTCTTTCCTAGCACATCTCAATTATCCTTAGGCTTTTGTAATGGAAAGTCTATTACTTATTTGTTTGGAATTTTTTTACCGAGATATAAAGCAATTTCCTTTTGATTTACAGTAAAGTAAAATGTGCAAAAAAGAATGTGTGTGCTTAAGTAAACTTTAAATGAAATGGAAGTCATATGTGAAAAATATACAGTAGGACAATTGGTGTAAGAAATCCTTTACAACGAATTCGTTTGTATCAGAGACATTATTTGGAAATATTAAAAACTCATGTAAAATTTAATATAAACATTAATGTTCTCATATCAATTCAAAATTAAAAATTTAACATTTTATCAATAAAAAAAAAAAATAGATGTAAATTACAAGATCTACTTCATTTTCGCTTACTGGTTGTTTTCTTTTTAACTACATAGATTTAATGCTTATGGAAATAAGGCTATACAGGATTTTTATTATGTAAAAAAGATTTCCTGCCACTGTACTTTGAATTAATCAAAACATCATGTCGACAAATGTTTTATGTCTACAAGAATTCATACTGCAGTGGCACCTTTCCTCAGTTTATTTTTTTTTATTATTTTCAAATTAATAAAAAAAAAATAGCAAACCTCAACTACAAAACAGGATGATACCATGACTACACATTACAACTCTTATGTTTACATATGGTACATCCTTGTTTTTAGTTTGTTTTAAAACTCCTCCGTTTTATGTTTTGCATGTTTACGAGTTAAATCCCAAACAAAAAGAAAAGGCAAATAAAGTGGAAACTTGATATGTAAAATTTAGCTTGAAGGTCAATAATAAATGGAAATGAAATGTTACCAGAAACGCTGTCTTTTTTTTGAGGGAAAAGAATCACTTACGTATATTAAAAACAAATATTAATCCTTTTTGCTGCTTTATTTGTGGCATTTATGAAAATATATGAAAACAAGTCCTTTTTGTGTTGGATAATTTTTGATGGTTTTTTGAATTTAACTACAAAAACAGCGGCGTATAATTTTGTACGTTTGTCAGGTTTACGTTGTCAATTAAATTAAGTGCCACCGCAGGCAAGCACTGTGCATTAAGTATTTAAACTAATATTTTTGGCTTTTCAGTTTCATAGTTTTTGGGAAATGATTGTTTATATAGTTTTTGTGGTAAGATGATTTATATGGGATAGAACAGTGATTCCAAGCAAGTTGGCAAAATGTCACGTTTAGGCAAGTGCTTCGTTAGGAGACTTTACTAAAGAAACGTGTCTTTTTTAGACCCTGTTCTATAGAAAAGAGTCTTCTTTAGGCACTTAGACTAAAGTGTCTTGTTTAGACACTATACTATAGAAAAGGGTTTACACAAATATTACTTTAGGAAACTATCTTAAAACACCTGTATGAATAATAGCATTTGCGAATCCCTGATACTACATGTCTCCATAGAAACGATTTCCAAAAGGAGATAAATAATGTTGTGCTCTAAAATTCATTTATTATGAATAAATAATCGCAGTTTGTTAGTTGTCTTTATAGCGAAAATAAATTTAATTAATTTCTGGCAAGATGATTAAATGTCATGAGGATAGAAAATCATACACTCAACTAAATTGCATAATTTTTGGATATTTTAGAAAAAGAGTTTTAATACGACTTACCTTGTGGCCTTGGCCTTATGGAAATTTGCTGATGAATATTGTTCGTAATAAGAAGAGAATATTGCTGAAATAATATAATAAAATTTCCCCATTTGTATTTAGAGCTTTAAAGCGTACATTTTTATACTAAACAAAAAGTACCAATTTCTATCTGTATTTAAAATTCGTCACAATCAACACAAGAGTTTCTTTTAACCATCACGCAATCAACCCTCTACACAATCACTTTATTATAATGTAATTTTAATCTTAAAATATTGTTAAAACACTAAACTTAAGCCCCTGAAACTCTGAACCTCCTCCAACACTTAAATACATTTATGGCCAAATACATATAAACAAGAAGGAAAAAATCCACGGCAATATTATAAACATGTCAAAAAGTACACATTTAATACAATACAAAAGCTGCCATTCAATATAATAATTATTTCAAGCATACGCATCATAATGATGTGATGATGATGATGGCTGGAGCTTTCTTCTAACTACAACCCCCCCCCAACAGCGGCCACAATTCCATCACGTTGTCTTACAAGAGCAACAGCAAACCCTAACATGTGTACTTCTAAGAACAATCTTATCGATACGATACTTTTCTTTCGAAAGAACAAAATCTTTTGTGGCCATAATCATAAAAAATAATGAGCCATTGTAGGAAAACTTTGGTCCTTCGTACAGTAAATGATGTCTAAGAAAAAGTTTTCTTGGCAAAAAGATTTAAATGTTTATTTACAACATTGGAAGAGTAAAGAAAGCAACACTAAAACATAAAAGCCATTGTTTCAACTGAATAGCCAAAAGTGGTAAAAGTTGTTAAGGGTAAAAATGATTTTTCTATTACTTCAACAACTCTAGCTGGATTTTTCACTAAATAAAATTGATAAGTGTATCAATAGAGGACGACGATGATGCTGGTATATTATAATAATGATGATTTTATTTCCTCTTTCTAGTAACGGGTTTTCCAATAGCTACTTGACAACTCTGAATTTAAATTGTGAACGCACTATTTCACTGATCATCTAATTGTTGCTTTCTTTTTTTTCAGTAAACTTAACATTTTCGTTATGGTAAAGTACACGAAGGAACAACGTTTGGAAATTATAAAAATGTACTACCGAAATTCGGAGTCGGTGACCGCAACTTTAAGAGCGTTAACTCCAATTTTCGGTCGTAATTATCGCCCTAGTAGACAAGCAATAACAAGTTTAGTGCAAAAATTTGAGTCTACATATTCATTGTGTGATGCTGTCGTGCCAGTGAGACAACGGCCTGGTCGAAGTTCCGAAAATATCGCTGCCGTTCAGGCGTCCGTAGCAAACGATTCAAATCAGTCGATTCCGCGGCGTTCTCAAGAACTGGGCATCCCCAAGACCACTTTATGGCGAATTTTGCGTAAGGATCTGGGTTTACACCCATACAAGATTAAGCTGACTCAAGAATTGAAGCCGATGGACCATTTGAGTCGACGTACGTTCTCCGATTGGGCTCTGGAGAAGATGCACCAAGATGATGAATTTCATCGCAAAATCATCTTCAGTGACGAAGCTCATTTTTGGCTCAATGGGTTCGTCAATAAGCAAAATATGCGTTATTGGTCTGCTGAAAATCCACATGTGCTTCACGAATCACCACTTCATCCACAAAAAATTACTGTTTGGTGCGCTTTGCATGCCGGCGGCGTCATTGGGCCATATTTTTTCGTCGACAATAACGATCGTCACGTTACTGTGAATGGCGATCGTTATCGCGCAATGATTAGCGATTATTTTTGGCCCGAATTGGAACACATGGACTTGGATGACATGTGGTTTCAACAAGACGGTGCCACAAGCCACACAGCACACGTTACAATCGATTTACTGAAGAGTAAGTTTGACGAGCGTGTTATCTCAAGAAATGGACCAGTCAATTGGCCGCCTCGTTCTTGCGATTTAACGCCTCTAGATTTTTTTCTTTGGGGCTACGTCAAATCATTGGTCTATGCCAACAAGCCGACAACGTTGGAAGAACTTAGAGCCAACATTGAACGCGAAATAGCGGCCATTCCGGCCGAAATGTGTGACCGAGTCATCCAAAATTGGGTCCAACGAATCGACCACTGTCGACGTGGCCGCGGTGCCCATATGAACGAAGTCGAGTTCCATTCATAAATGTTTTGAATGTATTTCAAGTCGGTAATAAAGTTTTGGAAATATCTCAAACGGTTTGCGTTTTATTTAAAAAAAAAGTTGTCAAGTCCTTATTGGAAAACCCTTTATTTATCAATAATTTCAGTGTGTTATAAAAGTGATGTAATGATACTCAACTACATTACAATCTTATGATTATGTTTAATGTTTGTTAAGGATATATTTATTTGTAACTTTATAGAATATTTTTATTTGTTTTATGTGTCTGTTTCTCTGGTTTTATCATATTTGGAGTGTGTTTAAATATTATTTTGTAATTAAAGTTGCTTGTCACTGTATAAATATTTTGGCTAAATGTTACAAATATTTGCTTGACTTTTCAAAGGATTGCCTAAGTGTAATGGAATGTATACAAGGTACTAGTTGGCAAAGTGGAGCTATAATTAATGTTATGAGTAGAAACGAATATTACACTCAAAGAACAAAGTTGGTCAAATGTTTAGGGAAATAAACACAATCGACACAGTAAAAGAAATAGCTTTTAAATGAATTCTTCGGAAGCAAGTTTTCCACTAAGCTCTAGTGCATACAAAAACTGTTATAGTGAGGTTTTTTCTGTAGGGAAACTCTTAAAAAAAACTTTTTCTATTTAAAACTTCTTATACGGAAAATTTTTTATAGAAAAACTTTTATACGGAAAGTGTTCTGTAGAAAAACTCTTCTACCGACAAGTTTTTTTTTTATAGAAAAATCTTGTACAGAAAAGTTCTCTATTAAAAAACTCTTATACGGAAAAGTTTTCTATAGATCAACTCTTATACGGAAAAGTTTTCGATAGAAAAATTTTTATACGGAAAAGCTTTCTATAAAAGTACTCTTATACGTTTTTTCATAGAAAAACTGTTATACCGAAAAATTCTCTATAGAAAAGCTCTTATACGGATAAGTTTTTTATAGAAAAACTCTTATACGGATAAGTTTTCTGTAGAAAAAATTTTATACGGAAAATTTTTCTATATACAGAAAAGTGTTCTATAGAAAAACTTTTAGACGCAAAAGTTTTCTATAGAAAAACGTTTATACGAAGAAAAAGCTTTCTTTAGAAAAAATTTTATACGGAAAAGCTTTCTTTAGAAAAATTTTTATACGGAAAAGTTTTCTTTAGAAAAACTTTTATACGGAAAAGCTTTCTGTAGAAAAATTTTTATACGGAATGGTTTTCTAAAGAAAAACTTTTATACGAAAAAGTTTTCTTCAGCAAAATTTTTATACGGATAAGTTTTGTATAGAAAAACTCTTTTTTCTATAGAAAAACTTTTATACGGAAAAGTTTTCTTTAGAAAAACTTTTATACGGAAAAGTTTTCTACAGATAAACTCTTGTATGAAAAAAACATTATACGGAAAAGTTTTCTATAGAAAAACTCTTATACGGAAAAGTTTTCTTTAGCAAAACTTTTATACGGAAAAGTTGTCTATAGAAAAACTCTTATACGAAAAGTTTTATGTAGAAAATCTTCTACCGCTAAGTTCAACGTTTAAATCGACGGAAAATTTTTGAAGAGTTTTTCTATGGAAAACTTTTCCATAAAAGAGTTTTTCTACAGCAAACTTATTGGTAGAAATTTTCAACAAAAGAAAAACTTTGTAGCCAAAATTTTTCGATGGAAATACAGTTTTTTAATATTTTAAGAATAATTGAATTTCAAAAAATCTACATTTGATTGGTTTAAAGAAGAGCATGGTAAATTTTCTGATTAAAATTTACAACTTTCATTCACTGGAAAACACTTAAGAATTCATTCGTTTGCAACTAACAAACAAAAGTGATGAATTTAATACTTGTTGTTCATACTTTGGCAAACAAATAACAAAATAAAACAGCAGCAGTAACAACATGGTCTTTGTTAAACGAAAATACAAATAAAAAAGAAAATAATTTATCAACTTGTTTCGCGTTCATTTCTTTTTAATTTTTGGTTTTGTTTGCAGTTATTATACGGTTTGGTGGCTGCTGACTGGTTGCTCATTAATCCAAGTGTATAATTTTTTAAGCAAACGAAGTAACAACTTCTTGAACAACAAGATTTATGCACTCTCATCACCATTACCCAACATCATTATCCTTCTCAACAGCAGCAATGTTGGCGGCAGTGTCATACACATCATTATCCTTCCTTGTAGCCATTCTGAGTTGAAGAAGTGGTTTCTTTTAATGCTTCATTTGTTTTTGAAAAGTGCACAACAACAACAACAACAACAAAAAGTTCATTATAATTACAAAAACATGAATGAGCAACAAATAATAAAAACAAACAAACAAACAAACAGACTTTGACGTTTAAATATATATGAATTTGTTTCTCTCGAAATCGAAATATATTTTGAATTATTTTCTGCTTTTAGAAATAAATTTACATCCGTTTGAGGTTTTTTTTTTAAACGAGTATTTACTTTTACGCTTTAATAATTACGCAGAGTCACACAAAAGCACGCAGCAATTAGATGTTTAAAATTAAGTTTTGCTGGTTTTATTTACAAAATAGCTTGTAGTGTTTTGCTATTAGAATGCGTTAGAATTGAAACCCTTTTATGTTGTTTGTAAGCAAAAAAAAAAAGAAAATTATTTTTTACAAGTCCTTTATTGCCACCTTTAAAGCAGCAGTTTACATTTACTAACGTTTGGTGTCATGAATTAGGCAGGGTGAAGATTTTTATTATAAATTGTATGATATTGCGAAAATATTGTAAATTTTTGAAATCAGTTCGTCCTTATTTAAATTAACAAAATTATTCATGTGCACATAATTGATAGCAAAAGGATTTCGACTTTATTTAATATTTTTGGACGAGCTTTTTACAGACAGCAGAAAAATTCAAGATTTAATTTAAAAAAAGAGTGTTTTGAGATTCGTTTCAAATAGTTCAAATTTCAGTTCTAGTTTAGTTGTGCTGTCTTCTTCAGACTCATCGGGGAAACAAAATTAACTTCTCGAATACATTTCTATAGAACACTGCCGCCTTTTGTTTACAACTATTAACTTTTCGAATATGTATCTCTAGAATTAAATATTGTCTTAATATTTATTTAGTCCCTCCAGTTTATGATTCAACAAGTTTTCCACAACATTTATTAATTTTCTTCCCATTACTCATGTCGAACATCAGCATTTAACCCCTTTTATTGTGAAATTTTGTGGTAAGAGGTGGAGTTCTTTTTTTATTATTACTAGAATTAATATTAACTATATTTTTGCGCAATATTACACCCGTCTAAAGGCTTAATTAAAACGGCTTTATTAAAGATTTGCTAGCTTTAGAAAGTAGCTTATTGTCTGCCTGTGTTAAATAGAAAATTCGCGTTGAAAATTAAATGAAATAAAGCGCTGTACGGATGAATGAAATGAAATTCGTTACAGATTATTAATTAGAGATATTTGCGTGTCAAAGTTACTGGGAAGTAAGTGAACCTTGTCATTTAGAGCAAAGGATTGTGTGCCACCACGGGAAGCCGCTTAAAAATTGACGAAATTGTTTTCATTTTTGTAATTGAAACCCCAACAATGTGGAAACATTGTTATGTTACATTGGAAAGTACAGTTGCTTTTGGTGTTTAAGCGGGTGGGGGGTTTTTTTAGCCTTTAAAAGTAGTCAACGCGTTAGAAATGTCAGTGACAGGTTTCAAATGTTTAAACGAAGATTGAATGTTTACACGATGTAAAAGAGTTTAAAGTGTGTTGGGGGGTATTTACAAAATAAAAGGGTTAGATATAACAGTTTTTTGAATGGCTACTTTAATAAATTAAATATTTGTGTTCTGCAATGAGAGGGGTTTAAAATTTATTGAAAATATTCAAAAAAATGTTTTCTTATTAAAATTGTGCTTTAGCCATAAAGGCTTAAAATTTCTTTTGCTAATTTCTTAACAAATTGGAATTTGTTGTTTAGCAGATCAAGCAGATAGCAAAATTCCGTGCGGTTTAATCTTTAGATGCTTTAACGCCTTAATGCACCGGTTTTTTTTACATGCCTACTTCCTGTTTTGTAACAGTGGGTTACCTTAGAGAAAATATTTATTTAGGATTCACCAATGTTTTGTGTGTGTCTTTTTTTTTTTTTTTTTTTGTTATTCTTTCTTCATTCAGTCTTAAAGTGTTGCTTAAAAATAAAACCAAAACAAATGTCTTTTTTTGTTATTTTTTCATACTTTGATCCTTGTTTGTTTTTGTAAGTATGTATATGTGTGTATCTGTGTGTTATTTTTTATAAAGGATTATTAATATTTTTCTATGAAATTAGGTGAGAGAAGACAAGTGCGTTTGTTTGTTTTTCTTTCCATTTTAATAAAGCCCTTTTACGTTCATATTTCAGTTTATTTAGCTGAGCGGATTAATAAGCTGGAAATTTATTTATTTTTGTTATTTTTTTTTTCGTTTCATATTATTTGGTTGCTGTTCTGGGGGTTTGTTTAGCAAAGACCTTTTGATTGTTTATTCTATTTGATGAAGGAAATAGGAAAAACAAAAATATTGTAACAAAATTCCAAGACGTTGTTTTTTTAATTAATAGATTAAATTAAAAATATTGACCTTTTACTTATTAGCAAGAATTGACAGAGTGTTTAAGCAACGATAAGGATTTTTTTTAATTAAAACCCGATTCTTTAGAAGAAAACTTCATTATAAATTTGAAAATCAGTTTCCAGCAGGCATAGGCTACAGTAATTATAGGTCAGTTTTAAATCTCTATCTAAAACAAGTGAAATATTTTGTATTTTATGCTCAGGTTTTGAGTTTGAAAAAAAAACTCTGATATCTTTTACCATTGACCTTGACCTTTCTTCAGCAAGTTCTGTAATGAATACTAAGAACCTGATTCTAGTCGAGTTGCCAAAATTAGCTCGAGTAGTGAGTAGTAGCTCCTCTTTAAATACGTATCTAAACGAAGTGAAATATATCGCTAACATTTTTTAATTTTAAAGTTTTTTGTTTAACTAAAAAAAAATCCTTAATTTTGTGACCTTTAACCTTTAGTGACTACAGTATCGATTACATATTCATAATATACATTATGTGTTATATTGCAGTAACCTCTGACCTAAAAATATAGAGTACTGAGCAGTAGTTCCTCTTTAAATCTTTATCGAAACGAAGTGAAATATATCGCTAAAATTCTTTAATTTTGAGACTTTTTATTTCAATAAAAACATGCTGACATTTGTGACCTTTGACCTTCAGTGACTACAGTATCGATTACATATTCTCAATATAAATAATGTGTTATATTTTAGTAAACTTGAGAAGTAATGATAGTTCTCCCTTAACTCTTTATTGGAACAAATGAAAATATTTCATTAACAGCCTTTTATTTTGAGGTTTTTTGTTTCAAAGGAAAAATTCTCAAATGTGTGACCTTTGACCTTAAGTGTCTATATAAAACAGTTTCTAACTCTTTACAAAAACAATAAGTGTTTTATATCGAGAATTGTGGTGATTTGTTTTATATCGAGAATTGTGGTGATTTGCTTGTCACAAGTAAACAATTTCATTAAATTAAAAAATCATAAAAACAGTGGTCGGCATTCTTTGCCGCAACACAAAAATATTAATATCAGATGTTAATTTACAGGATTTCTTTTATTTGTATTTAATTTGAATTGTTTGACCTTTGACCTCAAAAGTCTCAAGTCTCAAGATTTTCTATTTTTAATGCGATTTTGAACTTTTTACTTAAAAGAACAATTATTTGATATTGATATTTGCCAAAAGTAACAGTTTCAACAAATTAAAAAAAAAAATATTCCAAAACAGTGGTCGACAGGCATTGACAGCAGAATCATAATTGTTTATTTACCTGTAATTTTCATGATAATGTCGACTACTTTAAGTGAAATTTTGAGCACAGTATCTAGATTCAAATTCATATTAACTATAAATTTCAATGAAACTAATTAAAGACAGGGAATATCAATCACTATTTCTTCGAAAGTGGATAATAAAGCAATATATTCGTAATATAGTAAGACCAATCTAAATGACAAGTGTGATGCCATTTAAATATCTTCTTCTAATTGATAATTTAGGTCAACTGTTAAAAATACCCACCAGTCAACCACCCACCCACGAAAAACAGCCATCAGACAATTTAAAAGTCAAATGTGGTAAAAGGAAAGTAAAAGGACCAAAAAATAAAAATAAAATAAAGATAAACTATAACAACTTATTTAACACATTCGCACACATTACATAGATACACATGATTAAACTGATGGCTCTGCAACTTCAAATGGATGTGGAAGTCTACTCCTTGTACCAAGTAAATGATACAAGCAAAACAGGCAAGTTAGTAAAGCACGCATATCATTTGACAGATGAACTCATGTTGACAGTTGTTGACACTGACACATAACATTTGTAATATTGTTTTTTTCTTGCTGTTGTCTATATACAAATATAAATGTATTAGTTTGTGAGAGAGTAAGTGAAAATGTAACTGTGATGATGTTTGTTATTTGAATTTGAAACATTTGCAAAAATTGTTTTTCGTTACAGTTGAATAAACATAATTCAGACATAGAGTATAACAAATTTTTCTGCTGAATGAAAAAATGTAAGAAAAATTGCGTCTATTTTTTCCTTGATTTAGATAAAAAATTGTTTGTCTGAAAGACATTGAGAGGAGTGTGTGTGTGTGTGTGTGTGTGTGTGCTTTAATGATAAATGGCTTGACATGATGTCAACAAGACATTTCCGACTTAATTGTGCGGGTATAGAGAGAAGCAAACAAAAGAGGTATCTTTGTTTTTAGGCTGGTTTTAGGTCACAAACCAGACATTTATAGGGATCTAGCTTGATTATAAGGAAAGTTTGGAAAGAATTTGTGTATGTTTGAACTTTTTACAATTAGAATTTTAACAAATTTTTGTTTCAGTGTATGTTTTGTTAATGCTACTCTTGCTATGTTTCATAAATTGTTATAACTTTAACACAAATAAATACTTTGTTTACCCCACCTTAAACAAAACAAAAAACAAACAAAAGTCACACACATTAAATATGAAAGAAACGTAGAAAAAGGCAGCCAATAAAAATTGCAACAAACTTAATTTAAACAAAACAATACGCCAGGGAAATTGTTTTAAAAGAAAACACCTCTAAATATTTGGGTTTTCTAAAGAAAAAGGGGTGAATTCTGAAGGCCTTTATAAGTTAAAAGAATCCTTTTGTGTTTAACAACATCCATATATGTCATTATAAAATCACTGAATTTATGAACAAGATCTATAAAAATCAAAGTCAAAAAAAAAAAACGCTTAAACACATAAACAAACTAAAAGACTTCATAAAAACGCCCTATATACCGTTTCATTTCAAACATTTTTATAGAACAAAACAAAGTAAAATCCTGGCAATAAACAAGGACATTTGAAAAAGTTTCTTTTGACAGACTCACGCGGTGATTAGCGTAAGAATGTAGAAAATACTTTGTATTAATATTTTAAGGACTTTATGTTGCAAGATTTGACCATTGTACAAAAATAACCATAAACTTATAAGTTTTATGGCTGAATATTTTCTTGTTTTCATAAAAAAATTGCTTGAGGGATTTGTTGCTTTTGTTGGCTTTTTACGCAGTTGATTTTTTTTGTTTGGGGAAAATTTTAAATAATCAATCGTGTACTTTTTGCATACAAAAAAAAAAAAAAGAAATTGGATAAAATGTTGGTTATTTATACTCCATTAATTTGTGTCATCAATCTTTATTATTGAACATGTGCCATATTTATGTTTAAAAAATGGTCAGACATCAACCAAAAATTTATCATTACATTATTTTATGTTTGTTTTGCCAAAATTCCATGCTGATTGAAGCCACCCACCCTGCTTAAGCAAGTATTTTAAGGGATTCACATGTGTCAACAAGTCAAATGTAATTTTTATCAAATATACGTAAAAATATAGGATTTTTTTTTTAGCAAGTATAAAAAAATTATTTATTGATTTCTATATGGTGTATTTTTTATAACACACACAAATGAATGTTACTCAGTATCCTGGGTAACAATGGTGATGAAGATGATAATCATACAGTTTGTAGCAATGTTTTGTTGCTTTAGTGATGGGTATAAATTACTTGTCATTAATTTGGCAGTTTTAGGATTTTAATCAATTTAGCTGATGATTCGTTTCAACAATTTTCAAAACAGACTCCCATAATGAGCCTCATTTTTTAGGCCCGCAAATGTTTTGAGAGTGAAACGAAATAAATAAAAATTAAATTATTCAAGATTACTTGTGTCGCTAATGAAATAATCAATGATGTCTCTGCTAACCGTTCTCAAGTCAAATTTTTAGTTCTTATTTCTAGTTCAAGTTCTTATTCAGTTCTAGTTAATACTGTTTTAGATATAATAAAGAAGAATACACACACATTGTAAATGTAAGTAAATTTCGTTCTAACTCACAACACGTAAAAAAAAGGAAATATGATAATTCTCGAATTCTATTTCTCTAAAAACGGTGAGTTAAATAGATGATGTTTACAGATAGATCGTGGACAATGAAAATTGCTGAATTGTAGAAAGTGCATTCCAGTGTGCCAATTGTCTAGAAAAATATAACTTTACAATGGTATTTGTTGAGTTATTAATTAAAAATGAACTCAAGCCAAAATAATAAGAAATCTTCTCTAATAATTTTTGGATATTTTAAACATTTTGATTGTTGATTGCACTATCCACTCGTTTAACTAACTATAACTTAAACATTCTCATGGTAATAATCTTTAAACGTAGAAAATATTTATTGATTTATCTATCGATAATAACAATAATTTTTATTCGAAAATTTCTTATGGTTATTGTTATTATTTTTTCATTTATGGCCAAATGACGTCTATTGTGTAGCAACTTAACACTTGGGCCATGAACACAGTAAATGATGTTAAACAATAATGAAGTTATAATAATAGTTGTAAATACACAACTACATAATATATTATATTCCTATACATATCTACGAATTCATATTTTTATGTTCACAAGGGGCAATTTTTGTATTTGAACACACATTGTAGTTTCTTAAGACATTTTAGGAGTTACTTAAATATAATGTATGTAACGTATGTATGAATAAATGTAGGTCGTTATAATGTTCAAACAAAGTTTTTATTGTTATTATAAGTATTATGGCTAAAAATGGCCAAAATTGTCTTTGGAAGTATAAACAGTTGCATGTGTTTATGTTGTTTAAGGAAGAAAATAACAAAAAATAAAATATTTATTTGTTGTAAGGCTACAAATGCTTGAATGTTTGTGTTGTAAAGCTCCAACACATGAAATATAACCTTATTCCAGGATTAATGTCGAATAAAAATATTAATGATAAATGTTTATTGAAAGTTGATTGAGGCGAAAGGAAAATAAGAAAGTATATACAATAAATAGCAAAACAAATTGCTTTAAAAGCTTTAGTAAAGATTTTTGTAAATCATTTTTAATTTAAGTGAATTTGAGGAAACTTTTCAGCATTTTTCTCAGTGTCTTTTTCACGGATCAATAAAATACAAAATGTGACAATCATGCTGCATTGTGCTGACTGACAACAAAAGCAAAAGAAAAAGATGTCAATAAAATTGAAACAAAAGACTTGTCAGTCGTTTTTTTTTTTTCAAAGCAAACATTTAAATAGTTTAAATATTTAACACAAATTTGACAAGGGTTGGGAAACAAGATCATTTCACTACAAAGTATTTTTTTTTTTTTGATTTTGTTTTTTGTCAAACAACTATCAACGCAAATTAGTAACATTGTTGTTTAGAAAACAAGAACATAAAATTATAAGACAACAAAATCCTTTAGCTACTGTGTTGTATTTAAACACAACAAAGTCGCGCCTATTGTTGTAGAGATCATAAAATATCAAATCATCTTAATAGTTTTATATATATGTACGAGTATACCATGAAAAATGCCAACAAATAAAAACATGTATCAAAAAAAAAACAAAAAAAGGATAACAAACTGAAGACAAAACAAAGAAGAGAAAGAGTATTATAGAGCCTGTGTTAATAAAGTTTGTTGGCAAAGGATATTTTTATTAGAATCACTTTTATTCGTCAATTGTCAAAGGAGGTATCTTTTCAAAAAAAGACAAGACAAGACAATATCATAAATTAGATTTAAAAATCATATTTTTGTAAATGATCAACACAATAATTCCGGCAGGATTTCTTTGATGAAATGTGTACGCAAATCGTTTAAAAGTTTGTGAAAAAAGACAACGCATATTTTAGCACTTTAATTTCTTTAGAAATTGAAATAAATTGCTGGGTAAATAGTTTTTATTTCAAAAAATAACCGGAATAAATTGCGTTAATTTGTTTAGTTAAAATAGTTTCAACATTGTTGCACAATTACAGTGTTTTCCAAGGAATATTTGTAATTTTCAAAAGAAAGTGGTTCATAATACTTAAATTGTAATGGAGCTGATCTATAACTGAACAGATGTATACTTGCAATTGGGCAATTTTTAGGTCTTAATAACACTTTCTTTGCTTACAAACAACAATTAACTGAATTTTCAAGTTCCTAATTAACAAAAACATTCAATTTAAGAATTGTGTAGATAATTTTAATATTTGTTAAAAATTCTTACGCCAATTTAAGCTGATGGCTCATTACTTAATACCTTAAACCAGACATTCAGTTTTTGGTAACTCACAGCAGCAATGAAAAATGCCAAACAAATCTTCACCAGCAAAAAAAGGTTTCCTTGGGTGCTATAAATACCATAAAGTAATGTAAGACTTGCAAGAATTGGAAAAAAAAACTAGAGACTCATTGAACCACAAAATAAAGCGTATCATAATAATATTTGCACCAATAAGCATTACTTTTCTATAAAACCGTAAAAAATGAAAGAAAATCAGAAAAAATTTCTACTTAACTACTGCCAACAAACTCAAGGCATTTCCTTAAGCTGCCCTGCAAACAATATTTGAACACAGCACAGCAAAAGCACAGCAGGATATCTGGTTTTACACTTTGATATTTTAACAAACACACCTCTATTGTCAAGCCAGCGCTAGAGAAGAGGACTTATTACTCTTAATACAAATAAACCTCAAATTCATATTTTTTCGCTGATTTAAGCAAAATTGAAAACTTTTTTTTTTTTTTTACATTTTAAACAATGATTCCTTTTACCAAGAAAAAATGTCTTTGAAGTTGATATTTATGTTTGGAAACAGAAAATTACTTATAGAATATGAAAAAGCAGACAAATGTTTGCCAGATTTTAATAAATTATAACAAGAGTGTTTTAAACTTGAAAATAATCTTTAAGTTTATGTGTCTCGCAGATTAGTATCGTTGGCTTTTAGTAAATAAATTTCAAAATAAAATTGTAATTTAAACAACTTTATAACTACAAATAAATACAAAACACAAGTTTTATCTTTAAATAGAAACATAAATTAAAACTATTTGTTCTGTTTTGTTGTGTTGCGTTCTATGTTAGAAAAACATTTTGCTATTTTATTTAGCAACGAAAACCATAAATTCTCTTACCAAAACCTACTAAACTGAACACGTTTATCTTTGGGGAAAATTTGTGTAGTATGCCAAAATGAATTGGTTGTTGGTTCGATGATAATATTACTACTGTTACAATTACTGCTACTGCTACTGCTGCACACATACAACACAAAATCCTTTACACTAAATTCGACTCTTACTCCAGCTATTTGCTACAAGCAGCCAATAAAGAATGGTTTAAATGCATGCAACTTCAAACCGCAAAACAATTCTGCTGCAAATACGCTAAAGTCTTACACAAATTACTAATTTCCAAATTTATTACAATTCCGTTTGCCGCCAAACCCAGCATAATAATTTCAACTAAAAACCCAACTAAATTAAAGTAAAATATTTTCACAAAAAAAAACAAGAAACACAGTCCCCTGCCAGTCCTTTTTAAACATTTCCGTTTTTTTTTTTTGAGTTTCCCTGTATTTATCCTTAAAGGATAAAGTTGGTTATATTTTATTATGGTTTTTAAAAATGTCGCCAAAAATTTGATCCCTTTTTTTGCTGTTCGTCTTAAATTAGTTATAATTGGTTTAAGTGGCCCAAAAAGGATTTTTTTTGTGTATTATTTTACTCCTGCTGGTGACAATTAAAATTTGTGTTTCGTGTTTTTCTATTGTGTTGTGTGATTTAACAACTTAATTGCTTAACATGTTAAAGGTGTTAAACAATTTTTGTTTGGGGTCATTGAAACAACCAATAAGAAAATGTGAAGAATATAGAGGCTTTCTCTCAAAATTCCTGATGACGTAAATCGTATCATTTAATAACATTAATAGAGAGACACTGATTTTATTAAAAAATTCAAAGCCTGCGACTATTTTTTTTTTATTTTATTTAAAAAAAAGCCTCCAACTATTCCAGACGATCTTAAAGAACGATGTCTGTGCTGAAAAGTTGTCCCTGATGTGTTCTGGAATTTAGGAACTGAGCTACAACTGAACCAGATTATGGTGGGTGGGCTGTAACAGGGTACAATGAAGCCATTAGGCATTTTATGACTGTCATCACCTTTTGGTAGTTGACTAATACAAAACGAATACAAATATTAAAGAATTAAAATCAATGATCTGCTGTTACCATTCTCATGATTTAGAAAGTACTTTTAAAGATTAAGAGAAATCTTTCTCAACTTTTCTATTATCCTAAACTTTTCATTACAATTCAAGTCTTTTTTCAATTGTCTACTGAGCCTTGTGTTTAGTTAACTTCCTTTTCTATATCAACTGTACAATAGTAAACATTTTCCTGCTGTATTAAGTTACAGTCACACTTTGCAAATATTTGCCGTAAAAGACGTAACCACTAAATAAAATATTTTTAAATTCGTTTAGGACAACACACAACAAATATTTAGAATTATTTTATTTGATGATGTTTGATCTTGCAAAGATCTTGTAAGAGTAAACAACGCCAAACAAATTTGTGCTAAAACAAGTGGTTACGTTTTGTTTTTGAGTAAATATTTGCCAAGTGTGACCATGCCTTCAGTTTATTTATTTCTACAAGAACTCTTAGTTGAGAATTTCACAAGAAACTAAAACTTTATTAATTGAGTTAGTTTATTTAAGTTTAACATAAGTTGCTTACAAAGATAACAACAACTTGTAAATGTATATGAGTAATGTTAACGTTTAGATAATTTTAATTAATAAGCCAGTAAATTACCATTTCTAAACTTTAAAATTAATATTGTTATAAATTTAAGTTTATTAATTTAATCAAAAAAGAATGGAAAGAAAACTAACAGCAAATCCCAACCTTAATGTTATTGTCCTTTAGGAATTAGTGCCATTATCCTAAAATAATAACAGCGCATTCAAACAAAACTAAATGAAAAAAAAAGCTTTTTCTTGAAAATAATGTACTTTTGTCATATTTATGACAAATTTTTATTATTCATATGACCCAACCGTTGGGTTGTTGAAATATAAACCAAACTTAAACATAAACAAAGCAACATACACTCCAAGAACGCCAAAGTCATTTGGGTTCACATTAAAACTATGGAGGACAAGCAATAGAACTCAAGTTCCTCTAGTGGCGTTTGCTAACAAATTTTACAATTGCATGTTAACAAAAATTAAATACAAGCAGTAGAAGGTGTCACTTAAAGGTCCTGCTGCAGTTGCTGGATACAAAATGAAGAATACAGCAAAAAGAAATGCAAGCGCACATTAAATATTTACAGTCAATTTTATAGCCAAAAAGGGCAATCACTTCTTTCTGTACTTTTTGTATGTTTTATTTTTGTTTGTTTGATTTTTTTTTTTCATAAAACAAACTGAAAAAGAATAATGTATGAAATAATTTAAGAACATCTTCCTTTTCTCTGTTCGTGGTGGAAATCCAGGATATGGCACAGGTCAACGGAAGCCATAAAATACTCGTTTGTCACGCGAATTTGCTGAAAGTTAAAAACAAAATACAACATGTATCACCTCGTGAGATACAATAAGGACAACATGGTTTTTGGAAGAAAATAAGAAAACAAAAATATAGAACTATAGGAAGACAATTGCTTATAATGGTTTTAAAATATCAACCAGTACAAAAAAAAACTCTAACAAAACATTGATACTACTGCTGATAAACAGGGAATATGCAGGATAAACAGTAGGAGTTGCAAAGGTTATATACGACTTTCGTCACTTTAAATAAAATGCTAGTTGAACTAGGCACAGTGGTTGCAACAGACACAAAGCCAGCAAAAAACTTGGTAGTGAAATAAAAAAAAAAAACTCTAACAAAACATTGATACTACTGCTGATAAACAGGGAATATGCAGGATAAACAGTAGGAGTTGCAAAGGTTATATACGACTTTCGTCACTTTAAATAAAATGCTAGTTGAACTAGGCACAGTGGTTGCAACAAACACAAAGCCAGCAAAAAACTTGGTAGTGAAATAATTTCATTGTGAATATTACATAGCATGGAAAGAGCTAAAGGATACTTGAGAGATGGGCGTGGCGCCAGCCCTACAAAGTAAATAGCATTGATGGAATATCTGACAAACCGCATTAGTGAAATCCTCAGAACTTTGCACCATTTATATCGTTAACTTTGCATGTAGTTTGACTAAAAATGGGCGGTAAAAGATTAGTGGGAGTGGTCACTCTCATACAAAAATAAACTCTAAGTGATTTGTTTTGTTAAAATTGAGAGCAGTGGAGATAAAGTTAATTGGGATAGGAATTCGAGAGATTGTAATAATATAATTCTAAACCATGTTGGCTGAGCGATAATCCATAAATTTGGCCAGTTTTTAAACCAGATTTGTAGGAAAATTAATCTGTCAATATTTTTAAACCAGAGGAGTTATTGTGTATTTCGATTCGAAAAGAAAATCGTTCGAATTTGTATACTTTATACATTGTATTTCGAAAGCTTTTGCTTTCGAATCGAAATACACAATAACCCCCCAGTGTCTTCTTTTTGCAAGATTCTTCCCGCACTCAACAGAGTGTAACTATTTCTGCCAAATCTAACTCAATCCCAACCACTGTCTATTGATCATAGCCAAGGAAACTTCTCTGCTTTAGTATTACTTCACTTTTACAACTACATATTTATTTATATGTATATGTACGTTTCTTGTGGTTTTATAGTTTCATTCTGTTTTTTAATAGAGGTTTACATTGGTGCAGCAGCTCCTAGCCCCATAAAAGCTCAGCTCTTAAAATATGGCAAAATATATCTACACACAATATATTCCTGACTCAACTTTAGACAAAAAGAACATTATATTTTTAGTTTATTTACTGGCTTTGTTGGTACACAGACATCGAGATAACGTAGCTTCACACTTTATTTATACTTTATACACCAGCTAAAAAGCAGGGGTTTAGGGAGCTGTAAAAGGGTTTAAAATAATGTCTGTTGTAACACATCATGACACAGCTCAGTCTAACGATGTCGTCTTTCTTGTACTTCTGTTAGATATCTTTTTCGATTGTTTTTGGTCGGTCAGCAGCATGACAATTAAATTGCAGCTATAAAAAGCATAAACTTAATTGCATTTTGTTGTGTCCGTGGTGTGCTAATGTTCAATTTATAATAAAAGTTTTTTTTTGCGCATTTTTGTTTTACATTTATTTCAATTTTTTAAGAGTGCTTCTTTTACATTTGTGAATAGTGATGTCGTTTTAAATGCTAATAGAAATTTGCGGAAATTTTGCTGCCAAAATTCACTTAAATTTTAGTGTAAAATTGTGGCCAACCAAAAAAGCAAATCTATCAAAATCAATCCATTATTTTTTTTTTCTTTTTAAGAGAAGTAACACTCAGGCAGTTAATTCGCCTATATATACTGGTGTTACTTTCTTTGGAGACTGGTGAAAGAAGAAATCTTTTTTTTTTATATCACAACTCTGCAATTACGCATTATGTTTGTTTTTAATGCAGCATTGCAGCGCCTCTGGTGGTGAGTAGGCGCATTAATAGCCTTTATTTAATTATTTTACTTCGGTGGCGTTTTTAAATGCTATACCACCGAAGGAGGGCGCTGTGATAAATATTAGTTATGATGGATAGAAAAGAAAACTAATAATTATCAGAAACTGATGTTGTTTGAGTGGTAGCGGCTGGGAATCAAAACTGGGCTATAAATACCAACTTATGCTTAATGATCAAATGCGCTAAAAATTAAGCTACAGTCACCCTCCCTTGGTGGGAATGAGCTGTTTAGGAGAGTTTTCAATATTCCAACTTTCTTGACATTATTAGAAAAATATTAAAACCTGTCATTTCCCTTCAATTTATTTGCAGTTTCTTTCCAAAACACTTGTTAACATTGGCTGCAATCATGCTTAAAATAAACACAAATTAAGAAGACCTCATAAAAACGTTTAGCAGGCCAAATGACTGCTCAAATTTAATAAAAACCAAAAAAAAAACTAATTATAATTGTTACTTGGCTTTCAAATCCTGTAAATAAAATTAAATTTAACCACTCAGGCGTTAAATCTTTTCACAAACAAAAATTTACACTTGACTTCAAAATGTTACAGTGACACCACAATTTTAAATAAAAATTTTAAATATTATTTTCCTATAACAAATACAAATTAAGAGGATGGTGGTTAATAAAAAAAAAAACCAAAAAGTTTTGCCTGCATTTAATATAATCTATTGGAGGGTGTTGCCGGGTTGAGTAGAGAAGAACAAAAAGAAAAAAGCTTTTAAGTGTTAATATGCTGATAATTAAAAATAATTCTGTAGCTAAAAGAGTGTGGCAAGAAGAATATTAGAGAAATTAACACATATGTTGAGATTTTTTTTTTTTTGGAACACACCCATGAAGAGAAACTAGAGTAAGGTTATACATACAGAACAATAGGTTGACATTTAAACTGTCATTTCAGTGACAAGTGTATTTATTCATGTGTACTGATTTCTCTACTTTAAATATAGACATCATCTTTTCCAAACTATTAGCTTTTTTTGACACACTTGCTGACAGCCAGTTTAAATGTCAGTTTGCAGAGACAATTTGAGTGACACTTCTCTATTTGCTGGTTATAAGAGATCTGCATTTATGTAAGTAAATATTTAATAATTTTAACAACTGTTAAGGTTTCTAAAATTACCTTTTTCTTGTTATTAAATGAATGTTAATTGGTTATGATCTCTTTTTATTATTTAATTTAAGTAAGGTTAAACCTGAAAATAAAGAAAACCCCTCATGTTTCTCTAAATATCAAAAAGTCCTTAAGGCTTGATTTTTTTTTTATTAAAACTAATATTAATGTCGTTATTGTTTTATTTAACTTTTCTAAATAGTGTCAATTTTCAAAAAAAAAAAAAAAATGTTCAACACACCAAAACAAACCCTTGTGTTTCTAACATTCATACATACATACATACATATGAGTAATTAGGGATGTTTAGATTATTTTAAAAGGAAAACATGTGACACCCCATATAAAAACCCATATTTTTTGTGCAAAAAATCTTTTGTGAAAAAAAAAACTGTCACATAAATTTTATTATCAATTCTTTAATAATTATTTTATTTGCTGTTGCTTCATTGTTATACTTTGCAACGTATAAAAAAATCCACGGGACTCAGCACCCAGGCCACTCATATGTGTGTGGCTTGTATTTCATATTTAATTTTTTTGTGGTAAAAGTAAAAATGTTCTTCTACTAATATTATTTATTACCTTAGTAAGGCATTAGTTACGTATAGAATTTGTGTTTGTGTGTGTGGTACCATGTTTTTATCTAAACATGACATTTGTAATTGTAAACTGATACTTTAGGTGTGTCTGTCTGTCGGCCTATTCGTTAGTCCTGCGAGTACTTGCCTATATCGTTATGTGTTTTTTTTAGTTGGATTTCTAAGGCATATGACACAATTATTTGTGTTTAGTGTAAATACAAAAAAAATGCCTTAAAAATGTTTAGATTTATATCGAAAATTGTTGTTAAATATGACTGTCAATGTTTCCTTTCTATAATTGCTTATAATTTTATACATATGGTGGTATTCTTTGTGTCAAACAAAAGGTGCGTTAGAGATCTACTTAGATAGGAGTGACATCCTTAAAGTTGTTGCATTTACTATCAATTCTAAATATATTAACACTTAAATTTGCTATTTATAGTAAATTTGCTATTCTCTAGTAAATATGATGTTCTGTAGTAAATTTGCTATTCTCCAGTAAATTTGTTATTCTCCAGTAAAGTTGTTATTCTCCTGTAAATATTATATTCTCTAATAAATTTGCTATTATCTAGTATTCTGTAGTGAACTTGCTGTTCTCTTGTAAATTTGTTATTATCCAGAAAAATTGATATTCTGTAGTAAATTTGTTATTCTTTAGTAAAATTACTATTCTCTAATAAATTTGCTATTCTCTAGTAAATATGCTATTCTGTAGTAGATATTCTGTAGTAAATTTTATAATATCTAGTAAATTTGCTATTCTCCAATTAATATGCTATTCTCTAGTAAATATGTTATTCTGTAGTAATATTCCGTAGTAGATATTCTACAGAATATTCTTAATAATCTGTAGTAAATTTGCTATTCTCCAATAAATATACTATTCTCTAGTAAATATGCTATTCTCTAGTAAATATGATATTATGTAGTAAATTTGCTATTCTCCAGTAAATTTGTTATTCTCCTGTAAATATTATATTCTCTAGTAAATTTGCTATTATCTAGTATTCTGTAGTGAACTTGCAAATTTGTTATTATCCAGTAAAATTAATATTTTGTAGTAAATTTGTTATTTTTTAGTAAATTTGTTATTCTCCAAAAAATATGCTATTCTCTAGTAAATATGCTATTCTGTAGTAATGTTTTGTAATGTGTTTCTACAGAATATTCTTAATAATCTGTAGTAAATTTGCTATTCTCTAATAAATATGCTATTCTCTAGTAAATATCATATTATGTAGTAAATTTGCTATTCTCCAGTAAATGTGTTATTCTCCTGTAAATATTATATTCTCTAGTAAATTTGCTATTATCTAGTATTCTGTAGTGAACTTGCAAATTTGTTATTATCCAGTAAAATTAATATTCTGTAGTAAATTTGTTATTCTTTAGTAAATTTGCTATTCTCCAATAAAAATGCTATTCTCTAGTAAATATGCTATTCTGCAGTAAATTTGCTATTCTTTAGTAAATTTGTTATTCTCTAATAAATTTGCTATTCTCCAGTAAATATTATATTCTCTAGTAAATTTGATATTCTCTATTATTCTCTAGTAAACTTGCTGTTCTCTGTTTCTATATTAAATTTTCTATTCTCTACTAGATTTGCTATTTAATAGCAATTTTAAGCGCAATCAACGAATTAAGAATCTCCCATAAACATGATTCCAAAATCAGTATAATTTAGCTTTCTTTCTACAAAACCATTGCAAACACAATTCAAAATCATTTGAACAATTGAATGCTTAAGAGTGTGTGTTTAAACTAATTTACATGTTAAAACACGTGTCATATGATTTAAAAATCTAATCCAAACAATTACCAAATCCTTTTTAAATGTCATAATAAAACAAATTTATTGGTTTACAAACAACACAGAATCACAAAAGTAAAACTTATGTTTTGCTATACACTATACCAACCCTGGCAAAATATAAATGATTTATCATTTTATTTTAAATATTTAAAAAAAAATAGTAAGTGCCAATGCAAAAAACCCGCCCGCATAAAAAGCCAAGAATATAACATTAATTGGTTTTAAAAAAATTGCCTTCTTTTTTTCTTGTCATGTAAAGAAAATGTTTAAATTACTTAAATGCTGCCTGGCCAACTTTAATTTTGTAATGATTTGCTCAACTAGATTATTAAACAGTCCTTCTCATATTGTCTGCACTGCTTAAGCTCTCTTGAGACCTTACAGTCCTTATTTTGTAATGAGAAATGATAAAAAAAAAATTTAATGAAAAAATTCACAATTTTTTTCTTAAGAAAATCATAAACAATAAATGCTAATAATGCATAAACAAATTTTGATGAAATTCAAGCTTTTTTTTTTTTGTTTGGAAAACATACAAGGGTGATAATAATTACACCAACATCATAAAGAGATTTCCACTTTGTAGCTTGTTTATTGTCCTTTGAGCCTGTTAAGCGGCAGTCATAATTACATGAGGGTGTCTAAGGAATTTTGAGTTGTAGCGAAAGAAAAGAATATTTCATTAGTTTTAATTTGAAATTGTGTGTTGCAAGAAAAAAAGTTTCAAATAATAAGACATGAATGAAACTGCTCAAATATTAAAATTATTTTTGTAGATATTTGTGTAATTTGTTTCTTCTTACAAATGATAAACATCATAATTTCTGGCCAGTTTTTTGTATGTTTTTTTTTTAAGAAATTTTCAAGGATTATTTGTTTATCCCGCTTCTTGTTTTGCTAATTATTATGCATTTTTAAAGATAAACATACACATTTTTGTACCGAGTTATTAGGGATTTGCTTTAAGTATAGATCTTAAGGAAAACATAATTAAAATTAGTAAAGATTAAAGTTGGAAACAGAAAAAAATATATGTAAACTAAAATATGGAAGATTTTATAAAACAACTCTTATAAAAAACATATTTAAGCAAAATTTTTAAGTTTAATTTAAGTTTTAAAACTCCTTATGCTCTTCTTGTTAATATTTGACTACGACTTGGCCATATCCTTTGGGAAGGATTAAGCTGCCAGACAGACAAACAAACAAACAAACTCCTCAACTACCACAATATGTGAAATATAAATGAAATGGGCTTTAAAGGATTACATTACAGTGACAAACATTTTGTAAGCCAATCTAAGCAACCAACATTACCATATTGTCTGCATATCTTTTGCACCAAAATGTGAGGCATTAGAAAATTTCTATTAATTTTAACTCTAACCATAATAACAGCTAAATTGTTAATCAAGTTGGATGAACAGTTTTACACAAGCTGAACCAGAAAAAGGGTTAGATTTGTAGATTTGTGGAAATGAGCAACCAACAAAGCCACCAACCAACCAACCAACCAACCAACCACCATTTTTAGGAAATAAAGACAGTTTGCTCGTTAGTTAAATATTTTAAATTCAATATTGACAATTACTTAAGCAAGTGTAATCGTTTCAGGCATCAAACTGACAATTATATGTCAAGTCATAATCAAATTTAAAGATCTACAAACAAACAGTGTTTTGTGCTGCCTCTTAATGGTAACAATAAAAATTTAATAAAACACCCCAGCTGGGTTTACTACTTTAATCCTTGAAAATCATACGAAAAAAACAGAAAAGGATTAAATATATATTTTAAAATTATTTTTCGGCAGCCAAAAAGAGAAGTGGTACAAACAAATATTTATGAATTTCTGCAAGAAATTTCTTGACATGTGTGTAATAGATGGAAATGGTGATGATGGTATGACGGGTATCACACACATCACTTGTACCCATCATGCTCATTTCAACATTCGTGGTGTAGCTCGGCTTTTAAACATTTTAAAACATGTTGCATCGTTAAAGTTTATTATTATGGTTTTTTTTTTTTTTTTTTTTTATTTTTTTGGCAGGAGATTTACAATTGTGACAATTTATTTTTCAGTTCTTTTTTTCCAGTTTACCACAGTTAAAACATTTTGCGTGAGCTTTTAAAACATGCACGCAGTCACAGTGTGTGAGTTTGTAATTATGAGTACACATATGCACGAGAATGAGTACAATTCCGGCGGATTTTTGCATATTTAACAGCAAGATCATAAAATCTTATGTTTATTTCCTTTTTGACAAATACATTTACATACTCGTATAGTATATGTATGTCTATTCGCTCTCCCTCTCTTTGTTATTAAAACGCATCATTCTCTTATTTGCACGCACGTTTATGCACTTTTTTCCACATACCTTTCTTTCGGGGAGTACTGCTGTTCAGTTCATTTGCGTATTTACAGGAGTTGGTTTTGCGTTATTTTTATTATTTTATATGATGTCGAAATATGTGAATGCGTTAAACTTATTTAATCTTTTTGATGGTTTTTGTTATAAAATTTTATGATTTTGATTGTTATACCGAGTATAACAGAGGCTGGGGGTTTGGATGCTAGCAGTAAATTACACCATGTGTGCAAATATTAAAAAAAAATTAATTACTCTGCAGTTAGAAAATGGCTAAGTATATGTAGTTATATAAAATTACAGTGTTAAAAATTACGCAAATTGTCACAGAACTCTGCTATTCTCTAGTAAATTTGCAATTCGCCAGTAAATTTATCTAGTAAATTTCTATTCTGCAGTAAATTTTCTATTCCGTAGTAAATTTGGTATTCCCTAGTAAATTTCCCAGTCTATAGTAAATTTGCTGTTCCCTAGTAAATTTGCTATTCTCTAGTAAATATGCTGTTTTGTAGTAAATTTGGTATTCTCTTATATATTTACTATACTCTAGTAAATTTCCCAGTGTATAGTAAATTTGCTATTCTCTAGTAAATATGCTATTATGTAGTAAATATGCTATTTTGTAGTAAATTTGGTATTCTCTAATATATTTACTATTCTCTAGTAAATTTCCCAGTCTATAGTAAATTTGCTATTCTCTAGTAAATATGCTATTCTGTAGAAAATTTGGTATTCTCTAATATATTTACTATTCTATAGTAAATTTGGTATTATGTAGTGTATTTACTATTCTCTAGTAAATTTGCTATTATATCCTCTAGTAAATAGCCCAGTATATAGTAAATTTACTATCCTCTAGTATATTTGCTACTCTCTAGCAAATTTGCAATTCTGTAGTAAATTGTAATTTAATCTTAATTTATCTTTCTAATATTCTTTAAGTTTTTCTAATCAAACCCCAATTTCTAACTTAAAGCTTTTCTCTAACTTTGACGATTTTAAATTATTAATATATTCTTTTGACAAAAACAGGATAATTTATGATTATTTTTTGCAAAGACACACAACTGCACCAAAAAAAAAATCATGAATTGAAATTGTCACTTGTTAGCTGAAAAACCATAAATCATCAACGTAAAAAGCCAAAAAAAAAAAATTTTAAAGTCAGTTGAAACCAAAAACAAGTTAGAAATACAATATAAATCTATTATAACCGAACAAGACTACGAGTACATGTGTAGAAAGACGTCACATATGACTATAAGAAAACCATGAATCATTTTGTTTGTTGTTGTTGTTGCTTTTCTGTATATAAGCTAAGGATCCTTGGCAGGACTTTGCAAAACACCAACATACAACGCAGAAATTGAGTGCAACAAACTGTGATTAACAGCGATGTAACAAGCTGACAAATGCGTTATGTTTTGCTTGTTGGCTGGCAAGGCAAGGAATTTGAAAATATTAAAATTGTAAATTTTATTTATATTTTTGTTGTTGGGAAAACGATACAGGATTAACTTTTCAAAAATACAATGAAAATAGAATCAATGTAGAAGATATTTATTTGAAATTTTAAATTACATATATACATAGGTAGGTATGTAAGTAAACTTGTCTATGTAGAGTAGTTGATTTCCGTTTCCGCTTTTTAAAGAAATTTCAAGAAAAATTACAATAGTACAACTAAGCAGCTACCTACAACTTGACTATATAGGATTTTTAAAGATATTTGTAGCATTAGTTCTTCTTTAAGCAAGACATTATGCAGAGATTGTAGCAAAAAACTTTACAGAATTGAGCAATTATAATTTGTTATTTAAAATACAATGTCTGATTATCTACACATTTTGATGCAGTGAATTGTAAAGTTGCTATAGGGTGCATCAACTGTGTTTTAACCCTTCTCTTTTTTGCAGTTACTTAACTTTAAATAAATCTTTTTCTCCAAAAGCTGACACACGAACTTGTTGATTTATGGCATTTTTTCCACAACCACAAAACTTTAAACAAACAGCAAATATGTTTAGAGCGCAAATAAAGCAAATTAAAAGTGGTACATTCATATGCAAAGTGTAACTTCAAAACCTTTATAATCCTATAAGTTCACTAATACAGACCAGCGGAAGGAAGTTACATATTCGTTTAAACGGAAGCATATGCAAAACACACGTTACCTTTTGATTTGTTACCAAATAAACTCTTTGTGTAATTCTTACTTTTAATGCGAAATGAATGTGATGTTACATATCTCGGAAAATCTTACATTCTTATTATAGATGAGATTTAGCTTCAACACTTGATGACTTCATTTCCAATAAAACCCTTTCTTCTGTGATCTAAAATGCAATTATTTAACAATTTTCATAAATTACATTACCAGCATTTCATTTTTTTTTATTATGACAAGCTTAAAAGAAAAAAACGCGTGCCATTTTTTTCAATTTTACACAAACGTACCCTTTTTTTGTAGTTAAAAACCAAAAACACCGGGTTTCATAAAGTACCATAACAATTTCCTTAATGTGATCAACTGTATTTTTTGTGAAATATGATACACATTTAACATCAACCACATTTTCTCTAACACATGTGTATGTATTTATAAATATTCATAAGTGCTAAATGAAAAACAAAAAGAAAATATTTATTGATATTGAAAACTACCATTACAAAGGACTAAAATCAAAATGTACACAGTAAATCCTTTTATATTTTATTCTAGGCTTCACTTCATGCCTCATTAGTAGCAGCTCAGCAACAGACAAATAAAATTGCAAAAAAAAAAAAAAAAGGGTACAATTTTTTTTCGATTTTTTCTTTATGTTTTTTTAAGGCAAAAAAAATTATTTAAAAACTACCAAAAATGTTGGAATTTTTATGCCTCATAAATAAAATTTATTCGTGGCAATTGTTTAGTAGTTTCTGTGTTGACTTTCTTTTCATTGTTCTTTCCTTTGTTGGGGGTTTTTGGTATTTTTAATGTATTTATTTCAATTTAATACATGAACTTGTTAAACTCATTAGGTCATATTGTTTATTTTTTAACCCTTAAAAATTTGTTTCTGTAAAGAATATAAAATTTAGTGTGTTTTTTTTTGAGGAAAAAGTTAACAAGTTAATTCGTTATGCCTTTTCATTACATTCACTTGAAATAGTTGCATAGTTGACCATTAGCAACGGGCACTTCTGTGGGTCCATTATGGATTTACAAGCAACCCTTTATTTAACTGTTTAGTGGCTGCTATGAAATAGTTTACGATGTGTGTTTTTTATGTAGCTGACTATAACAGCTAACTAATGGACCATGAGAAAACTATTTATGATTTGGTTAACAAAAATTTTTGGCAGATTTTGATTTCAAAAATTTATGCTTTTGATGAAGAGACAACAAAATAGAATTTGAGGAGGATATTCAGTTTTCCCACAAATAGAAAATTATGGAAGATTTTTTTTAGTAGCAAACTTCTCGAAAGTTTCCTCTAAATAACAAACTTGTAGAAAAAGCCTATTCCTCAAAAATTTTCATTAAACTTTTATTAATAGCAAACTTCTAGAAAGTCTCCTCTGAATGGCAACGTTTTCAAATGTCTCTTCGAAATAGCAAACTTCTCTAAAGATTCTTATAAACAGCACACTTCTCAAAAGTTTCCTATAAATAGCAAACTTCTCGGAGAATTACTTTAAATTACAAACTTTATATAAGTATTCTCTAAATAGCAAACTTCTAGGAACTTTCCTATAAAAATAGCAATCTTCTCAAAAGTTTTCTATAAAAAGCCAACTTCCCAAAAATTTCCTTTAAATAAAATTTTTCTCAAAAGTTTAGCAAACTTCTCGAACGTTTCTTATAAAACGCCAACTTCCCCTAGAATTCCCTTTAAATAACATTTTCCTCAGAAGTTTCCTCTTAATAGAAAACTTCTCGAAAGATTCTTCTAAATAACAAACTTCTCGAAAAAGCCTATTCCTCAAAAATGTTCTTTAAATAATAATCTTCTTAAATAGCAAACTTATATAAAGATTCCCCTCAAATGCAAAAATCATATACGAGTAAAAAGCCAACTTCCCCAAGAATTCCCTTTAAATAACATTTTTCTCAGAAGTTTCCTCTTAATAGAAAACTTCTCGAAAGATTCTTCTAAATAACAAACTTCTCGAAAAAGCATATTCCTCAAAAATGTTCTTTAAATATTAATCTTCTTAAATAGCAAACTTATATAAAGATTCCCCTCAAATGCAAAAATCATATACGAGTAAAAAGCCAACTTCCCCAAGAATTTCCTTTAAATAAGATTTTTCTTAAAAGTTTCCTCTAAATAGCAAACTTCTCGAATGTTTCCTCTAAATAGCAAACTTCTCGGCCGTTGTATTTCTCGAAGTAAATTTTTTTTAAAGACTCCTCAAAATAGCAAACTTCTCTATAGATTCATAAAAATAGCAAACTTCTCGAGAGTTTCTTATAAAACGCCAACTTCCCCAAGAATTCCCTTTAAATAACATTTTGCTCAAAAGTTTCCTCTAAATAGAAAACTTTTCGAAAGTTTCCTCTAAATAGCAAACTTCTCGGAAATTATCTTTCAAAAGCAAGCTTAACAAAAGTTTCCTATAAACAGCCAATTTCCCAAAAATTTCCTATAAATAGCAAATTTCGAAAGTATTTCTATCAAATTCCTAGAAAATGTCCGAGGATAATTTACACATAAACTGAAATTTCTATATAGGAACTACAAAAAACCACAAACTCCTTTAACCTCCCCCTTGTTTAAAATCAAAAAGACAATCAAAAACAGTAATAACACTCCCCTTACACTTAGCATCATCATCATTCGACACAGTTTTTTTTTCCCAGCAAGAAAACTTTAAAATGCTCAAGTTTCCAATGGAGCAGGGGTAATAGCTTTCAAACAATAAATGTCCGCAAAAACCATTGACACGGCAGCCAACAAATATTTGAATGACTAGAATGATTAGAGTAAGAGAAAACCTGCACAAAAGGACTATTTATATATGTGTATGTATATGTATGTATGTATAAATTAGAATGTTGTAAATATAAAATGTACGCAAATATAACGATAAGTCATTACAAATGTAGACACGTAGCTAAAGCACCCCATGTGCCCCCAAACATATTCGGCGAATGAATGTAGGCAAACAATGGTCAGGCGGGAAATTACTAAAACTGTAAGCATCAATGATTTGCGCGTCATACCAATTTTGATTTTACAAACGAGTGCTGTTGGAAAATTATGAAAATTAATTTGAAGCCAATGTATGTTTTATAATTTCCAAGAATATTAATTTAAAAACACAGCTACAAGAAAATTATGAAAAAAATTGTTGGAAAATTTCTATTTGCAACAAACTTTCTTTATACTGAAGCAACATAATTTCTCAGCCACACTCTTTTTAGAAAGTTTAAAAGCTGCTGCATTAAGTACAGCTTTTTCCTTTTGGTTAGTTTTTTTCTGAGTGTAGCAGCAAAACATCTAATTTGAATCTTGGCTTCTATACATATGATGAACATGTGTAAATAGTGTCCTTTTCCTAAGGAGCCGGGGCCAAAGCGAATAATTTGTCCTTTGTTTATTTCAAATGGCAAGAGTAACTGAGGGGTGCTTTTGTTATATGCAAGTCTATATGGTAATGATCAAAAAATGGCCTTCAGAGACTATTTACCAAGTAGACTTGAATTTAAACATTATATTTCTGGAATTGTTGAGCAGTATGTGGTGTTTTTTTGGTTGAAGTTGTTTTCAAAGAGTGCTTGTACAATAATACGAGTGCTTGGGCTGTGTTGTGTTGTGTCTTCATTGTTTGAAATGAGTGGCATACAAACAATAAATAAAATTAAAATGATGCAAACAATGGTTTTCAGCCAAAATAAAAATCCAAGTGTTAAGCATAAAAAAAGGAATTTTTTTGTAACACATAACCAAGTATTTTGTTTTTTTGTTATCTTGTGTTGCTGCAATGGTAATAGAACACGTAATGACCTTAAATGTGTAATGGCCAGTACAAAAATGTGAACTCATACTTGCTCACAAATAAAACAATACCTAAATTGAAAAAGAAATTGTTTGTAACACAGCAAAACGAGTTCATTATTTTGTACCCTTTCATGTTGTCAACAAAAAAAAAAGAAACATTAAGGCTGGGAGAACATTTTTCAGTTTAAGAGAAAAAGAAAATCGCGTTTTTTATTATTTACTTGCAAAAATATTTTGTTCGACATCCGTTTCAATATAAGTATATTTGTGTTTTTATTTATTTATTTTTTTTTTTAATTTTTGCACATGAAGCGTATCCTTTTTTAATTAAAATGTTGACAGGCTGACTGTCTGAATTTGAATAGCAAGTCACTCATTTGTACAACTCATTCCATTAAGGAAAAACGAAAAACTTATGAGTGAAAAAAAGTTTAAAAAAATTGACTATAATTTCGCGTCTGTTCTGTCAATAAATGTGACTGCATGCACGGCTTCTACTTTCACAGTAAAGTGAGTTTTTTTATATATTTATGTATGTATGTATGTTACTAAAGGTTTCCAGGATATTTTCTATGCTTTTGTTTTTTCTCTTTGCAACATTATTTTGTTTTAATAAAGAATTCTGTAGTTTTTACATTATTTTTATTAAATATTTTTTTCCTTCTGGTTTTCATTACAAATTTACCAATGAAAGAATTTTTAGCTTAAGGAGATTTGCACAAAATAAATTTGAATTGTTTTTTAAACAATTTTCCAACATGTACAATAAACGCTGACATACATGAATTTCAATATAAAATATGCAGGCCCGCATTTTGATCCATAACTTCTAATGATGCTTGTAACTTTTCACAAATTCACTTTTACAAAATTTCCTATAAATAGCAAAATTTACAAATTTAAGAAAAATGTCTCATAAAAAGTAAATTTTTAAAAATTTTCTACAAAATTAATGAAAATTTCTAATAAATATAAAATTTTACACATTTAACGAAAATTTCCAATAAATAGCATATTTTTATAAATTTCCTACAAATAGCAAATTTTACAAATTTAAGCAAAATTTCAAATAAGTAACAAATTTAACGAAAATTTCCCATAAATAGCAAATTTTTAAAAATTTCCTACAAATAGCAAATTTAAGTAAAATTTGAAATAAGTAGCAAATTTTACAAATTTAAGAAAAATTTCTCATAAATAGTAAACTTTTAAAAATTTTCTACAAATAGCTAATTTTGCAAATTTAAGTAAAATTTTTTACAAATATGTATAAGGAAATTTTTCAATAAATATCAAATTTTTAAAAATTTCCTACAAATAGCAAATTTAAGTAAAATTTGAAATAAGTAGCAAATTTTACAAATTTAATGAAAATTTCCAATAAATAGCAAATTTCACAAATTTAAGAAAAATTTTCCATAAATAGCAAATTTTTTAAAATTTCCTACAAATAGCAAATTTTACAAATTTAAGTAAAATTTTAAATAAGTAGCAAATTTTACAAATTTAATGAAAATTTCCAATAAATAGCAAATTTTACAAATTTAAGAAGAATTTCTTATAAATAGCTAATTTTTAAAAATTTCATAAATAGCAAATTTTGCAAATTTAAGTAAAATTTCTAATATGTAGCAAATTTTACAAATATGTATAAGGAAATTTTTCAATAAATAGCAAATTTTACAAATTTAAGTAAAATTTGAAATAAGTAGCAAATTTTACAAATGTAATGAAAATTTCCAATAAATAGCAAATTTTACAAATTTAAGAAGAATTTTCCATAAATAGCAAATTTTTTAAAATTTCCTACAAATAGCAAATTTTACAAATTTAAGTAAAATTTTAAATAAGTAGCAAATTTTACAAATTTAATGAAAATTTCCAATAAATAACAAATTTCACAAATTTAAGAAAAATGTTCTATAAATAGCAAATTGTTTAAAATTTTTCAATAAATAGCAAATTTTTAAAAATTTCCTACAAATAGCAAATTTTGCAAATTTAAGTAAAATTTCTAATAAGTAGCAAATTTTACAAATATGTATAAGGAAATTTTTCAATAAATAGCAAATTTTACAAATTTAAGTAAAATTTGAAATAAGTAGCAAATTTTACAAATTTAATGAAAATTTCCAATAAATAGCAAATTTTACAAATTTAAAAAGAATTTCTCATAAATAGCTAATTTTTAAAAATTTCCTAAATAGCAAATTTTGCAAATTTAAGTAAAATTTCTAATAAGTAGCAAATTTTACAAATCTAAGAAAAATTTTCCATAAATAGAATTGTAACTTCCTTTAAAATGTGCAGTGCTCCTGTTACATTTATTAATTTACTATTTCTACAGCCTTTAAAATAATTTCAATTTATTATACAAAACCTGACACATGATGTCCACTCACTCAAAACCTTTGCAAACAAATAGTTATCAACAAATTCTCTATGGTCATGGCTGCTGTATAATATTAGTACTGCTACTTACTCATATATCACTTGCCGAGTGTATAAAACTAATTAAAATACCATCAATGTAAGTTTTCCTAAAAACAAATGCGTTTCTCTAAAATTGCAATAGAAAAAATCAACCAAAATGTTTTAATACACTTATTTAAACCACTCATTCGTGTGTGCCTCATTCAGTCAGTCAATCACACTGTAGTAAAACAGATTTATTCGCATAAAATTGTCAAATAGAGAACAATTTAAATGTGAGGTATTTTTACAGCAGTAGTATGCACTACACTTTGAAGCTAATTTGATATTGTTACAGCATATGTAACAAATAAAAGTGTTGAGTTTTAGAAATAGGTTATTTCAAGTCTATTGCGGACAGTGTATGAAATTGAATTAAGTAAAACCTTGCTTCTAAGAGCCACTAGTAATTGACTATAATATACTAGAAGACATACTCTTTCATGGGGCCTCTATAAGGTCAAAGTTCAATTACTAAATTCTATTATATTTTATCTGAAGCCATTCAAAGTCTAGTTAAAATCACACTATTCACATACAATAATGCTAATTTTTCTATAACTTTTAAAATTTAAATTTAACTAAAGTGTTACAAATAGTCGTTATGGCCACTAATTTCTAATTTATCTCCCATTTTCGACATTCGTTGGCCAAAACTTGTCAAGAATTACAATCTGTTTTCGCGGATTTTGAGGTTTTCAGCCATATTAAAGCACAAAGTGAGATGATTTAACTCCCCCTAGCCACCGCTCTAAAACCATTCATTCATTCCATATGATCCCTATAAACCTGTCATCTAAAAATACTGTTAACAAACTGTGATTTATGCCCATTTTGTAGCAAAAGCTTTTAAATGTAACGCAATTGTATGAATTGTAGAAAAGTACGCGTAGAGACAGAAATGGCAAACAAACAAAAAACATGTATAAATTTCACGTTTATATGACTCCCCCGTTAATTTGGGGCTTAAACTAAATTTTATTCGGCAATTGGTATTGGTTGTGTGTGTTTTTTTTTATTCTCATTTTTACGCGAGACTTTTAAACAGTCGCAGTTTGTCATATAAATCTTTGTAACTACATAAATCTTGTGTTTAAATCGCTTATTTAGCAACAAATCAAAATGGAATTGCATTGATTTTTAGAAAGCTTTTCTTTTACAATACAAATGGACAGTTTTATTGGTTGCAAATCTGGCCAGAAAAAACAGTAACAAATTTTATTTAAAGTAACATTTACAAACTTTACAGAATTAAACACCTTTTGAAATCCTTTCATCATAGCTTCCGTTTTTAAACCGCTTTGAATTTAATTTTCCTGGATAATTACATTTTCATTTGCAATCTACAATAGTACAAACTTTAGAACTTTTTAATTGATTTGAATTAATAAAAGAATCGTAAACCATTGTATTGAAAGGACGTGTCGTGTGTGCTTACATACATGTTTCTTGTTAGTATGAAACAGCAGTTTCTTTTAAAACTTTTGCTAAGAAAAACTAATTGAATTATGCCAAACAGGATAATGAAATATTTATTTATTTTTAAGTTTTTTTTTTTCTTTTTTTCAAGTCTTTGTATTATAATATTATTTCTTTTAACATAAATAAATGAAACTTTTAAAAGAATTTCTTAAAAAAAAAAACACATAAAAATGTAAAAAAAATATCCTGTTTTTCAAAATAACGTGTTGCTTTCAAATTTACCACTTCCGTTTCCTTTGTTGGTAATGAAAAAGTTTTTGTAATGTTTTTCTATGTACTTCGAAATTTCCATAATAATAGAATGAAAAACTTTAAAAAAAACTTGACAACAAAACTGATTTTATTTTCAACACAAATTAAGTTAAACACATTATTGCTGAAACTACAGCCAAAGTATTAATTCATATCAATAGTCACATGTTGTCATCTTAAAACTAAAACTTTTACTGAATACTACTTTATTTAAAATTACTTCATCGAATAGTTGCAGTATGTACAGAATTATGAAACGAAATAAAATTCTATTTCTTTATTTTTATCAATCGAAATTTTCTCCATAAAATTGTGAGCTGGTTTTATTATTTTTTAGCAAATGTGTAAAACTTAATAACTACTCATATCTATTTCTTGAAAATGAGACATTTTAATATGAGTTTTATGAACCCAGATGGGGAAAGGAGGGCTGTGCTAAAAATTAATAGTTTCAAAGCCAAATAAATTTTCTTTTATAAGAAAATATGCTCCCAACTTTAAATAATAATTTAACACAAACAGAGCAATTATTTTAAATAAACCTTGCTTCCAAAACAGGACAATTATTTTAAACAAGCTTCTTTACTCTGACACAAAGAAAATTTTCTAAAAAAAAAAAACTTAACTCTGACAGAGATCTAATTTTCTAAAGGAACTTTACTCTAGCAGACGGCAAAATTTCAAAGGATCTTTGTGCTGGGGTACTATTTTAGGTACTTTTCTACACAAGAGCTATTTATTATTGGTAAGCACTTTTTGTAAAAGTACTTTTTTTATTTTTCTACTATTTTTCATTTTTGGCACTTTTGTAATTTGGTACAATTTTTCGTTTTAGAAACTTATTTTTTGGTACTTTTCTAATTGGTACTTTTTTAAATTAGAAAAATGTATGTTTATTAAGTATAAAGTAACTTTATAGACGCTCTTCGCAATAAGCTGCCAGTTTAAGTACTTTGGTACAATTATAATTATTTAATACTTTTTTATTATGACAAAAAATAAATTCTTTTTTGGTACTTTGCAAGATAATTTTAAACATTTTCCCCCTTATTCAGAAAAACTTACAACAGGTTTATAAAACAAATTTCCATACAAAATTTGTTGTAAAAAGCTCTTATAAACCTGTTGTAAGTTTTATGAATAAGGGCATTTATGTTTTGAATGCTGAAATAAATTTAAAACGGTTTAAACTTTAAACACATTTTGAATATGGTACTATTACAAATTTGTTGGTACTTTTTTTTAAATACTGCGTTACTTTTATTATAAAGACCACAAATATTGAATTTTCAGTATATGTTCATTTATAGAGCAACTTACTAAATAGTTTTTATGTTTTGGTACTGTTTTAATTAGTAGGTGTTTTCTAAATAGCTTTTAAAAGTAATGTTTATTAAAAGCAGAGACGTCATTTAAACACTTTTTTTTTGATAAGGTACTATTAAAAATTTTTGGAACTTTTTTTAAATACTTTAATACTTTTTTTTTAATGTTTATTTACTATATATTTAGAACAAAAATTACAAACTCCAAATAAACAAAAAGTATCTTGATATTTTTTTTATATACAAAGTCTCAATACTTTAGTACTTTTCATAATATAGACAAAAAATTTAATTTTAAGTACTTTTTGGCAAAAATGCTAACCATCATGGATAGTAAAAAAATGTTTGTAGATGGTACTTTTTAGAACTCGCTTTGGTACTTTTCTAAATTAACTCAAAAGTTATTTTTATTGAGAGAACTCAATACTTTTTAACTTTTTTATCACTATTTTGATACGTTTTAATACTATTTGTCTTGGGTTTCAATACTGTTTCAAAGACAAAAAATATTGGAATTTCATACACTTTTTGTGGTGTACTTTTTTGAAAAAGGCTAAAATGGCAAACAGTCTTTATATTTCGTTTATATTATGAGTCCTTAACACACCACCTTCCAGCATGAAAATCATATAAAAACATCTTTTGAACATGACTAAGTACCCACATACTAAAACCAACAAACAGACTGACCACTTCTGTCTTAAGTCTCCTTTTAATATTCCTAGACACTCTCGCACAAGAACACACAAACACATAAATACTATATGGATATAGTTTTTATGTTTTATTTACTTTGGCTTAGCAAAACAGAAAAGTAGCATTCCTTTGAATGTCCTGCATTATAATTCAACAATTCTAACACACAGGATATAATTCACAATTCGCTAGTTTTACGACATGCTTCCGCACATACATACGTTAAATATTATTTGATTTTTTACGACAATGAGAGAATATTTATACAGCAACAATAAAAAAACACACAACTACAACATCAATTTAATATTAAAAAAAAGCAAGTAAAAAGCAAAAATTACTAAAAGACAAGCCCCCCTCATCAGTGATGACAGTGGCGAGGTACGTTGCTTGCTTGCTTAGTTGGTTGTTGTTGTTGATGATGATGTGATGACCATTGTCCTTTACAAACAGGAATCAATATTATGTTTTTATTATTATTCTCGTATTTTTATTATATTATATCAAATATAACACTTACAGGTTTCATTGCTATTCTATTATATTCTATTTCTTTTCAGTACTTTTTACCATTTCATTAAGGGTGGACACTGGTTTGTTAAATTTTATTTCCCTTTACTGTCGAGTGTTTGATGTAGGCTTACGTCACTTTAATTTTTTATGAGATTTAGATTGAACAGTAGAAAACTCTCCTCATGTTAGAAGTACTTAACAATTTTATTTAACAACAATAGATGTAAGATGAATCAAAATTTTATTTTGAAGTAATATAGTTTAACAATAACAGATAATTTTATAGGTTGCTGGCTGTTTTTTAAGGGCTTTAGTAGAGTATTTAACCTAATATCTTTTTTATGGAAGGGATTTATTGTCAACTAAAATTGACCATACTGTAGGAGAGATTTTAAATAGATTATAAAATGACAAAAATGTTTAAGAAAAATTTTGTTGAAATATTTACAATATTTTTCCTTTACAGGACATCAAATATCCAGTAATTTAAAAAAAAATCAAAATTATATTTATATATACAATCTAAGCAAAGACCTGCTAAGGTCCTTTTTTAGAAAACTTAAAAAAAAATCAAAATTTATAAATGGATTTATCTTTACTTAACTTTGAATTAAAATTTTTAATGCAATTTCATTTTAAATTTTTTTACTAACGCTGATTTATCACAATAGTTTTAGCCCTTATTCAGAAAAACTTACAACAGGTTTATAAAACAAATTTCCATAAACCTCTTTTAAACCTGTTGTAAGTTTTATGAATAAGGGCATAATGTTTACAGGACGTTGATTTTCAAGGAGATATCAAAAATATAAAAATTTCTTGAGACATTTTTAGTTTAAGATCTTTCCTTTTTAAAATTCATTTTAAAACCTATATTTCATTTAAATTAAAGCAGTTTAAAATAACTATAACAAAATAAAACGTAATAATAAACTGTTCGTAATGTTTCATTATGAAGACCATGTTTCTTTACAACTAATATTTCTAATGGCTTTTATTACCTACGATTCTAACACATACTTCAATGATTTAATGTATTTATTGCAAACCTAAAACAAGTTAATTCAATTTCGTTAAATAAATTCTACCAAAAAATAAACCCATAAAAAGTGCCATAAATCTCCAATCATGATTAATCTGAAAATATATTATGCTGCAACTCTTTCTGCTAAATGAAACAACGTAGTTTTTCTTCATTTTTTATGCCAGCTAATACTTTAATCATGTAATTTATGTTTAGTTTCGGGAATGATGCAAATACTGATCAGATTATTAAACTTTATTAGAGTTGGTTGGTTCCTTTGTTACTTCTTAGCATTGTTGTGCTAGATGTGCTTTTAACGAGTAGTAAATGGTTTAATAAGTGGTCATTGAAGTATTCGTTGATGTGTTTAACTGCCTAAAGAAAAGCCACATGTGTTTAAGTATCCTTTTAGGCAAGTGGTCAATATCCGTTGAAGCGAAAAAAGGGTTAAACATTTTCATTTATAACACATTAAATGCAGGCTTAAGAAAATACGAAATATATTGAATATAGTTTCCTAAATCAGCAGTGAATAATTGAATATTATAATCAAATGTAATGGAAATAGTCTGGTTAAAGGAGTCAATGTAAACGTAAAGATTCAATTAAAATTTTCTGAAAACTTTACATTTTTTTTAAATTTTGTTGGTCGGATTAATTTTTATCTAATTTCTAAACCTACGGCAAGCAGAATTCTGTAATAATTTAAACACAATTAAAATTTTTGGAAAATTTTGAATTTTAAAAAATTTTTCTTGATATCCTTTTTTTCTAAAAAATTGTGTAAAATTTATTTTTTCTCTAAAATAAATAATTCAATGAAAATCTTGTTTCAGAAATTCGAAAAATTTATTTAAATATTAATTTACAAAAAAAAAAAGGAAGCTCTTTTTAGTAAAAAACAATGCCTAAATTCCAAGTTGTCTTAAACACATCTATACCACCAGGTCGATTTGGCTGGTATGCAATAGAGAACAGCTTAAGAGCATGTAAATTATTATAGCTGAATCTCGGTAAGTTATCTGTGGTACTATAAAAGTAAGCGTGATTTACACACACAAAATTTAAATTATATAAACTTAGTTAAATATAACTTAACAAATGCCTTAAATAATTTTAACTCATTTGTAGAAAACTTCTTTACTTTAATTTATTTACTTGTCACTAACTTTAAGTCAATCTATTAGCCCTCTTTTCCCCTACTTCTTTTACTCAGCACTTTATCAACAATCTTCATATTGTGTTATCCTTGTTGTTTCACTCTCTCAATGTAGTTATTTGTTTAAGACACAATTAGTTGGCTTTAGTTATTTGTTTTCTGATTATGAAGCGTTAAGAAAACTGTCAACATTTTCTTAAGACACAGCCGCACACGAACACGCACACACACACACACAATAAATTTATTGAAAAACTTTTCTTAACATCCTTTCACACATCCTTTTGATTTTTATTTTTATTTGTAAATTGATGCTAGACTCTTTTCCTCAACTACTACTACTTCTTTCACCATCTTCCATACTACTTAAGTAAATAAGACTTGTTAACTCTGGGTGTGCAAGGCTTATCTTGGAGTTTTGTCATTTGAAATGAAAAATGCCAAGATACTTAACTTGTAAGACATCCTGCTGTTGTTATCCTTTTAGAGATGCTTTACAACATGTTTGTAGTTTTAGTTGTAGTCATCGTCACGCACAAAAGGATTTCGAAAAAAAAGTACAAAAAGAATCTGTTATCCTTTTACGCCTTACGGTGTGTTAATGATTTTTTCTGTTTTGGTTTAGCAAACAGGAATGTTTAGGAGGCACAATCTCAAATGAAAATCTTGGCTAATTACGAAAACGTAAAATAACAAAATGAAAAGGGAAAACCGCCAAAGCAAAGTTTATGGAAGATGTTTTCTATTGTGGCACAAAAAAGACTTAAATGATTTGTAAAATATGTCTGAGGAATTAAAGCAATTTCCAACTTAATAAAGAATTTTATTAAACATCTTAAATACACTTTGGCTGCTAGTTAACCAAACAAACTCAGGACCATTGTGTCAATAATGAAGCACACATGACCATTTTAATTTTCTTCTCGAACCACTAATTGCGTGCCAAAATGTAATTTACAGGATAACATCACAATTATTGTCTAAGATCTGGCAGAATAGTAAAGCAAATAAACTCTTAAGCAAACACTTAAACAAAACAAGGACAACGATGACCATTTTAATTTTAATTGAACAGGCAGGCTCTCTTTTATCAACAAAGGGTTAATTCAAAACCCAAGATGGCAAAACCAGCAATCTATACAAAAATGTTAAGCCTTTTTGGGTGTTATTTTGCTAGAAAAAAGAAAATAAAATAAAAACAAAAACTTTTAGTTTTATTTGAAATTATAAACAAAAAGTTTGTGAGTTTTGGGAAAGAGTAACAACTACAAGGGCTTGATAATGATTTTTTGCTTTTGTTTAAGCATAAAATGTGTTGACATTGATAAATTATTTTGCATTTAGTATGGCGTGATTTATCGCGCATCAAATGACACATTGACACGTGTCCTGTTAAGTTAAACTTTGGCTATTTTTAATTAAATGCAAATAAAAATGACCAATTGCCGCAAGCAGCTAAAATGCTTTAACAATTTTTGTTTTGTCATATTGCACTGGAAATAAGGGAGTTTATAAATTTAAATATATAATTAATTCTCTTTAAACTTAAATTTCGATTTAAATGAAAATGAAAATGTCCTTTTTTATTGTTAAAAAAAAAAAACAAAAAAACTTAACTTTTGTTACAAACTTTTGCTATTTGTTTGTCTCATTGAGACGGAAGTCAACCTCGAAGATGTCTTTCTTCGATTTTGTATTGTTTTGCTTTAGTTTTCCAGTTCGTTTAATGCTTCGTTGCATTTTGGGAACGTTAAATCGCATGAAGAGAAATTGTTTAACGAAACTAGACAGTAAATTAATTGTTGAGTAATTGAAATTTTATTTATATTAGTTTCCGTTCGTTTTTTTTTTTATTCAAGTAAAATATAATCAACCGTAAGAGACTATTGTCGGCTTAAAAGACAACTTTTATTTGTATCCTGTGGTGTAAAAGATTTGTTTATCTTCTTGTTTGTTTTTAGCAAGATGGTCGAAATGATAGAGAAAATTCTTACAAAGTTTTCGAGATTGAATACGGTATGAGTAGCTTCTTTGTATAAAGAAAGTTTTGTGTAAAAAGCATGTTGGATTTAAAGCTGAATTGAATATGAACTTCTTATGTACAGAACTAGGTTTGTTTATAGTCCAAATTTGGCTTCAATAGAATAGTATTTATACGGTCAACATTTAATTTCAATATATTTAATAGTAAATCTTTATACAGTACATATTTTTGCAGGCCTTAAATGCACATTTAGTTTCAAACGATATTATGCAGTCCATATTTAGCATTAATCACAGATCAAACAGTAGGTCTTTATACAGTCATTATAAAGTCCCAATCATAGGTCTTACAGTCCTTAAAAAGTTCCAGTTCCAGGTATTTATACAGTACCAATCGGAGGGCGTTAAAAAGTCCCAATCGTAGCTCTTACAATTCTTAAAAAGTCCCAATAGTGGGTCTTTATACAGTATATTTAAAGTCTCAGTTCCAGTTATTTATACAGTACCAATCGTAGATGTTTATAAAGTCACAACCGTAGATCTTTATAATGTCCCTTTCGTAGCTCTTTATATAATCTTTATAAGTAAGAATTATGTCACAGGTCTTAATACGGCGTCAACCGTAGAACTTTCTTCAATCCTAATCGTAGGTCTTTCTACAGTCTTTACAAAATCTTAATAGTAGATCTCTATAAAGTCCGAATTGTAGGTCCTTCGACAGTCCGAGGTCTTTATATACAATCACAATCGTAGATCTTAATATTGTCTCTATCGAAAGTCTTTATACAATCTTTATAAAGACCCAATCGTAGGACTTTCTACAGTATTCATAGGGTCCCAATCATAGGTCTTTATACAGTCTAAATGTAGGTCTATAAACATGATTTATAGATTCCCAATTATAGGTCTGTATAAAGACCCAAATTTTATAAAGTCCCTATTGTAGGTCTTACAATCCTTAAAAAGTCCTATTAGTAGGTCTTTCGACAGTCTTTTTAAAGTCCCAGGTCTTTATACAGAACCAATCGTAGATCTTTATAAAGGCCCTTTCGAAAGTCTTTATACAATCTTTATAAACACCTAATTGTAAGATTTTTTACAGTCTTAATAAGTGTCGAATCATAGGTCTTAATACGGCGCCAATCGGAGCTCTTTATACAGTCTAATTGTAGGTCAATATACATGATATAAGAGTCCCAATCATAGGTCTTTATAAAGTAACAATCGTAGGTCTATATAGAGTCCTACCTTCCAGTAAACGTTCAAGTCCAATTTAGCATGAATCACAATTTTTAATCATAGGTACGGTACCATCACAGGTTTCAATAGTACCAATTTAGTTTAGTAGTATAGATCTATAATACCAGACTGTCTCAGACTTCCTGAAAATTATTAACGACAAAAAATAATGTACTTTGCTCTTAAATAAATTTCCTTCTCTGGCTCCTGATAATGATTGACTACTTTGTTTAGAATATTTTAAGAAAATCACATTTCATTGTGGTTTTCCAAACAAAACACACAAAATTCATTTAGCATTTTCAGCACACACAATTGAATAGCTCGAACTTAAGTTTTAAGCTTAAAGGATATTCATTGTTAAACAATATTGAATAGATATTTCAAGAAAACTTTGTATGCAAATGCTAAGTAAACTACAATTGCAAATATTTTGCCAAACGGTAATGGCCATTTTGCTAACAAACTAAAGAGTTTTAAGCAAAATAAAGGCAAAATAACAATGAAATAAAACAGCATAGAATGGGGAAGACAGGGCAAGGTGGTGAAATGCATTATTTTAATGAGATTTTATAGGAAACCAGGAGAAAAAACCAAACCAACATTTTATTTAGTTGAATGAAATTAATGATAGAAGAGTGAGAATAAAATTGTGCTGTTGAAACCGAAGAAATACTTTTTAGCAAATTTTAATGGTTTTCTTTGAAATAAAAATTTATATACGAATATTTTTTTTTTTTAACAATTTAACAATTTATTTAAATAAGTTTATATATTTAAGGTTTTTATCGACCTTTTCCTTATTCTATTATTGATTTGTTTAGAAATTTCTAAATCGGGCTTATTAAGGTCATGTATTCTATGCAAATAAAAGATTATTTCATAACTTATTTTTCCGACGTTTCGTTGGAGATTCCCAACATCATCAGGGATATTTTATTAGATCTGGTAGCATCAAAATGAATATACAATTGAAAAATAATAATTTAATAACAACAACGATAACTTAGTTCTACAGGAATAATATTACTCACATATAATCTTTCGTCAATAGTTTTGCATTTAGAATATTTTATATATATTTTGTTTTACATAAACACAACATAAAACATAAATTTAATTAAACAAAACAAATGCAAAAATATAAATAAAATAATATCACAGTATAATTAAATTGTATTAAACTAAGTATCACAGCAGTAAAATCAAACTAAAATATTGCGATTGTATAAATTGCATTCGTGTTGTTTTTGTCGTCTTTTGTATTTAAAGCATTCGTAGCTCTTTCCTGAATCCTCAAACTTTCCAGTGTAAATCGTTTATTTGTTCTCTTTTCCTTGTCCAATATTTTAACGTTTGTGAGATCGGGTAGATGTTTTTCTTCAACACAGTGTGTAGCCAGAGCTGTAGTCATTTTATTTCTCTTTATGTCTGTTCCGTGTTCTGATATTCTTGTACCAAGGCTTCTCTTTGTAGTACCCACGTAAACTTTACCACACTGCAATTTATACAATCGCAATATTTTAGTTTGATTTTACTGCTGTGATACTTAGTTTAATACAATTTAATTATACTGTGATATTATTTTATTTATATTTTTGCATTTGTTTTGTTTAATTAAATTTATGTTTTATGTTGTGTTTATGTAAAACAAAATATATATAAAATATTCTAAATGCAAAACTATTGACGAAAGATTATATGTGAGTAATATTATTCCTGTAGAACTAAGTTATCGTTGTTGTTATTAAATTATTATTTTTCAATTGTATATTCATTTTGATGCTACCAGATCTAATAAAATATCCCTGATGATGTTGGGAATCTCCAACGAAACGTCGGAAAAATAAGTTATGAAATAATCTTTTATTTGCATAGAATACATGACCTTAATAAGCCCGATTTAGAAATTTCTAAACAAATCAATAATTAAATAAGTTTATTTGCACATAAAACTATGTATAACATTTTATGGCCACTTTTTATTGTCTAATTTCTAAATAGTTTGTAGTAATAAAATTGTTAAGAATGTTGGCTGAGGGAGTCCTTTAAATGAATGTTTATACAAATGATCAGTTGTATTTCGTTTTAGCATAATATTATATTTTGTTATTATATCTACTTTTTTAATACTGTTATTTTCTCCTTGTTATTGTGGTGTGTTGCCAACATACAGCATGTGGTCATTAACTTGTTAAAAGTAACATACAATAGCCTGGCTCTATATATCCTTTGGCCTTAAACGAAGTCAATAGAGAGCTGTAATGATGGGTGAGTAGGGAAAAACAAAGGTACCCACATAGTAAAAAGTGGCCAGCCACTTTTATGGTTTAACATTGTTGCTGCTCCTTATGTTTAAGCTTGTTTGAAAGTATGACAAGAGAGGTTGTAGTTATATATAAGCCTGTTACACAATATGATTTGCATTTGACAATCGTGTGTATTACTCTGTAGGATAATGATTGTCTACTGACATTGTAACAGAACATGTTAAGAGGCAAATGACCGGCAATTATGTAGCATTCTAACCATTCCTTTTTTTCATATACATATGTACATACAATCATATAGGTATGTTACAAAGATGTGTTGCAACACATCTATGGTTATGTTGTTGACATTGTATGATGTGTTGTGGATATGAGCATCAATTTTGTTGATGGCTGTTGTATGCAGATACTTATTGCCTCGTTGTTTTTTCTTTTTGCAGTACTTACTGTTCATATTCATGTGTATATTTTGAGGTTTTAACATTGTTGTTTGCAAATGTTTTAAAGCCTCAAATTTATGCAACATTGTTTGCTGTTGCTTTATAGTTTCACTGGATAGGGAATTTGTTGTAATGTATTTTTGTGTACGTACTTGAATTAAATTAAAATCAATTAAAATTTTCAAATGAAGTCCGTGTAGGGGACGTGAAATTGTTCATAGAATAGCATTTTAGAAATGGTAGTTAAAAATGTAGATGGTTGGGCAGAAACAGAGAGTTTGAACGAACAGTAATAAGGGATTTTAAGAATTTATGTTACTAAATGTTAAAAATATTGTGGATAGTAGAGCCTGAGTCTCTTAGGGTAACTGAGATTTGTATAAACTGAATATTTGTTCATCACAAACTGTCTTTCATTTTAGTAAATGCTGCTCCTAATGTTCTCTATCTATATTTAAGCTTTATTTTAGTTTTCTCAATTGTGCAAAACAAGGATATTTGACAAATTTTATATTTAATTAGGCTGATAAAATTTTTTCATTTAGAAAACAAATTGTGGCAATGTTTTATATACAATTTTTAGTCGGGACGTTAAGAAAGTCCTGGAAAAGTTATATTACTACGAATTGCAAGAAAATCGTTTTTAGTATTATTTCCTATTTCTCTCATCTATTTTTAAATGCTTATTTTAAATTTTCCAAATTTGAAAAAAGGATATATAATTTTTATTAAATTAAGCTAGTAAATTTGTTACACACAACATTCCTAAGTCTTAAATACAAATTTTACCTGCATTTGCAGCTTAAATTTTTACTCCTTTTTATAAATTTTATAATTTTTTATACTATTGCTATAATTTTCACAATCTTAAATTTTTTCTTTTTTTTTAGAAAAAGGATCTATGAAAAACTTTTAGTTACATTAAGTTAGCAAAAAAAAAATTGCTGAAACACATTCTGAAGAGTATGTTACAACTTGTGGCGACCTTTTCTTATTAAATTTTTATCCAGTTTCTGAAGTGTCCTTTCAAAAAATTTTGTAGTTTTGAAAAATGGAAAAATAAGTTTTCATTATTCCTGTAGTCTTATATATTAAATTTATACATGGTTTTAAATTTTCTTTATTTTTTCAAAAAAAGAAAAAAAGGATATATGACAAACTTTTTATCAAATCAAGCTATGAAATTTGTTTCTTTTACAAAACATTTCTAAGGCTTTTTTACAACTTGTGGTGCCATTACATATTTGTAAAAATATTTTATTGGAAGGTTTACAAAAATTTAATACTATTGCAAATTTTAAAAAAATATGTTTACAAAATTCTTTCCCTTTGCACTTTCTTAAATCTGTTGTTTAATTTAAATTCACAAATATTTTTCCAATAAGGATATATGAAAAACTTGTTACAAAATTAAGTTCGTAAATCTTTTTCATTTACAAAACATTCTTAAAACCTTATTACAATTTGTGGTGTTTTTATTTAGGTTAAGTTTTAATAGGAAGAAAAATGTTGTATGTGCAAGATTTGATTTTTTAAAAATAAATATACTATGAGCCTCAAAAGTGAGTAAACACAACAAATTATTTGATTTTTTTTTAAGATAATGAAAATCCTAAAATCTATCCATCGATTGAAATTTAAAAGTTTCGTTTTGTTGGATATTTGGTTGAATAATAGATTCGGTTATGAAAAAAAAAATTTAAGTTGAACTATAATGCTATTCATAATCTTAAAAAAATCAAAAAATGCACTGGTGCTTACACACTTTTGAAGCTGTGTGTATTTTGTAATGGTAAATTAATTAATTAAATTAATTGTTTACTAAAAAATTAAAGTTAAAAGAATGCAGAATTTTATAAAGAAATGAAATTTGCAAAGTTTGATCAAAAGAAATTGTTATTTAAATATGACTGCTAATATCCTTTTTTTGAAAGACAATAATTTTAGGTCATATTTGTACTCATTTGTCTTGACAATTTTTTAGGCCTTCAAATATAATATTAAAACGTTATCATTGAACGAAAACTTGAACAATTTCTATGCTTTTAAACCCTTAACTTTGATTTTACTAAACTCCAATTTATGTTTGCGATTAACGCCTACAAATTTTTTCAATTACTTTTATTTGTTACAGGGCAAACGACAAACCTATAAAGAGAAATTTATTTTTATATTAATAAACATTAGTAAAACAGACATAGAAACATTAAAAAGGATATGTGTAGTAGAAACGTAAAATTCCAACAGGCGTCTGCGGAAATATCTCATAAAAGTCAACGCACACATGCAAATTACATTAACATATGAGATTAAATACACATGTATGCAATACCAGAGAGCGTGATTACACATACATTCACATTACAAAAAAGAAAAATATAAAATATGTGTAATAAAGAAACTGCAAAAACAACCAACAATAGGTGTTGATGTGTCAAAATAAGCCATCAACAAAACGGGCAATAAACTGGCAAAAACGCAATAACTGCAAAAATTGATCAAATGTCAGAAAATGAGCCATAAGTGTCATTACCTACTGCTGTGAGTGTGTATGGATTTCAATAGGAAAAAAGGATACTAAAATCATAAATATGCAAAAACTATAAAATAAACAAACTTCCGTTTTTAGCACACACTTTCTAATACACGCAAAAATGGTTGAATTCTAATGAATGAGAAAATAAATATAAATAAAAATAAAAACAAATGTACCAGAACTACAAACGCAAGTACAGGGTAAATGAGAAAAGAGAAAGCGGACAGCAAATGAGTAAAATTCAGTTACTAACGACAAATATGAATGAATATGTATTCGTATTGTTACTTTTTATATATTTGATGAGTTTGACATGCGTTCACATTTGATTTGATGATGATTTCCTAACATTAAATAACAAAAATTTATATCTTAAATGTCAGTCACTCATATATGGCAACAAATATAATGATGGTGATGAAAAACGGCTCTCAGTGGGATATCCTTTTTGGTTCTAACTAATAAAATATGTACGTATGTATTTAATATAGCAAACGTTGTGCCAAAAAATTAATGAACCTTGGAGGCTGTTTATAAACCAAAGAGCAACCAACAGCAACAACACATCACATTTGTCACCTTTCTTGCATAGAAATACGCAAAAATTCCATAGAAATACGCAAAAGAGCAAATAAAAATAAAAACAGAATCCTTTTAGGAGTTTTCTCAAACTCAAATGACAATAAATAAAATATATAAAGCATCATAAAACCAACTAAATAAACCTTTATGTTGTCAGCGTGAGTAACACACAAGAGTAGAAATAAGAAAGCCGTCGTCTTAGAAATTATTATTATTATTGTTTTTATTAGGTGTATGTGTCTAAGTCTCAACTATTATACAGCAAGTAATGCTGCATTGTGGTTGTGTCTTTGTAATAAAAGCAACATTTTTATAAGTGAAATAAAATAAAACAAAAGAACAAATTAAAAACAACTGTGATACTGACAAAATGCATTTGTCTTAAATATTAATAAACATGTCATATGAATATTTATTTATAAGAATACGCATATAAACCATATATTGCTGTATTTTGATTGTTATAATTCAAGCATAAAATTTATTACAAAAACATTTTATGTTTATGTTAATTATAATGCATTATAGTCAGCTATTGTCTTGGAGTAACTATGACGACTTGAGGTTGAATGTCTAGAAACAATAACAAAAAGCTAAACCTAAACAACATTTCAATTAAAGAAGTTTCTCATATATCCTTTTTTTTTAGCAAAATTTGATAAATTGACAAAAGTATGCGTAAAATAAGTTAGTTACTAAACAAAATTGAAGAATATAAAAATTAAATACTTTAAAATAACTATTTACAGATGCTTATTGATAATTTGTCTTAATAAAACATTTATCAAGAACCCGTAAGGATTTAAATATAAATCTAAGCCGAAAAGACCACTACAATTTGTATTTCAGGCCTAAGAATGATATGTACAATAACAAAATATTCTAGCTTGAAATAGTAAAAACTCTGCCATATATCCTTTTTTAGAAAAATTGGAAAAAATGTAAAGATCCTGGATACAATTTTGATGTGAATAAATCGCTACAATTTGTACTGGTGACAAAGGAATTCTTTATGAGCGAACAAAATGTTACAGCTGAAAGTTGTCACATACCCTCGTTTATTTAAATATAAATTAAAATTTAATGGCCGAATTCTCGGTCATTAGTTAACCATTGGTAAACTAAAATACTAACTATCGTTTAACTATTACTTGTTATTCTTCTGGCAAACTAAGCATTACGAATAATCATGAATTCAATGAATTCGGCCATAAATGAGTTAAAATGGAAACTAAAGGTACAATTAAAACACATTTCCTTCTAAAACGCTGTTTTGATGCAATATTTGAAAAGGAATTTACCAAGAAACTGTCTGAAACTGAAAAGGTGGTAATCAAACACCTTTACAATTTAATATATAAATGAATACAGTTTAGTAGCTTAATATAAAAAAAACAAATTTCCTATATCCTTTTTGTTGAAAAATATAAATTTTTTAAAATCAATTTTCAATATAAGAAATAAAAAACTATAATAAAAATTAATACATATTTTAAATTTAGAATAATATAAAATGGTTGCAGAGGTCCTAACTGAGATCCTGCTCTAAAATTTAAACTGAAAAGTACACTACAATTTGTTATAATGTTTTAATAATATTAACTAAATGAAATAACGTTACTAGCTTTGATTAGAAAAAAGTTTGTCATATATCCTTTTATATATGACAAATTAATGAAATTGAATATAAGACACCAAAGTTTCCAAATTAAATTTCGGATTTCTTTAAATCCTTTTTCAAATGCATTTATATTATATATAGAAGCAACAAAAAACCTAATTTAATTGAGTTTTGTTTTGCTAATTAACTAATTTTAACAAAATTTTCTACACCAACCTTAAGCTGTATTTTATTCAATTTTGACTCCTTACAAATGGAAACTCACTTAAGTGAAAAAATGTTAAAAATCACGTACACAGAAAATGACCTCTTACCTTTTTTGTTGGGAAAAAAAAAGAGACAGACAAAAAAGTCAGTGAATACAAATAGAAAAAAAAAAACTGTATTTAACCCTCCAGTAAAAGAAATGCAAAAAAATGCAAAAAAATGTAAAACATAATACAACCCAAGATTTACTGAAGCATTTAAACAAAATCAAATTCTTATGCCAAAAGCATGCCACAAGGGATGCCACTGTTGCACATTCATGTAAACTAATTATTTGATTAGCCAGGGCACATACTACCCTCTAAAAAGCAATACAAAAAAATAAGATAAAATTGGAAAAATTAGGAAAAAAAAATATATATAACAAAGCTTAAGGGGAAGGAAGACATTTGTTATAAAGCATTTAGTTAAAAAAAAAACAAATTAAATCAAATCAAATCAAAATCAGTCGACATGTAATGACAGGAAAATTACATTAGATTGAATAATATTTAAACAAATTTTAAGCAAAATTCCAAGGATTGATTTGGAAACTGAAAACATCATATAGCAAATGTCTCCTATAAGTTTTATAATATCCTTTTAAACATGATCCCTATTAACAGCTACTTATTTGTATTTATATCAACTCATGAACAGTTAATTTATCATAAAATAAAATCTTAACTTTTTTTGACTTTTAAAAGATGTTGTTGATCCTTTTTGCTTATTTCTCAACATGACATAAAAACATTAAGCTTTTCTGATTATAATGGTCACTTTAACTAATTTGAAAGGACTAAAAGAAAATTATTTAACAGCCATATAAAAATTATAATTTATTTTCATAATGAAAATCCCCGAAAAAAAACCTAAATAAAAAGAAAATACTCATCATCACTCAAAAGAAATTTTCCATATTTTCCTACAAAAAAAAAGACACAAAAATTATATGATTGATGATAATAAGATAACATCCAACGTTAACAAAAAAAAAAAAGGAAGTAAACTTAAGTCAAAATGAGTAGATCCTGTTGGAAAAGACACAAAAGTTGCAGTGCAACAGAAACACGCACGTTTTTCCTGTTATTCCTTAGATTAAAAGCACAAAATCATGGCGTATAAAAACATTATTAATTATTGATATGTCATTACATTCCATACAGTCTGTCTGTGTCTTTCTCTATCTCAAATAGTTTCTTTTCAAATGGCAAATACTCATACAAATAACTTCAATTATATGTTTGTGTATAAATGTATTATCAAGCATATTAAAAGACGTATAAAGATTAATGTATTTAGATATAATTTTATAATATAATTGGAATTTGGCTGATGAAAATCAACGTTGTTGAAGGTTTTAAGGAATGGGAGTTTATACATACTCGTATTTGATATTTCTTTTAATTAAAGAGAATTTTTAGCTATTTAATTGTAAACTTTAATAAATTTGTTAAGAAATTTCATAAGTTTTTTAATAAATATTCCTAATATTTGCATAAGAGATGAAATTTATACCTAGCCGAGCTTATTTTGACAGGATTTCTGTTACTCAGTATTTTTTTTTAATATCTATGTAGTAAAAATCAAACCTTACTGCAGAACATTTTATATAGGCCAAACATTTCATCAGTCCAAAGTTTACCCGTAGTACCAAACTAATTCATTGAGATAAACAACACAGTTCATGATAACTGCCGACGATGAAAACCTGAGCGAAGTCCGTCTGTGCGACATCTCTTAGCTCTATTCTCAAACACTTTCTAGCGTAAAATCTCCTCCAAGATATAAGGACATTTTTATATTTGAATGTTTAGTCCACAAACAACTTCACAAGTTTCTCATTTCACATTGATCAGCCAGTTAGTGACACTAAGTTCCATTTGGCAAGGACTTTTTTTAAAATTTGAAGGCCACTACAATTTATATTTAAGACCTAAAAATGCTATACAGTTTTACAAATTATACTGGCTTAAATTAGTAAAAAGTCTGCCATATATCCTTTTTTTAGGACGACTAAGCAAATTTAAAATAAAGTATAAATTTAAGTTGGTTAAAAACTATACGAACCATAAAAAAATTTTTTTTCACATTCTTAATAATATAAAAATTTCACAAAGGATTTTCTAAAGGTCCTGGATATAAATTTGATGTGAATAATTCACTACAATTTGTAATAATGTCTAAAGAATACTTTATGAGTGATACAAATTATCTAGCTTAATTTAAAATAAAGTTTGTCATATATCCTTTTTTTTTTAAGAAGTAAATATAATTGAAACTATAAATCCGATTTTCCTAAAACGCAGTGAAAAGACTTTATCAAGAAACTTTTGAAGGGCGCTGATCAAAACGACTTCACAATTTATAATAACTTATTAAGAAGGTATTGTAAAGGAACACAGTTTACTAGCTTAATATAGAAAAAAGTTTGGCATATATCCTTTTTTTTTTTGAAAAATAATTAATTTTTTAAATAAATTTAAATATAAGATATAAAAACCTACAAGAACAATTAAAACAAACTTTTATTAAATATGCAATAATCCTGCTCTAAAATTGAAACTTAAAAATACACTAAAATATGTTATAATTTGTTAAAAATGTTAAGTAAATGAAAAATTGTTGAATTGAAAAATTTAAACTTGTTTTCAAACAGTTTACATTCTCTTATACAACTTAAGTAATTTAGAACAGAGTGTTTAATTTCACCAGATTTATTTCACTTTCGTGCAAAACAAACAAAGACAAAACAAAAGTTTTAAGCTAATCTTTGTCAGCTTGATTTCTACCACAAAAACAATAATAATAATTATAATCCATAATTATCCCTGTTATACCCCACACACCACTCATAACAATCATTATCATTTTTACAATATAAAACTAAAAATTTATACAGGGGTTTATCACTCAGAAAAAAACCAACACGCAAATCTTTATATAAATTCATTAATTTTGACAACATTATTGTAGACCTCGCATGCCATCATCATCATCAATATCATCATAAAAATGGCCTACAAAGTTTTGATTAAGAGCATATTAATTATGGGCCATCACGATTGACTTCACTGACTAAGTGAATGAACGTATAAATAACTGTATGAATGAGTGGAGTGAAATAATATTTTTATATATATTTTTCTAATCAGGATATGAATTCAGGCATGTCATTTACAACAGGAAGTAGCAACAAACTCTAAAGAACTGGGTATATTATTTTGTGGGGTGAGAGTTTGTTACTTTGTTTTTCTCTTTAATAAAGGTACATGTGGTCGAGAGTTTTGTTGGAGAAATGAAAAGATAAATAATGTTAAGAAAGGTTTTGAGAGAAATTACAAAAACAAATCTGTTAAAGTTATTTTTTTGAAAATGTTGGCACAAGATTGATGAGTTTTAAGGAAAGAGACAAACTAATGAATTTTAAGTACAACAGATATTTATTACGTTC